>OY720107.1:0-642818 GCA_963082835.1 Leptogaster cylindrica
ATTCGCCTTCCGCCGTTAAATTCAGGGTGTCTCGAACGCAGGATTCTAACATTTGTGGATACACTATCCAAAGTCACCTAGAATTTGAATTTCAAAAGATCTGCTCTATAAACTGATAAAAAAACATTCATATCTGAGCCCCAGTGACCCCCATTTGGGCGCAGAAATTATTAATCGCCTCCCCGGGGAAACCGCGCCACCGCAATGCGGTCAGGGTGAACAATCTTTTGGGCATTTGGCATTTGTTAGAAGCTTCTTGATCCAATGGATGATTGTGCTTCAAATAAAATTAGTAAGAGTAACCAAGATCTAGATTTCTCTATATGAAAGCGAATTAATTACAGGTAACAATTGAATCGCGCTGATCAGGGGAGTCGCGTTAGTGACGCAGTCAGATCGACGATCGTCGGGAAATTCTGTAACTGCTAAAAGAATTCCAGCTCTATGTGACCTTCAATGGGTCCAGCACTGCGAGAACTCGTGGCGCCGTTAAATTCAGGGTGTCTCGAACGCAGGATTCTAACATTTGTGGATCCACTATCCAAAGTCACCTAGAATTTGAATTTCAAAAGATCTGCTCTATAAACTGATAAAAAAACATTCATATCTGAGCCCCAGTGACCCCCATTTGGGCGCAGAAATTATTAATCGCCTCCCCGGGGAAACCGCGCCTCCGCAATGCGGTCAGGGTGAACAATCTCGGATCGTCCCAGTCCTTGACAATTCCCTTGTTGTCTCTATCCTTCCGTGGCACTTTCGGACTTCTCTCCGATCGTCTTCCTCCGTAGTCATCTTCCACATCCTCTGAATTCTCAGAATCACTCCAATGTTCACTGTAATCTCGGCTCATTCTTATACTACCGCTACCGCCGCGTCTGCTCCAGCTGTTTCCCACACGATACATAATGTAACCTCGCGTAGAAGGACCTCTCATATCGGATCGCCCACCTCTCGAACTGGGTCTCTTCTGACCATGATGAGATTTGCTGGAATCAACCTCCTGTTGCTTATCATCCAAATTATCTTTTTTATTCGCTTGTGAAGTGGAATCATTATCCTTTTTGACTTCCTCACCAGCATCCTTTTCAATTTCACCTTTCGTCGTTTCTGGTTGAGGAGATTCGCCTTCCGCCGTTAAATTCAGGGTGTCTCGAACGCAGGATTCTAACATTTGTGGATACACTATCCAAAGTCACCTAGAATTTGAATTTCAAAAGATCTGCTCTATAAACTGATAAAAAAACATTCATATCTGAGCCCCAGTGACCCCCATTTGGGCGCAGAAATTATTAATCGCCTCCCCGGGGAAACCGCGCCACCGCAATGCGGTCAGGGTGAACAATCTTTTGGGCATTTGGCATTTGTTAGAAGCTTCTTGATCCAATGGATGATTGTGCTTCAAATAAAATTAGTAAGAGTAACCAAGATCTAGATTTCTCTATATGAAAGCGAATTAATTACAGGTAACAATTGAATCGCGCTGATCAGGGGAGTCGCGTTAGTGACGCAGTCAGATCGACGATCGTCGGGAAATTCTGTAACTGCTAAAAGAATTCCAGCTCTATGTGACCTTCAATGGGTCCAGCACTGCGAGAACTCGTGGCGCCGTTAAATTCAGGGTGTCTCGAACGCAGGATTCTAACATTTGTGGATCCACTATCCAAAGTCACCTAGAATTTGAATTTCAAAAGATCTGCTCTATAAACTGATAAAAAAACATTCATATCTGAGCCCCAGTGACCCCCATTTGGGCGCAGAAATTATTAATCGCCTCCCCGGGGAAACCGCGCCTCCGCAATGCGGTCAGGGTGAACAATCTCGGATCGTCCCAGTCCTTGACAATTCCCTTGTTGTCTCTATCCTTCCGTGGCACTTTCGGACTTCTCTCCGATCGTCTTCCTCCGTAGTCATCTTCCACATCCTCTGAATTCTCAGAATCACTCCAATGTTCACTGTAATCTCGGCTCATTCTTATACTACCGCTACCGCCGCGTCTGCTCCAGCTGTTTCCCACACGATACATAATGTAACCTCGCGTAGAAGGACCTCTCATATCGGATCGCCCACCTCTCGAACTGGGTCTCTTCTGACCATGATGAGATTTGCTGGAATCAACCTCCTGTTGCTTATCATCCAAATTATCTTTTTTATTCGCTTGTGAAGTGGAATCATTATCCTTTTTGACTTCCTCACCAGCATCCTTTTCAATTTCACCTTTCGTCGTTTCTGGTTGAGGAGATTCGCCTTCCGCCGTTAAATTCAGGGTGTCTCGAACGCAGGATTCTAACATTTGTGGATACACTATCCAAAGTCACCTAGAATTTGAATTTCAAAAGATCTGCTCTATAAACTGATAAAAAAACATTCATATCTGAGCCCCAGTGACCCCCATTTGGGCGCAGAAATTATTAATCGCCTCCCCGGGGAAACCGCGCCACCGCAATGCGGTCAGGGTGAACAATCTTTTGGGCATTTGGCATTTGTTAGAAGCTTCTTGATCCAATGGATGATTGTGCTTCAAATAAAATTAGTAAGAGTAACCAAGATCTAGATTTCTCTATATGAAAGCGAATTAATTACAGGTAACAATTGAATCGCGCTGATCAGGGGAGTCGCGTTAGTGACGCAGTCAGATCGACGATCGTCGGGAAATTCTGTAACTGCTAAAAGAATTCCAGCTCTATGTGACCTTCAATGGGTCCAGCACTGCGAGAACTCGTGGCGCCGTTAAATTCAGGGTGTCTCGAACGCAGGATTCTAACATTTGTGGATCCACTATCCAAAGTCACCTAGAATTTGAATTTCAAAAGATCTGCTCTATAAACTGATAAAAAAACATTCATATCTGAGCCCCAGTGACCCCCATTTGGGCGCAGAAATTATTAATCGCCTCCCCGGGGAAACCGCGCCTCCGCAATGCGGTCAGGGTGAACAATCTCGGATCGTCCCAGTCCTTGACAATTCCCTTGTTGTCTCTATCCTTCCGTGGCACTTTCGGACTTCTCTCCGATCGTCTTCCTCCGTAGTCATCTTCCACATCCTCTGAATTCTCAGAATCACTCCAATGTTCACTGTAATCTCGGCTCATTCTTATACTACCGCTACCGCCGCGTCTGCTCCAGCTGTTTCCCACACGATACATAATGTAACCTCGCGTAGAAGGACCTCTCATATCGGATCGCCCACCTCTCGAACTGGGTCTCTTCTGACCATGATGAGATTTGCTGGAATCAACCTCCTGTTGCTTATCATCCAAATTATCTTTTTTATTCGCTTGTGAAGTGGAATCATTATCCTTTTTGACTTCCTCACCAGCATCCTTTTCAATTTCACCTTTCGTCGTTTCTGGTTGAGGAGATTCGCCTTCCGCCGTTAAATTCAGGGTGTCTCGAACGCAGGATTCTAACATTTGTGGATACACTATCCAAAGTCACCTAGAATTTGAATTTCAAAAGATCTGCTCTATAAACTGATAAAAAAACATTCATATCTGAGCCCCAGTGACCCCCATTTGGGCGCAGAAATTATTAATCGCCTCCCCGGGGAAACCGCGCCACCGCAATGCGGTCAGGGTGAACAATCTTTTGGGCATTTGGCATTTGTTAGAAGCTTCTTGATCCAATGGATGATTGTGCTTCAAATAAAATTAGTAAGAGTAACCAAGATCTAGATTTCTCTATATGAAAGCGAATTAATTACAGGTAACAATTGAATCGCGCTGATCAGGGGAGTCGCGTTAGTGACGCAGTCAGATCGACGATCGTCGGGAAATTCTGTAACTGCTAAAAGAATTCCAGCTCTATGTGACCTTCAATGGGTCCAGCACTGCGAGAACTCGTGGCGCCGTTAAATTCAGGGTGTCTCGAACGCAGGATTCTAACATTTGTGGATCCACTATCCAAAGTCACCTAGAATTTGAATTTCAAAAGATCTGCTCTATAAACTGATAAAAAAACATTCATATCTGAGCCCCAGTGACCCCCATTTGGGCGCAGAAATTATTAATCGCCTCCCCGGGGAAACCGCGCCTCCGCAATGCGGTCAGGGTGAACAATCTCGGATCGTCCCAGTCCTTGACAATTCCCTTGTTGTCTCTATCCTTCCGTGGCACTTTCGGACTTCTCTCCGATCGTCTTCCTCCGTAGTCATCTTCCACATCCTCTGAATTCTCAGAATCACTCCAATGTTCACTGTAATCTCGGCTCATTCTTATACTACCGCTACCGCCGCGTCTGCTCCAGCTGTTTCCCACACGATACATAATGTAACCTCGCGTAGAAGGACCTCTCATATCGGATCGCCCACCTCTCGAACTGGGTCTCTTCTGACCATGATGAGATTTGCTGGAATCAACCTCCTGTTGCTTATCATCCAAATTATCTTTTTTATTCGCTTGTGAAGTGGAATCATTATCCTTTTTGACTTCCTCACCAGCATCCTTTTCAATTTCACCTTTCGTCGTTTCTGGTTGAGGAGATTCGCCTTCCGCCGTTAAATTCAGGGTGTCTCGAACGCAGGATTCTAACATTTGTGGATACACTATCCAAAGTCACCTAGAATTTGAATTTCAAAAGATCTGCTCTATAAACTGATAAAAAAACATTCATATCTGAGCCCCAGTGACCCCCATTTGGGCGCAGAAATTATTAATCGCCTCCCCGGGGAAACCGCGCCACCGCAATGCGGTCAGGGTGAACAATCTTTTGGGCATTTGGCATTTGTTAGAAGCTTCTTGATCCAATGGATGATTGTGCTTCAAATAAAATTAGTAAGAGTAACCAAGATCTAGATTTCTCTATATGAAAGCGAATTAATTACAGGTAACAATTGAATCGCGCTGATCAGGGGAGTCGCGTTAGTGACGCAGTCAGATCGACGATCGTCGGGAAATTCTGTAACTGCTAAAAGAATTCCAGCTCTATGTGACCTTCAATGGGTCCAGCACTGCGAGAACTCGTGGCGCCGTTAAATTCAGGGTGTCTCGAACGCAGGATTCTAACATTTGTGGATCCACTATCCAAAGTCACCTAGAATTTGAATTTCAAAAGATCTGCTCTATAAACTGATAAAAAAACATTCATATCTGAGCCCCAGTGACCCCCATTTGGGCGCAGAAATTATTAATCGCCTCCCCGGGGAAACCGCGCCTCCGCAATGCGGTCAGGGTGAACAATCTCGGATCGTCCCAGTCCTTGACAATTCCCTTGTTGTCTCTATCCTTCCGTGGCACTTTCGGACTTCTCTCCGATCGTCTTCCTCCGTAGTCATCTTCCACATCCTCTGAATTCTCAGAATCACTCCAATGTTCACTGTAATCTCGGCTCATTCTTATACTACCGCTACCGCCGCGTCTGCTCCAGCTGTTTCCCACACGATACATAATGTAACCTCGCGTAGAAGGACCTCTCATATCGGATCGCCCACCTCTCGAACTGGGTCTCTTCTGACCATGATGAGATTTGCTGGAATCAACCTCCTGTTGCTTATCATCCAAATTATCTTTTTTATTCGCTTGTGAAGTGGAATCATTATCCTTTTTGACTTCCTCACCAGCATCCTTTTCAATTTCACCTTTCGTCGTTTCTGGTTGAGGAGATTCGCCTTCCGCCGTTAAATTCAGGGTGTCTCGAACGCAGGATTCTAACATTTGTGGATACACTATCCAAAGTCACCTAGAATTTGAATTTCAAAAGATCTGCTCTATAAACTGATAAAAAAACATTCATATCTGAGCCCCAGTGACCCCCATTTGGGCGCAGAAATTATTAATCGCCTCCCCGGGGAAACCGCGCCACCGCAATGCGGTCAGGGTGAACAATCTTTTGGGCATTTGGCATTTGTTAGAAGCTTCTTGATCCAATGGATGATTGTGCTTCAAATAAAATTAGTAAGAGTAACCAAGATCTAGATTTCTCTATATGAAAGCGAATTAATTACAGGTAACAATTGAATCGCGCTGATCAGGGGAGTCGCGTTAGTGACGCAGTCAGATCGACGATCGTCGGGAAATTCTGTAACTGCTAAAAGAATTCCAGCTCTATGTGACCTTCAATGGGTCCAGCACTGCGAGAACTCGTGGCGCCGTTAAATTCAGGGTGTCTCGAACGCAGGATTCTAACATTTGTGGATCCACTATCCAAAGTCACCTAGAATTTGAATTTCAAAAGATCTGCTCTATAAACTGATAAAAAAACATTCATATCTGAGCCCCAGTGACCCCCATTTGGGCGCAGAAATTATTAATCGCCTCCCCGGGGAAACCGCGCCTCCGCAATGCGGTCAGGGTGAACAATCTCGGATCGTCCCAGTCCTTGACAATTCCCTTGTTGTCTCTATCCTTCCGTGGCACTTTCGGACTTCTCTCCGATCGTCTTCCTCCGTAGTCATCTTCCACATCCTCTGAATTCTCAGAATCACTCCAATGTTCACTGTAATCTCGGCTCATTCTTATACTACCGCTACCGCCGCGTCTGCTCCAGCTGTTTCCCACACGATACATAATGTAACCTCGCGTAGAAGGACCTCTCATATCGGATCGCCCACCTCTCGAACTGGGTCTCTTCTGACCATGATGAGATTTGCTGGAATCAACCTCCTGTTGCTTATCATCCAAATTATCTTTTTTATTCGCTTGTGAAGTGGAATCATTATCCTTTTTGACTTCCTCACCAGCATCCTTTTCAATTTCACCTTTCGTCGTTTCTGGTTGAGGAGATTCGCCTTCCGCCGTTAAATTCAGGGTGTCTCGAACGCAGGATTCTAACATTTGTGGATACACTATCCAAAGTCACCTAGAATTTGAATTTCAAAAGATCTGCTCTATAAACTGATAAAAAAACATTCATATCTGAGCCCCAGTGACCCCCATTTGGGCGCAGAAATTATTAATCGCCTCCCCGGGGAAACCGCGCCACCGCAATGCGGTCAGGGTGAACAATCTTTTGGGCATTTGGCATTTGTTAGAAGCTTCTTGATCCAATGGATGATTGTGCTTCAAATAAAATTAGTAAGAGTAACCAAGATCTAGATTTCTCTATATGAAAGCGAATTAATTACAGGTAACAATTGAATCGCGCTGATCAGGGGAGTCGCGTTAGTGACGCAGTCAGATCGACGATCGTCGGGAAATTCTGTAACTGCTAAAAGAATTCCAGCTCTATGTGACCTTCAATGGGTCCAGCACTGCGAGAACTCGTGGCGCCGTTAAATTCAGGGTGTCTCGAACGCAGGATTCTAACATTTGTGGATCCACTATCCAAAGTCACCTAGAATTTGAATTTCAAAAGATCTGCTCTATAAACTGATAAAAAAACATTCATATCTGAGCCCCAGTGACCCCCATTTGGGCGCAGAAATTATTAATCGCCTCCCCGGGGAAACCGCGCCTCCGCAATGCGGTCAGGGTGAACAATCTCGGATCGTCCCAGTCCTTGACAATTCCCTTGTTGTCTCTATCCTTCCGTGGCACTTTCGGACTTCTCTCCGATCGTCTTCCTCCGTAGTCATCTTCCACATCCTCTGAATTCTCAGAATCACTCCAATGTTCACTGTAATCTCGGCTCATTCTTATACTACCGCTACCGCCGCGTCTGCTCCAGCTGTTTCCCACACGATACATAATGTAACCTCGCGTAGAAGGACCTCTCATATCGGATCGCCCACCTCTCGAACTGGGTCTCTTCTGACCATGATGAGATTTGCTGGAATCAACCTCCTGTTGCTTATCATCCAAATTATCTTTTTTATTCGCTTGTGAAGTGGAATCATTATCCTTTTTGACTTCCTCACCAGCATCCTTTTCAATTTCACCTTTCGTCGTTTCTGGTTGAGGAGATTCGCCTTCCGCCGTTAAATTCAGGGTGTCTCGAACGCAGGATTCTAACATTTGTGGATACACTATCCAAAGTCACCTAGAATTTGAATTTCAAAAGATCTGCTCTATAAACTGATAAAAAAACATTCATATCTGAGCCCCAGTGACCCCCATTTGGGCGCAGAAATTATTAATCGCCTCCCCGGGGAAACCGCGCCACCGCAATGCGGTCAGGGTGAACAATCTTTTGGGCATTTGGCATTTGTTAGAAGCTTCTTGATCCAATGGATGATTGTGCTTCAAATAAAATTAGTAAGAGTAACCAAGATCTAGATTTCTCTATATGAAAGCGAATTAATTACAGGTAACAATTGAATCGCGCTGATCAGGGGAGTCGCGTTAGTGACGCAGTCAGATCGACGATCGTCGGGAAATTCTGTAACTGCTAAAAGAATTCCAGCTCTATGTGACCTTCAATGGGTCCAGCACTGCGAGAACTCGTGGCGCCGTTAAATTCAGGGTGTCTCGAACGCAGGATTCTAACATTTGTGGATCCACTATCCAAAGTCACCTAGAATTTGAATTTCAAAAGATCTGCTCTATAAACTGATAAAAAAACATTCATATCTGAGCCCCAGTGACCCCCATTTGGGCGCAGAAATTATTAATCGCCTCCCCGGGGAAACCGCGCCTCCGCAATGCGGTCAGGGTGAACAATCTCGGATCGTCCCAGTCCTTGACAATTCCCTTGTTGTCTCTATCCTTCCGTGGCACTTTCGGACTTCTCTCCGATCGTCTTCCTCCGTAGTCATCTTCCACATCCTCTGAATTCTCAGAATCACTCCAATGTTCACTGTAATCTCGGCTCATTCTTATACTACCGCTACCGCCGCGTCTGCTCCAGCTGTTTCCCACACGATACATAATGTAATCTCGCGTAGAAGGACCTCTCATATCGGATCGCCCACCTCTCGAACTGGGTCTCTTCTGACCATGATGAGATTTGCTGGAATCAACCTCCTGTTGCTTATCATCCAAATTATCTTTTTTATTCGCTTGTGAAGTGGAATCATTATCCTTTTTGACTTCCTCACCAGCATCCTTTTCAATTTCACCTTTCGTCGTTTCTGGTTGAGGAGATTCGCCTTCCGCCGTTAAATTCAGGGTGTCTCGAACGCAGGATTCTAACATTTGTGGATACACTATCCAAAGTCACCTAGAATTTGAATTTCAAAAGATCTGCTCTATAAACTGATAAAAAAACATTCATATCTGAGCCCCAGTGACCCCCATTTGGGCGCAGAAATTATTAATCGCCTCCCCGGGGAAACCGCGCCACCGCAATGCGGTCAGGGTGAACAATCTTTTGGGCATTTGGCATTTGTTAGAAGCTTCTTGATCCAATGGATGATTGTGCTTCAAATAAAATTAGTAAGAGTAACCAAGATCTAGATTTCTCTATATGAAAGCGAATTAATTACAGGTAACAATTGAATCGCGCTGATCAGGGGAGTCGCGTTAGTGACGCAGTCAGATCGACGATCGTCGGGAAATTCTGTAACTGCTAAAAGAATTCCAGCTCTATGTGACCTTCAATGGGTCCAGCACTGCGAGAACTCGTGGCGCCGTTAAATTCAGGGTGTCTCGAACGCAGGATTCTAACATTTGTGGATCCACTATCCAAAGTCACCTAGAATTTGAATTTCAAAAGATCTGCTCTATAAACTGATAAAAAAACATTCATATCTGAGCCCCAGTGACCCCCATTTGGGCGCAGAAATTATTAATCGCCTCCCCGGGGAAACCGCGCCTCCGCAATGCGGTCAGGGTGAACAATCTCGGATCGTCCCAGTCCTTGACAATTCCCTTGTTGTCTCTATCCTTCCGTGGCACTTTCGGACTTCTCTCCGATCGTCTTCCTCCGTAGTCATCTTCCACATCCTCTGAATTCTCAGAATCACTCCAATGTTCACTGTAATCTCGGCTCATTCTTATACTACCGCTACCGCCGCGTCTGCTCCAGCTGTTTCCCACACGATACATAATGTAACCTCGCGTAGAAGGACCTCTCATATCGGATCGCCCACCTCTCGAACTGGGTCTCTTCTGACCATGATGAGATTTGCTGGAATCAACCTCCTGTTGCTTATCATCCAAATTATCTTTTTTATTCGCTTGTGAAGTGGAATCATTATCCTTTTTGACTTCCTCACCAGCATCCTTTTCAATTTCACCTTTCGTCGTTTCTGGTTGAGGAGATTCGCCTTCCGCCGTTAAATTCAGGGTGTCTCGAACGCAGGATTCTAACATTTGTGGATACACTATCCAAAGTCACCTAGAATTTGAATTTCAAAAGATCTGCTCTATAAACTGATAAAAAAACATTCATATCTGAGCCCCAGTGACCCCCATTTGGGCGCAGAAATTATTAATCGCCTCCCCGGGGAAACCGCGCCACCGCAATGCGGTCAGGGTGAACAATCTTTTGGGCATTTGGCATTTGTTAGAAGCTTCTTGATCCAATGGATGATTGTGCTTCAAATAAAATTAGTAAGAGTAACCAAGATCTAGATTTCTCTATATGAAAGCGAATTAATTACAGGTAACAATTGAATCGCGCTGATCAGGGGAGTCGCGTTAGTGACGCAGTCAGATCGACGATCGTCGGGAAATTCTGTAACTGCTAAAAGAATTCCAGCTCTATGTGACCTTCAATGGGTCCAGCACTGCGAGAACTCGTGGCGCCGTTAAATTCAGGGTGTCTCGAACGCAGGATTCTAACATTTGTGGATCCACTATCCAAAGTCACCTAGAATTTGAATTTCAAAAGATCTGCTCTATAAACTGATAAAAAAACATTCATATCTGAGCCCCAGTGACCCCCATTTGGGCGCAGAAATTATTAATCGCCTCCCCGGGGAAACCGCGCCTCCGCAATGCGGTCAGGGTGAACAATCTCGGATCGTCCCAGTCCTTGACAATTCCCTTGTTGTCTCTATCCTTCCGTGGCACTTTCGGACTTCTCTCCGATCGTCTTCCTCCGTAGTCATCTTCCACATCCTCTGAATTCTCAGAATCACTCCAATGTTCACTGTAATCTCGGCTCATTCTTATACTACCGCTACCGCCGCGTCTGCTCCAGCTGTTTCCCACACGATACATAATGTAACCTCGCGTAGAAGGACCTCTCATATCGGATCGCCCACCTCTCGAACTGGGTCTCTTCTGACCATGATGAGATTTGCTGGAATCAACCTCCTGTTGCTTATCATCCAAATTATCTTTTTTATTCGCTTGTGAAGTGGAATCATTATCCTTTTTGACTTCCTCACCAGCATCCTTTTCAATTTCACCTTTCGTCGTTTCTGGTTGAGGAGATTCGCCTTCCGCCGTTAAATTCAGGGTGTCTCGAACGCAGGATTCTAACATTTGTGGATACACTATCCAAAGTCACCTAGAATTTGAATTTCAAAAGATCTGCTCTATAAACTGATAAAAAAACATTCATATCTGAGCCCCAGTGACCCCCATTTGGGCGCAGAAATTATTAATCGCCTCCCCGGGGAAACCGCGCCACCGCAATGCGGTCAGGGTGAACAATCTTTTGGGCATTTGGCATTTGTTAGAAGCTTCTTGATCCAATGGATGATTGTGCTTCAAATAAAATTAGTAAGAGTAACCAAGATCTAGATTTCTCTATATGAAAGCGAATTAATTACAGGTAACAATTGAATCGCGCTGATCAGGGGAGTCGCGTTAGTGACGCAGTCAGATCGACGATCGTCGGGAAATTCTGTAACTGCTAAAAGAATTCCAGCTCTATGTGACCTTCAATGGGTCCAGCACTGCGAGAACTCGTGGCGCCGTTAAATTCAGGGTGTCTCGAACGCAGGATTCTAACATTTGTGGATCCACTATCCAAAGTCACCTAGAATTTGAATTTCAAAAGATCTGCTCTATAAACTGATAAAAAAACATTCATATCTGAGCCCCAGTGACCCCCATTTGGGCGCAGAAATTATTAATCGCCTCCCCGGGGAAACCGCGCCTCCGCAATGCGGTCAGGGTGAACAATCTCGGATCGTCCCAGTCCTTGACAATTCCCTTGTTGTCTCTATCCTTCCGTGGCACTTTCGGACTTCTCTCCGATCGTCTTCCTCCGTAGTCATCTTCCACATCCTCTGAATTCTCAGAATCACTCCAATGTTCACTGTAATCTCGGCTCATTCTTATACTACCGCTACCGCCGCGTCTGCTCCAGCTGTTTCCCACACGATACATAATGTAACCTCGCGTAGAAGGACCTCTCATATCGGATCGCCCACCTCTCGAACTGGGTCTCTTCTGACCATGATGAGATTTGCTGGAATCAACCTCCTGTTGCTTATCATCCAAATTATCTTTTTTATTCGCTTGTGAAGTGGAATCATTATCCTTTTTGACTTCCTCACCAGCATCCTTTTCAATTTCACCTTTCGTCGTTTCTGGTTGAGGAGATTCGCCTTCCGCCGTTAAATTCAGGGTGTCTCGAACGCAGGATTCTAACATTTGTGGATACACTATCCAAAGTCACCTAGAATTTGAATTTCAAAAGATCTGCTCTATAAACTGATAAAAAAACATTCATATCTGAGCCCCAGTGACCCCCATTTGGGCGCAGAAATTATTAATCGCCTCCCCGGGGAAACCGCGCCACCGCAATGCGGTCAGGGTGAACAATCTTTTGGGCATTTGGCATTTGTTAGAAGCTTCTTGATCCAATGGATGATTGTGCTTCAAATAAAATTAGTAAGAGTAACCAAGATCTAGATTTCTCTATATGAAAGCGAATTAATTACAGGTAACAATTGAATCGCGCTGATCAGGGGAGTCGCGTTAGTGACGCAGTCAGATCGACGATCGTCGGGAAATTCTGTAACTGCTAAAAGAATTCCAGCTCTATGTGACCTTCAATGGGTCCAGCACTGCGAGAACTCGTGGCGCCGTTAAATTCAGGGTGTCTCGAACGCAGGATTCTAACATTTGTGGATCCACTATCCAAAGTCACCTAGAATTTGAATTTCAAAAGATCTGCTCTATAAACTGATAAAAAAACATTCATATCTGAGCCCCAGTGACCCCCATTTGGGCGCAGAAATTATTAATCGCCTCCCCGGGGAAACCGCGCCTCCGCAATGCGGTCAGGGTGAACAATCTCGGATCGTCCCAGTCCTTGACAATTCCCTTGTTGTCTCTATCCTTCCGTGGCACTTTCGGACTTCTCTCCGATCGTCTTCCTCCGTAGTCATCTTCCACATCCTCTGAATTCTCAGAATCACTCCAATGTTCACTGTAATCTCGGCTCATTCTTATACTACCGCTACCGCCGCGTCTGCTCCAGCTGTTTCCCACACGATACATAATGTAACCTCGCGTAGAAGGACCTCTCATATCGGATCGCCCACCTCTCGAACTGGGTCTCTTCTGACCATGATGAGATTTGCTGGAATCAACCTCCTGTTGCTTATCATCCAAATTATCTTTTTTATTCGCTTGTGAAGTGGAATCATTATCCTTTTTGACTTCCTCACCAGCATCCTTTTCAATTTCACCTTTCGTCGTTTCTGGTTGAGGAGATTCGCCTTCCGCCGTTAAATTCAGGGTGTCTCGAACGCAGGATTCTAACATTTGTGGATACACTATCCAAAGTCACCTAGAATTTGAATTTCAAAAGATCTGCTCTATAAACTGATAAAAAAACATTCATATCTGAGCCCCAGTGACCCCCATTTGGGCGCAGAAATTATTAATCGCCTCCCCGGGGAAACCGCGCCACCGCAATGCGGTCAGGGTGAACAATCTTTTGGGCATTTGGCATTTGTTAGAAGCTTCTTGATCCAATGGATGATTGTGCTTCAAATAAAATTAGTAAGAGTAACCAAGATCTAGATTTCTCTATATGAAAGCGAATTAATTACAGGTAACAATTGAATCGCGCTGATCAGGGGAGTCGCGTTAGTGACGCAGTCAGATCGACGATCGTCGGGAAATTCTGTAACTGCTAAAAGAATTCCAGCTCTATGTGACCTTCAATGGGTCCAGCACTGCGAGAACTCGTGGCGCCGTTAAATTCAGGGTGTCTCGAACGCAGGATTCTAACATTTGTGGATCCACTATCCAAAGTCACCTAGAATTTGAATTTCAAAAGATCTGCTCTATAAACTGATAAAAAAACATTCATATCTGAGCCCCAGTGACCCCCATTTGGGCGCAGAAATTATTAATCGCCTCCCCGGGGAAACCGCGCCTCCGCAATGCGGTCAGGGTGAACAATCTCGGATCGTCCCAGTCCTTGACAATTCCCTTGTTGTCTCTATCCTTCCGTGGCACTTTCGGACTTCTCTCCGATCGTCTTCCTCCGTAGTCATCTTCCACATCCTCTGAATTCTCAGAATCACTCCAATGTTCACTGTAATCTCGGCTCATTCTTATACTACCGCTACCGCCGCGTCTGCTCCAGCTGTTTCCCACACGATACATAATGTAACCTCGCGTAGAAGGACCTCTCATATCGGATCGCCCACCTCTCGAACTGGGTCTCTTCTGACCATGATGAGATTTGCTGGAATCAACCTCCTGTTGCTTATCATCCAAATTATCTTTTTTATTCGCTTGTGAAGTGGAATCATTATCCTTTTTGACTTCCTCACCAGCATCCTTTTCAATTTCACCTTTCGTCGTTTCTGGTTGAGGAGATTCGCCTTCCGCCGTTAAATTCAGGGTGTCTCGAACGCAGGATTCTAACATTTGTGGATACACTATCCAAAGTCACCTAGAATTTGAATTTCAAAAGATCTGCTCTATAAACTGATAAAAAAACATTCATATCTGAGCCCCAGTGACCCCCATTTGGGCGCAGAAATTATTAATCGCCTCCCCGGGGAAACCGCGCCACCGCAATGCGGTCAGGGTGAACAATCTTTTGGGCATTTGGCATTTGTTAGAAGCTTCTTGATCCAATGGATGATTGTGCTTCAAATAAAATTAGTAAGAGTAACCAAGATCTAGATTTCTCTATATGAAAGCGAATTAATTACAGGTAACAATTGAATCGCGCTGATCAGGGGAGTCGCGTTAGTGACGCAGTCAGATCGACGATCGTCGGGAAATTCTGTAACTGCTAAAAGAATTCCAGCTCTATGTGACCTTCAATGGGTCCAGCACTGCGAGAACTCGTGGCGCCGTTAAATTCAGGGTGTCTCGAACGCAGGATTCTAACATTTGTGGATCCACTATCCAAAGTCACCTAGAATTTGAATTTCAAAAGATTTGCTCTATAAACTGATAAAAAAACATTCATATCTGAGCCCCAGTGACCCCCATTTGGGCGCAGAAATTATTAATCGCCTCCCCGGGGAAACCGCGCCTCCGCAATGCGGTCAGGGTGAACAATCTCGGATCGTCCCAGTCCTTGACAATTCCCTTGTTGTCTCTATCCTTCCGTGGCACTTTCGGACTTCTCTCCGATCGTCTTCCTCCGTAGTCATCTTCCACATCCTCTGAATTCTCAGAATCACTCCAATGTTCACTGTAATCTCGGCTCATTCTTATACTACCGCTACCGCCGCGTCTGCTCCAGCTGTTTCCCACACGATACATAATGTAATCTCGCGTAGAAGGACCTCTCATATCGGATCGCCCACCTCTCGAACTGGGTCTCTTCTGACCTTGATGAGATTTGCTGGAATCAACCTCCTGTTGCTTATCATCCAAATTATCTTTTTTATTCGCTTGTGAAGTGGAATCATTATCCTTTTTGACTTCCTCACCAGCATCCTTTTCAATTTCACCTTTCGTCGTTTCTGGTTGAGGAGATTCGCCTTCCGCCGTTAAATTCAGGGTGTCTCGAACGCAGGATTCTAACATTTGTGGATACACTATCCAAAGTCACCTAGAATTTGAATTTCAAAAGATCTGCTCTATAAACTGATAAAAAAACATTCATATCTGAGCCCCAGTGACCCCCATTTGGGCGCAGAAATTATTAATCGCCTCCCCGGGGAAACCGCGCCACCGCAATGCGGTCAGGGTGAACAATCTTTTGGGCATTTGGCATTTGTTAGAAGCTTCTTGATCCAATGGATGATTGTGCTTCAAATAAAATTAGTAAGAGTAACCAAGATCTAGATTTCTCTATATGAAAGCGAATTAATTACAGGTAACAATTGAATCGCGCTGATCAGGGGAGTCGCGTTAGTGACGCAGTCAGATCGACGATCGTCGGGAAATTCTGTAACTGCTAAAAGAATTCCAGCTCTATGTGACCTTCAATGGGTCCAGCACTGCGAGAACTCGTGGCGCCGTTAAATTCAGGGTGTCTCGAACGCAGGATTCTAACATTTGTGGATCCACTATCCAAAGTCACCTAGAATTTGAATTTCAAAAGATCTGCTCTATAAACTGATAAAAAAACATTCATATCTGAGCCCCAGTGACCCCCATTTGGGCGCAGAAATTATTAATCGCCTCCCCGGGGAAACCGCGCCTCCGCAATGCGGTCAGGGTGAACAATCTCGGATCGTCCCAGTCCTTGACAATTCCCTTGTTGTCTCTATCCTTCCGTGGCACTTTCGGACTTCTCTCCGATCGTCTTCCTCCGTAGTCATCTTCCACATCCTCTGAATTCTCAGAATCACTCCAATGTTCACTGTAATCTCGGCTCATTCTTATACTACCGCTACCGCCGCGTCTGCTCCAGCTGTTTCCCACACGATACATAATGTAATCTCGCGTAGAAGGACCTCTCATATCGGATCGCCCACCTCTCGAACTGGGTCTCTTCTGACCTTGATGAGATTTGCTGGAATCAACCTCCTGTTGCTTATCATCCAAATTATCTTTTTTATTCGCTTGTGAAGTGGAATCATTATCCTTTTTGACTTCCTCACCAGCATCCTTTTCAATTTCACCTTTCGTCGTTTCTGGTTGAGGAGATTCGCCTTCCGCCGTTAAATTCAGGGTGTCTCGAACGCAGGATTCTAACATTTGTGGATACACTATCCAAAGTCACCTAGAATTTGAATTTCAAAAGATCTGCTCTATAAACTGATAAAAAAACATTCATATCTGAGCCCCAGTGACCCCCATTTGGGCGCAGAAATTATTAATCGCCTCCCCGGGGAAACCGCGCCACCGCAATGCGGTCAGGGTGAACAATCTTTTGGGCATTTGGCATTTGTTAGAAGCTTCTTGATCCAATGGATGATTGTGCTTCAAATAAAATTAGTAAGAGTAACCAAGATCTAGATTTCTCTATATGAAAGCGAATTAATTACAGGTAACAATTGAATCGCGCTGATCAGGGGAGTCGCGTTAGTGACGCAGTCAGATCGACGATCGTCGGGAAATTCTGTAACTGCTAAAAGAATTCCAGCTCTATGTGACCTTCAATGGGTCCAGCACTGCGAGAACTCGTGGCGCCGTTAAATTCAGGGTGTCTCGAACGCAGGATTCTAACATTTGTGGATCCACTATCCAAAGTCACCTAGAATTTGAATTTCAAAAGATCTGCTCTATAAACTGATAAAAAAACATTCATATCTGAGCCCCAGTGACCCCCATTTGGGCGCAGAAATTATTAATCGCCTCCCCGGGGAAACCGCGCCTCCGCAATGCGGTCAGGGTGAACAATCTCGGATCGTCCCAGTCCTTGACAATTCCCTTGTTGTCTCTATCCTTCCGTGGCACTTTCGGACTTCTCTCCGATCGTCTTCCTCCGTAGTCATCTTCCACATCCTCTGAATTCTCAGAATCACTCCAATGTTCACTGTAATCTCGGCTCATTCTTATACTACCGCTACCGCCGCGTCTGCTCCAGCTGTTTCCCACACGATACATAATGTAACCTCGCGTAGAAGGACCTCTCATATCGGATCGCCCACCTCTCGAACTGGGTCTCTTCTGACCATGATGAGATTTGCTGGAATCAACCTCCTGTTGCTTATCATCCAAATTATCTTTTTTATTCGCTTGTGAAGTGGAATCATTATCCTTTTTGACTTCCTCACCAGCATCCTTTTCAATTTCACCTTTCGTCGTTTCTGGTTGAGGAGATTCGCCTTCCGCCGTTAAATTCAGGGTGTCTCGAACGCAGGATTCTAACATTTGTGGATACACTATCCAAAGTCACCTAGAATTTGAATTTCAAAAGATCTGCTCTATAAACTGATAAAAAAACATTCATATCTGAGCCCCAGTGACCCCCATTTGGGCGCAGAAATTATTAATCGCCTCCCCGGGGAAACCGCGCCACCGCAATGCGGTCAGGGTGAACAATCTTTTGGGCATTTGGCATTTGTTAGAAGCTTCTTGATCCAATGGATGATTGTGCTTCAAATAAAATTAGTAAGAGTAACCAAGATCTAGATTTCTCTATATGAAAGCGAATTAATTACAGGTAACAATTGAATCGCGCTGATCAGGGGAGTCGCGTTAGTGACGCAGTCAGATCGACGATCGTCGGGAAATTCTGTAACTGCTAAAAGAATTCCAGCTCTATGTGACCTTCAATGGGTCCAGCACTGCGAGAACTCGTGGCGCCGTTAAATTCAGGGTGTCTCGAACGCAGGATTCTAACATTTGTGGATCCACTATCCAAAGTCACCTAGAATTTGAATTTCAAAAGATCTGCTCTATAAACTGATAAAAAAACATTCATATCTGAGCCCCAGTGACCCCCATTTGGGCGCAGAAATTATTAATCGCCTCCCCGGGGAAACCGCGCCTCCGCAATGCGGTCAGGGTGAACAATCTCGGATCGTCCCAGTCCTTGACAATTCCCTTGTTGTCTCTATCCTTCCGTGGCACTTTCGGACTTCTCTCCGATCGTCTTCCTCCGTAGTCATCTTCCACATCCTCTGAATTCTCAGAATCACTCCAATGTTCACTGTAATCTCGGCTCATTCTTATACTACCGCTACCGCCGCGTCTGCTCCAGCTGTTTCCCACACGATACATAATGTAATCTCGCGTAGAAGGACCTCTCATATCGGATCGCCCACCTCTCGAACTGGGTCTCTTCTGACCATGATGAGATTTGCTGGAATCAACCTCCTGTTGCTTATCATCCAAATTATCTTTTTTATTCGCTTGTGAAGTGGAATCATTATCCTTTTTGACTTCCTCACCAGCATCCTTTTCAATTTCACCTTTCGTCGTTTCTGGTTGAGGAGATTCGCCTTCCGCCGTTAAATTCAGGGTGTCTCGAACGCAGGATTCTAACATTTGTGGATACACTATCCAAAGTCACCTAGAATTTGAATTTCAAAAGATCTGCTCTATAAACTGATAAAAAAACATTCATATCTGAGCCCCAGTGACCCCCATTTGGGCGCAGAAATTATTAATCGCCTCCCCGGGGAAACCGCGCCACCGCAATGCGGTCAGGGTGAACAATCTTTTGGGCATTTGGCATTTGTTAGAAGCTTCTTGATCCAATGGATGATTGTGCTTCAAATAAAATTAGTAAGAGTAACCAAGATCTAGATTTCTCTATATGAAAGCGAATTAATTACAGGTAACAATTGAATCGCGCTGATCAGGGGAGTCGCGTTAGTGACGCAGTCAGATCGACGATCGTCGGGAAATTCTGTAACTGCTAAAAGAATTCCAGCTCTATGTGACCTTCAATGGGTCCAGCACTGCGAGAACTCGTGGCGCCGTTAAATTCAGGGTGTCTCGAACGCAGGATTCTAACATTTGTGGATCCACTATCCAAAGTCACCTAGAATTTGAATTTCAAAAGATCTGCTCTATAAACTGATAAAAAAACATTCATATCTGAGCCCCAGTGACCCCCATTTGGGCGCAGAAATTATTAATCGCCTCCCCGGGGAAACCGCGCCTCCGCAATGCGGTCAGGGTGAACAATCTCGGATCGTCCCAGTCCTTGACAATTCCCTTGTTGTCTCTATCCTTCCGTGGCACTTTCGGACTTCTCTCCGATCGTCTTCCTCCGTAGTCATCTTCCACATCCTCTGAATTCTCAGAATCACTCCAATGTTCACTGTAATCTCGGCTCATTCTTATACTACCGCTACCGCCGCGTCTGCTCCAGCTGTTTCCCACACGATACATAATGTAACCTCGCGTAGAAGGACCTCTCATATCGGATCGCCCACCTCTCGAACTGGGTCTCTTCTGACCATGATGAGATTTGCTGGAATCAACCTCCTGTTGCTTATCATCCAAATTATCTTTTTTATTCGCTTGTGAAGTGGAATCATTATCCTTTTTGACTTCCTCACCAGCATCCTTTTCAATTTCACCTTTCGTCGTTTCTGGTTGAGGAGATTCGCCTTCCGCCGTTAAATTCAGGGTGTCTCGAACGCAGGATTCTAACATTTGTGGATACACTATCCAAAGTCACCTAGAATTTGAATTTCAAAAGATCTGCTCTATAAACTGATAAAAAAACATTCATATCTGAGCCCCAGTGACCCCCATTTGGGCGCAGAAATTATTAATCGCCTCCCCGGGGAAACCGCGCCACCGCAATGCGGTCAGGGTGAACAATCTTTTGGGCATTTGGCATTTGTTAGAAGCTTCTTGATCCAATGGATGATTGTGCTTCAAATAAAATTAGTAAGAGTAACCAAGATCTAGATTTCTCTATATGAAAGCGAATTAATTACAGGTAACAATTGAATCGCGCTGATCAGGGGAGTCGCGTTAGTGACGCAGTCAGATCGACGATCGTCGGGAAATTCTGTAACTGCTAAAAGAATTCCAGCTCTATGTGACCTTCAATGGGTCCAGCACTGCGAGAACTCGTGGCGCCGTTAAATTCAGGGTGTCTCGAACGCAGGATTCTAACATTTGTGGATCCACTATCCAAAGTCACCTAGAATTTGAATTTCAAAAGATCTGCTCTATAAACTGATAAAAAAACATTCATATCTGAGCCCCAGTGACCCCCATTTGGGCGCAGAAATTATTAATCGCCTCCCCGGGGAAACCGCGCCTCCGCAATGCGGTCAGGGTGAACAATCTCGGATCGTCCCAGTCCTTGACAATTCCCTTGTTGTCTCTATCCTTCCGTGGCACTTTCGGACTTCTCTCCGATCGTCTTCCTCCGTAGTCATCTTCCACATCCTCTGAATTCTCAGAACCACTCCAATGTTCACTGTAATCTCGGCTCATTCTTATACTACCGCTACCGCCGCGTCTGCTCCAGCTGTTTCCCACACGATACATAATGTAACCTCGCGTAGAAGGACCTCTCATATCGGATCGCCCACCTCTCGAACTGGGTCTCTTCTGACCATGATGAGATTTGCTGGAATCAACCTCCTGTTGCTTATCATCCAAATTATCTTTTTTATTCGCTTGTGAAGTGGAATCATTATCCTTTTTGACTTCCTCACCAGCATCCTTTTCAATTTCACCTTTCGTCGTTTCTGGTTGAGGAGATTCGCCTTCCGCCGTTAAATTCAGGGTGTCTCGAACGCAGGATTCTAACATTTGTGGATACACTATCCAAAGTCACCTAGAATTTGAATTTCAAAAGATCTGCTCTATAAACTGATAAAAAAACATTCATATCTGAGCCCCAGTGACCCCCATTTGGGCGCAGAAATTATTAATCGCCTCCCCGGGGAAACCGCGCCACCGCAATGCGGTCAGGGTGAACAATCTTTTGGGCATTTGGCATTTGTTAGAAGCTTCTTGATCCAATGGATGATTGTGCTTCAAATAAAATTAGTAAGAGTAACCAAGATCTAGATTTCTCTATATGAAAGCGAATTAATTACAGGTAACAATTGAATCGCGCTGATCAGGGGAGTCGCGTTAGTGACGCAGTCAGATCGACGATCGTCGGGAAATTCTGTAACTGCTAAAAGAATTCCAGCTCTATGTGACCTTCAATGGGTCCAGCACTGCGAGAACTCGTGGCGCCGTTAAATTCAGGGTGTCTCGAACGCAGGATTCTAACATTTGTGGATCCACTATCCAAAGTCACCTAGAATTTGAATTTCAAAAGATCTGCTCTATAAACTGATAAAAAAACATTCATATCTGAGCCCCAGTGACCCCCATTTGGGCGCAGAAATTATTAATCGCCTCCCCGGGGAAACCGCGCCTCCGCAATGCGGTCAGGGTGAACAATCTCGGATCGTCCCAGTCCTTGACAATTCCCTTGTTGTCTCTATCCTTCCGTGGCACTTTCGGACTTCTCTCCGATCGTCTTCCTCCGTAGTCATCTTCCACATCCTCTGAATTCTCAGAATCACTCCAATGTTCACTGTAATCTCGGCTCATTCTTATACTACCGCTACCGCCGCGTCTGCTCCAGCTGTTTCCCACACGATACATAATGTAACCTCGCGTAGAAGGACCTCTCATATCGGATCGCCCACCTCTCGAACTGGGTCTCTTCTGACCATGATGAGATTTGCTGGAATCAACCTCCTGTTGCTTATCATCCAAATTATCTTTTTTATTCGCTTGTGAAGTGGAATCATTATCCTTTTTGACTTCCTCACCAGCATCCTTTTCAATTTCACCTTTCGTCGTTTCTGGTTGAGGAGATTCGCCTTCCGCCGTTAAATTCAGGGTGTCTCGAACGCAGGATTCTAACATTTGTGGATACACTATCCAAAGTCACCTAGAATTTGAATTTCAAAAGATCTGCTCTATAAACTGATAAAAAAACATTCATATCTGAGCCCCAGTGACCCCCATTTGGGCGCAGAAATTATTAATCGCCTCCCCGGGGAAACCGCGCCACCGCAATGCGGTCAGGGTGAACAATCTTTTGGGCATTTGGCATTTGTTAGAAGCTTCTTGATCCAATGGATGATTGTGCTTCAAATAAAATTAGTAAGAGTAACCAAGATCTAGATTTCTCTATATGAAAGCGAATTAATTACAGGTAACAATTGAATCGCGCTGATCAGGGGAGTCGCGTTAGTGACGCAGTCAGATCGACGATCGTCGGGAAATTCTGTAACTGCTAAAAGAATTCCAGCTCTATGTGACCTTCAATGGGTCCAGCACTGCGAGAACTCGTGGCGCCGTTAAATTCAGGGTGTCTCGAACGCAGGATTCTAACATTTGTGGATCCACTATCCAAAGTCACCTAGAATTTGAATTTCAAAAGATCTGCTCTATAAACTGATAAAAAAACATTCATATCTGAGCCCCAGTGACCCCCATTTGGGCGCAGAAATTATTAATCGCCTCCCCGGGGAAACCGCGCCTCCGCAATGCGGTCAGGGTGAACAATCTCGGATCGTCCCAGTCCTTGACAATTCCCTTGTTGTCTCTATCCTTCCGTGGCACTTTCGGACTTCTCTCCGATCGTCTTCCTCCGTAGTCATCTTCCACATCCTCTGAATTCTCAGAATCACTCCAATGTTCACTGTAATCTCGGCTCATTCTTATACTACCGCTACCGCCGCGTCTGCTCCAGCTGTTTCCCACACGATACATAATGTAACCTCGCGTAGAAGGACCTCTCATATCGGATCGCCCACCTCTCGAACTGGGTCTCTTCTGACCATGATGAGATTTGCTGGAATCAACCTCCTGTTGCTTATCATCCAAATTATCTTTTTTATTCGCTTGTGAAGTGGAATCATTATCCTTTTTGACTTCCTCACCAGCATCCTTTTCAATTTCACCTTTCGTCGTTTCTGGTTGAGGAGATTCGCCTTCCGCCGTTAAATTCAGGGTGTCTCGAACGCAGGATTCTAACATTTGTGGATACACTATCCAAAGTCACCTAGAATTTGAATTTCAAAAGATCTGCTCTATAAACTGATAAAAAAACATTCATATCTGAGCCCCAGTGACCCCCATTTGGGCGCAGAAATTATTAATCGCCTCCCCGGGGAAACCGCGCCACCGCAATGCGGTCAGGGTGAACAATCTTTTGGGCATTTGGCATTTGTTAGAAGCTTCTTGATCCAATGGATGATTGTGCTTCAAATAAAATTAGTAAGAGTAACCAAGATCTAGATTTCTCTATATGAAAGCGAATTAATTACAGGTAACAATTGAATCGCGCTGATCAGGGGAGTCGCGTTAGTGACGCAGTCAGATCGACGATCGTCGGGAAATTCTGTAACTGCTAAAAGAATTCCAGCTCTATGTGACCTTCAATGGGTCCAGCACTGCGAGAACTCGTGGCGCCGTTAAATTCAGGGTGTCTCGAACGCAGGATTCTAACATTTGTGGATCCACTATCCAAAGTCACCTAGAATTTGAATTTCAAAAGATCTGCTCTATAAACTGATAAAAAAACATTCATATCTGAGCCCCAGTGACCCCCATTTGGGCGCAGAAATTATTAATCGCCTCCCCGGGGAAACCGCGCCTCCGCAATGCGGTCAGGGTGAACAATCTCGGATCGTCCCAGTCCTTGACAATTCCCTTGTTGTCTCTATCCTTCCGTGGCACTTTCGGACTTCTCTCCGATCGTCTTCCTCCGTAGTCATCTTCCACATCCTCTGAATTCTCAGAATCACTCCAATGTTCACTGTAATCTCGGCTCATTCTTATACTACCGCTACCGCCGCGTCTGCTCCAGCTGTTTCCCACACGATACATAATGTAATCTCGCGTAGAAGGACCTCTCATATCGGATCGCCCACCTCTCGAACTGGGTCTCTTCTGACCATGATGAGATTTGCTGGAATCAACCTCCTGTTGCTTATCATCCAAATTATCTTTTTTATTCGCTTGTGAAGTGGAATCATTATCCTTTTTGACTTCCTCACCAGCATCCTTTTCAATTTCACCTTTCGTCGTTTCTGGTTGAGGAGATTCGCCTTCCGCCGTTAAATTCAGGGTGTCTCGAACGCAGGATTCTAACATTTGTGGATACACTATCCAAAGTCACCTAGAATTTGAATTTCAAAAGATCTGCTCTATAAACTGATAAAAAAACATTCATATCTGAGCCCCAGTGACCCCCATTTGGGCGCAGAAATTATTAATCGCCTCCCCGGGGAAACCGCGCCACCGCAATGCGGTCAGGGTGAACAATCTTTTGGGCATTTGGCATTTGTTAGAAGCTTCTTGATCCAATGGATGATTGTGCTTCAAATAAAATTAGTAAGAGTAACCAAGATCTAGATTTCTCTATATGAAAGCGAATTAATTACAGGTAACAATTGAATCGCGCTGATCAGGGGAGTCGCGTTAGTGACGCAGTCAGATCGACGATCGTCGGGAAATTCTGTAACTGCTAAAAGAATTCCAGCTCTATGTGACCTTCAATGGGTCCAGCACTGCGAGAACTCGTGGCGCCGTTAAATTCAGGGTGTCTCGAACGCAGGATTCTAACATTTGTGGATCCACTATCCAAAGTCACCTAGAATTTGAATTTCAAAAGATCTGCTCTATAAACTGATAAAAAAACATTCATATCTGAGCCCCAGTGACCCCCATTTGGGCGCAGAAATTATTAATCGCCTCCCCGGGGAAACCGCGCCTCCGCAATGCGGTCAGGGTGAACAATCTCGGATCGTCCCAGTCCTTGACAATTCCCTTGTTGTCTCTATCCTTCCGTGGCACTTTCGGACTTCTCTCCGATCGTCTTCCTCCGTAGTCATCTTCCACATCCTCTGAATTCTCAGAATCACTCCAATGTTCACTGTAATCTCGGCTCATTCTTATACTACCGCTACCGCCGCGTCTGCTCCAGCTGTTTCCCACACGATACATAATGTAACCTCGCGTAGAAGGACCTCTCATATCGGATCGCCCACCTCTCGAACTGGGTCTCTTCTGACCATGATGAGATTTGCTGGAATCAACCTCCTGTTGCTTATCATCCAAATTATCTTTTTTATTCGCTTGTGAAGTGGAATCATTATCCTTTTTGACTTCCTCACCAGCATCCTTTTCAATTTCACCTTTCGTCGTTTCTGGTTGAGGAGATTCGCCTTCCGCCGTTAAATTCAGGGTGTCTCGAACGCAGGATTCTAACATTTGTGGATACACTATCCAAAGTCACCTAGAATTTGAATTTCAAAAGATCTGCTCTATAAACTGATAAAAAAACATTCATATCTGAGCCCCAGTGACCCCCATTTGGGCGCAGAAATTATTAATCGCCTCCCCGGGGAAACCGCGCCACCGCAATGCGGTCAGGGTGAACAATCTTTTGGGCATTTGGCATTTGTTAGAAGCTTCTTGATCCAATGGATGATTGTGCTTCAAATAAAATTAGTAAGAGTAACCAAGATCTAGATTTCTCTATATGAAAGCGAATTAATTACAGGTAACAATTGAATCGCGCTGATCAGGGGAGTCGCGTTAGTGACGCAGTCAGATCGACGATCGTCGGGAAATTCTGTAACTGCTAAAAGAATTCCAGCTCTATGTGACCTTCAATGGGTCCAGCACTGCGAGAACTCGTGGCGCCGTTAAATTCAGGGTGTCTCGAACGCAGGATTCTAACATTTGTGGATCCACTATCCAAAGTCACCTAGAATTTGAATTTCAAAAGATCTGCTCTATAAACTGATAAAAAAACATTCATATCTGAGCCCCAGTGACCCCCATTTGGGCGCAGAAATTATTAATCGCCTCCCCGGGGAAACCGCGCCTCCGCAATGCGGTCAGGGTGAACAATCTCGGATCGTCCCAGTCCTTGACAATTCCCTTGTTGTCTCTATCCTTCCGTGGCACTTTCGGACTTCTCTCCGATCGTCTTCCTCCGTAGTCATCTTCCACATCCTCTGAATTCTCAGAATCACTCCAATGTTCACTGTAATCTCGGCTCATTCTTATACTACCGCTACCGCCGCGTCTGCTCCAGCTGTTTCCCACACGATACATAATGTAACCTCGCGTAGAAGGACCTCTCATATCGGATCGCCCACCTCTCGAACTGGGTCTCTTCTGACCATGATGAGATTTGCTGGAATCAACCTCCTGTTGCTTATCATCCAAATTATCTTTTTTATTCGCTTGTGAAGTGGAATCATTATCCTTTTTGACTTCCTCACCAGCATCCTTTTCAATTTCACCTTTCGTCGTTTCTGGTTGAGGAGATTCGCCTTCCGCCGTTAAATTCAGGGTGTCTCGAACGCAGGATTCTAACATTTGTGGATACACTATCCAAAGTCACCTAGAATTTGAATTTCAAAAGATCTGCTCTATAAACTGATAAAAAAACATTCATATCTGAGCCCCAGTGACCCCCATTTGGGCGCAGAAATTATTAATCGCCTCCCCGGGGAAACCGCGCCACCGCAATGCGGTCAGGGTGAACAATCTTTTGGGCATTTGGCATTTGTTAGAAGCTTCTTGATCCAATGGATGATTGTGCTTCAAATAAAATTAGTAAGAGTAACCAAGATCTAGATTTCTCTATATGAAAGCGAATTAATTACAGGTAACAATTGAATCGCGCTGATCAGGGGAGTCGCGTTAGTGACGCAGTCAGATCGACGATCGTCGGGAAATTCTGTAACTGCTAAAAGAATTCCAGCTCTATGTGACCTTCAATGGGTCCAGCACTGCGAGAACTCGTGGCGCCGTTAAATTCAGGGTGTCTCGAACGCAGGATTCTAACATTTGTGGATCCACTATCCAAAGTCACCTAGAATTTGAATTTCAAAAGATCTGCTCTATAAACTGATAAAAAAACATTCATATCTGAGCCCCAGTGACCCCCATTTGGGCGCAGAAATTATTAATCGCCTCCCCGGGGAAACCGCGCCTCCGCAATGCGGTCAGGGTGAACAATCTCGGATCGTCCCAGTCCTTGACAATTCCCTTGTTGTCTCTATCCTTCCGTGGCACTTTCGGACTTCTCTCCGATCGTCTTCCTCCGTAGTCATCTTCCACATCCTCTGAATTCTCAGAATCACTCCAATGTTCACTGTAATCTCGGCTCATTCTTATACTACCGCTACCGCCGCGTCTGCTCCAGCTGTTTCCCACACGATACATAATGTAACCTCGCGTAGAAGGACCTCTCATATCGGATCGCCCACCTCTCGAACTGGGTCTCTTCTGACCATGATGAGATTTGCTGGAATCAACCTCCTGTTGCTTATCATCCAAATTATCTTTTTTATTCGCTTGTGAAGTGGAATCATTATCCTTTTTGACTTCCTCACCAGCATCCTTTTCAATTTCACCTTTCGTCGTTTCTGGTTGAGGAGATTCGCCTTCCGCCGTTAAATTCAGGGTGTCTCGAACGCAGGATTCTAACATTTGTGGATACACTATCCAAAGTCACCTAGAATTTGAATTTCAAAAGATCTGCTCTATAAACTGATAAAAAAACATTCATATCTGAGCCCCAGTGACCCCCATTTGGGCGCAGAAATTATTAATCGCCTCCCCGGGGAAACCGCGCCACCGCAATGCGGTCAGGGTGAACAATCTTTTGGGCATTTGGCATTTGTTAGAAGCTTCTTGATCCAATGGATGATTGTGCTTCAAATAAAATTAGTAAGAGTAACCAAGATCTAGATTTCTCTATATGAAAGCGAATTAATTACAGGTAACAATTGAATCGCGCTGATCAGGGGAGTCGCGTTAGTGACGCAGTCAGATCGACGATCGTCGGGAAATTCTGTAACTGCTAAAAGAATTCCAGCTCTATGTGACCTTCAATGGGTCCAGCACTGCGAGAACTCGTGGCGCCGTTAAATTCAGGGTGTCTCGAACGCAGGATTCTAACATTTGTGGATCCACTATCCAAAGTCACCTAGAATTTGAATTTCAAAAGATCTGCTCTATAAACTGATAAAAAAACATTCATATCTGAGCCCCAGTGACCCCCATTTGGGCGCAGAAATTATTAATCGCCTCCCCGGGGAAACCGCGCCTCCGCAATGCGGTCAGGGTGAACAATCTCGGATCGTCCCAGTCCTTGACAATTCCCTTGTTGTCTCTATCCTTCCGTGGCACTTTCGGACTTCTCTCCGATCGTCTTCCTCCGTAGTCATCTTCCACATCCTCTGAATTCTCAGAATCACTCCAATGTTCACTGTAATCTCGGCTCATTCTTATACTACCGCTACCGCCGCGTCTGCTCCAGCTGTTTCCCACACGATACATAATGTAACCTCGCGTAGAAGGACCTCTCATATCGGATCGCCCACCTCTCGAACTGGGTCTCTTCTGACCATGATGAGATTTGCTGGAATCAACCTCCTGTTGCTTATCATCCAAATTATCTTTTTTATTCGCTTGTGAAGTGGAATCATTATCCTTTTTGACTTCCTCACCAGCATCCTTTTCAATTTCACCTTTCGTCGTTTCTGGTTGAGGAGATTCGCCTTCCGCCGTTAAATTCAGGGTGTCTCGAACGCAGGATTCTAACATTTGTGGATACACTATCCAAAGTCACCTAGAATTTGAATTTCAAAAGATCTGCTCTATAAACTGATAAAAAAACATTCATATCTGAGCCCCAGTGACCCCCATTTGGGCGCAGAAATTATTAATCGCCTCCCCGGGGAAACCGCGCCACCGCAATGCGGTCAGGGTGAACAATCTTTTGGGCATTTGGCATTTGTTAGAAGCTTCTTGATCCAATGGATGATTGTGCTTCAAATAAAATTAGTAAGAGTAACCAAGATCTAGATTTCTCTATATGAAAGCGAATTAATTACAGGTAACAATTGAATCGCGCTGATCAGGGGAGTCGCGTTAGTGACGCAGTCAGATCGACGATCGTCGGGAAATTCTGTAACTGCTAAAAGAATTCCAGCTCTATGTGACCTTCAATGGGTCCAGCACTGCGAGAACTCGTGGCGCCGTTAAATTCAGGGTGTCTCGAACGCAGGATTCTAACATTTGTGGATCCACTATCCAAAGTCACCTAGAATTTGAATTTCAAAAGATCTGCTCTATAAACTGATAAAAAAACATTCATATCTGAGCCCCAGTGACCCCCATTTGGGCGCAGAAATTATTAATCGCCTCCCCGGGGAAACCGCGCCTCCGCAATGCGGTCAGGGTGAACAATCTCGGATCGTCCCAGTCCTTGACAATTCCCTTGTTGTCTCTATCCTTCCGTGGCACTTTCGGACTTCTCTCCGATCGTCTTCCTCCGTAGTCATCTTCCACATCCTCTGAATTCTCAGAATCACTCCAATGTTCACTGTAATCTCGGCTCATTCTTATACTACCGCTACCGCCGCGTCTGCTCCAGCTGTTTCCCACACGATACATAATGTAACCTCGCGTAGAAGGACCTCTCATATCGGATCGCCCACCTCTCGAACTGGGTCTCTTCTGACCATGATGAGATTTGCTGGAATCAACCTCCTGTTGCTTATCATCCAAATTATCTTTTTTATTCGCTTGTGAAGTGGAATCATTATCCTTTTTGACTTCCTCACCAGCATCCTTTTCAATTTCACCTTTCGTCGTTTCTGGTTGAGGAGATTCGCCTTCCGCCGTTAAATTCAGGGTGTCTCGAACGCAGGATTCTAACATTTGTGGATACACTATCCAAAGTCACCTAGAATTTGAATTTCAAAAGATCTGCTCTATAAACTGATAAAAAAACATTCATATCTGAGCCCCAGTGACCCCCATTTGGGCGCAGAAATTATTAATCGCCTCCCCGGGGAAACCGCGCCACCGCAATGCGGTCAGGGTGAACAATCTTTTGGGCATTTGGCATTTGTTAGAAGCTTCTTGATCCAATGGATGATTGTGCTTCAAATAAAATTAGTAAGAGTAACCAAGATCTAGATTTCTCTATATGAAAGCGAATTAATTACAGGTAACAATTGAATCGCGCTGATCAGGGGAGTCGCGTTAGTGACGCAGTCAGATCGACGATCGTCGGGAAATTCTGTAACTGCTAAAAGAATTCCAGCTCTATGTGACCTTCAATGGGTCCAGCACTGCGAGAACTCGTGGCGCCGTTAAATTCAGGGTGTCTCGAACGCAGGATTCTAACATTTGTGGATCCACTATCCAAAGTCACCTAGAATTTGAATTTCAAAAGATCTGCTCTATAAACTGATAAAAAAACATTCATATCTGAGCCCCAGTGACCCCCATTTGGGCGCAGAAATTATTAATCGCCTCCCCGGGGAAACCGCGCCTCCGCAATGCGGTCAGGGTGAACAATCTCGGATCGTCCCAGTCCTTGACAATTCCCTTGTTGTCTCTATCCTTCCGTGGCACTTTCGGACTTCTCTCCGATCGTCTTCCTCCGTAGTCATCTTCCACATCCTCTGAATTCTCAGAATCACTCCAATGTTCACTGTAATCTCGGCTCATTCTTATACTACCGCTACCGCCGCGTCTGCTCCAGCTGTTTCCCACACGATACATAATGTAACCTCGCGTAGAAGGACCTCTCATATCGGATCGCCCACCTCTCGAACTGGGTCTCTTCTGACCATGATGAGATTTGCTGGAATCAACCTCCTGTTGCTTATCATCCAAATTATCTTTTTTATTCGCTTGTGAAGTGGAATCATTATCCTTTTTGACTTCCTCACCAGCATCCTTTTCAATTTCACCTTTCGTCGTTTCTGGTTGAGGAGATTCGCCTTCCGCCGTTAAATTCAGGGTGTCTCGAACGCAGGATTCTAACATTTGTGGATCCACTATCCAAAGTCACCTAGAATTTGAATTTCAAAAGATCTGCTCTATAAACTGATAAAAAAACATTCATATCTGAGCCCCAGTGACCCCCATTTGGGCGCAGAAATTATTAATCGCCTCCCCGGGGAAACCGCGCCACCGCAATGCGGTCAGGGTGAACAATCTTTTGGGCATTTGGCATTTGTTAGAAGCTTCTTGATCCAATGGATGATTGTGCTTCAAATAAAATTAGTAAGAGTAACCAAGATCTAGATTTCTCTATATGAAAGCGAATTAATTACAGGTAACAATTGAATCGCGCTGATCAGGGGAGTCGCGTTAGTGACGCAGTCAGATCGACGATCGTCGGGAAATTCTGTAACTGCTAAAAGAATTCCAGCTCTATGTGACCTTCAATGGGTCCAGCACTGCGAGAACTCGTGGCGCCGTTAAATTCAGGGTGTCTCGAACGCAGGATTCTAACATTTGTGGATCCACTATCCAAAGTCACCTAGAATTTGAATTTCAAAAGATCTGCTCTATAAACTGATAAAAAAACATTCATATCTGAGCCCCAGTGACCCCCATTTGGGCGCAGAAATTATTAATCGCCTCCCCGGGGAAACCGCGCCTCCGCAATGCGGTCAGGGTGAACAATCTCGGATCGTCCCAGTCCTTGACAATTCCCTTGTTGTCTCTATCCTTCCGTGGCACTTTCGGACTTCTCTCCGATCGTCTTCCTCCGTAGTCATCTTCCACATCCTCTGAATTCTCAGAATCACTCCAATGTTCACTGTAATCTCGGCTCATTCTTATACTACCGCTACCGCCGCGTCTGCTCCAGCTGTTTCCCACACGATACATAATGTAACCTCGCGTAGAAGGACCTCTCATATCGGATCGCCCACCTCTCGAACTGGGTCTCTTCTGACCATGATGAGATTTGCTGGAATCAACCTCCTGTTGCTTATCATCCAAATTATCTTTTTTATTCGCTTGTGAAGTGGAATCATTATCCTTTTTGACTTCCTCACCAGCATCCTTTTCAATTTCACCTTTCGTCGTTTCTGGTTGAGGAGATTCGCCTTCCGCCGTTAAATTCAGGGTGTCTCGAACGCAGGATTCTAACATTTGTGGATACACTATCCAAAGTCACCTAGAATTTGAATTTCAAAAGATCTGCTCTATAAACTGATAAAAAAACATTCATATCTGAGCCCCAGTGACCCCCATTTGGGCGCAGAAATTATTAATCGCCTCCCCGGGGAAACCGCGCCACCGCAATGCGGTCAGGGTGAACAATCTTTTGGGCATTTGGCATTTGTTAGAAGCTTCTTGATCCAATGGATGATTGTGCTTCAAATAAAATTAGTAAGAGTAACCAAGATCTAGATTTCTCTATATGAAAGCGAATTAATTACAGGTAACAATTGAATCGCGCTGATCAGGGGAGTCGCGTTAGTGACGCAGTCAGATCGACGATCGTCGGGAAATTCTGTAACTGCTAAAAGAATTCCAGCTCTATGTGACCTTCAATGGGTCCAGCACTGCGAGAACTCGTGGCGCCGTTAAATTCAGGGTGTCTCGAACGCAGGATTCTAACATTTGTGGATCCACTATCCAAAGTCACCTAGAATTTGAATTTCAAAAGATCTGCTCTATAAACTGATAAAAAAACATTCATATCTGAGCCCCAGTGACCCCCATTTGGGCGCAGAAATTATTAATCGCCTCCCCGGGGAAACCGCGCCTCCGCAATGCGGTCAGGGTGAACAATCTCGGATCGTCCCAGTCCTTGACAATTCCCTTGTTGTCTCTATCCTTCCGTGGCACTTTCGGACTTCTCTCCGATCGTCTTCCTCCGTAGTCATCTTCCACATCCTCTGAATTCTCAGAATCACTCCAATGTTCACTGTAATCTCGGCTCATTCTTATACTACCGCTACCGCCGCGTCTGCTCCAGCTGTTTCCCACACGATACATAATGTAACCTCGCGTAGAAGGACCTCTCATATCGGATCGCCCACCTCTCGAACTGGGTCTCTTCTGACCATGATGAGATTTGCTGGAATCAACCTCCTGTTGCTTATCATCCAAATTATCTTTTTTATTCGCTTGTGAAGTGGAATCATTATCCTTTTTGACTTCCTCACCAGCATCCTTTTCAATTTCACCTTTCGTCGTTTCTGGTTGAGGAGATTCGCCTTCCGCCGTTAAATTCAGGGTGTCTCGAACGCAGGATTCTAACATTTGTGGATACACTATCCAAAGTCACCTAGAATTTGAATTTCAAAAGATCTGCTCTATAAACTGATAAAAAAACATTCATACCTGAGCCCCAGTGACCCCCATTTGGGCGCAGAAATTATTAATCGCCTCCGCGGGGAAACAGCACCTCCGCAATGCGGTCATAGTGAACAATCTCGAACTGGAAGTTCTCGTGTACTTTTACCCCTTTGAAATGTTTGTCAATGAAGGACTTCTTTATCAGCAAAGAGTCCTTATTGATATCATTTAAGAAACCGCCCAGCTGTGGGTCTTCAGGATTAGGGTGTTTGAACAGAGGCTCATACAGACGCACCTCGATCTACATGGGCTCCGACACCCACTGGATGAATACCTTCGGCTTCTCTTCCTTCGAGGCTTCGAAGCAGTCACAAAACAGTTGAACAACTTCCCCTGACTTCTGATCTCGCTTCGTGTCGACTAATTTAATTACGTATCCTGTATGACACAGCCCAACAGATTGGTCTTTGGTCAGTCGGCGATGTCCACTCTCGGGATTGTCCTTGAAGTCGCTCTTGTCGATGTACACAACGTCGTTGAACGCCACCATGTGAGATCCCTTCTCCGGGCCTTGAGGGAAGTTAGGAACTTCGATTTGAATAAGTAGGATAAATTTTAACGAAATGGATTGAATACTTTTGGAACAATAGTGAACCGCGCTCAACTCGTCCTTGAGTCTAAAAAGTCGACTTTCACTTACTCTCAAGATCTTCAAAATGTACGTAATGACACATGTGAGGTATCAAGCTGCGCAGAAAGCTCCCCTAAACATAATGAATGCCAAATTGTTAAATTCGGATAACTAGAAAGTAAAATAATCGAGAAAAATGCTTTTTTGTTAGGGTTAATCGTCTTAATATTTGAAAATGCTTTATCTAAGAAACTAGACCTTATAAGGCCAAACTGAAAGCGTTTTTGAAAACAGCGTACCAAATATACCCAGAAATAGGAAAAAATTGTAAAGCAACAAAATTACTGTTCCCCAGTGAATATGTAAATACATTTTTATTAAATTTCGCATCGAATTTGGAAATTTTATCGGCGGCCATCTTGGATTATGGTAGCCATTTTCAAATTTTATAACAAACCTGATAGTTTAAATAACTTCCTTGAAACGCTAAACTTACTTTTGGGCATTTTAATTACGTACCAGTGCCAACCGATGATGTATGATGTATGTAATAAAGTTACGCTTGTTTCAGACGCCATTTTGAATTTTACAAAGGGGGGGGGGGGGGTACAATCATTTATCATTTCTCAACGTGTTCCCACGTCTACATTGAAGCATATACATAAAAGCTACATGCATGCCAAAATTCATGCTTTCTTCCGGAAGGGACCGTATATTTTGTGGTGGAGCCGTACTATAATATATGAGAGATGTCTTTTAAATTTCTCAGCACATTCCTAAAATAAACTGTACTTTTGAAAATAAAGGTGATCCACTGTTGCCCCCTTCGACTCTACGAGTATGCAATATATTTCGTTCAATCACACTTTTCTACGTAAATTTAAATAATAATTAATATCTCTACAGCTTTCCATAAATTTTTGAATGTTTACTGAAATCTGGAACTGTCAAATGCAATGAAGAAAGTATTTCATGAAATACTTTATTTGTCTATGGTACAGCCGTGTGTCAATCCTCATTGGGCTCGTCTTCATCAAGAGGTATGGTGTGCCGATCCCCGGGGGAATTAATAACTTGTATTATCATTAGTTTTAAAATTAGCCTAACTTGTAAATTGATATTTAATACAAAGAATTGAAATATTAATTAAATTTTTAAATCAGATGTCCTATCCGGATAAATAAAATTCATGATTTAGACTATCTTGGAGTCAAAACAATAAAAATTATGTTAAACTTAAATGCGACTAAATAATACCTGTTTCTGTTAGCCACTTGAGTCCAATCTACTTTCGCCCAAAACCTTTAAAAAGTACAAAAAAAAGAGCCTTATAGATATATGTAGATGCACCGAAAATATGCAAAATATGTTTTTGAACGAAAAACTATTGCTCAATTTTTATAACATTCCCAGCCAAGTTAAACCGAGATTCGTTCATATTGCTGTAATTGCAGTTTTTCACTAGTTGCAACATTACAAAAACTTCTTCGTCGAATAGATTGTGCGTCTCGCTTACCATGGTGGGAAAACTTGAACGGTTGCTGTAGCGAAAAGTAGAGACATACCTTAATCCCTCCTCAAGACCTACTATTTTCTGATGGTGTCGGAGGAAACTGCATTCAGCAATAGCATTGAATTCATTGGATAGCAGCAGCCCATGTACGATTTCTATAAACTGATAGAACTGCATTATTCCCAGAGTTATTTCTCATTTCAAAGGCTTAAGTTCATCGTAACCGCAGTTCAGTAAAAACTTTAATTTTCGTTGATTCCTTAACAACGTGAATTTTATGTGAAATAATTATTTTATTAGTGGTTTTGTGAAGAGTTTATTTTATTTTGTTCGAAATCCTCAACTAAAATGTGGAAAATATTTACTGTGACGCTGGCCTCGATGATTCCATTTGGACTTTTTGCTGACAATAACATTCGCAAGTTTATCCTTTTTATTAATATTATAATATCTACTTTTACTCTACTGTGCTTATACTTAAGATTTATATGTTTCGCAGAATTACTTCAACAGTAAAAAAATGAAAACCCAATAATGAAGTTTACAAGTGATAACTTTCACTAACAAATAAAAGTTGCACTTTTAGTATCTTTAGAATCTTTATCTTAAATTATTTTATTCAAGTTTTCATAATGAACTACCAAAATATGACATAAAAAGGCGTTATTGACATTCGAAAAATGTATAGCTATCTGTGTCAAGCATGAATACCAAAATAACTGTAGGTTCGTAAGTATATCTGTATAATGCACATAATATTGTATATTCTACATAGCTAGAAATGCATACATAAAATTAAATTCATATTACTCCGGATTTTTGTTATTGGATCTCATCCGTATTTTTGTTTAATAAGAAACAAGCTAATTTATCAATCACTTTCGAATATTGTAATATTCAAATAAGCGCCTTGGAAGTGCGACGATATCATAATATTGGCGATGAATCAAAATTCGTATACAAGGTCAAGGTAAAGGGGGTCGTCAGATTCGCACTGAATGTCATTTCCGGTTCAACAAATGTCACAGAATTTTCGCTTGGAGCCAACAAGAGGAATTCGTTGACGTTGATGCTCCACTGCATTGGAGAAGGTGAAAGCTACCAAGAAATGAATAGAAGTTTGTGCATTTTGAACATCTTTTCATTAAAAAAAAATTTACAAGTCAGTAATCAGTTGAATGCAACTGAAGTTATGCAATTATTTATTCACAGGAGGTAAAACAATCTGAGTGTTTTGCTGCGAACGAGTTCAAGGTTCACGAAATGTTTATGTTTGAATGATTGATTAGCTTCGAATTCTATTTGTACGGCCGTTTTTTTTCTCGAAATGATAATTGCGCGTATCTTGTACGCAATAGTTTTTTTCCAAATTGTTGTAGCCTACTTCGGTAACTACATCTACTATTGTTTATACAATTATACATGGGTAATAGGTACAATATAAAAACATACTTGCATAATATATAAATCAATTTCGTCTTTCGGCTACTAACTTTTTGGCAATAATTCTTACAGCTGATTACATAAAGCCTTGTCGAAGAAACGATCCAAATCTTGTTGAGTGTGCCATCAAGTCAATTGATCATCTTCGGCCATATTTAGCGAAGGGAATCCAAGACATTGAGGTGTGTATATTCTATGCCCAGTTTTAAGTAATTTTAATGGCGATTTAATAACATTTTGTACCAGATGCCTTCTGTTGAACCGTTCATAATGGACTCGTTGTCTTTGCAATTAACCGACGGTCCTCAAGGATATAAGATCACTCTGAAAAACATGGAAGTTTACGGTGCCAGCAACTTTAAAGTGAAATCAATAACTTTCAGCAAAAACCATGAGCCGTTCAAGGCTACAATTTTTGTTCCAAAATTAACCATAAATGCAACATATACAAGTTCCGGTGTTTTGATTATTATACCTGCGTCAGGTGGAGGTGATTTCCATGCAGAATTAGGTAAGTTGAAAGGATCAAAATTGATTTAAATCAACAATTTTTACCACTCTGTATAGAAGGAGCGGTGGCCGAAATGGTTGGTACTTTGTCGTATAAGAATAAAACTGATGGGACTTATATGCACGTCGATAGCTTGGGGCTTCGACTGGACCTTGACAAAGTTCACATCAGCATTGCCAATGCGTTTCATAACAACCGAATTTTAAGTAATAACCCTTTTTCAGTACAATAAAATTTAGTTAAACCATTATTTTCCAGCGGAAGCAACTAATCTGTTCCTTCGTGAACACGGATCGGAAGTAGTATCAGCTATGCAACCCCAACTTGAGAAGAAACTTGCAGCAGAATTTGGAAAAATCGTTAACTCGTTGCTGAAACATGTGCCGCAAAATATATTTTATACAGACTGAAAGAAAAATGTATTCTAATTTTGTTCGATATTTTACTACATTAAATGTGTTATTTGCCTTATAAATCGTGTAATTATAGGTATATGTAGTAGATTGTAATAATAAATTTTATATGTCGTATTTTTTTTAATCAACCAAAATTTTAATAAGTAATCAGCTTTATGCTTATCGTTGTTTTATATAATAATCAACGAGCAATATTAAGTGAAATTTGGTGTGCCTCAATGTGTGTTATCATTTTGATATATCTTTCATGAATGCAGTGTGTCTTTAACACTTTATAATTTCAAAACTATTAAACTGCAAATTTATTTTTCGGAATTTTAATACTAATTGTGTAGTTAACATTTATTTATATAGTTTCCCGGGCCTCTAACGTGTGTTTATGATAACTTCGCTACCTTTTCACCATGTTGACGAGTACAGTGCATGAGTGCAATACCAACAAACTACTAACGGGTTTTTCTTTCCTCCATTTCTTACAGACAATTTGTTCAGCTAAAAATTGTTTTTACCTTTCTTTTCTTCTTTAAAACCGAACACAGCGAAAACAGTTTTCATAAGTGACCTAGACCCCAGCAAAGAAAGTCAGTTAGCGGTCATTTCGTATGGCTTATTCAGAAGGAAGGTATCTGCTTAACAGTAGCACTCGATTAACGCATCACGCGATGTCCGCGATGTGGATGTAGAGAATTATTCAAGCGAAAAAAATTGATTTCGGCGTATCACTACAAAAGTGATTTGTGAAACTGGGAACACAAAACACAGTGGGAGCTTAATGAAAGCGCGTTGAATCTCAGTGGAACACAACATTTTTAACATTTTTATGCTTTCTCTACTTAGTGATAGTGATCAAGGTTCAGAGCATAATGAGAAAATCAACAGTGCTTATTGTTCTTGCATTTACCTTATTTGCTGTGGCTGAACAACGTAAGTGCAGTTTCAATAATTAATCATAGACTTTTCATTTTTAGAAGTCAGGTAACTCAATTATTTTTGCATGATCTGGAATGTACTATGGTCAGAAATCTCTTTCGATACAAAAATGAATAAATAAAATCTTGAAAGGTTTTGGTCTATTGTAAAGTTTACACACTTTATTTTATAATTATTAAATGTCTACATTGAAATAAAACTCTGCTCGGCTTATTTTGTCTTCCTTAATTTTTGATTTGTTGCAGCTTATTATCTTCAAGCGTGTGCGAAAAATGACGAGTACGTAAACGAGTGTCTCCGTAATAGTGGCAATAAGCTTATTAAATACTTACAGCAAGGTATCCCAGACTTGGATATGTTTGAGGTGAATCCGTTGGAAAACAAATTAAAATCATGGCATGTTATTATTGCTATTTGTTTGCTAAGTTAGATTGAACCAGTATTGATAGACGAAATCGCAATAGTTCTCGGTAGTGGACCCGACGGTTATCGAGCCATTTTCAAAAACATCGAGGCTTACGATGTCAGTAACTTAACTGTTACACAAGTGAGGTGAGTCTAAGATTCTTTTTAAAATATTGTTATGAATTTCGTACACTTGTAAAATTGAGGAAATTTTTTTCAGATCGGATATTGATTCGTTCCAATTTCAATTGTCATACAATATTCCTCGAATAAGAGTCAGGGCTCAATACCGTTCATCTGGGGTACTTATTTTGGTTAAAGCATCTGGCTCTGGAGACTATTGGGGAGAATATGGTAAATATCTATAATATATTATATATAATATATATAAACTAGTACGGAAAGTATAATTATTGGTTTTGGGCAATATTATGAAATACTCTAGATGTAAAATGGTAGTTTTAATACAGAAGCCACGTTTGTTGCGAAATAGTGTAAAAATCTGTGCAAAAACCATTTTGCCATCATAAAAAGATAAATTCGATACAAATTATTGAAAACGCATGTAAAAACGGAAAGTTTTTGGTATCTGTAAAGAACAATGAGCAAAAATGTATGGAAGCTGGTATAGGAATCAATAAGGACGAGACATAATGTCATTAGACAGCTAATATAACGTAGGTACTTCGATAACTAATATGGCGACTCATTTCAATTCGCTGTATGAAAAAGTTATGGCCATTATAAGTGCTGATTTTCTCCTGTGAATGGCTATTATAGGCACGATACCGATAACGCGGAAATTCATTTTGTTGATGGTTTCCGAAGGATTTTGGGACGCTTATGACGGGTAAAATAATGTGAGGTACTTAATGCATTTCTTTGCTCTGTGCATTATATGTGGTTTACTGGGTAGCCAGTCAAAATTTATGTCGCAATTACGTAGAATTAACGATCGCATGTATTGAACAATCCTTTCCACGTAAATATACCAATTCGAAGAAATAAATGTGACAAACGTGTTCGCTAATTAGGTAGCGATCAGTTTCGCAACAATTGCAATTTTTCCACAATTACGATATATTATAATCTATCAAAATTTTCAGTGAAATTATAAATAAGTGAATTAATAATAAGTGATGGAATCTTTTTTTCGAGGTACATTTATTGCATTTATACAGGGTGTTCCGAAACTCAACATCAAGCCGAGTTTTGTATGTGCAGTGCATGCAAATAGTTGTTTTTTTTTTCGTGAACTACTTTTATTATTACCTACATAAGAGACTATTATAAGAATTAAAAAAAAAAAAAATAATTTTTTCCAGCTAGCTTGTTTTAAACGATACACTGCGTTGGCGCAGATATTTTCTCGGCACAAAATTTTTTCAAACCTGGACACACCTGAGTTTATCTGTGCTTGTCCAGTGCGCTCATAGCAAAAAAAATTGTTTTCTAATTATTTTGGTTTTCTTTGTGTTGTTTGTCCATGATTCTAAAACGTTTTTTGCTTAAGCTTGCCTATATTAATATGTAAATATTCAATAAACAGAATCAGCATTTTGGTATACATATATAATTCAGGCTTATATGGCAGCATTTAAAAGGAATTGCCCGTTTTTTTTTTCATCTTCGAATTTCACCTTACAATTATAACGAATTCTTATTGTACCGAATTACAAGTCTCTACCTACAAACGTTGTCAAGTTTACGTCTGAAAAGATAAACGGGCAGACAGTGAGACAGACGGACATCCATAAACCGGTTTAGTTTCACTTTCCAATCATGAATATATATAGTTTTTTTTGCCTATCCTACGTGAACGTGGACGACTTATTCAAAAATACTTAGAATTTTATAACAGTTTTCTAGTCCCAATAAATTATTTTATTTTATGCCCATAAATTACTTGTTTTTTAAAAAAAGAGTCATTTAGTACCAAAATAATTCATATGTCACAAAAATGGTCTTATATGTATATTTAATACTTTACATGCAGTTTTTATTACTTTTACCTTTATCTGAATTTTCAGAGGGCGTCAAAGCGAAAATCTATTTCAAAGCTACTCCTCATATCCGTGATAATGGTTTGACGTATCTCTCCGTAGAGAGAATTAAAATGGATTTCAGTGTGAAGGATCTAAAAATGGGAGTTGATAACATTGCTCATGGAAATGCTGTCATTCGTATGTCATAAAATTTTAAATCCAACGATAAAATAAACATGTTATGTTCATTTTTCAGAGGCCGCATTGAACTTGTTTATAAATAGCAACGCTCAGGAACTTTTAAAAGAAATGAAGCCAGCTTTAAGGGAGAAACTAACCATGATCACAAAGGACTTCATGGTGAAACTTTTTGATAAAATTCCAGTGGAGAATTGGCTTGTTTAGCTTATTGCGAGTAGTTCTTAACGCTGAGTCATTTAAATATTTATTTCATTCACTTCAAATATTATATTGTTTTAAAGTAGTTTTATTTTTCAAATTGTTTTATAAAAAAGTCCGCTTTTGTGTTTTTTTTCACCTATTTACCTACTAATAATGAGTTTCGCCATTGCCAAATCAAACAATACATATTACATAATATTAACAAACGAATTAAAACTAACATTTGCAAGACATTAAACACTAAACAGGCCTGTTGTCTGTGTGGGATTTTAAATTAAAAAAAAACATTCCTAATAATTGTTTAGTCCCCTATGACATGAGAATGTTCAATGTTCATTTATCGTTCTAGCTCTTTTTACCTTTATTTTTGTGTAGCGATTGTGTAAATATGTAAACAATTATATCAAGCAACTGTAATTGAAAAAAAATCAGAGTTGATTCAAAAAAGCATTGAACGTAAACAACAGGTGTAACGCACTTGAGAATCATATTTATGTTTGTAATTTTTACCACGGAAGTGAACTAAGTCTATTTAACTTTTGGATGCATTTCTATGCTGATTTCAGCAAAAAGAGAGTTCTTATTTCAATGTTCGACATCAGTTTTTCCCAGCACAGCGTTTGACGTGACTACGACCGGAACCATGTACAATTTTGCAGCAAGTATCTGTTTTGCTATTATTTTTAACTGGATACCAATTGCAGATAGCAATAATCTCCGTAAGTATATAATATATTTTATCATACCTATATATTTCCTTCATTTGTAAGCAAATTTCTTATTTAAAAAAAAGCAGTATCTTCTTTACAAATCTGTCATCGATCTGACCCACAACTGAATGCATGCATCCAAGAATCAATTGAAAACATACGACCCCGGCTTGAACACGGAATACCTGAATTGTTCATACCTTCAATTGAACCACTAGAAGTCCCGCAAATAAAAGTAGATCAGAACTCTGGAGCGATTTATGTGCACTCAACATACAGAAACATATTTCTCTATGGATTATCAAGATTCACAGTGCGCGATGTTCGAATCGATGTAAACAACGATAAATTAATGCTTAAGTTTTGGTTCCCCTCAGTAACCTTAACAGCCAATTACACAGTCAATGGGAAAATCATGATGCTACCTCTCTACGGACAAGGAGCTTGTGAAGGAAACTTTTGTTAGTACTTCATAATTGTGTTTTGTTTTGTTTTATTTCGTTTTAAATTTTAATCTTGTTTCCTGTTCATTTTTAGCTGACGTTGATGTGTTCAGTTTCATAAGAGGTGAGAAGTACTTAAGAAATGGTAACCTTTACTACAGGATCAAAGATGTTATAATAAAGTATAAAATTGGTAATTCGAATGTACACCTGGATAACTTATTTAATGGCGATGAGGCTTTGGGGGAGACAATGAACAAATTTCTAAACGAAAATTGGAAAACGGTATCTTCTGAAATCGATCCTGTAATTCAGGATGCAATGAAACAAATGTTGCGCACAGCTAGTGAGAGATTGTTTGAAATGTTTCCTTTAGATCAGTTGTTACCTGAGTGATTTTGTGATAAGATAAGCGGGTTTATAATGATAATTCATTCGTAATTAAAATATAGGAAGATATAAGAAACAATAAAAATAATTTGGAGTGATTATTGAACAATTACAGTGTTTACTACGCAGTACCTAGTGAAAAAATTACAAAGTAGGTAATATCGTCCTATCAGTTATGCTTAAGTTGATTGTAACCTCTTAATCCTTATCTTTACTAATATTTTAAATGCGTAAGATGAGTTTGTCTGTTTGTTTCGTTTTCACTATTAAACGATTGAACATATTTTCATGAAATTTTGTACAAATATAGCCCGCATTATACTTTTTGATATGAGTCCCATTATCGTTGATTTTGTTCTAATTAATTTTAATTTTTTGTAGGTACGCCATAATTAGTTAATGGTGTTTTTTGTATTGGGTAATCCAGCTAGTGATATTATATACGCGAAAGTAGGTTTGCAAATGTGTTTGTTTCTTTGTTTGTTCGGCTCTTATGGTTAAGGGTTGAACCGATTTCCATGAAAATTGTAGCAAGTATTAGAATATGGTTGTAAAATATTTGTCATCTGGAATGGAATCATTGAAAATAAGAAACCAGTGAACGCGTGTGAAATTTCGCACATCTCGACGCCTCTTATTCACTCTCTCAAGAGTTCTTTTTCAATATTATGGCATTATGTGACAATAATATCTTAAGAAGAAGGGAAAGGAATGTGACATAATTTTGCTCGTATCCACTAAAGAGGCTGGCCACTTCAGATATAGTTTTTTTTATTTAAACGCAACGTTTAAACAAATAGCGCATTTTAATTATTAATGGAGAAAAAAAACAACCCGTAAAAACAATGTTTTTACTTAATTCACCTACATATTGCGAAATTGTGACAGTTAAAATTAAAAAAGAAAAGATGACTTGATTTTATGATAATTGTTTTTATAGACAGTGCAGAACGCTGTCATTTTTGCATTATTACTAAAGATTTTATCCGTTCCTTCTGGATTAAAGGGATAAAACTTCGATAGAATGCATTGTCACCGACAACGAGCCTATCCGGAAAGTTTTAGCTTGTTTGGATGACGGGAAGTGTGTTAGCCGTCGAAAGGTTTTCCTTAAAAAGGCACAAATACCAAATCCACAAACAAGCGCAAGGATGTTTTGTTTCAACATATCGATTGATACGTAAAATAGAATCTCTTATCGGAGCTACTAATAGCATAGAAAAAGTAATATACATATATTATATAAGTATGCTTACTTTGTCTATGGCAACACTCAAATGTCGAAATTTTTTAATAAAAACATCGATCATTTCGCTACATGTATATTGACATATTGTATAATGTATATCACAATGACAATGATATTCATCGCACCGAATGAACCCGCGTAACCAGCTAATTTTAGGATAAATTAAACTTGAAATAAGTTCATTGTTCACATCTGTATTATCGGTAAATTATCATCGCAACGCTTCTGAGCTAATTTCACATTCACTAATTTACCATGATGTACCTAAATATTTATTACTTAAGTCCACAGTTGCATTTCGTGGTGGTACTCCTCACTTTTAAAATTCATTTGAATCATATGAAACCATCCCTTCTTCTATACCTTGAAAGACTTGTGATAATAAAGAGCAGAAAATGGTCTGGTCGGGTTTAAAAGTTGGTTGCTGTCCAGTGTCCAGCAACTTCACGGGGAGTCCTAATATATAAGCGATGGTTGGAGAATTGCAGCTGTTTAATTTGCTCCCAGTGGTCGATCGTCAACTCTTTTCTTAAAACAACTTTTCCCGATTTCCTTGTGCTTGTTTTCTGGTGTGTTGTCCGTGCATACTTTTACATACATTTGTTTTACGCTAAATGTACTATAGTTAGTGAAATGCTCTGCAGTTCAATTCGGAAGTGACATTGTGAATAGAAGCATTGCATGTCGTTTGTTTAAAACAAGCGAAAAGGGAATAAAAACTTACTTTCAAGACAGCACGTTGCGCTATAAGTGAGTGAAGTGTAAATCAAAACCCACAATTTCTCATGACTAATTTTTAAACTACATACATCCACTAAAGCATGTCCTTTTTCTTTTGTTCCGTGAGTTCAAACGTTTAATTGCAAAAACAGGCAAGTCAAGTAGAATTGGATCGGCAAAATGACTGCAGCATTTTACTGGACAACGTTAATAGTTTTACTAGTAGCCGTGAACACCAACTCGAAAGAAATCCGTAAGTCAGAGCTGAGCTCGCCGTCTTAAGAAGAATGTAGCAATTTGAAAATAATAAAATCGTACAGCATAACGGCGTGACTTTCTCTGAATGAAGAATCTGAATTGTTGTATGCAGAAAAGGTAACATGAAAGTACAAATTGTTCCAAAATCGACTGATATTGCATAACTCCAATATATATATATGTACTTGCAACTAGTTTTTCGTTTATTTTTCGTCGACTGATTACTTTTCTCAAATTTCTTTGTCGATTCGATCTTTTGCTGGTATTATGAATTTACTGAATGAAATTGTTTGCGTTAATTTTACCTTTTACGTAATCTGCATTGCTTAATTTGGAATTGATAATGTTTTCATTGAATAAAATCCAGATGCCTATGTGTTTTTATAATACTAAATTATGCAACTTTTGAGCCGCAGCGTGGGGTAAATGCAACTGATTTTAAAAAGGTCTTGTTTTACATAAAATGCTTCATTTAGTTTAAATAGAAATCACTATTATAGTGTAATCCTTATAAATTTCTACAGTAGAGCAGAGGAAATGTATTGGAACTAATAACTTCAGCATATCCTAGTATGCTGGATTACATTCTTAGCGTAAAATCTATATTGATATACGATGAACATTTGCCAATTGAAACATGCAAATGCATAATGTTGATTTTTGATAGCCAATGTCTTGCGCAGCGGTAATTAGGATATATTCATCAATCATCAGTGCATTTCAGTAATTATAAGACTCAAATGCTTAATAAAAGCAGAAATAAAAGTGAGGAACTCGCCCTAATTTGTAAAGTACATTCATTTACAGAGCTCATTGCATAACACTGTCGGATTGCAACACCAAAACATTATCGCAAGTAAAATCACGTACGAAGTGTAAGGCATAATGACCGTGCTGTTGTCCTACTTACTTTGACCTTTTTATAAACATGAGCACATTATTAAGTAATCTAAAGACGAAGAAAAGGTTTGAGAGTTTTTGTTTACTATTAAAAATTTTAACTTTATAAAAAAATTCCACGAAGTCATGAACATAAAAGTTAAGTACATAAAATTTGCAGGTGTACCACCATTGTGCTTTAACCAGTTCTAAATTTCATTTTGGAGGTTTCTTTTGCGTCTCAAACAAAATACTTGACTAGTTATAAGCGCTATCGAGTCGCATAATACTAACTGATACTATAGTAAAATATAATCGATCTTCATTCCGAAAATTGACACCAGTTTTGCAAATTAAATTATGTTGATATTGCAAAATACGCTATATTATGGAATGCTCCAAAAATTGCAATTACTGTCTTATTGCTTCTCATTACATATATATATCTATATATATAAAAATCAATTGCATTACGTTAGTCTCGCAAAAACTTGAGAACGGCTAGACCGATTTGAATAATTCTTTTTTATTTTACTTTGTCTCAATATAGAGGTGGTTTAGGAAAAAAGAAAATTCGGAAAAACTCAAAGGGAAAGCCGGAAAATCGAAAAAATCGTGGTTTGCATTTTGTATGAGAATGTACTTTTCACAACCAGATGGTGTTGGTGGCGCGCCTGTCGTTTGACAGCTCGATTCGATTCGATGATTCGATTATTCATACTCAGTTCGATGATTCGATTACACCGTGCGGTTGAGCCCAAACAGTGAAATCTAATAAATTTAAAATTGTTTTTTTTCGTAAAAAAGGTAGTGCATTTTGAGAATAAATTTTTTTAAAGCGAATTTATTTACATTTTATGAACAATCAATTTTGATCACCCATTCCATTAAGGTAAATTGACTTTGCAGTTTTAGACATGACCACAAATGCAAAACACGGCACCAGTTCCATGAAATTTGGAATACTTCTACAACTGTCCTAATAGGTGATCGCTGAGAATCAGAGAAATTCAACTTTTAAGGGGTGAAAACGGGCGAAAACTGCAAAATACAGGTGGACAATAACCCGAAATGATGGTTTATATGGAAGCATTCTGCACAAAAAAAATGAAAACATTCAAGAGACAACGTTAAATAAGATCAAATGACTGCCTACGTCTACCTCATACGCCTATATGCAATTACCCGAGGGAGATGGTGGGAACAAAGGGTGTTTGTCCATATATTATGTATATTGTAAATGACGGTTTGTTTGACAATAAATGTGCAGAATATTATTTTACCTTTTGCAAATTTTTAATCCAGCTTATTAAATATACCCAGTATTTTTACTTTGTGGAACACCGCAGCAAAGCACGGATATTGAATATTGATGATAAAGCATTCCCGTGTAAAGCCGGGTAGATCAACTATACTTACACTAACAATTTCTATAACTGACTGATAGACAACGCACGGACTAAATCGCTGGACCTAAAAAGCTGAAATTTTTGCAACACTAAGGCCTAACAAGCTCTAAGGCCGAATTTTTTGAAATTCCACACCTAAAGGGGTAAAATAAGGGATGAAAGTTTGGTTAGAAATCCGCCATATTTTAAGTAAAAAATTCAAAAAATTGGTATTCGTCCTTTTGTTAGAAATAAAGAAATACCTGTATCAGAATTTTTTGAAATACAACCCTTAAGGGGGTAAGCTGGGGGTTGAAAGTTTCTATGAATATTCCCCATTTTTGAAGTAAGAAAATCATAAAAATTGGTATGGCTTTTTGTTTAGAAAGAAAATTAAATAAGAACTACCGACGTCTATCCTAATTTAACTCCCCGAAACCACCCTTGACTGAAGAAAACTAAACAACTATTATTTTGATCGTCCTACGGGAAACGGTTCTATGTAATATATGTCGCGTTTGGGAGTAGTTGTAAATTCAAAAAGTACTATGATGTATATTATATTATGATTTTCATCGTCCCGGGTGAAAACGGGTAGACCTGCTAGTATATATATAAATTATAAATATTAAGTATATAATAATTTCAGTTTTCACTGACCTCAATTATAAATTAATTAATTTTCGACTATAGAATGATTAAAATATAAAATTAAAATATAAAAATTATTATTTGCAGCTGATTACGTTTTGCCATGCAGCAAGAGCGATCCCCAGCTAAACAATTGCATAAGAAATTCGTTTAACCATCTCAAAAATTATCTTCCAAGAGGTCTTCCTGAACTAAGTGTGCCACCTCTGGAGCCCCTGCAAATAGACGAACTGATTATGGAGAACAACGCGGGGGCCGTGAGGCTTAAAGCGCGTTTCTCAAATATAGTGGCGAAAGGAGCAAACAATTATATGGTCAAGGAAGTGCGGAATGATATAAAGGTAAGATGCCCCTATCTTCCAATTACCTCTAATTGTTTCTCGATGCAGAAGCTCCGTATTGATATGAGTCTCGGAGTACCTTATGTTGAGGTCACGGGCAAGTACGAGGTTTTGGGAAATGTGTTGCTTTTGCCAGTGCGATCGCACGGAAATTTCTGGGCCGAATTCAGTAAGCCATTCAGTTAACATATTTTATGCACTATCACACAGTAATTATTCAGGTAACATAACGGCCATTGCAAAATTGTATGGACAGGAAAAACATCGTGAAGGCAAAAGATACATGTTCGTTAACAAACTTGGAGTGGACTTCACAATGAAACATGCCAAATTTCGTGTAGATGACAAACTGAACGCTGATAACATTTTAGGTATTAAAAGTTATTGCTCGAATTTTCACAAATTTGAACGTTTTTTTATTTAGGTGAAGCATTGAACCAATTTCTGAATCAGAACGCAAAGGAATTGGTACAAGAAATGCGTCCGGCGGCGTCCCAAAGTATAGCGAAACTTTTCCAGAAAATTTTAAATACTGCATTCAGTGTGATTGAGTTGAAGGATTGGTTATTAGACTAATTGAGTTTGCTATTAACCCATAAAAAACCAACCCGTAAAAATCGGTATAATATTTATACAGCTAATTAATCCACTTCTCGTCATCCAATCGAGCAAAAGCTTTACAAGATACCCTCGTTGTCGATGATAATCTAGCAAATTTGTATACCGTTACCACAGGAGCAATTGATGGAATTTTTAATAATAGTAATACTCTGCAGTGTGCGAGAAAAATTATCATAAGATCAAACCCGATTTGATTATTTTAAATTAGTTTTAATTGTCACCGTTTTAAAAATACTAGATGAAATAATAGTAAGAAAAACTTTGTTTTTACGGATTGATTTTTCTATGTGTGACTTGGTCCAAGTTTTATAAGTCATTTTGATATCAATTACATTTAAGTTTTTATGCGCTGCAATTAAATATTCCATTTTAGTTTAAATGAATAATTTTTATTGTAAAAAGTAAAACCACTTTTTTCTTGAATCCTAATCTTTACTATTGTTGGACAGTTGCTGATATTATGATTTTCCTCATCTGTTGGTGTAATAAAACCTTTTTATGACGTAATTTTTAGTTCAAATTCATCATTCTATTGCGACCCCATATTCAAAATTATCTTCTATTCAAACATAGAAATTATTGAAAAAAATTAATCACTTTCAAGATGCCCTCTTTTCATGGTGAATGAACGAAAAATCAATGTTTCGGAAGAAAACAAATAATTACAGTAAGTGCATAACAACATCTCGTGCAACAGGCGTGATTGTTCTGGAACTGTACACTATAAAAGTTTTTACTACTTTTTATACAAGTCGAAATTGTTATTATGGCTTTGTGGCGATTTCTTATGGAATTCGTTGCTTGGACTAATTTTTAATAAAATAAAAAAAGAAATTTGTCGCTAATGAAATTACTAATTGACAAAGTTTGGAGTGAAAACGTTCGACGTGGAGACAGATAATTCGCGGTATGAGTGTTTAAAGCAAAAAAAAATAAAATAATGAAAATGTTCAGATTTCAAGACGAAGTAGTAAGCCAATTAATTTAGTACCTAACTAACAGTGATAAGATGGCTTCTAGATAGCTACTAGATCAAAATTTAAAAGGTTTAAAATAGGAACGAATTCAATTCTTCTGCACAGAACTAAATTCTAAGGCGATGAATTTGATTATTGACATTATATTTGTGCATTGGTTAGTGATGCGTGTCACTTGAAATAAATATTGAAGAGCTCGAAGAAATAACATCTTATTTAATTGATCCACTTTGATGAAATTTAGGAAGATCTTGTTTTCTGGCAACTCAGGCGAGTAACCAAGGCTTTTTATTTTGCTTTACAATCAGCAACTGATATCCGTCGATTTCCAGGCTCTTCGTACTACGCAAAAATGTAACGTTAGTTATCAGTGGTTGGTCGATCGTCGAGTAGTTCAAAACTCAACCTCTACGTGCTAAAGCCTGTATCTGGATTCCATAAGTTTGTAGAAGAATAATACTTATAGTTACATTAATTTGCTGATTGCACAAAGTATATTTGAAATTGTAGTGAGAACATTAAATTATAGTGAATGTTAATAGTGGAAAGTAATGCAAAATGATTAACCGTTATATTTTTCGCGAATGTATATAACTAAAAAGAGCATTTCAACAACGGTTATACGTTTTAGAACTGTCAACATGTCATTAATACTGAATTTGAATTTTACAAAACGACAATGGATGACTTTACTCATTATGGGATTGGCTGACTTTTGCAATGCCATTTGTGTTAGTCTGCAAGCACCATTCTTTCCTCAAGAGGTGAGCTTTTTACTCTTTATTTGAGACTAATAATCTTTTAATTAAGATCACGTAATCCCACAATGTGTAAAATAACAATAAAGAAAAATTCTAACAAGAACAAATTCAAAATCGCTATTATTTTCAGATTGGTGAAGTTAAATAGTCGTTAACATTGCGGCAAATCAATAGTTGAAATGATTGATAAAGTTTGTGAAAAATATATTGATTATCCCAGCATCTATTATATCAGAATAGCCATTAAAAAGTATTCTTTCGAGACGAGTCCCATATTGTTCAAGACAGAAGCGACGGCAGTGAAGTTGAAATGAAATAATTACAGAATGTTTCAATTCGCTCAAAGTGACTAACGCAAGCCACGACCTTTCTCTAGCGAGATAAGACAGCGAGATTTTTCTGTTCTATAAACTTCCAATCGCCTTTGATGTTTTCTTAAAATGCACCTTTGTGTGATTTTACTAGGAAAGCATGAACCGAATTCCAATTATTTAAAATTTCAGTGGGCTCTGAGTTTTTTCTTCATCGTGTTTCATTAATTTGTTTTCGCAGACGAACGTAGAGCGAGCGTCAGAATATTGCATAATTATTTTTAACTTTCGTTATCAAAACGTCCACCTTGCTGGACAATAACAAATTTTAAGGAAACTTTTCTTTCATTACAGGCAGAGGCTAAAGGCTGCACAGCAACGGAATATGGTTTAGTATTTGGAGTTTTCGAATTAGTTGTATTTATCATTTCACCGATTTATGGACAATATCTGAATCGGATAGGACCAAAAGTATTATTCAATGGTGGAATATTCACCACCGGTATATCGGCAATTTTATTCGGACTACTGGATCATATACCAGTAAGCAAATCAGTCTCTTGGATTATTTGTTGGCAATCAACAGAAATTTTTTCCAGGGTCACAAGTTATTTATATCATTAGCATTCTTCATACGAATAATTGAGGCTCTGGGAAATGCTGCTTTTCTAACTGCTTCTTTTGCTATAATTGCCAAAGAGTTTCCAAATAATGTGGCAACTACATTTGTAAGTAGACCTGTTCCAGATACGAATATACTATTGAAACAATTTTATTGAATTTCATGCTAAAAATTAACATAAATATTTTCTTACGGTATTTTATAGGCATCACTGGAAACCTTTTTCGGCCTTGGTTTAATTGTGGGCCCAATGGTCGGGGGTGTATTATACTCTTTTGGGGGATATTTTCTTCCGTTTGTTGTTTTAGGTTTCTCATTATTCTCCGTTGCATTAATAACTCTTTGCGTGCTTCCAAAACATCACAAAGAAGCTGATAATAACGATCGGGGACGTAAGTAGCAAGATCGAAAATGCAAAACGGAAATAACAACATTTTTTCTTTATTTAGCTTCAATAAAAAATGTCCTGCGCATTCCAGGAGTGTTAATATGCTCGTTAGCCATTTGCGCCACAAGTGCATCAATTGGTTTTCTCAGTGCGACACTTGAACCACATCTCAGACAGTTTAATCTGAAACCCGTACTACTAGGTATTTTAAACAGACGCCCATAAAAACATTTTACGTATATATTTAATTATTCAAAAATTCGTTTCTCTTATTCACTGCAGGTATGGTGTTCGTGATTAATGGAGGCGTGTACGCTATCACGGCCCCTGTGTGGGGATGGATGGTCGATAAGTTTATTGATCCCAAATTAGCTTCACTCCTTGGAACAGGATTCGTTGCAGTTGCATTTTGTATCGTGGGCCCCGCCCCATTTTTGCCACTTGAAACGTATGCAATTTTTAATTATACAAATGAAAAGTAAACTAATTATTGTGCTAAAAATATAATGCATTAACTTTCCCTTAATTCGATTTTTGTTAGTGCAATATATTCTCGTGCTCGCTTATAAAATCGACTTCTTCTAATCGTCGCGCACAGTACTCTCTTATCAGATAATTCTTGACCTATCTGGGCTTAATTTGTCGGGCGCCTGTTGGAACATTAACTTTTTTGTTCAGTTTTCCATTATAATTTTAGCATTCGTGATTTACCACTAACATAATGCCTTGTACACTGTTCAGGAAATTGAATAACGTCATACTGGGGCTGGTTTTACATGGAGTGGGCATTGCTGCTATTTTAGTATCAAGTTTCACAGACGCCCTTCGAACTTCAGTGTAAGTAATAAAAGCCTAAATGGAAGTGATTTAAATAATAAATAACAATTATTAACTTTTATACAACAGTAAAAGGGGTCTTCCAGATAACATTGAAACTTATGGACTGATATCTGGACTTTGGACATCAACATTTGCTTTAGGTGCATTCATTGGTCCATCTGCGAGTGGTGCTTTGTTTGATTCAATTGGTTTTCGCAGTGCAACACTTTTTATTATCGGTAAGACGGAAACTCAGTAAATAATATTCGTTTGATAATAATTCTTTTGTAGGACTTCACACGGTAGTTGGATTAATCTTAACATTCTTCATGTGCTGTGATCGCTCCCCAAATCCTTACAAACAGCTACCGTCAACGGCTTCAATGCACCGTAATAAACAGGATAAGAAAAAAGTTGAACCAATTATAAGAAGAGAGTAAGTAATCCTTGTTTAATGGGAATTTTCAGTCGAATGGTTCTTTTTTAACAGCAGTCAAACTAGGGGCGGATTATCCTTCTGCAATAATAGCAATACAGATTCATTGGATCAGTCATTGCAGTCCTGTGGAATTAGTGGCTTCAATAATTCGAATTCCCACAAAAATAATCGTAACCGAAGTAACCCAAATCTTGCATGCGAAGGTGACTCCCCACTCGCCGTCTCTTCTAATGCATACTATGGAAGCTTAGACTGTGGTCGTAATCACATACTTGTTAGTGGTATTTCAGAACCTCTTCGTATTTAGGATTTTTATCTTCCTTTAATATTATATATGTAAAAAAATGATACTTTAAGAATATTCTAAATATATTGTTTTTAATTACCTACTTTCATTTGAACAAGTTAGTGGATTCTCTCATAGCGTGAAGAGTATATTTTTGCGCATTGCTTCGGTTGTATATCGGTATATCGATTAAATTGGATCAATGTAAATCGATATACCGAAACAGTTACAATTGTGCAGTTTTACCAAAAAACTTTGATCAATGAACTCGAATGTGTTTACGCGCAGCTTTCGCTGGAATGCATTGAGTTGTTATTTGAAATTAGTGAACATCCGAAATTGAAACAACTCAATCGCACGCGCTAAGCACTTTCCGAGTTCAAGGTAGAATTGCACAATTAGAAAAGATTGCAAATCCCAGCAAATCGAGCAGGGAACGTTAAGTTTTCGTGATCAAACAGAGCAGAGTTGAAGCCTAGCAGTGAAGGTACAAGGTTGTGCGGGAGAAAATCAAGTTAAAAAGTTATTGTGAATAAATAGTAAATTAAGTGAAGTGGTAATAAAAAGAACTTGTAACACATCTATAAAACAATAGTCATCAGTTCTCGACTTTAATTCATCAATGTATTAATTACCTGAACTTCATGAAGTCTCGCAAAGATAGTTTTTGTTGACTTAACTTGTTTTCTGCTGCTTTAGTTCGATTAGCTAACAGCACTTCAAATTCGGCAAACAATTCATGACGCAAACGCGTTTCCTGTGCCGCTAGTTGCTTCACGTGTTCTTCAGTCAATTTGCAAATTTCATTATGTAATCTGCATTAAGATAAAACGTTAGAAATTTTGTAGGGTAAATATTTGACTAAATACAAATTATAAATAATTTTCCTCCTCCAGATCCTCAATACATTTTTGCTGGTATTCAATGAGTTTGGTCGTAGCCTACGAGTTAAATACTGAAAATCGTTTCCGTGTAGTTTTTCCAACAGCAGACTTATAAGCGATGTTTCTGGCAATGGATGCGAATACCAGGACATTCAAATTTTCTTCAAGATATTGTTCTGATGGTGTTATATTAACAAACATGGGTAATTTCTCTTTTCCTATTAGTGGGGCCTTTTAAGCATTGTTAATTTGGACTCCCTAAACGGTATGTTTCCATTAATTTTTTTTGTTCTGATTGTTGCAAGCCGCCTCCAGGCAACGTCCCAGAACTAGCAGGGATGTGTTGATGTTCTTAGCTTCTACAGCCTTCATTTCCTGTTTTGGCTACCCGCTCTGAACCGGCCAAGTCACAAAATTTGTAAGATTTGTGAACTATTATGTCGGGACTGACGAGAGTTATAACATCAACAATAAATATGCAGTGAGATCGGCTCAATTGTAAATTAATTGATGTCGAAGCATAAGTAACCTGATTCAGGCCATATGTTAGTAGTTTATAAACTTCTGCACTGGGTTTTACAAGCACAGATGTGAGACCTTTAACAAAGATCTTCCCATCATTTGATATTATCTTGAGCCCTTTTTTCTTACTAAAAGCAGTCATGGGTGTTAATGTTAGTAAGTCAGACACTGTTTCATTATATATTTCTACGAAGGATACCCAAATAAATACTGAAGTGTTTAGCAATGAATGCGTGTTGAAGTCGTGATTTCTTTCTATTTTTTCTCTAATATGAGGATAAGTGCTACTTTCTGGTATACTCCCGAGAATTTTACTTCGGAAATAATTTTCATTATTTATCATTTCATCATCAAGAATTCTTACTGTTGCGTTGCAAATCTTTATACCTGGTTCATCACATAATGTTATCAGCGTATTTTGTAAATATATTTTCCAGAGCCCGAGGAATAATTCCGGAATTATTATAATCACCTAAAAATTTAGTATTATTAATTGTAAAACACTCACATTTTATTACCATTACCTAAAAGTGTGTACGTTTTTCCTGACCCAAAACTCAGAAGTCCCATACGTGAGAATTGTAAAATTTTCATCTTATTTTGAAGGCAGGCATCGTATATATAAGACTTGCTCACCGTTTAATCGAATACACTGCTAAACGAAAATTCCTTTTTTAACGTTTTTCTGTTGTTCGCTATATTATCTGGCTAGCAAGTGTGAAATTTTGTATAGTTTACAACAATTATCCGTGCCGCAATTGTAAATATACGAAGGCGAGTTCGTTTTCAAGGTTCCAAGGTTTCATCTTTTTCGATCACATTGCACAAATTCACTTGCCTTTCTGGTCTGAGGCGGTAGCGACGATCGACACTGGGATCTCGAGGTTCCAGAAAGGAATGTTTTGAATTATATTTTCCGTTCATGCTGTTATTATAAACAAAGACACTTTTTCCTATTCAAAACACAACACGGCAAGCTAAAATTTTAAAACAGGATCTCCGCAACGGTTGGCCAGCTGTCAAATATTAGTCCAATAAATTAGTACTGCCACCTATTGAAAATGTCAAGGTCTAAATTGGGAAAATGTATTTTAATGAAAATTCAAAAAGAAAAATTATTTTGTTTAAACTAAATTGAAAGAACATGTTTAGAAGTTGACAACGTATTTACATTTGATGATCAGGGTTAAAACAAATATACTAATTGACTTCAACTTCATGGCAATAATTGATTTTAGAGTTTAAATATTATAATTGTTCAAAGTGTTAGCAAATAGATGGCAACAGTACAGTTGTCAACCTTTAACGTTGAAGGCGACATCTGTTTTAATAAATTGAACCCAGAAGGAACAGATTAATTTTCACAGCGGATTTCAATGAAATTTTGTGGAGACATGTATTTTAGTTAAAAACGCAAGAATTTTCAAAAATATTTTACCGGACTCATATAATTTTGCAAAAATTACGTCTTACGATGAAAAAAATTCATGTCATCTTTCGGTATTTTGCTGTATTTATATCTACAAAATTAATTGGCGAAAATAAAAAAAAACCGCCACAATTCACTTAAACAGATTTATCAATTTTTTACACTTCACACCACTATATTAAACGAGAAATCTCATTGTTTTCAATTTCACAATTTGACACAACCGAGCGAAGTAATAGAGTGAAAGTTTGCCAGAAACAGTACTAAACTGGGTTTCCGTGATACCATGATCTCAGGGTTCGATTCCCGACGAGGTCAGGCTTTTGCCTTCATCTAAATTAAGTATTTTAAACTTGTTTTTTTTTTTTTTTAAATTCTTTCACCAAAAAACATCCTTTGCGTGCATTCTACGCATAATCTAATCAAAAAATACAAAAATAGTCGGTCCCCGCAGAACCCAGGAATTGAACCCACGGGTTTTCTTTCGTCATTGTTTATTTTTCTTTTCACATGAAATTGGCAGTTCACATGAAATGATTAACGATTTAATTTGCCGCCCGGTTGTGGAAGTATTTTCATTTAAATTGCTTAAAAATTATATGAAATCAAATGGCGGCGGCGACGCGGCGCACAGTTTAACCTGGTATGATAAACTGGAATGCAGCTCCATGCTTGCTCACACTAACCAGTACCCATGATCATCATATAGCATATAAAGTAATGGTAAGAACAACATAACCAAATTACAAAATCTTTTATTTAACTTATTTTATAAAACGATGAAGAAAGTGCAGGAAAAGTATGACTATTATACCAGAATTTCTTCATGAACAAAATGCTTCAAGTATATTTCTAAAAGCTTCGCATATTTGGTGTTATTGAATACAATGAACCTTTTCCGCTTTGCCTCTTCAGAATTCGAAAGAAAATTTTCAGGATTAGCCAAATCAGGATGTTCACTTATTAATATTGGTAACAGGCAAACTGTTGTAACCAGTCCTGGAAAACAGACAATGAGTAATATAATAATCCTGGGTATTTTAACGCTATAATTCAGTTGGTATTAACATAACAGTTTCTTTAGTTCATACTTACCATGATCAGCTTTGCGCCTAATTTCATTGTGAATATCTTGAAGTGTTGGTACATTGTGATACTTGAACATTCTCAGCACGCTGGTCAAGATTCTATGATATAAGGAAATCAACTGGTCTTTATGTTGGATGTACACACTACCTTGCCACGATGAATACATGAAATAATTCCAATCGATTCCTGGGGATCCAAAATATCCTTCTTGATAATCAATCTGTTTCATTAAATATCAACTTTAAATAGGATTTGTATTATTATAGCTGTTTTCCTTACTAGCAGAACATCTAAAATATTTCCATTGTCGTCTATTTTAAACATAAAATTATTAACCCAAGCATCGCCATGATTAAGAGTGTTCACGCCGTCGGGACTTTTACTAAAAACAGATACCATTTTCTTGATTACATTTTTACCATATTTCTCTAGCTTTTGTTTGTATTGTTTTAGTTCTGGGACGGTTTGTATATATTCTATGCATGTTTCAAAACTATTTTTATATAAGTCATGCAACGGGGATGTCTTCTCGGAAACGTTCCCTTTTTGATGGTATCGAAATAATTCCGAATTCTGAGAAAGAAAAATTACCTCATTATATAATAGATTTTGGAAAACTATCAAACCTTTTCGTTCAAAACCATTGTGCATGCGTGAAACTTAGCAATTTTTTCTAGAACTTTGCTACATTGCTCATAATTCAATCCTTTCTTTATTTCAAGTATCTTATAACCTTTTTCTTTCAAATTTTCCTGAACAATAACTCTGTTATCTATGTAAAAACATCTAAATTAAACCTAAATAAGCAAATCAGCAATACAAAGAATTGAATTCTTTACCTGGGTCCAAAGATTGTGCGATCGCCAATGCTATTAAGCAGTAGCTCGCAGGACGTCATTATTTGCTGATATACCTGAGACTCGCGCTCGAAGACGTTGAACTCCTCTTCTATTTCCGACATAAAATCATTGTTCAGCCTGCTCTTAACAATCATCGAAACCTTTTTAGATTCTCCATCAGTATCATAAGAAGCAGTAAGTAAGTGCATAGCACTTGCGTAGTTCTCTCCGGAGCTGGTCGCTGGCTCCTTATGGAAACTCCCCAACTCAACAGACTTCCCCTCGTACGAACTCAAAATCTTTGTAACGTACTTCGCATCTAACCATTCCAGCTCACTGCAGCCATTGCACTGTTCCACTTCCCCCATTTTTTTAGTCCAATACTCCAATCTGCAATAAAACTGCGAATAAACATTTCTGCAATACACGTTCTATTTTCCCTTGTGACATAGGATCTAATTATACCACAGATGTAATCATGTAGGGTATATGTTGCATGTAACATGTTTTTAGACAAACTAAAGCCAAGCAAAGCAAAAAAAGTTGGAAGGGTTAGCTTTCTAACTTTCGGAGTAGTTACAGCTGTTATTCTGAATGACTGCAAATCATTGTTCAAAGGGGAAAAGGAGCCGATCATTTAGGATTCTCTGCTGCTCTGCTCAATTTAAATCTGTGCAGTTTGTGAGGTCCCAACATTTCCACCATGGGAGACACTTCCATTAAAGTATATGAAACCAAAAAACTGAAAAACGAACGGAGGCGAACGAATGAAAGGAGGCGGAACTATATGGACGGCCCCTTAAACCATGCCAACAGCAATCAGATGATTGCTGGATAGAATGGCATATAACGGAAAGCGATACAGTGTGGCTTATGTTTGCCGCAAGTTTTCAAAAATGATTGAAATTTATAAATATATAAGTATAACATAAACAAAAAAATCCCTTTCGGCAGGCCTATAGGCTGAGGTAGATTTCGAAGTGTTTTGTTTGTGTTTTTTGGGGTAATTTATTTCAAATTCGGGAAACTGATTATGGATTTATAAACTACTCATCATCAAGAGCTTTTCAACGATACGTAGCCCACAAGACGTGGTTTGGAAAAAATCGAATTTTCATCCCCACCCCCATTCGTAGCGCACCTACCCCTAATTTGGTGGTGTCACCGTTAACCTAAACTTCATATGGGCCGAGATATATTTTTTTCAAAATTTCAACCCCCTCCCTCCCCTGGCCACCCCCGTGGACTGATTTTGCTCATTAGCGAACTTAACCGAGGTATTAACCCCAGAAATAACATATTAAAATTTGGTTGCAATATCTTCAAAAATACGGCCGCTAGCGTGTAAACATATTATATATATATATAATCTTTCGAACGGGGTGTGGTTTCGTACTCACAATCAGGGAGGCATATATGAAACGAAAAATTATGAAAGATTTTTTCGAAAGTGGTGACATGGTATACATCTCAATAGGTAGATTTTTCTTCGAAATCAACCTAAAACATAATAACAATTAAAAGTGAAATTGTAATTTGTCCAGAAAAAATCATTTGAAGCTGCAAATAGCCTTATTTGTGCTTTTTGCTTTCCACGTTCCACATCTTCTGCTACGAAAGCTCTATTACGCAACTCAAGTGCGAATTCGCCGAGCAGATTGTTGCGAGTGTTTGATAGTTTACACAAAAGTAGAGTACACAAAAGACTTTCTACAATATAAAGAAAAATGTCTTGATCCTTCGACTTTTGTTTCATTATTATTGGAGAACTTGATCGAACTAATGCACATAGGGTGCCTGTAGTTTCAAATGCAGAACAAAATTTTAACATTTTTTTATTCCATTACACAAATAACAATATATATTATGTAATATATGTTTAGATGTAGATCAGGTGTAAATTGAATTAGAGCCTAAGTGCTCTATAAAAGTTCGCAATCGCGTAATTAACACGTATCCATATGAATTCGACCCAGAACCAACGATTTACTTCGCATGCGCTCTTAATTCCGAGTCATCATGGCGAATTTCCACCGATCACCAGTACTGGACAAGGCAGATATGGCTTCGTGAAAATCTCTTGTAATTGGAATAGGCGCTTATTGTTATTATTACATTGCGACGTTGATTAAATTGTCGCCAATAGGTCAAAGTAATCGGTTTCGTAATTGTTCAGTCAAGGCCTTTATTACAAAAGAAAATAAAATTTGTTGTCAAGTTCATTTATTTTGTTGTTGAATAGTTGCAAAAACGATTAAGTTTGAACAATTTGAATTAGACACAATAAAACACAGAATGAGAGCAAGAGTAAAGTTTTTGCGCGTTGGGCATTTATGCAAAACAATAACATCAACGTAAGTGATTAGTCATATGCGATACAATTGCACAAAAACGGCGGTAATATAATTTTTTCGCATTATTGTTGATGTTGAAAGAATAACGTTAACAAAAACAAACTCTCCCATTAGCAATATTGGGTTTAAGTATGAGATCATGTACGTTAATTTTAAAAAAATTCACGTTTTATTATAAGAACTTGGGAATTTGAAGTGGTTCATGTAACTCACGATTAACTGATTACATTGATAACAAATGCGGAAACTCGTGCACAGTGTGATTACATATTCCCATTGCTAATTCAGATATTTTCCAACACAAACGATTTATAAAAACACAAACGAATGACGTTCGTTACCATAAACGGGCCACTTACCTTACAAAATTGAGTTCCTTTAAGTTGTGAGTGCAAAAAAATTATTGTAATCGCTTCCAAGCACTAATATCAAAAAGTTCGTTGCTTCGAAAAAATTCACTGTTTGGTGAAGTCTCAAAAGCAGAACGAGTTTGTTGACTGATAGTTTATTTTTGATATGCGGATTTTTATGAAAGTTTTCCTCCAAAATGAGAACAGATACTGGCACCTGAATGCAGTTGAAAACGATCAAAAAGGCCTAAATTAATTTAAAAGATTTCCCGGCGCTAAGAGTTTCGAGTGCTGAATTTAGAAATTTTTGCAGTAACACCGCGATGTATCTGCCTCACTTGACCAGATAATGGCGACTATTTTGCAAGATAGCGAGTCTCTGCGTTTTGACTGTCGTAGTGACGTACTTAAAAAACGAATATGCAAGTAAATCTTTGCCAATTGGTTGTATTCCACGAATACTTCCAAACGGCGCGGCGGCGGCGGCCGCCTGGGCTTGTTTAAACAGCGCGTTTGAGACTTCATGTAATGTTGTTTTTGTTTACAATAGAAGGAAGTCACGGAACGGGAAACTAATATAAATAAGATTGCGTGAAGCCTTCGTTAACAATATCAATCGAGTTTTTATATGAGAACCAATTTTTAACAAAACGCGATAGAAGGTATTACTGATTTCATATTTAAAAACTACACCAGCGGGCAAACAGCGACATTTGAACATTTGAACAGACACTAATGCTACTAACATTTCTAACATTTACCCAAAACAATAACAAACAGGCTATAAAATCAGTTTGTATTTTTCCACAAATTAAGCAATAATAAATCAAATTGTCTACAATTGAGCAAGTGTTTGTAAAATATAGTTCCTATTAAAATGAATCTGCTTAACACTTAACCTGATTTATAGGTTAAAAATTTTTTTCTACCAGAGCCAGCTGAAAAATAAAACTTCAGATTGAACCTACTGAATATGCATTTAAGTGGAAAGATGTCCTTGAGTATGATTTACGTAGTGGAGTGAATAAGATTTCATTTATAGAATCAGTCATTTTGGGGTGACCAACAGACTTGAAGGACAACAGAGAGGTAATTAACATAATTTAATGTTTGCTTATTGCATATTTTTTTCCAAACTTTATTAACAATCTGTTCTTTTCAGTTTATATCGAGAAGCCCTCTTCTATCGAAAATCGGAAGCAATCTTTTAAGGTTCTTCTGTACCTTTTCGTTGGCAAAAAGTGATCGTTTGAAGATTCTTGCTCGTTCATCGTTTCCCATTAATGCGTGAAAATCGGCGTTATCGGTTTTCTCATTGAGCATCAATGGTTGAACAATACATGAAGAAGTTACCGCTGCAGAATTTAACAAAAGTTATGGAGCAGAACATATAATAAAATTTTGTCTTCTTACCATAAAAACTTTTATCCATAAATTGCATCCAGAATGCTCGTAAACTTGGAATTTTCCCCTTGAATTCCAGTTTTTGGAGGGTTTCTGTTAACACGGTATGATAGTATTGAATAAGTTCATCTTGATGGTGCAATCTTAATTCTTCTCTTAGTGATGTATTAAAAAAATAATGAAGGTCAACTGCTGGCGTGGTCCAAGAACTAAATTGGAAATCGATCATGAGAACATCAATCGGTTCCTTCTTGTCATCGTATGTGAACATCACATTGTTGGTCCATAAATCTCCGTGAATTAGAGCACAGAAGTGATTTTCTTGATTGTCAAACACTCGCTTTCCGTATTCCATCAGCATTGGCTTTAATTTCAATATTTTTTCCCCATAAATTTTGTTTTCGTCATTCCATTGACTGACGAGTTCCCCACATGCTTCAAAAGTGTTTTCGAAAAAGGGACTGAAAGCGGATGTGTGTCTATTAAACATGCCACGATCAAAATCTTCGAATATACCAGGAGAACGTTCATTCAAAATGGCGGATGAAGCATGCATTTTGGCGAGTTTTTGTAGAACTAATTTTGCATGAGCCATATCAAGGCCTTGCACTCTGTCTGCGAGTGAGTAACCCTTATCCGCTAGGTCCTCAAAGATCAGAGCACTATGTTCGTAGTCCACATTAATTACACCAGCGCATAATTTATCCTGGTCCCCAAAAATTGCCAGGACATCCTGTAGTTTCGGCATTATTCTATCATACATTTTCAATTCTCTCCGATAGACATCATATTGTTGCATTTTTTCACTAGCAAACTCGTCGCCTTCGAAAGACATTTTAATTATCAAGTTGCTTGTAACTCCTACATTTTTAGTGAAATATTCTACATAAGCTCTGGTCATGACACTGGCGTAGTTTTCACCCTTTGTTGTGGCCGGCAAAAATTTCACATTAGTCACTTTGAGATCGTTATCGTTTTCGTGATTTCGCAAAACCTTTTCTAGGTACTCTACAGTAATCCACGAGTTCAACGTATCCACCTGTTTTACTAATTCTCTCGGCATTCTAAGAAATGTAACGTTCTGCAAATTTTGTGAATCCTTTTACCACTCACAAAGTCACAAATGAAACCGCATGCACTTCTACTCTGCAAAGCAGATTCGAAACCTGCTTTTAAATACAATGAATTCGAGGGCTGAGATGAAAGTATCCCATCAATTTAAACAATGAAAATTTATTACTTAAAGATTGTGCAAATATTTGATTCACGTAAGACAGAGGAAAACTTTCGGCAAACATTTGAGGTATAAATTGTCGCTCATCTTAGAATGACTTTGTAGAAGTCAAAGTGGATGAATGCACGTGAATAATACAAAATACGCGTCTGATTTCAAGGTTGGGCATAAATAATATTATCAGTCATATGCTTTTGTGTGTATAGTGTACAATTAATAAAACCTTGCAAAATAGATGTTCTTGGCATTAGTGCATCCAGACACCTTTTCTTATGCTTTCCTCAAAGTTCAGAGTACAACTATAATTAATATCGACATCCGCTGATCGTCGATCAAGAATCCCTAACTATCAGGACTACCCTAACATAGCATAGAGTTTAATTATTTGACAATTCATTTGTTTAAAAACCACATACATATTTATGACGCAGACGACATTCACCTATACGTCTTTAGTGATTCCAGTCCAGAAGCAGTTAGAGTTCAGTGAGTTTCCCGAGGATTCGTAAGGATAATAGTTTTGAAGTTCATCTAATCATCTATTAAAGAAAACAACGATTTCACCGCTGGAATTTCAAGCGGCGTTGATATGGAAGCTTTGCTGGTAGCTGCTATCCATAGCGAAGCGAAGTTTGATACCAAAACCCTGGTTTGATTCCAGCACTGTTCTACACTGGCTGAATTCGAGGGCAGAACAATATTAAAGAAATTCGACGGTAGGTAATGGAGTTGGTGAAATTCTGGAATGCGCCATCCCTTCAGAGTGGCGCGGGCGTTGGATTACTACTAAATTCATTGTGGAAGATATGGCCACTCGCTTTGAAAGTGAGATTACTTTTGCGCCTGTTTCCCTCTGGTTAAGAGAATTTAAAGAAGATCCGACGTCGTGGAATTTTAAAAATCCCTTTCGGCAGGCCTACAGGCTGAGGTAGATTTCGAAGTATTTTAATTGCGTTTATTGGGATCATTTATTTCAAAATCGAGATACAATTTATGGAAGTATAAACTACTCATCGAGATCTTTTCAACGATACCCCACAAGACGTGGTTTAGAAAAATTCGAAATTCCGCCTCCACCCGCATTCGTACCCCACCTACCGCTAATTTGGTGGTGTCACCGTTAACCTCATAGAGAGTACTCTTATTTATGCAAATAAAGTCTCTCTCTAAACTTCATAGGAGCCGAGATATATTTTTTTCAAAATTTCAACCCCTTCCCCTGGGCACCCCCGTGGACTGATTTTACTCATTAGCGAACTTAATCGAGGTATGAACCCCAGAAATAACATATTAAAATTTGGTTCCAATATCTTCAGAAATACGGCCGCTAGCGTATAAATATATAGTGTGTGTATATATATATGTATGTATATATAAACTTTTTAACGGGGAGTGGTTTCGTACTCAGGGAGGCATGAAACGAAAAACTATAAAAGAACTTTTCGAAAGTCGTGGCATGGTATACATCTCAATAGGTAGCTTTTTTCGTAATCTACCTAAAAGCAGATATGACTATGTGAGAAAGGGATTATTAACATATTTGCTTCATATGAATCTTATAAATACTACTGAACGATAAGAAAAAGCAACAGATCCATTTCAGTAGAACATCTCGTTCCTAATCCGGATCGATTTTCTCATTAATGCAGATTAGTACCTACGTGCTGCATGACATACTTATAAAGCCGTTCGTTTTTAAAAGAAAATAAGTAATCACATTTTCAGCAGACATTGCTAATAAAACATTCTTTAAAAAACATTCCGCAAGTCTTTAAGAAGAGGTTTTACTCAGTTCAAAAGGAAAAGCCCAAAAATCACTCAAAAATTAAATTTTCAGGTGAAAACAATTTTTTTCCAAAACCTATTTCGATTATTTCGGACCTGAGTGAAGTAACCCACTAACTTCCTAGAATAAACCCATAATCATAAATCGTGAACCAAGATCAGCGAACATTACTGATTACCGCCCAAGCGGTATTTCGCTGTATTTCCTTTATTTAATCTTTTCGTTTTCTTGAAAAGCTTTTAAGCAGTGATGACAAAAGTAAAGTTTAATTTAACCATCGAAACATACCTATACGTACCTAGTTTGTGCTGATCAATTTTGTTAGTTCCAACACCTGCGGAATTTATAGCGAAATACAATTTCTTCCATTAATATACGATATAAATTAGCATCCCTGTATTACTTCTAATAACCATGAAATATCACAGCAAGTGAACTGAAAAGGGGCTGCGTTCCAGTTTTAATATTTTCTGCATTATACTGTGACAGAGTTACGAAATACAAAAGAATTATTTCGGTTGCATCCCTTCTGAAGGCGTTAAATACACCCTTACCCTGAGTCAAATATAAATTTGACACAAACGATTTGAAGATACTGGCTTCAGTATCTTGGAAAATCAGTTACTCTGAGTTATTAACTTTGTTAAATAAACAACGGTTAAGAATTTCGGTTGTTAAATAATATTTGAGTAAAATACCTCTTTTATTAGTTACAACGACAGTATGCTGCGATTAATATTAAACCAAGAATGTAACATCTTAAATTATATATCAAAATCATCCCTTTATTAATTCCAAATAGTTTGTGAACTTGCAATATGTTACAACATTTTCCTTTGGTGCAAGTGTTTCGTATGACACCCCTTAATTTTTGAAATTCACCCTCTGAAGATGCATTTAATATGCTACACAAAACGAGGACCCAATTGACTTTTGATTGAGGGCCACTTTAGTGGCATTAACTCTATTTAACTAAGCCGGAAAACCTTCAAAGATTCTTCCGTATCTAACAGTTCGCAATTACTATGTTCTTTAATTAATTTTAGCCTGAAAACGGGGGTGAGATAATAATGAAATAGAATGCACAATTTGTTGTGGGAAATATCACAACAAAGCTATGAATTATGATTATAATAACAGAAGAATGAAATGTGATACTGAAAATACCATCTTTCTCCGAGCACGGTTTATTGTAATATAGAAAAAGTATTGAACAAAAACATGAGTAACATAATTAACAAAGTCGACTGAAATTAACAAGAAGAAGTTGTTTTCTTTCCTCTATCAACCGCTCAAACTATGACCATAAGGAGATACGAAATCTCTCTGGAACGAAGGATGAATGTGATGCGTATGATGTCCAGCCATTGGTGAATAAATTTCAGGAGACCTTGTTTTGTGATTTTGATGTGGAGTACCTGTTAGTAACTCCGTCATAAATCCGATGTAAGTAATTGCCAAACGAAGAGTTTCAATGCGCGAAAGCCTTTTTTCGTAAGCGAATGTAGGTACCTTTTAAAATAAACATATGTGGAGAAATAAATAAGAGAATTGTATATAAGCTTGGTAGAATTATTCTCACCTTTCGTCGTAGTTTATCAAAAGCCTCATTCAAATTGAACATTCGTCGTCTTTCGCGAATATTTGCAGCTCTTCTTTGGGCCATTGAAGCTACACGGCGACGTGGTTTCTTGGCTGGAGGGTTAGGCGCAGGTAAAGCTCCTCTTGGAGATAGCCTTTGGTTTACCAAACTACTTACTTGTGATCGGGGCCAAATAGCTGAAATAAAATTACCACCCAAAGTTTTAGATTATCTTCTCCAATTATTTTAAAGGCATGGTTTTTCAATAATTTGATAAATTCATCTTCGACATTTTCCATGGTACATGAAAATTTGTGTTCACTTATTAGGCGTGGTGTGTACGGAGTTCAAATGATTGAAATAACAAATCACCATCTGCATAAATAACATCATACAGTATAATTCCTTTACTACGACTTCGATTATTATAACTCTCCATTTGTATAACAACCAAAAGCAAAGTATATCTTTTTCTTCAATATATGAGCCACTCATGGTCAAATCGATTAACTCCTCTTTGGATATATACATGTATGTACCTGCATATGAACAATATTGATATTTTTGCATGTGATTACTGTGAAAATTATAAATAATTAAAAATACAATTGTTCATCGATCATTCCAAAAAATTATAAATTTTATTAGAGAAATTCTACAAAGTATAATATACCTGCATATTTCATATTTCCAGTTACTACCATAGTTATATGAATTTCTTTTAAATATATTCTTGTAATATTACAGTCTATATAAGCATACAATAGAATCGTGATTATTCGTTGCTTCAAGCGAATTTAAAACTCTTTATGCTATCTTACTATATAGATTAAAAGAAAGGATACTTCATCACCATTTGTATATGCGCAATGCGCCACAGGCTTTAGAACATATCGGCAGTATGCTGACATCATTTTCTTAAATATAAAGCATATTTTTAAAACAGGTTTTTTTTAATAATATTGTTTAAATAAGTATGGAAATTGTGTTTAAGATTTCAACACTTGTATTTTAAAATAAAAAAGTGTCAGCAATATTCATGAAGCCGTTTCTTACAAAAAATCCTGAAAAGAGCTCGAAAAGCGAGAAAGTCCCCTTAAAAGAAAAGAAAACGTTAGGTATTATTTAAGTTACTTTTATTTAGGTTAGGTAGGTGCTTGCAGGGAAGACAGCGGTCGAAAGTGACAATGCGAATATCTTTATGCCTGTTAAGGAGCTATCCAGACATGATTACATTACAAACGTTGGTCTCACGAAGAATGCACTTTGTCGTAATTGCCAGTCGGAATAAGCACATGTACCAAAATAATATATTATTTTATTCTTTCTTAGGTATTTTAATATTATTATTTTATTTATTTTGAACGTTGTGGTAGGTACTTATTTGTTCATGAAGAAGAAGATTTGTTTAGTTCCTTATCTTGAGACTGTTAAGTTTATCAGTAAATAAATTTATACTTTTAAAAATAAAATATTGTGTTATAACCGCTCCTTTATATTGTTACACTTACAACCACTTCGAGGATGTGGATGTGGACGGTAGTAGGTCCAAAAAATTTGATAATAAGTAAATACGACAGTACATGAAATTAAAGTTACAGACAGAGTCGGATCTAGGATTTAAGTTATGAAGAAGGGTACAACGGGTGTAATAGTGGTCCAATAGCATTCTGTTTCCAATTTTACAGACATTTAACACTATTTCTACTTTAGGTACCTTACTGAATGCTATGATGAACTCGGCACTCACAATCAGTACAAAGTTCCCATTTATTGTTTATCATATCCGATTAATATAGTAGCACTGTTTTAAGCGTTGTGTTGACAAGAATTCTAGCTTTTTTTTCTATCAAAAGCCTGTTTTTTTTTATAATATGATGTATTTGGCTGAAAGCAAATTATTTTTTAATACAGTGCTTAAAAACAGAATGGTTACAATATGTCGTACTCGTAATTTAAAAGGGGATAGGAGAGGGTCTGTTTTGACGGTCATTTTAGATGAGTAATGATTTTATCAACTCTTTAGAAAGATTTCTTCAGGAAACGTGAAAAATGGACTTTATGCGTCATTTGTAGTTGCAGTGCAATTTTGAATTAGTCTCGGAAATTAGTTTTCTTCAATATAAAAAAGTTTGCAAAAGGGAGGAAAAATTTCATTTAGAAAAAAATATTTTTAAAAATATGTTTTATATATGCTAAGAAAACGATGTCAGCATAGTGTTGTCTTATAAAGAATGTGCCGCATACAAATGATGATAAAGATCCATTCTATTGATCTATATAGAAAGATAGAATAAAGAGTTTTAAATTCGCTTGTACCAATCCTATTGGCGCCAGATGCTTTATATAAGACAATAATATCGTTTTCACACATCGTCTTCTTAAATACAAAGCATATTTTTCAAAATATATATTTTTTTGTAATGTATTTTAATATTTGCATAATATAAATTATAATGTCAAAATCAAAAACTATACTTCTCAAAAATCTACCTATGTATTCTAAGTTAAAGAGCAGTGGGGTAAATTAGCGTTGCAAAATTTGGCGACAAACAAACACGGCACGGAGTGAAGTTAATATAAAGCATTTAATAAAAAAATCAATTCCAATATTATTTCCGTATTCAATTATAAATTATATATTATGCGAGTCAAAACTAAAGCACGTGGGATTGTAAATGCAAATCACGGCTACACATCCTACATATCACATACATACAATGTGAACAAAATTTTATGCTGTAAATTTCAAATCTTTATCTCGAACCTAAGAATCAAATAAATAATGGTTTTGCTAAATTGCTTTTTGTCGTCCATCATCGATTTGACGATTTCAGAGTGAGCGTCAATGTGTAATGGAATTTTCAATTTACAGTATTTCGTTTGTTGTATAAGTATAACTTACCTAAATCCGAACAGGGAAATCCGGCTATTAAGTCTGGATACGGAACAATTGGTGGAGGAGCGTCTTGTCCCCAAATAGGTGTAAAAGGTACTTCCGGAATAAATCCAGATTCAGGATGCTGAATATGAAATCTAGTTATAATTCGCACAGTTTGCACACTTCTTTTACGAAACAAGTTTATTCTACTGCATTATTTTCACAAAAACATTACAATTTATTTAGATTCTTAGATAAACAATAGTTATATTTTAATTATTATAAATAGTATGAAAAATGCTCTCACGGAATAAGTGGCTAAGTAACGTACACCAGTGCTGCCATTCTCCCAATTTTCCCCGGGAAACATCGACATTATTCGTTAACAAAAACTCTTCCGTGAAATGCTTTTTCACCTTTCTCTCAACAATATCAAATATTTTACCAACTAAACAGTTTTTCTGTTACAATTTTAGTACTTTAGTATATAATATTTTATAGATTTTATTAATAAAATCTTGCTCACAAAACTATGTCCTGAAACAGCTATGTGATTGGAGGTCTGTAATCGACTAGCATTCCCGTTCAATTTTAGCGTAACAACCCTGTTTCTTAGGCACATTTCCTCCCGGCACGGGAATCAGTTTTCACTTCAACAATGATGCTGGACATGGCAACTGACAGATTTCGTGACTCCCATTGGTGCAGGTAGATCTTCAAGGGCGGAGCATTCCTTGGAATAATGCCAATAAATGGTTATGTATATTGTATAATGCATATGGATATGGATTTTGTTGAGCAGCAACAGTTTATGTAGAATTATATTATCGAATAGTATAACTATGTAGTACATTATATTTTTAGCATTTACAACTGAGCACATCTTTTTTTACAGAATGTACAAAATTTCAAGAACTTAAACGAAAATATGGATGCTACCCCAGCCCCGTAAACTATAAAAGAAAAACGCTGCAAAGTCCTCACAGGCTGTAGGCTTATACAAAAAAAAAACTACCCGACAGAAATTCGAATTGGATTTGTTAATTTTTGTTTACATTCTAAATTAAGTAAATTATGCGAATTAAATTGTCAGTAATCGACCGCAATTAAAGGAAAAAAAGCAGTTATTGATGTCCCAATACTATGGAGATGAAGAGAAAAATAATAAGGGTGAACAAATTCAAAAAGGTTTTCAAATGTTAAAACATTTTGTCCTATTATGGTTAAATAATTTGTTTTTTTGAATATTAAATCGTTTTCCATATGACTAATTTGTATTTTACCTGATTGCAGATTTTGGAAATTTGTTTCGAATAACAATCGTGAGTAGTAGTGATGAAAATGTTCAGATATTCACCGAATATGGTTTAAAAATAAATGGTAAACGTTCATTCCATTTTATTGTGATGTAAAGTATTTTATTTTGCGTTAACAGCACGATATCCAGATCCTAACCACTTAGTTAAAGGAGAATGGGCAAAATGGTATGAGCGTGGGCTATTTGCGGTCAAGATCAATTTTTATATCTCTTGATATAGTTTTATCGCCGCCATGTACTTATAAAAGGGATAAAATACATATTTGTTTTGAATAAATAATCTAGAAGTATTTATAAAATAATTAAGCAAAAAAGATAAACAATCGCACAGTGCACAATGACACAAACATAACCGAAGGACTGCGCGAATGGAGCCCACGACCCTTACACCACCGCACATTAGGGCCGAAAATTCGTTTTTTTAGCCAAAACCTCTAATGTGGTTAGAATGGAACGAAATCGGTGTTCCATGGGTTCTTCGACATGCTGAGTCCATTTTTGAGTCTTACAGTATAGTATGTTTGTCTGTACAAACGATACCTTGAAAACGCTTATAGTTAGAGAATTGAAATTCGGTACAACAATGTTTCGTTGAAATTGTAAGGTCAAGTTCGAAGATAATCAAAATCAGGCAACACCTTCTTGGTGTTGCCATATAAGGCTGACTTTTGCTCTATGCAATCTTTACATTTAAATATTTTTTTTCCTAAATAAAATGCAATGTAACGCTTATACCAAAAGTTGCTACTAAGTGACAGTACTTTCATTTGACACTAATTTTATTGGTGGCCGCGGATAGCCCAAAAACGCAGATACTCCTTTCTTTGCTTAAAAACAAATTGAGCTATAGTCCTGCAGTCTCAAATATTCGATCTCCAGTAGTTTCCGAGCAAAAACCTGGTCGACGGACTTTTCTTTATTCGTTTTTTGAAATCTACATGTCTCAAAACGAAACCTGTTAAAATTTCGAGGGGGATTATACTTTGTTGTTGATTCCAAAGGTTTATTATTAGAAATAATAAACCAAAACAAGGGAAAAAACGTTTTCCCACGATTATCATAAATAAAAGCACGCACCCTAAGATTTAGTCTACTTAATCGTTTTAAAGTTCAAACCGCAATCAAAACATGCTTAATTTATTCTAGTCAAACCCTACATCACTAGATATGACGTATGTAACACAGGAGACATTTCCTTTCAATAATTCTTCAGATAACCAAGCCAAGGGTTCATCCAATTTGTAATATCCTATAGGGGTAAAATTAATAAAGTGTGATCAAAGTCAGATTCGTCATCTCGAAAGTTTAATAAAATAACTAAAGGAGGCAAGTCAGCAGTCAGCCACCCCAAACAACAGTTGTGGGTGGTTGATGTTATACCAGATCATGCAGAGTTGCATTAACAAGTAGGAGTGGCAAATAAAATGAAAAAGGTGGAGTTTGTTGTTCAAAACTTTGTTTTAGCGCATGCTCCGTAAACAATAACGTCAGGATGAGAAAAGTGCTGAACCGCTGAATCGAAAAAAGGGTTAAACCACTAAACTTTCCCCCCTCCCCGTTAACTTTACTTAATTGAAAATTATAAGCGCATCGACAAAATTTTTGCGGGTTGATTATTATGAATGCATTTATAAAGAAAATGGCAACCGTAAGATGTTACCTGATTTTGCTGATCAACTTGAATCTACAAATTTTCAATCTTCTAAGTTAACGGAAATTAACGTCTGGAAAGACACACGAACATTCAAAAAATGGTCTCTTTTCACCGTCCAATAATGAATATATCACTTTTTTTTATCGCCACTCTTACATTTATAGCAGTGTTCTTCAATAGTTCATTTAACATTTGCGGTCGGGTGCAGAGGCGCGGTGAAAACAGGATAAATATTTCGAGAATGTGCGCCGTCTTTTAAATAAGACCCAATAATACTATATAGAATTTTAAAGATTTATTGAATTTAATGTTAAGAAATCAAAATGTTTTGTTGATGCAATAACTGCGGCTTTTATTTAGTTGAGCAAAAGTTTTTACGGACCGGCATGAAAAAGACCACTGAGTTTATAAAGATCCACAATTTGATATTTGATATTATCGAAATTACTGCAACAGAACACAGCTTCATATAATAAACAAGCACAAGCCTGTTGATAATATGGGATTGGAATGAGGTCAAACTGCAAACAGTTATTATTTTTGGGCTAATGCAATAATCATTTTATTCTTAAAAATAACATTTTAAATATTTCTCCATAGCGTCTATATTATAGTAATTAATATGTTACACTATATATTCTTTACAAATTACTAATAATTTTAAAACAAATTAATAAAACAATGAAAATCCCTAGAGTAATTTTTCAAAAACTTCTTTTTACATTTCAGATCAGATGCGTTTAGCATGCACAGCAGAAAATATTAAAATATTTGCCCCAAAGTAATTTCATAGTCTTGTAATAAACACAGTTTGCATTCTACACTCCTTCGACATGACTATTCTATTTGTTATGGTAATACTTTCGAGCTGAGTTCCTTTTCAATTTCAATGCAATTACTGTAAATACTAAACCCCTGCAATATAATAAAACAAGAATTTTGAAAGTGTGTTTACTAAGCATCATTTACAATTTTATGATTATAAAAAGCAAAAATTTTACATTACTGGGTCATGAAGATTCTTAACTAGGACCAACCAAATAAACTTCACATATTTTCGGGAATTCCACACAAAACCCAATTAAAATAAAGCTTACTGTATTAAGTCACTGTGCGTGACCATCACTGGACCAACAAGTTTCATTTTACAAATAAAATCAGTTAACGGTAAATGGGAATATAAACGATTCATGTTTTTAATTAAGGAATAAGGTAAAATCAGAATTGTTTCTTCTATGCGTAATGCATTTAAAATATAGTAAAAAAAAATCATATAATTCTAAGAACAAAAAAGTACATTTTAAAAAATAGAGCTAAATAGATATTTACAATGAAAAATATTTATAACAATATTTTTGCATAATGTTATTTCAAGTATTATATTTACATAACTTCTACATTAGTAATGAAAAATTCGGTATTATTTCAAATACTTTAAATAAAACAAATCAAAATTCGTTCCCATTTTAAGTAATGATCTTGTTTTTGTTTCCTTTTTTGTATCCATTGTTTGAAAGTACTTTATTCACAAATTTCTGTAACACAAGTGTTGAAAATAAACAATCGACGAAGTAATTTTGTATTAGATAAATTTGATTTCAAAACAAATTAGAAATGAAACATTCATTTTATAAATATACGGCTGTACTCGTATTTTAATTTGTTTTCCAGTTATTTTATAAATATTATGTTAAAATATATATAATTAAATGTAAATTAGTACGAGTATAACTAAAACAGAAAAAAAGCGCCAATCTCTACATAATTATACTGACTCGTTTACAGGATAATCCAAATTCAATTTAAAAAAAAGAAACAAAAACAAAATTAATTTTTCAGTAAATTAAAAGCGGAACCAAATGCGGTTTACGTAAAAATTGAAATGGATATTGAAGGGAAAACAGTAAAACGTCTTATTCGCCCAATCTCCAATGATCTTGTATTATGCTGCTTCTCTCCACTCAGGATCGTTGGGATCTTCCTGCAGTACAGATTCCGCTGAATCAGTTTCACTCTCTACATCCATGAGTAAACTATCCTCTGTATCAAATGTTGTCAATTTGTTTTGCATTATTAAAGAGTTGTGCATATTGTTATTGCTCGATGTTGTTGCGGATTGGAATGTAACATTCGAATCACATTTACTAACATCTTTTTGATGTTTGCCATCTCCTTCCATATGCTCTTTTGTACAAAGATTTTGTTTTCCTGTTGACGCAAAAACCATGTCTGACTTTAAACAGTCCTCTATTATTTTACCGCTACTAGGCATCATCTTCAACATTTCGTCGTATAATTCCTCACTCAGTGGAAATTGAAGTGGGTCGAATGGCGGAAATATCTAAAAATAAAGTATATGATTATTTTAAAGCTTCTGATGTTTTTATCAGAGTATTATTGCTACAATCGAAATGTAATCATTAAAACAATTACACTAAATGCTCCATAAAGCATACAAAAATATTAACTTCAACACAACATAACTAAAAGAAATGATGGGAAGGGAGGAAGTTAGTACCAATCCATACTAATCCTTAGTACTGTGACCCATTTAACATGTGTATTATTTAAAATTTAAATAAGGCAGGTGGTACTCACTTCTTTGAGATCAGGAGTACTGCTCCTTCGAGTCTCTTCTTTATACTCTCGTTCCTTTTTCTGCGATATGGTTCGTCGCCTTTCAGCACGTCTAGCTGCTGAGCTTAAAATGCTATTTGTGGGAAAATTACCAGGAGTTGGGATTGGATCTAAAAGCAAAATAAAATGGGTATTATAATTGACCAGATTTTTAGCGCTCTTTAAGTGGTGGCATACTTAGATTGCATACTGCGGTATCTCCACCGTCTACAGATTCCTGTGGAGTCTGTGGTGTCGAAGGAGCAGCTGGAGAAGGTATTGACTGCGCACACAATGGAAAATAAAAAATGAAAAAGACATAAATTAAAAATTAACCAAAAAGAGAAAAAGCGCTATGGAATTTTTTGGTGTATATATTTACCTCTTGATCCCCGGCAACTCCTGTGTTTGGTGCGGGTGATGTAGGATCTGGTGTATTCGCTCCACTTGATTCAGCCCGGCTATCTATTCGTCTATTTGCTCTTGATCGTGTACTCCACGGAAATTTTAGGAACGTTTGAAATTTTTTTCTCTCTTCCATTAGAGCTCGTTCATGTCTTTTATGGATAGCATCGTCAGATATATCTTCTGCAACATATTCCGTATCTTTCAGAGTACTATCTTGAGCCGATACAGGTTCTTCTTGAACACCTGAAGTAGATTCCTCAAGATCATCATCAATAACCCTCCACCTGTGGAAATTCACTGAATTTACAAGACATTGCTTTGTAACAAAATTACTCACTTTGGGGTTGGGATCTCTTTATATGGTAAAATTTCCACTCTAGTAGCAGCTGCAACACTGTACGGTATCACAATATTATCGATATCATAAGAATTTCGGTTTCTTCTATCCATTCTGAAAGTATTCGAATTTACTATAAAAGAAATTTACGAAATGCAACATTGTGCGATCTTTGACAGATCCAGTACCTTTCGCTTTTGAAGTTACCACTGTAACTGCCTGGTGTAGGAGATGTGTTCTTGCTGTGGGGTAAAACCCCGTTACTACTATCAAAATTATCAGTGCCAACAAATGCTGATATTTGGTCGTTTGCAGAACTTGATGCAGCACGAACTCCTCCACAGAAATTTGATGAAATATTTCCTTCACTGATGCCATATGGTATTCCATTCACGCTTCCAACTCCACTATTATTTTTGCCGTTTCCACTTACTCCACCACCAATGTTGTTACGAAACCCAATTGTTGAACCGCCACCAGCATTCGTTCCAGACAGTAATTTACGTTGTTTGCTTTTTATAAGGTGATTGTTGACTTGACTGGTGAGAAGGGCTCGGCGATTCTTGGCATTTTTCAGTTCTACGAATTTTTCATTTTTTAATTAAATTTTTATCAATTTTTATCGTTTACAATAATATATAATCATTACTGTTGGCCGCCATTAAATCCTGCGAGCTGAATTTTCGATTATATTTTCGGCGGCCGTCCAGATATTTCTTCGAGCGGTCTTCGCGCTCTGCCGCCTTTTGTGTCGCTACGGCGCCCTTCAATATCGATTTTGATGAACAACGTAGAACACGATTCTGCCAGTCTGGTGAACGTAAAGTTGCTTCAAGATGAATACTGTTAGCAACATCTGGAACATTGAACAATTTTCCTTTAAATTTATTGATTATTAGCAGAGAATAGATTTTTTTCCTCTAACATTCACGGGAAAAAGAAAGTCGACCTTTATATGTATGTCACGTAATAAGTTAAAAAATAATTAATAAATCAACTTTCTTACCTTCAGGAAAACTGAGAACAGGATGAAATCCAGGATCTAATAATGCCACCCTTTCAGATGGTGTCATTGTATCTGGATAATCTCTAGGTGCGGTGGGATCGGAACGTCCTGTGCACAAAGCACATGGATGCAATGGCCACTTGCAGCCACACTTCACAGTACTGAAATGAGAAGATAAGAGAAAGGAGAACCAAAAAGCAAATGATTAAAAATTAGTGTGGATTTTAATGTTAAATTTCTAAATATGATAATAAAAAACATTACATACCTTGGTCTGGCTGCCTTTTTCGAAACAGTGTGAACATTGGCTGTCTGCAATAATTTTCTTTTTCGGAAACCAGTTCTTTGGAAAGACCTAGTTCGACATGAACTGGCAGAATTTGTGGATGCGGCATCATAAGCACCATTTGGTGGCACACTATCTGCATCAATTGATTTCGAATTACCAGGCAACATTCCCCGATAGCCATTTACCGACGACATTGATAAATTGTTGTTATCACCAGGCGTAGGCGCATTTACACTGCCACTAATATTATTTCCACTACAAGTGTTTGCTGTCAGAGGAATTTTCTCAAAAGTCACAGCACCTTTGTTCCTTTTTATCTGATGATGCAGCTCACTATGTTGCCTAATTCTGTATTCTAAGTCCGATATTTGTGTTAAAAGCCATGTCCAGCGGGATGCAATTGCAGAACGATCTCTTGCCCATCTCCAAGCAGCACGTTTAGAACTAAAAATTTATAAGAAAATTTAATATGTTTAAGGAAAAGAATAATTGAATACAAGTACAAAATACAAAACATGAATGAATTAGTTTTGAGCGAACGTTTGCAACGCCAAGAAATAATGATGACAAAAAAGAAACATGATTCATGATTGGACAATAAAGAGAAATCTTTTTATGGATTCCCGTCCAGACAATAACTCGAGAACGCTTGTAACAAGAGGATTGAAATTAGGTACAATAATACATCTTTAAAATTGTAAGGACAAATTCGAGATGACGAAAATTGTATTTGAAAAATGCTCATTTTGTTTACTGAATATTTATGTTTTAATTTTTTTTCGTTAAATATTGTTATTAAAAACGTATCAAAATTATTAATTATTTGAACGGAACTGTTTTACACGGTCTTTGTTTTACATAATATTGAAATATCACAGATACCAAAACTTTCCCTTTTCGATATGCCTTTTTAATAATTTAGAACGAATTTATGTTTTTACTTTGAAACAAATGTTTTTCACGTGTTTTTACATAATTTTTTAAAAAACATTGCTTCTATGCTAAAAATGTGCTGTTTTACATTTAGGGTATTTCATAATTGGCCTAAACCAGTTATACTTGCGTAATAGTTTAAGAGCCTAGCTAAAGAAAAGTCAATCAAGAAATATATCTCCTACCAAGGTAGAAGAGATGGAAAAAAAAATCAATTTATTTGGGTTTCCAGTAGGGTTAGATCTGAGAGAATTTCGATGTTTGTAGATCCCATCTAAAATATTTGATAAGGAATATTTCTTCCGTAAAGACATTGTTACTTTTCCTAACGGTTCACTCTCTAGGGCATGTCTTGTTCAGAAACTTGAAAAACAATGGGTAAATGGGTAATAGGTAGCATTTTTCTCCGCTTTTTTTTTCTGTTTTTCACTGAAAGTTGTTGTTTATTGCTTTTTCTCTGCAGTAAAAAATAATGATTCATCATCGACCATCAAGACCACGACCATGGTTTGTTTTTTCGAGAAACCCATCAACCATAGTCGAAGGGTCGAGCATGGTCTTGGTCCAACGGTCGTGTAGTATGCGTCACTCCATAGGTTTTCTTATAAAACAAACCTTAGACTCTGGGTCTGGGTCGTTATGGTCTTGGTAAAAGAAGCGCGTAGCGTTCTTCCTGCTTAAAGCCACTCACGTGTGAATGCACTGGATCAAGAATAAAGTTAAATGGTTTAGGAAAATTTTATTTGCATCGTTGTTAAGGAGACAATTGGTTATATAAATAAGTTAATGCGAATTGCACACATTAGGTACAGTATTGGTTCTACTTACATAGACAAAGGCTGTTGCACTTGGTTGTTGTATGTGACCATTTCATCAGCTGACTCACCCCCTGAACTGCTTGCAGTCACATCTGAGTCAAGAGAATGCTGAACTTGCTTCAATTCAGTTTGAAGCATACCAGAAACTCGATCGAATTCTTCAGTAGTTTTCTCATCATACCGGGGAACGATTGATGTTGCTGGAGGTTTACTTGGCTCGGCGGTCACAATGGTGCTGGGACCTGATAACCGTATCACTTTACCTTTCTTCGATTGGCTTGTATGTTGTGCTGTTGCCACTGTATCAATCCGTTTAAGCAGTACTCGCATCGATGCTGTAGTGACAGGACGATGTTTGTCTTCTTCGTAAGATATTGGACGACTGTGCTCATGATCCTTTCGCCGTACAATGCGATTTGTCCATTCAAACATGCCCGCAATCTCTTCGGTTGTGTGTTTCCCCATATACCGGGACTGCATCTTTTTGAGACGTCTTAGCAGGAAATCACATTTCCGTTGCATTTGCAGATGTCTCTTTTCAATCTCAGCACGAACTTCTTTCGATTCATTATCCTTAGCTGGGGTACTCATCTCCTCGTAATTCATAACATCAACATCATTAAAAAAAACTAAACTGCCAGCCAAATCGCAGAGCGACTCCCCGCTTGGATTCGTTTCGAAACCCTTCAGCACTTGCAGTAGATCCATGTCACCTAGAACTTGATCCATTTCAGATGTTTCCTTAATGAAATCCTTCTGCAATCCCATCGCAGTCGATGAGCTTTGGCTCGTAATTAAAGGAATCGACGAAATTGGTGTTTGCAATTGAATCTGGGAATCTTGTCGGGGACTAGACGTGAGTGTTGAGGTTTCGGCAGATTTTAGACTTGTACTTTCTGAGATCAATGACACTTCAATATTATCTTTTATTTGTACTGCACCCGTCGTCGAAGTGAGTATGTTTTGTGTGTTTACACAACTTGTTGAATCCTGGGTTTTAGGTGAATCTTGCTCAGGAGGCGCCTTTCCTAAAATCAGCGTGAAAAAGCAAAGTTTCATTTTTCTAAATTAATTGCTTAGGAAAACCAAATTACCTTTTCTATTACTTTCGTTATCTTCTTCAGAGTCAGATAAAATCACGCACATATCAGAATCAACATCCGCCACTACAGACGGCCACTCGGCCTTTTCAGATTGTCTCGGGACATCACTTGTAGTAGTGACGAAGAGAATTTCATCCACTTCATCAGGTTTCTCATCAATACTGTCTTCATGGTTTCCCTCGTTAATAGTTTCCACATCCATGTGATGATTATCTATATTTAATTCGTTTAATAAAACTTTTTCGTCTTCAACTTCTTTGAATAAGTTTTTAGATTCTTCTTCGTCTTCAGCTCCCGTGTTCTCTTGATTTTCCGCCAATTGATCATCCAAAATTATAGCATTCGATGACATTGAATTAGTGTCACACATTGGGCCCATCTGTTTGTTCGCAACAGGCCCATTCGATAATGTTCCGATTACTAACTGCTTTAGTTGCTTCTTCCGTTCAGCGGCAGCCGCAGCCGTTTGTTTAGCAACAACTCTTTCGAATGCCAGCTGAAATGTTCCCTTGTGCGCGGTTTCTTTCACTTTGGCGCCGTTCAATGTGGTGTCCTTGGTCGACTCCAGAGGAGCCAAATTCGAGTTAATGTTGGTGTTTTCACTCGACGAGCTGTGGTCACTATTTGTTATTAGTAAACTATTCGAAGTTGGACGAGGTGAAGCCGATGTGGTCGATGAGGACAATTTGCTGGTTTGACTTAGTGGCTCAGTGAGAGCAGGTGCCATATTGTCGTAAACTGATACATTGGGCATTCGTTGTTGTGCAATTTTCTTTTCTTCTTGTTCCTCGTTACAATTAAGATTTCTACAAGTATGTCGCCCCGAAGAAAACGTCAGAGCAGCACGTAATCCCATTCATTAAGTATGCCTCTTAAATGCTCAGACTCGAGGCTTTTTGTTACGATGAGTACATTAAGTTATCCTTTTTCATGTTCGTGCAAAATGTAATTCTACAAATGCAATAAAAGCGATTCTTATGTTTCGTTCACCCAGTCTTTATCTGAAAATTAGTATATATTAGTGGAAAATATTTTTAAACAATTAAATTAAGCTTGAATGGAAGTTTTGATTAAACTAAGTGTTTTATGCGTACGAAAGTGTTAGAGACAGCTAATATAAACTTTCCACACAATCTGCTTATCAACCGTTCATTCACGCCAAAACAAACTACTAACTGATGCATATGGCAAAATTATTTGGTAATTCTATTTCATATATTTGCAGGTGTATTGAATGCAATGCTCACAGATTTCACAGATTTGTTCACATCTTTTAACAATATTTTCATTTCAGTGTGAAACAGGATAACAGGATAACTCATTCTCCCTTGGTCGGTAAAAAAAAAATGCAATATTACTAGGTTATTGTGAAATAAAAATAAAGAGCGTTGTAGCGCAGTCTAGAAATACGAAATGTCATACGCAATCTGTAAATGTCTAAAATGAAATTCATTGCAGACACAAACTACGTTTAGTAACAGATTCAACAATAGCATTCCGACTGCCGAAAGTGCGAATACCTCTTTTAACACAATTCCATGATAAATTGTTACTCGAAAATCAATGAGCAATCATCAGACCAATTTGTTCCGATTACCGAAAACCAAACATTCGGATTTTGACTTAAGTCGGGCCGAAAGTTCCCACTTATATAACGAGAAATTTTCGCACTTCATAGTTTTAGAAAAGCTAGTATCATTTCGCGCGGAGCTTTTCGTACGTTCTCGCCGCTGGCCGTGAACTGTTGTGTGCGGCATGCTCGTGACATATCAAAGTCTGCAGATAGAAGGAGGGAAGGAGGAAGTTGACCGTTTTCTCGTGCTCGATGCTATACACGGAACGCGCCGTGGGGTGGAGTGGAGTGGCTCAACACAGCAGAAAGGGGGTCAGCGTACATGTATGCACACTGGCTTTTCCGGGTGCTTTTTTGCGATGAGCATAAACAGCTGCTTCTTGATAACATTGATTGACAGAAGATTTGAATTGATTAAAAATTGATTACTCAGATCCCTATTAATTCTTTTGCCCAACCTATATATTCACTACTCTAGTGCATTATAATTCACCTTGGAGGATAACAGTTGATATGTGTATTTCATCTGCAATACATCCAAGCCACCAATAAAATCTCAATTTGTTTCGTAGGATGTATAACCAAATTCGCTTGTGATTAATTCCTTTGGGATTGCGTTTTAGCTTCATCAATGCGAATAAGACCACTGAATCGAATGAGCAGTTTGGTGTTTACTGGTAGTGATGCCACATGACGCCCGAGGATTGAATTCAGTTTGCTTTTGTTTCATATTTTGGAGGCCTTTTACTGGTGATCATGTTCATTGTGCAACTATATTTTTGTGTTCCAATCATAAATAATGGTGATTTCGACCACGCAAGCACAAACAAAATCGCACCGACTATCGTTCAGACATTTTGCAATTTACTGTAAATCATCTTGTAATTTTATATTTGCTTTTAACGGCAACACAAACTTGTCGAACTTGTATGCATTTATCTTTTGCTGTTGGAAGAAAACTTTTTGCTTCGCAGCAAGTCAGTGAAAATTATCCAACGCGGGAGGGGGACGCCGATAGTTGACGAAAGCTCAGTACGATGACGAAATAATTTTGCGCGCCATTCTGCTCAAATTTGGGATCGCGTAGAAAACTCTTTGCACCGGAAAATGCTTTTCGCCTAATTGTTGGAAAACATGAAAATTTATACATTTCAATTAAAATTTAAGTACAAAATTACGAGAATGGCTTTAAATCGGTTGTTTTTTCTATACCACTACTTCGGTAATTCAACAAGAAAGCTCAACACACACACGAAATTCTTATTATCAGAAATCAACTCAACAGTGTTTGCATGAAATCTTGCATCTCTTTCCCACATCCACGCTGAACTGGCAAGCAAAAGTAGTCGAGAAAATGCGACGAAAAAAACATCCCGACTCTATGAATAATTTTTTTGTTTCCGACTGTGCACATCAAGTAAATTGGGAGAAAACACAACCATTGGAAGAACGTTTCCAAACGTATCTATTGAACAAGTTTACTGAACGGGAAAATTGATACTCACATTAATAGCAACAAAATTCTTTTTGTAAAACTCGCATACTTCAATCGGTCGACGATTAGCGCGCAAAATATAGTTCTTGCACAAAAAGGGCGGAATCACTCCGCGCGCTGTCTACAAATATGCATTCGAAATTACGGGACAAAATGTGAATTCTAAACTTTTCCTCACAACACCCGCTGTTCCTCTCGCCCGTTGTAAATCATCCAGCCTCACTTCACTATTGATTGACTCAATTAATCTTTTCGAGATTTGTACAACTTCGAGCACAATAATTCAAGCAGCAAAATATTTTATTACTGTAACACAATTCGCACATACACTAGATTTCAACTTTTTACGGAAATTAAATTCTGTTTCGCTCACAAATTCTCCCGACACTGCCTTCTGTAGTTCTGTCTTAAATCTCCAACAATGGCGGCGGCTTTTTCCCCGTTTCTATTCCTTGCGTTCCACTTCAGCATACACTGTGAATTTCACGCACACATCGATGGACGAAAACGTTTCAAGAATTAAAAAACTAACTAGATTTCAATTAAATCGACACAGTTTTTACATCATGACGGAATTTCTGTATATTTAACCTTTTGTCTGCGAATTGCAGGCGTCTTTTTCTCTTCCTGTTTACTTTTTCCACAGAATTTTTATATAATTTCTGTGTTTTATTCTCAAACACTCACTCACTCACTCGTCTTTTTTTTATATCATTCACCGTCGATAAAGTAGGAACAGATGGCGTGCCTGCTTGCTCTACTCTCCGATAGATGACAGTGACCACGATATAAACAATTTTCGAAGCACATATTTTCTTTCGAGTGGTTGATTACCGGGTCCACAAATGTAGAAATGTTTTAAATTCCAGGTAAAATATGTAAACCAAATTATTAATTGCAATATTTATATCGATAAGGCAGGGCACAGACTGCCTTTGCAACAAATTATTGACAGCTAAATCTCAATGTTATTATTATTATTATGAAAACTTCTTTCATATAAATATGGGAATGAGACAATGGAAACTTACATTTCATGATGTGTGGAGATCTTCCGCCCAATGATACTCTTTCATAATTACATCGTTGAACGTCATGGCTTGAGCCTCTAAAATCCATTTCAAATACTCAATGTTAGGTCGAATATTCAACATCCTAAAAAATGGTTCAATTTATTTTGAGGGATACAATTTAAAAGATTCTATATTTTAGATTTACTGGCAGTCAATTCCCCGTTTAGATTGACAATAAAAAATTACTGTTTACATGTATTACGTGAAAAAGTGATTTGCAATAAATATGTGAATTTTATTAAATCTGTTTTAGTTATAGTTATAGCATGTTAACTTTAAAGTAATATACGTACTTGAGATTGTTAAGTCAGCGATTCCTTTTCTATTAGTGACAGTTTTATTTCAATAAATTGATGTCTTACGAATAACACTCATTAATTTTTAGTTACGAAAACGATACAACTTGTGATTTGAGCAAATTATTGTAGAAATGCTTTGAATTATTGCGTCGTAAAAAAGTCCTTTAATTAATTAATTTTTTTAATTTTATTAATAAAAAAGAAAACACTTCTTCTGTCTTCTGTCAAAGATGCTGACATTCGGCGCTTAAAAATTAGTCCTGAATTTGGCGCGTTCAGCGGTTCAGCATTTTTTTCGATTCAGCGGTTCAGCACTTTTTTCCGATTCAGCGTTCAGCGCTTCAGCACTTTTTCGATTCAGCGGTTCAGCACTTTTTCCCGATTCAGCGTTCAGCGCTTCAGCACTTTTTCGATTCAGACTAATTTTAGACTAATTAGTTTCGAGCGAACGTTTGCAACGCCAAGAAATAATCGTCACAGAAAAGAAAGAACTATATATTCATGATTGGGAAGTGAAAAGAAACCGTTTTATGCATGTCCGTCTGTCTGTCTGTCTGCCAGACGATAACTCGAGAACGCTTGTAGCTAGAGACTTGTAATTTGGTACAATAATATTTGATTAAAATTGCAAGGTCAAGTTCGAAGATGAGCAAAATCGGGCAACTCCTTCTTAGTGTTGCCATATAAGCCTGAGACGTTTTTATACAAAAATGTTGATATAAGAATGAGTATATGTATTTATCTACATCTAGGGTATCACGTAATTGGTGTGACCAATTGCTTCCTTACTAGTTTTTATTTAAGTTATATTTTACGATGCATTGATATCATTTATTTAGGAAGCGTAAGAAATTTAAAAGAATTTAAATTAAAAATTATAATACATAATATTAATTATGTATGAATTCGATATAAATTATTGTAAAAAATTCTCAATAACTATATTCGATTTCGATTATCAAATTTAATTTAATAAAAAATACAATACCGATATGAAAAGCGGTTTCTGGGCAATTCTAATCTTGCATGCATATTATTTCAAGTGCAGAAACATAAATATCTCGCATGCTCGGTGGCAATATTCCTTTTAAAGAGCATGCTGTTATTATTCAGAATTCTATAACACATTGTTGGTGTTAAGCTATGCCGGAGCTCAATTTCAAAAACAACGGCAAATATCTGTAACATGTTGTGCAGACATTTCCAGCGCAGTCTGTGTAATGTTTACAGGCTTTTTTAAAGTGGATTTTCTTTCACAAAGAATTTTTTACTAAAGAATTAGAAAGTTATGTTAATATCACGTTATGAATACATTTTCTACCGTTTGTCATCATATTAAACACATTTTTTAGTTCTTGGCTTTACCGCAAGAGTTTTTGAACGACCATATTCAATATACGCATGAAAAACATGTTTTTCCAAAAGTTAGCACAGAGGCAAGGTCCAGGTTCCCGCTTCTCGTATTTAATAAAAATTTCTCGAATCCGGTCGAAATCTGGTTTTTCAGGTGGCTTTCGAAATTTACGAAGGGAATTTACAATTTGCCTAACGTTTTACTTAATTAACGTTGTTTTAATGGGATTTAAATGAAATTTCCCTAATTTACTAATTCCGGAGCGGAAAAAAATTCCCTTCCATCTTGTGTTTTGATGCCGTCTTTTTAGACAACTTTGAAGTTCCCAATCTGCCCACTAGGGTCGTTTTTCCGCTACCGAAACGTACCCGAAACGACGCTGCGCTTCTGTGATTCTTCAGTCAATCGGTGGTGTCCGGTCTAGAAAGATATAATTTTTATTTTATTTAAATATGTTACTTAAGTAAATTGCGGCTATAGCCGATGAATGTGAAACTAAATGCAAGTCAAACTATTTTTACGAAGTTACAACACAAATCTGTTGTTCCCGGTGGAAAATAATTCAAAGAGATTTTCGATCAAACGAATTTACGAATTTCGAATTTTATAAACGCACTTTTTAAAATATACTCTAATGATTTCATTAATAAATTGCAACTTGTGCTATTTTCAAATTTCGTTGTCAAATCTTAAAAAAGAGTTTTTTTCGCATAAAATTTGAGTGTATGTACTTCATATTCGTGGACGCGATGTCGTCATCACCAACTTGAATTGTGGGTGTTGAATTATTCCCATCGCAATATATTTGTAGTGCAAAAAATAAAAGAAAGAAATAAGTTCCTTGTATACGATATTTTTACTGAATTTCATGCAAAACTGACGCAGAAATTAAATATAATTACACGTATGTGCGAGTCGCTTAAATAATGAAGTAGCAGGAACATTTTCTTCATTAAATTTGTTCAATTAAATTACTAATGACAATGAGTTAAATGTTGACACACGAAAAGACCATTTGTACAGGGATTACACCTATTTGGTAAGTTACAATTATCCTTGATTTGTGTTTCATTTAAATCTAACTTTATCACTTCAGTAATCGGTGCGTCACTGTCGTCGCTTGTATTGCAAAAAAAAGTAGGTAGATTAAAACAAATTATACTAAATTTAAGTCGTTCAATTACAACTGAAAAATTAACACAACGTGAAGTTTGCACTACAACTCCACGGTCTAGATTTAATAAGTACAATAAGTAGTTATTTAGGATGCGACAATTTGCTTTCGTAATTAAATATGTAAACTTTAGTGAGCCGAATCAGCATTATTAACAGGAAAATAAACAAGATTAAAAATGGAATTATTGAAATACAAATGAATAAATAAAACGTCATTTGAGTTAGCGTAAATACATACATTGCTAGCATTGGAATCAAACCCTTCTGTTCTTATTAAAATTGTGTTGTCAGTACTACTATCGATCTGTAATTATTATTACTTCCTTATATACAGGCAGGTGAATGGAAACATGAACACCGACAAGCTGAATGGTGTTGCTAGTTGCTACAAGTCTAGCGAATCGATTCAAAGAACCTTCGGACGAAAACCGCAGTAGCTTGCAGTTTTATAAGGAGTGTTCCGTCAAAAATTGACCAAAAAGCTCCCCCACATTAGTTGAAATATTCGACGACCGCGCATTTCCCATATTGTTGTCTTCAGGTTCTATCGCAAAGTTTTTGCCGTATATTTGAGCTTCATTTCGCTACGGTTGGAAAATTATGCAAATTGAAAAAACACGCATGACCCCCGTTCCCCCAACCGTCCAGGGACGCTTGTGTTGTGCGCTTATTTAGTCATTTTAATTTGGTCGTGCGGGGTTGGCGCATCTCTGCCGTATTAAAATGACGTAAGACCAGGGTGACTATCCGCCTCCTTGCAACAGTTAACGTTCTTGGTTGCATTGCTAATTATCCAAATGAAAGTTAAGGAACTGGTTAAATTTATGGCTACATCCAAAGCCATCGCACCTGAAAAACTAGGGATGACTTAAGAATACGAGCCCCTATATCTAGTCGTCTGTGCGCCTCCGATGTGCACATTCAATAAATGTGAATAATTTAAACTCATTAGTCAGTTGCACGTTATTTAGGCCACAGAACTTGCGTCCGTTCGGATGCCACCAAGTTTTATTGATTCATCCATCTGGAACTGAAACCTGCCCACTTTGTTTTATTTATTTATTTATTACAAGCTTAATACAAGCTGAACAATAACAATAACAAAAAACTAAATAAAAATAAACAATTAAATAATTAAAATTATCACAAGGGGATAATTGTTTTGAATTCCCTCATTGGGATGAAAATGAGATTCATTAATTGAAAAGAAAAAAATAAACGTAATTATTCTAAAATACGGTTGTCCAATTTTGCTGGCCCAAGATCTCCAAGGGTTGATGATCATTATTTCACTGCGCATTGCGTTTGCAATAAATATTCTTTTCGAAGAATTTCTTGCTGAGTTCTTGATAAATTTCGAACAGATACCCACTTAAAAAATGTTTAAGCATCGCGTAGAGAAGAAAGAGAGAAAAGCTATGTCTTATAACGATTTAAAATAGCCGGCTACGAAATTTCGTTTATGCTGCACCACTCCCCTGGATTTGTGGCGCAAAATAGCTAATTCATGCGCAAGCAAATTCTCAAACTGACCAAAATAAACAGTCACGCGTGCGCAATAGTGTCGTTCCTCTAATGTAATTCCTCTAATCTGCCTCAATGCAGATGATGATGGAAATGAAATTTGCAAAGAAAACCGTTTTCACTTAGAGATGATTTTAAATTTACTTAAAATCACAGTATTTTTCGGTACGGAAAACAGACTGAACTGGACGTAGACCTCTCACTGCCCGACGGTTGGTCCAAGATTTGGTCTGAGATCAAAGATTTTGGAACGGATTAGGTTTTAATTGAACTTGGACTCTGCAAGGAGAGATGGCAACGATTAATAGAAAGACTGAAATAATCGATTAAGTTGATATGATTTTTTTGATTAATCGTTTGATTTTTCCCTTTTGATTCATCAAACGATTAATAGATTTTTCGTTTCGATTAGAAATATTTTCCATCGTTTTTCAGCCGAAAGATACTGCAACTTCTCGCGGTAACATCGAATATTTTTGGAAAATATTAGAATTAACAAAAAATCAACGCGAAAATACAAAAAAATGTTTACTATAATTACCTCTAGTAGTTTCTTTCTAATGCTAGAAATGTTTTCCGTTTTTCTTTTTTATAAAAACTATTTTTGCCTGGGGATAATTCTGGGAAAACTTGGGGCATTTCTAGGTAAAATCTCTTCAATGTTCTGTCCTCGCTGCTCATCGCTCCTCGGTGAAGATTCAGAGCAGTTTGGAAGTCGAATGTGACGTACTGACGTCAGAGGGGTTTGACTTTGACATTATAGCGCGGCGGCATTTTTTGAGCTAAAAGTTGCGTTCTCAAGTCCCTTTTTTGGATTTTTCGAGGGTTCTGAGGGTAAAAGTTCTGTCTGTTGAAATGGTGCAATCGTTTTGCTATGAAAAATACAAGGCTCGCCTTTTTGGTACATACCTACATAATAATAGTGTTTGATTTCAGATGTTCAGATAGTCATTGAAAGTTTGGAAGGTCCTTATTTTAATTTATTCTAACCTTCATCTTTTGTGTGATCGCTCAAATAGCGTCGATCTAGGCGCAAATAATAAAACGATCAATTTAGGGTTAATTAAACGTGGATATCTCCAGAACAGGGGACGGGCACACAGTTTGTATGTGAAAAATTAAGTAATACTAATAATTAATATTTAAGTGGATATTGCAATTATTTTTTGCAATTTTTTTCTTTCTAGTACGAATTCCGGCTATAGTTTTTGGAGAAGTAATAGATAAATAGACTATTTTACTCGACATTTTTGATTAGATTTTTGCCTGAAAGTATGCAAAATTGACTCGTGCGTCACAGAATTGAGAACATTTAATTACAGATTGACAGATTAAACAAATTGACTTGAATATAAACTAGAAAAGAGAAAAGAAACACTCATTTGTACCATTTCACTAGAGTAATTTTCGTCTATTATTTATGGAGCGCCAAACGATAAAGCTTTGCCCAACTGCCTAACTGCCGTGGGGTCAAGAAGCAAACAAGTAGTTCAATGGCAGTTGGCACGTTTGTTATACAAATGTATTATTGTCCTGTGCAAAAGCTCTCAATTACTCAATCTGTTTTAAGTTAGAAATACTACGAATCTATATAAATAAAAATGTAAATGTCCGTTTGTTAGACTCCGCTAATCTCCTAAAGTTCTTCACCGATTGCTTTGAAATTTTGACACAATGTTGTATTCGACTACAGTTAGGTTGTTCTATACTTATAATATTTGTGGGAGGGTTGTGGGGGGTTGGGGTGGTAGCCACCCCTTTTTGGGGTTGTCCAACTTGAGCCGTGTGAGATATCAAATTAAAGCTCTTACTGAGTACTATTAAATGGCATATTTTTTTTCTTCTTAAAGAAACTTTACAACAGACTTTTTTCATTCGAATATCGTTAAAATGCGTGGTTTGCCAATTTGTCTATAGAGGGGTTGTAGGTTGGCGCGGGGGGCCTGATTTTTTGTTTAAATGCTTTAGCATAATATTCTACATTTTTCATGGGAACATTTCAATTTTCTATATTTAACCGTTATACGGGTTTTAGTGTGAAATAAATTTGTCCAGTTTTTTCAAGTAAAATTTTTTTACGTGGAAGTACTTAAATTAAAATCCGATAATCTTCTAAACTACTTATCGCAGACAAAAAATAATTAGATCAAAATGTTCACAAGAGAACGTAGATGCGATTTAATATGCATATGTCAGATAGATTCTGTACCGTTATATGAGTTTCTAGCGAAAATATAATGATTATCGAAATATTTTTGAATATATCTGTATTTGCTGTCACGGGATTAATATAAAATATCGGTCAAGTAGCATTATGAAAATGCTAAGAAAGGTCGATTAATTATAATAGTCATGTTGCATGGCTATTATTAAGAAAACACTTTTCCCCACGTTTTTGTTGGCGATTTAAATTTTGGGCAGAGTTTTACGGTAGTAAACATGGATGGACAATTACAATTTAACTTTTGGGGTTTTTAAATTTATAATGACTGAATGGGAATCTTTCCGGTGGGCTAAAAGATGTTCATCTGAATTTCATTATTGGAGGTTCTGTGGGTGGGGGTGGTAACCCAATCATCAAATTTGAGGTAGTCCAATTTGAGGCGAGTGTGATATCAAATTAAATCTCTTGGTAAGTACTATTAAAAAGGCATAATTTTTTTTTTCTGTAAGAAACTTTACAACAGACTTCATTCATACTGTGCAGTGAGCTGCGTCGATTTATCTGTGTTTGAGTGAAAATATTGAATTCCTTCCATGAAAGATGTAAAACACTATGCTAAAGCATAACTAAAAGAAAATTCAGCCCCCACCCATTTTTTTCGAACGGAAATTAAGGTAAATATCGATGACACGGGGGACAACGCGGAACGGAGATTGCATATTTGGACCCTACCCATCTTGAAACATACAAAAAAATTTTTGAAGGGGTATTAAAAAACATTGTTCCGAACCATGTATTATTCAGAGAATCATAAGCCAAAAGCCAAAACCTGCACTCACTGACTGATCAATGTTTCTCAAATTCTTATTGTAAGAAGATTTAATATTTAAGAACTCACACTTGGTACAGAGGTTCCCTACAGGTATTACATGAGCACTTATGGTTTTCGGAAATTCGCCTTCTTAGCCCTACAACTCACCTAAGGGCAAATCATTAAAAACATTACAGTAAAGTTCACTATTTCCTGGGCAATAGCGAAGCATTGCCGGGCCTGCTAGTAATTAATAAAATTCAGTGAAAATAATTACTTTGTGTTATATAAATAATATCTTATTAAATAAATAACGAGAAAAATAAAGTTGAAAGGAAAAGTACCTAATTTCCATTTTCTTAAGAAAAAACGGCCATAGAAAATTGAAGAACAAAGTTTTAACAAAAATAAAACTAATATTATAATTAATATTATTAATATGTTTGTTACATGTTTGTTTAAAGATATATGTTTGTTAAACCGAAAGTGAAGTAACCGCAAACCACTTAGTTTGGCAATAACCGTTGCCCCTAATTGAGTTTGAAAATCAGTAGAAATGAAGGTTAGAATAAAATAAGATGAAGATCTTCCAAACTTTCAATGACTATCTGAACATCTGAAATCAAACACTATTATTATGTAGGTATGTACCAAAAAGGCGAGCTTTGTATTTTTCATAGCAAAACGATTGCACCATTTCAACAGACAGAACTTTTATCTCAACAACGCACGATTAAAAAGTTTTTTAGTTTTTAGGTATATACAAATCGAGCAATACTAAGGGTTCTTTCGCAATTTTTTTGTCTTCAGGCTCAGTTCCAAAGCGTAATCATGAATGATTTCTCCATTTAAAAAAGAATGTTTAAAATTTCATTAAAATAATTTAGAGAAAACTTTTAAAACTTTTTGTAAGATCCCACGCCTTAGAAAAGTTGGGAAAATGATTTAAAACAAATTGTGAACCTAATTTCAGAGTCGCCGTCCTTGCACTTGCACTTTTTTATGCCATTTCTAGCAAGTGTAGCACTGAATGCATTTCTGGACGATCATGCCCGAAGAAGTTTTGTACTCCGAAGAATCACAAACCAGCATTGTTTACCTTATTTTCATTGCAGTGTAATCTTCTCTTTGATTACTAGGGCACAGGATTAATTTGTTATGTTTAAGACATATCACATAACATTAAAAAATAATTAATCATACTATATGTAGTTAATAACCTTTTTTGCGGCAGATAATTCAAACATTTGCAATCAAAATTGATTTTTTAAGACACCGAAAATTCATTATATTCAGTAATAATTGTTTTTATACGACATGCCAATTGCCTAAACTTTTGTTGATTACAACGGATACATTCAAACACATTTTGCAATAAATACGATTTAATTGATAAATTTATTTGATAAATGTGATCATTTTTTTCAATTTTTTACAGAGCTTAAAGATATCCTATGATTGATGAAAGCGACTATAAGATATAAGCATTGCATCCAACACTTTTGAAGTATAATTAAATAAAGGAATAGCACTTTAAAACCAGAACGAAGATACGAAAAACTGTAAACATAACGAAAATAATAATTTCTAAAACGCAATTAAATATACCTAGACTGGATTACAGGACACCGACCACGATCTTGATTTTTGTTTTAACTTCGTTATAAACGTTTTTAAAATTAAAATGACAGAAACACTTACGACCTCCAGCCAATCGATCTATACACAACAATCTATCGATGTTGACCAAGAAATTAGTTGCCCCGAATCTCATTTTTTATATAAAACTAAATTCGGGTCCCAAATGGCCCCAATTAATGGAAAAGGAAGCGAGCAGAGCTTAATACCAGTTCAAACAAATCTTCATAGACTGATACAAAACAAGTTGAAGCGGAAGAAAATATTTGCAAATAGTGGTGTTTCAGAAGGGGACCACGAAGAAGAAAAAAAGAAAAACAAAAGAGAAGGCACTTTTAATATTCCTGATAATTGTGAACCACAAAATGTGGGCAACAAGACTGAAATCGATAATAATAATGAAATAGAAAACTTAGAAAATAAACTTATGAGAAAGCCTCCCCTTCCCCCCAAACCTACTCAGGTTGGAAAACCACCTGTGCTAAGATTGAAACGGACAGTCCAAAATGCCTCCGTTGTGCAGAAGCTGACTGCGCAGGCGGATCTTCTGCGGCTAGAAGTCAGCGACTTGAAGACAGCACTGGCCAACGAAAAGAATTCTCTTCGAGCTTTAAGGTACGACAGACTTTTCCTCTTTACAATTTTAAGACAAACCGAAAAAATGTTTTTGAATTCGTAAAATGTAGAATATGTCGCCTTATGTATATGTATTTATATTTGCCAATAAATAGCCATCATTATATAATTTTTAGGGCTCAAAATGAAGCTGAATCGAGGAAGCAAAGAATGGATATGAAAAAACTGCAAGTAGCTTTAGAATTATCCAAAAAGGTGGCTGCAGCAAATGGAGTACATCAAAGTAATAAGAAAATATTGAAAGAGAACGGAAACGCTACTAGAGCTTTGAACTTGGGGAATTCGTGTAGTTTGGCTGAATTCGGTCGGATGAGCCACGAGATTCTTGCTCTCAAGGAAGCTAACCGAGTATTAGAAGAAAAAATTCAGGTGAGTTAGAGTAATATATTTAATGGCATGATTTTATTTCGTGTATTTTCAACTTACACTCTCTAATATAATGTTACTAAGAATATTATTTTGTGTCTCATTAAATGTAAATGCGTTTTTAATACAAATTGAAGCTCTTGAACGAGATTTGTGTTTTTCAATCGAAAAGTTTTATAACGGTACACATAGTGCAATAACATATTTGGAAAATGTAATTCAAAAGTTTTTAAAATAAGAATTTTGAAGGAAAAGAAAAACAAATTACTTTTCACATATTAATAACAGCAATTAACAAAGCCATGACAACTCCATTATTATAATGAAATGTATTTCTGGAGCGTGTAAATAGCATTTAAGTGTCACATGCCATTCACATTGACATCAGAGTAAAGAAGAATTGTCACTAGACGCGTTCTGTGGAACTCATTTAATTTATTAAAATACTCACATGGGAGGAATTCAGTGTTAGTTCTGAAAGCGAAATTGGAGAGAAAAGCAATATGTTAAAGTCTTATTTTATATTACCAGTTTTGGTACTTGGAGTAATCCAAACTGTAAGTGACAATGAAACCACCTTGTTCAAGAGACTGTTGTGTAATACCCCTGAACCATCATCACCGCTGATACGCGGAGCTTTGGAGATTTTGTGTAACTTGAATGCTTCTGTAATATACTTTTTTGTTGGCGAGGCAGCGTCCATCCACTTTGCTACCGAACTACTAAAAGGAGTGAACGATTGTAAGGAGTCTTACATATTGATGAGGTATAGTAACGGCTTTGTCCTCCGCTTAATACATATTTTTCAAAATATTCCATTTTAAGACATACCTTTGAGCATTCGGTTTCTGTTGTAAATGACGATGGCATCCTGATGTACTTTGTAATGATAGTGAGCAATTCGAACAACACAATTTGCTTAAAGCATCTTAAGAAACAATCGTCTGATAAAAATAAATCCTTTTTCTTTGTATTTGTTGAGGATTCATTGAACATTAGCGATAATTGGCTAAATACGACATTCTTTCAGTTTTGGCAACTTTGGATCATGAACGTGGTAGTTGTGTTTTGGAGAACGAATCTTCATGTATATTCGTACTCGCCGTTTACCCATCCATTGAGTTTACGACAACATTTATCGACTGACTGCTATCGTTCTGAATTATTTCCGGACAAATTACCCAACATGAATGGACATCCATTGCGAATCACAATGTATCCGGAAGATGTACGCGCCATCCAAAACAAAGAAGGCGATTTCGTACTTGGGGCAGACGTTTATTTGATGAACTTAGTGGTAAACCGCTTAAATGCATCAAAAGTAATTGTACCAGAAAAACATCCCGGAAAAATAACCGAAAATGGAACTGGTGACGGAAGTGTCGGACTTGTGATGAGAAACGAAGTCGACGTTGCGTTCAACGCCAGATTTTTGGTGCCTTACTTGTTTTCGGGTATTTTAGAGAATTCAGTTGCGATAGGAAGAGACGACTTGTGTATTCTTATTCCGCGGGCAAAAGCATCTGTCGAATTGCAAAATATTTTTAAACCATTTCAAATTAGTGTTTGGATCATGATAGTAATTGTGTTTTCGGGCGTTTGTGTTTTGGCGAAAATTCTTTTACCTCAGGAATCGCAACTGGTTTTGTCCTTGGTCAATTGGAGCTTAAACATGCCTGTTTCAGTTTATCCCACAACATATGTCTTTCGAATATTTCTACTGTTTTGGCTTACTTATTCGATGCTAATTACAGGAGCTTACAAGAGCAATTTAACAAGTTTTCTCGTGGCACAACGATATCGAATGGAAATAGATTCTATGCAGGATCTTTTAAATTCGGGATACGAAGTCTTGGTAGATCAGCAATATGAATCCTATTTGTTAAAATATCTCGATCATAACAACTCTATGCACGTACAACTAGCGCGATTAATTCACCGCGTTACTACGAAAGAGTTTATGGGCAATTTGAGCTTAAACAATTTAAATTGGGGCTATATGGACAAGTGGCATCTTCAATTTAACAGGATGAACAGCAAGAAAAAAAGGAAACGTGGAAGAAAGATTTTCCATTTGATGAGGTCGTGTCCAGTTCCTTTTCATAATGTGTACATTGTTCCGTACGGTTCGCCATACTTGGGGTATATTAACAAAATCATCAGATACACCGAGGAAAGCGGCAATTTGTTGTATTGGCTAAACCAATTGGATTCCATGAAAAGACGCGCGAACACAAGAAGCGTATTGAGGGTCAATCCGGACACTCCAAAAGTAATCAAATTGGCCAACATGCAAGCAGCGTTTTTCATATTGTTATCAGGACTTGGCATTTCCATTGTGGTCTTTATAACCGAGAAATTTTGTAACACACTCTAAGGGTAAAGCAACCCTTTCAATGGAAGATATTGGTTTAACAATTCACTAATTTTCTGTAATAGTAAGTTGATTTTAAGCATTCTTATGATTTGTGGTTTTGTATTTCTCCTATTCATTTATAAATTAATGTAGCCCTGTTTTTTGAAAATAAACAACTCAGGTCTGTGATTTCATGACTTTTATGTTTTTGTAATTTAATTTCTGAATTTAGATATTAAAATGCGAGTAAGTCCAAACTGAAATTTTTATATCCGCTGTTATGCTAGTGTTGCATGTTGTTTCAATTAATCTGTTTAAACGTGCATGTCAATTCATATTCTACAACTCGCCACTTCCATAATGTCCTTTAAATTGCAGATTTATGCCGAAGCTGGTCGACGTAAGACATCAGACATTCATGAATTAAAAGATTCTTACGAAATCCGATTGACTCAAATATCAAAGTCTGGCAAAACTGAAATAAATCGATTGGTAAGTAAAGATACCGAAAAGTCCGTTTCTCCCATACAAAGTACTGTGATACTTTTTTAATAGAAAATTTTGGGACTTTTGCCATCGCATCTTACTTAATTGGGCCATGACAATAATTAATGAATCATTCACAAAACTACAAATTTTAGTCAATTTATAAAACTTGTTTAGTTGATTTGTTAATACTTATACATAATGCATTGTATATTCAATATAATAATGGCGACCCTATAGTTGTAAAAAGCAACTTAAAAGATTACAATTAAATATAGAGTTTTTTCATTAACTAAACTTTCAATCATGATACACATGAGTTAATTCCAAGGTATCTAGCTTTAGACTAGAGCATTTTCCCACGCGTGAGGAACGACTCATCAATTAGAGGGCATTACAAAATATGCTGCAGCCGGTCTCATGATGCTGTTCTGGCACGAATGACTCATCCAAGAGAATTCGTTGCACGTTCAGAGAAAACAAAACTTTCAACCCGAATGAATGACACCCCAAGGTATTTTAATAAAAAAAATTCCTTGTCTAATTGTAAGTAGATTAATTAATTATCGATCCTTTCGAGCATTATAAGTTAGCCATTCATCAATTCTGTGACTTATAGACGTAGAGTACGATTTCGAGCAAACTGATCTTTTATTTATCGATCTCGTATAGTTACTAGTTAGTTACCCAGCCGGCAGCCAGCACTGCAGAGTGATTCAATGTCTTTGATACTGCCGCTTCAAATAAATATTCACGGGTCAACATCACTCTGTCTGTATCCAGATCAAATTTAGAAAATGAAAACATGGTCAACGTCATCATTATATGCTAGCACTCTGGACTCAAAATTACAGAACTGTGGTTAGCGGTTACAACAATACAACGATCGCCTATTCTGGGCAATGATTTCGACAAATAATCGTAAACCGATTTAGGATTCCGTTCTACCTATTATTTAAATTTCTTTACATAAATTGGCTGCTCTCCGTGGCGGATTTACATGGCGCATAAGGGCCTCTGGAATTCAGGGGGCCTAAAACTTCCGGTCTCAAAAAAATTTATTTGGATAATTTCACGAAAAAGGCACAAATGTTTCTGAACCCAGCCTAACCGTCGCGACGTGTCGCGTCGCCGATTTCAAATAAATTTCCATAATTTTGTAGGGTATTTTAATGACTTCATTTAACTTTTAGTCCAAGATACTGTCCTCGTCAAGATTTATGCTCCTGCAGTCCTGCAGATATTATGAAAATCTCTTAGATGATATAATTTCTTGGTTTTAATAATCGAAATTAATGATCAAGATGTCAATTTCAAGGTAGAATATTTTTATAATAAACATTTTTAAAGGATCAAAATGACGTGTGCGATCTCATTCGATATCACCATGAAAGGGAAATCTTAGCACGTTTATCCATAGATGTGATGATTTACTTTTAAAGATATTCAAGATTAATAAACTTCATTGTGATCCTCAAAAACTGTTCCCTATAAAAACATTTTAGTTTAATTTTTAAATAAAACCGTAACCGGTCTTCTTATAAATAACACCCCGATAAATACTTTAAAATTAATACATAAGGGAGTCATTCCATGTCAAATCAACAGGCATTCAACCCGACCATCTTAGACATTTCGTCCAAACTTTGGTTAAGTGTACTTACTCTTTTACATCCTGAATAACAATCCACTTTTCAAATCGTTCTATCTCGTAGTTTTTGTAATAATTTTTATATTTATACCTATGTATGTGTATTATGTTGACAAAACAATGTGGCTCACCAAATTTTCAACAACATTTTAAATGGTCAAATAAATGTTCTTAAATGACCTGTGTGAAGTTGGCCCCTCATTTTCAAAATTTGGAAAAAATGATTGGGGTTCTAGTGGCCCCCAAAGAGTTCTATAGAGTTCTCAATCGGTTTTAAAAATAGTTCTGGCGTTTTAAGTAATCAAAAATGCAACTGAAAAATGGCGGGCTCACACAAAATCGTCCACTTTAGCGAGCTAGAACTCTTTCATTTTTCCTCAAAAAAACCGATTGAAGTCATAAGGAAAATCGATAGAACTTTTTGGGGGCCACCAGAACTCTAAAAAACTGAGCGATTTTCAAAAAACAATTTCGACTAATTGAACTTAGAAAATTCGACATGACCGACACTATACGTCGACCTAGAACTCTTTCATTTCTGCTCAAATCGATTGGAGTCATAAGGAAAATCCATAGAACTCTTTGGGGGCCACTAGAACTCCAATCATTTTTTTCAAATTTTGAAAATGAGGGGCCAACTTCACACAGGTCTGAAATGTCAAATAAAAAACCTTTTTTTGTGGTATATTATTATTTTAAAATTTTAAAAATCACTATGTTTAAAAAGAATCAAAAAACATTTTTTGAGTTTACAAAAAAAAAAAAATGCCCAAATTAAAGCCCATTAAATCCTCTTTAAAATGAGCTATTAGTATATTACCCAACACTTTTATTAAGCCTAATATGTATGACGTATGCATAATTCTATAACTAAAGGGAATTAGAAGATTTTTTAGCACTGACCACGTGTTAAAAAATAAGGCTTTACAAATTTCAAATATGTAGGTATAAATCAAAAACTATAAGATACAGAATTTGTTGAGAATTAAGCCGGAGTCAGACCATACGATAAACGTCATATTTATAAGGAAATATTTTTGTAGGATAATTTTGTGACATCGAGTCACACGATATAAGCAAAAATGAGCTTGCAACATGTATTTTACAATTCACAGACTACCGCGACGCCCGTAAGAGCAGTAATCTAAAAAACGGTGTACATCAAATTTTGTGTGGTGCGACTCGGGAAATTTGAACCCCTCAAATTCCTTTGATGTGCCGAAAATATTCCGAAATTTTTGGGATATTTATAAGCCATACGCCATATTTCATATCGTCGAGTCACACGATATGAAATATGGCATATCGCTTATAAATATGATGTTTTCCGTATGGTCTGACTCCGGCTTTAAACTTGTGTTTATTCACTAATCTAAGGTCCCCATAAAAGGTTGATTTTCTGTTTTTTTTTTTTTTAGCTGGAGGAAATAAAATCTAAGGAACGTACAATAGGGCAACTAAAGAAAGAGAATAATTCCTTAAAGAATAAAAGAGACAATAACAATAACAACAACTCAAGAAATGCTCAACATCCACCTGAGGTAAGTACCTACGAATAAAATTTCTTCAGACAACGATAGGTAAATTCTAAATTGATATTGTGTTGCTCTGCCTGCTTGACTTGAGTTCAATGAAAGAATTCATATTCACATACCATCCGATGAAACGTCAGTATCATTAACAAAATAACTATATGAACGGAATTAAATTATCGTTTAAATGTTTGTGTTTTCATTTCACGGCGATATAACTTGATGCTGAATGCTGAAATAATTGACCAGAAAACTTACAGTTTTACTTCTGGAGATTGCATATTGCAATATATGTATGCACAATGTACACTTGTACAGTACTTATACCAAAACATGTTTCATAAATCTATAAAGGTCCTCATGATTTGTAGGTATAAATGATGTAAACTTTATTCCAGCTTTATTTATTGTACTATATACTAAATGTTTCTCGTGGACATAAACGTTATTATGGTATTTTATAAAATAATGAATATCAAGTCACTACTTTACAATGCTTCCAATTTTTTTCCACAGTTTAGTAAATACGAATGGGTTTGAATGTCTGCCACATGGACTCTTCTACATACTTCGCCATTTCTCGTGAAGAAAATGTATTAAAATAAAAGAACGGTGTTAAAACTCGCCGACACAAAGTCCAACAAAAAACGTGTACAAAAAATTAAGCCGGTCTTAAATAGCCGCGCAACAGAACCATACAAGTCGACCAACAGCCAAAGCATACAAACGCAGCCAAAACAACACCACGGATAGATACCTGGTGGATACCTGGCTCACTGTAAAACACTTTACGTCTAACAATCGCATTCCACTCCTCAGTTCAATATCAGATGCGTTCAGGTGCGCATGCGCAGGTGCATAAGTGCTAGTTAGTAGTTTTCTTTTTTAACAGGAAAGAGTTTGCAGCCACCTTTAGTTTGGATATCGTTTAAAACCTCCAATGCTAAGAGCAGTTTCAAATTCGGTTCCACTTTAGCCAAGAGGAACCAAAATCAACACCCTTCGGCTTGATAAATTGAATTAGTTGAAGTTGAATGAAGAATGTTGTGATTAGTGAATAGTGATCATTCATTCTAATGATTGAAAAATTCTTAGAATATTACGTGGAATGTTATTGACATCATTTTTTTCTAAGGTGTTCCTTTCATTGGAGTGTAATTGTGCATGAAGCAATAATCACTTTCTATTGTTTATTGTGAAAAACGGAATTTGTTACTTAGAATTCTCCGACCCATTAATAGTCGGGATCGGTACTTTTTGTTTTGTTCTTGTGCTCAAGAATCTGCAACCAATCTGTTTTTCCAATCGAAATGGGTTCAAACAATTTTTGGTGCTTTCATCTTCGATAAGAAACATTTACAAGATTGGAATGCAATTAAGAATGGATTAAGGAAAATTATATAAAAGAACAAAGCAAAAGTCGTGAAAACGTGATTGAGGTCAGTGAAAATCAGCTAAGGAGACTGATGTGTATCTTGCTAACTGTTAATTAAGGAGATAAAGGCAAATAACTGATATTGCTGGAAAGTATTTAACAACTAAAAAGATGCCACACTGCCACAGATATTGTTGTTACAATGAGGGCATATGGTAGTGTTCAGTGCTTCGAAATATTATGTTTTTTTTCCTGTATCGTGGAAGTTACCGCTTTTTTGTTTTGTTAATGTTGGAAAATATGTCATGCAGAGAGAAACTGTGTATTGTCTTATTTTGTTTGATACAACTTGATCCAAAAAAAAGTCAGATTGTATAAAGGGGCCAAATATTGCAGACTACAAGAAATTGACACTTTTTCTTCTGCATAATGAAAACTCCTTGTTTTGTTGATGCTGAAACTGAAGAAACTCCAAGGTGAGATTTTATTCAAGACAACAGTTTAGTTAACGTTCACCTAAAGCGATATATTAATTTATTTAGTTAGAAACTCATGCATATATCCATTTTATAAAGAAAATTTCAAGAATCCTGATAATATGGAGCACGCGACGAATTTTTCCAAGTTTCTTTCAACAACTGCTGTTACAAAAGGTAAAGTCCATTGAACTGCTATTTCTAATCTCCATTGCTCAGCACGTTTCTAAAGTTCTAATTCCCACCAATATCGGAAATGACTTAACTCTCGATATTTTACTCTCTCAGCTGAATAAGAATTGGAAGAACTAGCTTGACAATAGATTTGTGAGCAATTCATAAAAAGCTACATACTACATACATATCAATCGTAGATGGCGAGACAAATTGGTGGAAACGGTTCATTGGCGATAAGCCTCGATAAATCTTCTTACAACTAATTAATTTCCGGAAACTGGGCTAATCCAATGTTCGAGCTTATCTCTGCGAATGTACGCGGCACAAATCCGATTTATATAGTGGATACCAAAGCGCCCGTATATTGGATGGTTCATTATCCGCGAGCTGATCGCGACTCTGTGCAGGCAACTGGAAATTCTACTACTGCTTTGTGCGCGGTCATCCAATTTTCCAGCTGAGAACTTTACTCCTTTTTAACTGATGCGTTTCTGATTTTGTATAATTATTCACATTTTATGTAGGCAAAAAGCTAATGACGAAATTGTAGGTACTAAACATTTCAAATGATAACTTTATTTGCATAAAAACTTTAGCAAAAACTAAACCAAGGACTTTTGACAATTTATAATTCAGGGGTCACCTTTCAAGTTGACTTTTTCAGTAACGGATGTGGTGAGATGAAATTTTCAGAATGAATATTACACGAGAGTGCAGCCCAACAACTCTGTATAAAAAATGAAACTAATCAGAATCGCTCCAAAGTTAATGTAACTGCCGGATCACTTGACAAATAAATTGATGTTGTTCTTCGTTCCCACGGGTATTATAATTTTTGCGGAATTGGTCCCTTTCAGAAAACAAATGCAAGACATACAATATGCATATGTGTATGTAGCTAAAGCTAAAATGAACTATGGCCAGAGTTACATTGATTGTAAACGTGTACAGCTCAAGAATACTTACTCCCCAGGGGTGAATGTGGTTTAAACCTTACGCGAAAAATAAAAATAAGACCCCTTTTTCAAAATGCTTTCGAATATTTATCTGAATTTTGGGAATTAAATAACTTCGGTGATAATGGGAACTTTGATAACAAGTTCAACGTGCAATTCTTCTAACAGTTTTCTCTCAAAAGTTTCCGTGATTTGTATGTACAAATTAGCATACGGATATCAAGTTGAATGGACAACAATTGCGTAATAGAAAAATTACATTATTTTCTATTTATAAAAATGGATTCATTCATCTATAAAAGATACACAGGAAAAACAAAACAGTAAAGGAAGTCTCTCTATGATTTTAAGTATTTTTATTTACAAATATTTTGCGTTTTTTTAGCTTGTTTAAAAAACCAGAGCAACTAAGTAGGAGAAGGAAAGTGCCTTTCAATTATCTCAAACTCTATTGACTTTCAAATCGATCTATTTGCATTTTCTATGTTAGTTTAGTTGTCATGCGCATATGACTAGCACTTTCTCCTTAGTATTTTAATTGAAAATAAAAATAAAAAACTAAAGGTATTTTGTGCACCTTATTCGTTAATTGTGCATGAATAATTTTGGCTTCTCTCGACCAAAGTATTTCGAGTCTGGCTTTCTTACATAAAACAGTATTACTTCATGTTTTTGTCTGGTGCAGACGAAGTAAGAAATGGCACATGAATGTTTCTCTGATAAGAATCGTTGAAATCTTAGTATCATTTATTGACTATGTACTAATTTACAATGAACAGATAAGTGCACTTGGAGAATTTCAATTAAATATTAATTTGAATGGATTTTTTATGAGAAGTTATATAAATACAATTTCCAACTGCTAATAACTAATCCAAAGCAGTAATATTAAAATCATCTTCTGCAATGAAATTTTAGAACTTGTTGGAATTATGATATAGATATTATGAAAGACTTGACTGGTTTGTATTTCTTGCGACAAGTCACCGGCGCGGCGCGGCGGCGCGGCACGGCGAGTTGACTGACTGGGATAATCAGATCATGGAACTCTGAGCCAGGTCAACACAGTTTCTGTAGTGCAGTGCAGGCGTGATTCATTACGATTGTTGTTAATTTTGCAAGTGACCTCTTTTTTCCAGTTGTTTTTTTCTTGACGACCGCGACCCCCTGGTTTTCTGGCAAGTGTGCAAAATAAAAAAACATTCAATATTTATCTAACAAAATTACTATCGTGAAGTAATGAAAGTGGAAAATATTTTTACAAATACATTCTTCAAAGTGATTCCAACTTTAATTATAACGAATTCTATATTGACGTCAAGTAGATACTTTCTTCTGAATTTGAAAATTTCTCTATGGTTTTGTTGTTGAATTAGTTAAAGGGGCAGTTCTTGTTTCAATAATAGTAGGTAGGTATCTGAGGACTGGCGCTATGCTCGGGGATGTTCATTCAGTTAATTAGTTAAGGTGGGTCGTGGATGAAATAATACAATGATGATATGTTGTCCAGTGGTGTTATAATAGTTTTATTACTTTATTAAACTCACAGCAATATATGGTTCAAGACTTGGGTCCAGAGCCGTTGACAGAAGGAGGGCAGCAACAGCGGCAAATGCCAAGGGGAGCTTTGAAAATAAATACTCACGCAAGCCTTTTATTCAAAAATAAGTTCATTCCTTAATCTTGTGGTTAAAATGAGCTTTCAAATTCCAAGGTTATATTTGATTCTGGAAATGGTAGAATCCAAGTTTTTCAAATATCGTTCGGCCAGTTGTTCACATTTATTTTGCGCATAGACATAGCTCGTATTATAGTATAAAAGAGTACCTATATAGTACAGGATGCTTTTTTTGTGCTACAAGACGTTTTTTTTTTTTAATTTAATTAAACGCAAAAATTCTGCATTGTTGGTTTATTTTCGGCGAATTTGCATAATCATAATAGTTTAGTTACTTTTTGAAAATAGTATCTAGTAAGTGGCCGTCTCCTGCAGTCACACAATCTGCCATTTTTTAAAGCATTTTTCATAACTTTTTAAGCGTTTCGGTTGATATTTGGGAGATTTTGTGGCGTATGTTGATTGTTGGCCTTAAGTTGTGTGAGGATTTCAGGTTTATTGGAATAAATCTTGCCTTTCAAATATCCCCACATTCCACAATAAAGAAAAAGGCAGGCGGAGTCAAATCGGATGTGCGATGTGGCTAATCATAATCGCTGTTTTTCGAAATCAAATGATTTGGAAACATTGACTTCAATAAATCGGTTGTTTTTTAAGTATTGTGGGGTGTTGCGCCAATCTGCTTGAACCAGAAATCGTCCATGTTATTATTTCAGCTAGCTCATTCGCCAAAAAATCGCATATCATTGCTCTATGTGAAATTTAACAGTAACAATAATAATAAATAATTTTTAACAATTTCATCACGTCCTTTTAAATAAGTAGGTATTTGCATACCTGAACTAATATTATTCTTATAAGTTCAAAATTCGATGATTTATTATATACTTTTTTAACCTAATATTATCATTTCAATTACATCTGTTATTGACGTTTTTCATAAAATTGATATAAAGTAAAAGTCTGATGTCCTGGGCCGATAGAAAATTTAGTGTCACGAAAATTCGAATTCTAGTGGGATATTTTTTAGCAGACTTGGTAAATTTACACTTGAAACTTATATTCAAACTATGTACTTGTAGGATAAAAATTGTATATGAAAATACGGCAGAGAATTTTTTGTCGGAAATTAGTTTTTTTATAAGAAGGAAACCGGCCTAATTGTTACTACTATAAGAATCGGCATTGCAGTCAACCAAATTAGTAAGAATTTTATAATGATTTTTCCAAATATAAAAAGTTTGATCGAGACTGGCGTGGGGGAGGCAATTGCCTCTATTGCCTTCTCCTTGGATTCGCGCCTGGCGCTATCATGCCAATCACAACCAACGCAACGGTCATTTTTCTCGAATTTAACATAGGGTACCACAGGAAAAGTACCCTCCCTGAATAATGTACTAGGGATATACATAATATGTACTGTACATTGTACATATATACCTACAGGTGAAATCCATTCATCAGGGATGCGACATCAATATTGTTCTAGTACACTGTTTCACGTTGGTCTAAAAAAATATACCTAATTTACACTACAATTTATCACTTGCACCTGAGTAGCAGCAGCAATTATCTAATATGTCTCGCTATCGCCTGTTATCTTCAAATTGTGATTTGTAGTTAACTGAGATTGTAAATTTTGTTGCCACAGTGAAAGTCGCTATAATGGTACGAACAACCTGACCTCATCTGCCGGGGGCAACACGATTCCTTTCCCGACGCGTATAATGACCGCTTCGCCGCTGTTTCATCCATACTCCTGTGTGTCATTTGTCGGTGCTCCTCTCACCGACAGTAAAAGTGATTTTTGATGCTATTTTTCGTGCTTTCCTGTGTTCATCAAATGCTACTGTAAATTAATTACAAGTAATGATACAATTTCATAAATTTATCAAAGAAAATCGAGGAAAAAACCAAAAAAAAGCAAGAATAAAATCAGAGTAAAAACAAAAAATAAGTGAATTAATCCAAACCATCATCAATCTCTTTTCTTTGTACGAACTTTGTTGAACTTTGTTTCTGTTTCGGAGAATAGAAAATGAACATTTACTGTTGCCAGTTTCATTTTTCTAATGGTTATAAAGCCTGCATATCAACAAGGCAATTTATAATGGTGCTTTTTGATCCGACGAGTATGTTTAGTATAATATTTACTTTTTCTTCGCTATTGATCAGATTCAGCATCGAAGCGTTCAAGAGCGAGGAAAAACGCAGTTATTGAAAGTGTAATATCACGATGTAGATGGAACATATACTTTAAGACTTTCATTCATTATGCTTGAATTTTCAATCAAATTTCTTTTATAAATTATGGGAAACCTTTAGGAAAGTTATGAATAAAACATTGATAGTGTTTTGTTAACAACAAACAACTAACTTTAAAGACCTCTAAACCGCATTACCGTTGTTACTTTTTGAAGATGGACGTGCATACAAAATGTATGCGTATACGTTATTCTGAAAATCGAACATGATTGTAAAATGGTTGACGGCATTAAATAAATTAATTTTTTTTGTAGATTTTACATAAGTGCAATTAGAATAATTTCTACACAACTTCTTTATACTATGCGTTTCGATACATTTCTTTTAACACGGTGCAAAAGACGCTAAATTTTCATGATCTTGTGATTAATCAATGATCATGTACCAGTGTCCAGTAGTTCATCATATCTTACTAAAAGATGGAATATTGTATTGAATTATTGGGCCTGCAATTTGGCAATTATAATATATATTTTAATATATTTTTTATATATTTTTGGTGAATTGGCTGATTGTAAATTACAAAAAGAAGGAAAGATCCATTAGGTCACACGTCATTACGTGTTGCAGATTTCAAAATCTATCTATATAAATAACTAGTAAGGAAGCGATTGGTCACACCAATTACGTGATACCCTAGATGTAGAAAAATATAATCATTCTATGCAAAAATATAGACGTGCATTTTCTTAAGTAACTAAGGCTACTTGTCCGTGACTCCTTAATTTAATAGTACTCAGCTAGAGCTTTAATTTGATATCACACACGGCCCTAATTGGACAACTCAAAAGGAGGTGGTTACCACCCCCACTCCCCTAAACGTAAAAAAAATTACCTCACCGGAAAGATCCCCATTCATTCATTCTAAATAAAAAAACCGCATGTAAATCCATCCACGTTTACCGCCCTAAAACTGCTGAAGTTTTCTTCCATTTCTATAATTTTAATATCTGGAAAAAAAGACCGTGTACACTGTACAGTACAGAAAAGTTCTGCCAAATAATTAATTATAATCTGTATTTATAACAATATTTAACGAAAAAAATTCAAAATGTAAACATTCAGTAAACGAAATCAACATTTTTGTATAAAAACGATTCAGGCTTATATGGCAACGTTCGCTCAAAAGTAATATACCCTACATCTAGGGTGTAAAAATGTTGCTAATATACACAAGATAGAAGCTAATACAAGAAAATAAAATGGAAAACGAATTTAAATGATGATGAATCAATGCCACGTTAATTAATAAAAATCATTCCACCAGGTGAAACAGGGTAGACCTGCTACTATGTTATGCTAGTATGTTAAAATTAAATATTGTGTTCTTCTCTGATAACATGAAAATGACGTAAATAGCTTATGAATGGTTTACAGACCAAACAGCAAACTGAATGGGTTATATCATCAGACGAGTGTACAATTAGGAAAATAACGACAAAATACTTCGCTAAAAAGTATTTTTAATAACCAAAGCAATTATTATTATAGAGCACTATATATAGGAGAAGCGAAATGCCAGAAGAATGTGAAGAATTGCATTCTTTATTTTCACTGATTGACTGATCCCTCGTGAGCACTTAATAGTGATGACTGATGAGCATTATGAACGCTTGTTCATAAATGTTAGCAACAAAAGAAGAACGCGAGCGGAGCGTACGCGTAAGTTTTTATAAAAATTGATACATAACGATAAAGCTAAAGTAAAGAATGATGCAGTATGTATTTTCCCTTGTAATTAAATCGACAATTGTAAATTGTTTCGTAATGATCGTGCTGTGATCAATCAGAAATTCACCAAAAATACTGTTATCCTTTGCTTGCGCCATCGTTCAGTATAAACAAAAAGATGGATACAATTTTCGAGACTGGATATGATAAAGTTGCGTTAATGGGAGAAATTCTTCATTGTTATGATTGGAAATCACCTGAAGCATTTTTACTTCGAAAGCATATTGAATAAGAAAATATATTCACCGAAAATCAATTCGTGTAAAACCAAAATATTTACAATGTACATTGTACATGTACAGGTACAATATATTTATTAAATAGCGAAATTTTTCCGTTACATTATAACATTATTACACTTTTCTTCAACTTGATTTGAAGAAAAATTCTCGTGTACGATTTTTTTGCCTTATATACAGTAGGTAACTGTAAATCACTTACACAACAAACTCTTTGCTCAGAAACTTCTGCGAAATCTCTCGTCTTAACTTAACCTTCTGCTTAATCTTACGCGAAATATCGGGCAAAATAATATCTTTAACTGCACCAAGTCAAGTGCGAGAATCGGGAGAAATTTCCCTTAAATTTTCTTGTTGCTGCACAAACTCAGTTTTCTTTGAGATTTAAATCTGATTTTGGAACAGATTGAGTTTCGCGACTTGTGGCAGAAGTGCGTCTTTCGAATTTAGTTCGCATATCGACAAGCACGCATTTGTATTTTTATATTTATTTTAATTCTAAATCAGTACTAAATTTTAATTGCAACGTTCATCAAATTGACACATGCATGTCAGCATATGTCAAATTGTGAAGTTGTAAACAATGAAATTAACAGAGATTTCTTGATTAATATAGTGTTGTGAAGTGTAAAAACGTGATAAATGTGTTTAAGTGTCCTTGTGGCGGGTTTTTGTGGTTTTCGCAAATAAATTTTGTGGATATAAATACGGCAAAAAACCGAAATATTACACGAAATTTTTCATCGTAAAATGTATTTTTTTCCAAAAGTATATAAGTGCACGGCCTTTTTTTTACTCATTCTTGGTTTTTTAACTAAAATACATGTCTCCACAAAATTTCATTGAAATTCGCCACAAGTTGCGAAAATGAACTTTTGCCCTGATTTTTATGACAATCACAGTGTTTAATGAAACCTCCTGATTTCTTTTTCACTGGAAAATTAGCATATCCATTATCCAGTGATGACGTTGATTTCTGCTCAACGCTTCGGATTTCAACCATAGCGTTTAATTCCTGTGATTTCCTGCTATAGAATTCACGATTGGTATCCGCAAACGAAAAGTACACACCAAGTACACTGTCATTAAATTTTTCACCCACTCCGTGATGCCGACCAGGATCCCAAGCGACTTTCACTGGAATAGGAGGCTACAAACAAAACATTTTCCGAGTGCCGGCCGAGCCGTTTTGAATTGGGCTTTGCCTGGCTATTATCCGTGGCGATACCCCATCGCAGGTACATACATCATTTGTGTAAGGTTTTTTCGTTGGAATGGATTCACAAGATGTTGATGTTGACTCCGGGCTGCACCATTTCAGATTGTTGAAATTTCGCTCCGGGCCCGTATCAGATTGTGTACGACGAGAGGCATTCATATGCTAAGGTTAATCAGATATACCTGGACAAGGAATCAAGGGTAATGTTGCGGTCGACTGGGTGATTTGAACGATTTGTTTCGGTTAATTAAATGCCATGAAATTAAGTTTTTGTTTTTGTAGTGAAAGCTCTGCCGGGGTGTGGTGGGTCCCATTACCAGTCGATTTCGTTTAGAATTCGGAGTATAAACTTTTGCTTTGGAAAATAGTTAATGCAATTTAGATCTGCGCCTATTATATTTAATTTTCTTTGAGCTATTGTATAAATAGTGTAATCAAATTGAGCAGAAATTGAGTCAATCAACTAAAATCAACTTAACGGAAACAAAAAGAAATTTTAACTCTAGTAAGATTCTTTTTGCTAATAATGGAAAGTTTTTCACTTTAGTTTCTATCCTAAAGATATTAGGTATTATTGACAATGCATTTGTTTACCTGTATTTGATGGGATGTATTTGATTTGGGATTTTATGGCCGCTTGTGTTATTAGTGCCGTTGGCAAGCATATTATATTATTGCACCTGTTACAAATGCCCGCAGGCCGCAATATTATCCAAATTCTTGGCGATTTACAGTTTCTTGTATTCATATTAGTAAAAATGATTGTAATATTAGTTTACAATAGAAAGATTTCTAATTCTGACGAAGAGAGATTTTACACCTCCATAAGCTCAATAGCTTAAAAAAGTGAATTTCTGATTGTTAGAATGTTTTTAATAATCTATGCAGTCTTCAACAGAATATCTGAAATATACATTAAAGTTTCGGGCTTAGAGAAAGTTTAGGGTGCATTTTAAGCATTTTGACAAGACAAAAATAATTTCCTTGAAATGGGATTTCTTTCGAAAAAATATTTTTTTGTGCTTTTTTATGATATAATCTAACAAGTGTCATACCATTTTGGAATCAGGACTAAATGCGCTAACTTTTATAGTAACTTGCCAAAGTAGCGTAGTACTCTTTTTACAAGGTTTTCACAAGGTTTTATTTAACTTCGTTTTCGGTTTCTCTGTTTCTCTGTTTCACTGCTCGGAACAAATATTGCAGTTTTTAACCAATTTCTACCACATAAATTTTCATGAATTTTTTTTACATAGCACAGATTTCATTTTAAAACATGTTTTACAAAAAAAATAATATGTTTATTGCCAAAATCATTGCAATTAGAGCATAATTGTTAATCAAGTATTACTGAAATTGCATACGCATTTCAGTCAATTTGAAGGCAAAATTAACATTTGCCAAGAAGAAGACTGCTTACTGCCTGCGCACATTTATGCGCAAGAAGTATGGAGTGGGAGCTTTTCTAATATGATTTTATAATCTTTTACTAAAGCTGAAAGCACCATTAATTGCATATTATTATATATATATATATATATATATATATATATATATGTAATATTTGTATAACATATTATTTATATTATAATAATAAATAAATACTATATGAATATATTCAGTTGGATATGTTTTGTGGTAAACACCTGGACAATGTATGCGCAATGCGCATATAAGTATTATATTTATTGATAACACCGTGCTCTCGGCTTACACGTTAAAATGTAAGGTCCACCGAAGGAATCAGAAATAAAATTTTACTTAAAACATTAGATTACAAAATTTTATTTTAAAAAGCACTAAAAACTAAGAAAATAAAAAATTAATAAATTAAAAAAATTAAATAACAATATTTTATTTTAAAAAGCACTAAAAACTAATAAATAAACTTTCTACTTATACCACAGTATTTTGGTTACATCTAGTTTAAAATAAAAACTTGGGGTGCATCTTAGAGTATAAAAAAGGAAGCGCTATAAACGTGTAAGCCTATTTCTTTCTCGCTCTAGCACAATATATTGAATTAACGCCTTATGTGTCACTCCATAGCGCCTTAGACCTAGTAGCGTGGAAACAAAATATTTCCACAATGAATAATATATTATATTAACCCCCTAAGTTTATCCAAAAAATTTCGCCGCCTTCGTGAAATGCTTCACTATTATGCATCTCATAATCAGCCGAAGGGGTGCATCTGCATATAGTTAGATAAAATTTAATATTTTGTATATGTTTCGTTTCAATGATAAGTAAAAGCAATCACTAACTGATCATAATATTTCCAATTGATAATTTTAAATTTAAGTTATCGGTAAAATTATATTAGAAGTGTGTGTGCGTGCATTTTGTATCATCAGCACCCCAAGTTTTTATTTTAAACTAGATGTAACCAAAATACTGTGGTATACGTAGAAAGTTTATTTATTAGTTTTTAGTGCTTTTTAAAATAAAACATTGTTATTTAATTTTTTTAATTTATTAATTTTTTTTCAATACAGTCAGTTAAAGTTGGGCAATATAATAATTTTGAGTACATGGTTGTGCAAAAAATGCAATTTTTTTTTAAAATTGATGCAATTGTGTTTTAATTTTAGACTGTAATTTGTAGAAGGGTTCTTCAGGTTTACATAAAAAAAAAATTAAAAAAGTAACGGTTTGTAGTCACAGTACTTGAAAGATCATCACAGGGTGTCAATTTTCTCGATTTTTTTGAATCCTTATAACTTAAAAAATACATGACCAAGATTTTTTCTTTTATTTTTCTGAGAACTGTTACCACCTAGCCTATCACCCGTTTTCGGCTTGACGTTGAGTTTCGGGACACCCTATATAGTATGTTTAATAAAATCTAAATAACTTAAATAATATAATTTTAACTTAGTTTTTTTGCAACCTATTATTGTAAGCCACACAGTAAAGCGAAACACTTTCGGCGGTTAATCGAAAAATTACCTTGTGAGACACAAAGTTTTGAAATTATTGACAAAAGAACAATGGATACTTACTTTAAACTATCTTAATTTATATTGTGGCATGTTGTACTCCGCAATAGGGTTCACAACATATAATACTGATACCGCACAGATCTAACAATTGGCCAGTATTGACAACATTTTTCCTAAAAAAGTTTAAAAATAATTACAGTCATTGCGGGTGGCAGTCTTGCATTTTCTTACTTTAACTAGTAAGAAAGCAATTGGTCACACCAATTACGTGATACCCTAGATGTAGAAAAATATACTCATTCTTATATCAACATTTTTGTATAAAAACGACTCAGGCTTATATAGCAACACTAAGAAGGAGTTGCCCGATTTTGCTCATCATTGGTTCGTTGGTTCGTTAGCGCTTTCGAACACTGTAGAACGGGTGCAGTCACACTAGAGCAAACGCATACGAATCGTTTCGATTAGCTGTCATTCGCTGTTGCTCCACAAGAAATGGAGCACTTGCGAATGCTACGTCTACCAAGCACTAACGAAGGAGACCGAACGGTATTCGTTCCCGCTCGAGGTGCTGGTCAAACCAAAGCGAACTTCGCATTCACTACTGCTCGTTCGCAAGTGTTCGCCTTGGTGTAACCGTGGCTTTAGGGAACAGAAACAGTGACCTTGAAACTGTATAATAAATAGAAATTAGCATTTACTAGCGGTGAAACGCTTAGATCATTTTTGTGAGCTTTTTCTTCTTTTTTAACCAAATAAATATGTTTGCAGTTTTCATCACTAAATGCAGAACTCGTCTGGATCGACCCACTTATGTGACGCTTGGTGGTACTTGTTATAACGGTCGAAATGATTCGCGTGTACTAGCAGAAAACTTGTTGCACGTACTTTTGGATTTCCATAAGTGATGACCAGCTAGATTTGAAAATTGTATTCCCTATCTCTGGTTTAATCTCTGTTTTTCATGACCAGTTCCGCAGAATCTTCGCTTGTGACTTTTCATGTTGACGCATCCACGAGAAACAGGTGTGACTCGGGAAATTTGTACCCCGCAAATTGCTTGGATGTGCCGAAAATATTCCGAAATTTTTGGGATATTTATAAGCGATACACCATATTGCTTATCGTTGAGTCACACGATATGAAGTATGGCGTATCGCTTATAAATATGACGTTTTCCGTATCGTGTACGCCCGGCTTAACACAATACAACTTTTCGAAATTTGCCTGTCTCATTGTTTGTTACTCATTGACAGTTTTTCTTTCAATATGAATGTGAACAAAATTATTAAAGTGCTCCACTTAACTTTTTATAGTTACAAAGCGGCTAAATTTGCTGTAAATGCCAAAAACGAAGATGGTGGGTGAGGCAGCTAAATTTATCCAAGGACGTTGATGGGTTTTATGTAACGTCCTATGAAAAAATGAAAAGGAATGATCCGGAACACTTTTTCGAAGTAACTAGGATGAAAGCCGAAACGTTTGATTATTTGCTCAGCTTGATAGAAAAAAAGCCGCTTCCTTATTATCGAATTTCCGGTATTCACGGCTTTTGATATTGAAAATATCTTTTTCCTTGATTAGAGATATTAAATTTTCTTCAAATGACATTTTCAAACTTTTATTCTTTTATTATTTCAAAAAAGACCAAACAAACGTAAACTCTTCAGCTGACTGTCAAACAAAAAATAAGTGTCAAAAGTCGAAAAAGTTCGGCTCCAGTAGAAAGTAGACCAACTCAGAAGTCAGAACTTGTTCGACTTGGCCGACTCAGCCGACTTTGCCTTTATGTTAGGCACAACTTTAGCACGTATGTTTTACTCGAACTGTCAACAGTTGGCCAAGCCGAACGTCGTATTGTGTTTACCGCTTAAGAATTATTTTAGTTTAGTACGAGCATTCTGCCTCCCATGTGCTGCTTGACGGACATTAATAGGCCACGAAAATTAAACCAATCACTGGAAATGAGCCAAGCCCAGTTTTTGCAGAGTCATGGGTCCAGCATTGAGCTACGACCAGTCAATGGTGAACCGGTCTTCTTCATCATCCACTCCGAGCACGATACCTAAGAATGAGAATTTTCCCAGACTCATCATCGACCTTCTTGTTCATCAAAAAGCTCATTGCTTGATCACAGAAGGTAATTTTTATCTTGTGATCAGCAGGCGCACCAATTTACTGCTTTAACTCAATGGTATCCATGTCGTTCTTAATTAGGAAATAAAACGAGCGCAATATCACGTAAGTAAGTACTTTTCATTCATAGTCGGAAATATTGAATAGATTAAAATTATCGTAATTCACGTATTCAACTATTCACTTCTACATAAATAAATGATCAGCTTTCGTTTCTTTTGATAACCCAGCGACCAACGCAACGTCTGCATGAATGGTCTGATGGTCAGAGACTGATTGCAAGGTTTGAACGGCGCACTCTGTGACATACATTAAACATGGAGGATTTATGCAAGTAACATGACCTACTCAACTATATGCAATGATATTCAGGGTACTGGGCTGTGGCCAGTGTTTAACTGCCGCTTCCACTTTCTCCGCATTCGAACGCACAAAGTCTCAAAACGCATCTAATTATACTAAAACCGCAACAACGTGTCTCTGAGTAGTGATTTGCACTTTATACAAGCAGACACCTTCAAAGTAGCCAGCGACTTCATGACTCCGGTGCGATGATGATCGTGGGAATAAAGACTTAGCCTCTAGACTGATTCTCACTTCAGTTCATGCATAACTGAACTTGTCATTTTGATACAAGCACTGAAATTACTTGAACTTGATTCACCTTTTTTTCGAAGCTAATGAGATTTCTTTGTGTAATTCTTCACCGTTTTGATGGGAAACATGAATTATGTATGTATTTAAGTGTGACACGATAGCTTTCATTCCCTTCTTTTTACTATACCAGACCTAAGGTTGTGGAAACTTTTTCAGATAATTGCATTGCAAACCGACAAAAATATATCATTCAAATATGTAATAAAGAAATGTAGTTGGTAATATGGATAATGCTTTTCACAATATCCACGGGCTTAAAGGCAGACAATCAAGCGCTCGCGCTTATCATATAATTACACTTCGACCGGTTCCAATGATGTTTGGATCCACTGACCATTGCATTAAATTCATAAAACTTTCTCAAAAGTTCCCATAAATTCAGTTCCTTGTCAATTTGTCTTCAAGTGAAAGTTTTCAACCGAATTCGCAATAATTCCATCACATTTGATTACTTTTCATTACAGTAACATTGGCAACTCAGGTAATGCCAGTTTTTAATAAATTTGTACTTAAAGATTTAAGAACTCATTCACTTCCCAATAAAGATTGCTTGGATCGTTCTACTAAATTAACTTGGTCGGGCCACAGCAATTTTCAAGAAGAAATTTTTGCAATACAATTATGCAGTGTAAGATTGGTTTGATCTTGTTCCCAATGCCCATCGAAGTGTTTTGTATGTATATTTTGCGAAAGGTATAATGTATATCCATTATTAATTCTGACTAAAATTTGAATGACTAAAGGTGCGTCGAGTTCATTTTTAAAACTGACTCTCAAATGTGCACTTAAATAATATATTTGCGGCTTCTAATTACACTGCGTGAAGGCAAGATCTGCCACTCAGGAACTTCAATAGAGTAATTTTAATGCATTCGCTGATTAAACCGAACTTTCACTCAATTTTTAAAATGTGACCTTTCATATTTTCACTCAAACAATTCATTCGTTAAGATGGAATGTTATTATATATTTAATTATAAACGATGTTAAAAGACAAAGACAAAGATGTTAAAAGACAAAGTTAGCGGTAATTAAAAAAAAAATGCCATCACACAAAATACAAGTATAATCAGTTTGAATTTTACATACTGCAACAACGAATAGGAAACTATTTTTTAAAAGATCATCGAAGTTTCATCTTGCAAGAAGAATCTTACACTATAATTAAATAGTTGCGATCTCAAGCCTAGGGTCGCACATATAATATACCCACCTACATAATCTAGTATTAAGAATGAGTCAAGTGTTGTATCATTTAAGAGAAAATGTGTTGAGTATGTAAAAGGTAATGTTTGAATTTTTGAAATTATGTTGGCCTAGTTTTTTATTGTTTAAATGTGCTTATTTGTAGAGTATTGTAAATACTGATAATAAATATATTCATTCATTCATTCATTCATAATCATGGAAGTCGTCCAGCAAAGATGATCTTCTGTTTCCGTTCTGCTTTGCGATAGTTCTCCTTTTGGAGAAAAACATATGGCCCAGGACAAAGGTAGGGCCGGTGGCATTAGGTGATCACACTGGACACACGACTACACGTTTCCCATTAATGTCAGTATGCTCAATGCTCACCTTGTGCAAATCCAGTTATGTACTTCTCGGCGAAACCATATCTGACTGAATAGCGTTAGTTGTTCGATAGTGACACAGGTATTTCTTTCTCGGTGCAAAATTACCAACGTACAATAGGTATATTTTACTTGAACGTTGATCTCTTACGACATATGCGACATATCTCACAGTAGTGGCGTATCTGAATCCCGTTCATGGGGCAAGGCGTTACAAATTTCCTGTTCATGGAAAGAGCTATCACAATATACCTATAGCCAATAATACAGCGTTGCTTACAAGATACAGTTGCAGAATGTTGGATCAGAATGATGGGCGTTTGATTCTATACGTATAAAAAGAAGTTTGTGGAGATGACAGAAAACTGAAAAGTATGTACGGGTGTACATTGTACAAGTCATCTATGGTTCATTCATTTTTTCAACTGCTCAATGGTACTGATCTTGTCCCTACCATTTATGGTTACGACGATTTTAACTTAATGGTCTACTTTGAATTTATAACATATTTCTTGGTTAGATACCTGTTTTACTAGAAGGTAAACTATGAATGGGAATTCTTCTCATCCGGAGAGATTTCATCTCGTCTTTACAGCTAAAGACGATTCTTAATACAAGACATTGGCCTACAAGGATATTATTATTATATATTCATTTTAATTTGTTTAAAGCATTTGTACATTTAATTCTGTTTTAACGCGATATACCATGTTCAGTGTTCACACCAAGGCTATATTGAACAATATACCCAATTTTTGCAATATATGGCTAAATTGCAATTTGCAGCTACCTACATTGATTCAATATACACAGTATACCTCTATATTGTTAATCTTAATATATAGCTATATTGCGAGTAAATTGAGGGTAAAAAACTGTATTCACCCCTACAAAATAAATTTTGATTCATCGAGTTTACCCATTTTGAAGTTAGAATTTTTTTGTTATTTAAATTTATTTGTCAAATTAATTAATATTACGAAATGAAGTAAAAAAACTAAGACCCCACTACGGATTTAACGTCCCATTGAAAAGTTATACACAAGACGAAGTAACTACTAATTAAACCTCTATTGTTTATAATAGTATTATAATAACACACAGGAAACACCTTAGTTAATGATTTCCTATGATAAACTGAACCTTAACCACTTTTACAAATTGATACATAATATTCGTTTTTTTCGTGAAACGAGATTACATAAGTTTACTATGAGGGAACAACAAATTGTAATATTTAATAAGAAAAAGTGTTAAACAACATTCTACATTTACTACATTCAGTATTGTAATAAAATATTTGAATTATAGTAAAACCGCCGCGCCGCACCGCGCCGTAGTCACACGTTTTACCTCAATTCAGATAAAATGATTAATGTAGTGAACAAAAAATTCATCAGCAACTACCATTGGATCATTTGAAACGGATTGACTTGACCCTCTAGGGATTTTTACAATTTGGTATTTCTGTATTCGCTGTTGTGCATCCTCAAGATATTTTGTAATAAAAAATATTGACATTTTGCACACCCTTCAGTTCTTTTCGACTTTTTTAAAACTTTACTGCAAAGATGGACCCTCAAGATATAATCCATAAACTAATCTCTGAAATTTGGTATTTTTCTTATTTAATATTAATGCACGATTTCCTTTTGTCCACCATTACTTCAGTCCCCCCACCTAACTAACTTCATTTCAGCAATAACAATAGTGGTCTAGATCTAGTAGAATAACTTCACACACTTTTGATATTGATCTGCATTACATCATTACTATTATTATATTTCAAACGATGACTATGAAGTCGATACCCCTTCGAGATACATACATGCATAATGCATATATAGGTAGCTAGTTATCGGTACATAGATTATTGACGCAATAAAACTGAAAGGAAATCATGAACGAGGTTTCTGCGATCGAAAGGTACCTTTCTGTCAAACGGGAATGAATGAATAATGCCATTAAAATTGCTTCCCGGGAACTAGTTAATTGGAACCCAAGTTGGATACTCTCACATCCTAACCACTTCTTTAAAGTCACCAATGCAAGACAGGTTAATCACATTATAGCAATTGTAATATCAACTTTTTGCAGCCTCCGGAATTTTGAACCGTGTCCATGTGATATTTTCTCTTACGTGGGTGGTATAATTAATGTGATCAAGCCGCCCATTTTGGACTGGTTGTAAACACGGTCCCATTTCAAGTGTTCCATGCATAACATACACTTCCGATGTAGAAAGTCACACAGGAAGTACTTGCGGTTACAGTTGAAAGGGAATGAAGATTACCTCATTCAAAAAATTTTAGTATTTATCTGCAGGCGAAAAGATTGTGCGAATATTATTCATGCAGTAGTGTTTGCGGTAAACACGGAACCTTGTTCTATACATTATTTCCAAGTTTTATCTTAACAACAAATAAAATCATTTTTTAAATAAAAATCAACCAACAAGGGTACAATGATTGATTGGCATAAAAAGCGTTATGCAAAATCGTATTCCACTTCGTAAATATATTCTTTGAGAACGCAAAGGCGAAATACCACAGAAACTTGTGCAATCCAAAAAGTTACTAATGAATGAAGAACAATGTTGAAATCGATTTCCATACCATGAAGACTGACAACATAAGAGTACATTGTACAAGCAAATTCTGCCTCCTATGCTGGTGATTAAGGTGATCATGCAAATAAGAGCGGTTCATCTCTCCGTTTATGTCTTTATCTAGCTTTTGAATGTAAATTTAATCTACCGCTGGAAATCATTTCTCAATATCCTCTTTTGTACAAGAGACCAGCGCGAACGTATGAAGTGTAAAACCCTCTTCAATGAAGCGGAGCAAATTCTTCCGCTTAAGAGTTCCAGAACGGACTCGGAGCTGCAATCATTTCAGTATTGTCCGTCTTAATTAATTTTCTTTATTGTCCGTCATAATTAATTTTCTTTATACATTGAGACAGGATTCACAGGAAATAAAATATTCTAATAAAAATTATGAGATTTTTTGTAAAAAAATTGATTTTATTAGGACTTGTTTTCGTAAGACAGCTCCTATTACAATACGTCAATCATTTACGTTGATGACTCCTAACATGTCATTAAGTACCTACTATATGCGATCATTCTAATGATCGGGAGAATTTAATTTTAACAAAAATCTGAGGCATTGTCCATCACAGTAGCCCACGTTGTGATTCATCTCCTAAGGTATGGATTAAATTAAATTAGCATTAGCAGTTTGGTTGTTTTGCCTGTGCGAACACACTATGTATGTATGTACACATATGTATGTATATTGTATAGTACCTATATGGACACTGGACAGTATTTAATAAGAAATCAAAACACCAATATTCGAGTAGTTGTTTAACATCAGTGGACGCACCCCTTTGGTATGACTGATAATGTTTCATTCAACTGAAAACATTTTAGGTTTGATTGATTGCAACAGTTTAAACATTTTTCGAAAATGGAATTTCATTGTAATCAAACACCAAACTAATTTGTGTTTGCAAAACCATATTTATTAAAATTAAAATTAGAATTCATTTTTGTTTTTGACTTCAAGTTTTTCTTTCTTTGAAATAAAATCACCATTTGAAAGTAAATACTTTTCTCAATATAGAAAAGAAGCTATGTTGATTGTTGAAGTCAATGTAATTATAAGTAAAAGCCAAAAGGGTAAAACCATATAAAAATTATTAAAAAAAAAAACAAAGAACGTGTTTCATTATACTAGACATCTACATATAGTACACCTTATTGTTATCCTTTTCCCATTCGTTACTTTTCGCTTTTCGCGATTAGAATTACATATTCTAACCGTGCAATTGCTTGTTTCAAAATCAATTACCTTATTCCTTCAAATTATAATTTTGTTTGAATGGTTCTTTTTGCAGATGAAAAAACTCAAGGATATTGAGCGAACCAATTGTAATAATAATTCGAATCAAAAATGTATAAATGCGACGTGCGGTCGAAGTAAATTCAACTCGATGGTAAGTATCAATTGCATGTAAGCTTGATAAAATAGTACATTTAATATTATTTTAGCCACACGAAATTACTGAACGAATTTTTAAACCTCACAATGATTTAAATTTGTTTGAAACGAAGGTTTGTATACTTTTACATTCTTAGATAAATTTCGTTCTCGTACTATTGATTGAATACATTTTTAAGGATTCAACAAGCTCCGACACGGATTCCGCACTTTCATCGGCACCACAATCCATAAGCCCTCAGCCACCGGCCAACGGAGTGGACTCAGGAGATATTTGGCAGTCGGTGATTAAAAAATTAAAACTCAAATTAAGTATGTGCAGTGAAAAACGATTTGTTCTTAGGTTAAAGATTTTTCAAAAGACCTGGAAAACTTGCAAAAGGTAAATGATATGGTGCAAGATGAAAATGAAAGTTTGAAGGCTGAGCTTCGATTAACCAAGGACCAAATTTTCGATTTGGAAAAGGCTGCGTTGGCAGCAGAGGTAATATGAAAAAATTTTTGTTAATGCAAATTTTGCTTGACATGTACTTTGCTCTGTTTACAGGGACATCATAATGAGAAGATTCAGCAGTTCGTTGCAAAGATCAAACATTTAGAGCAAAAGGAAGATAAAATGATTAAAGAGTTCCATGAACTTAAAGAGCAGAATGAACTTCTAGAATTTAGAATATTAGAGCTGGAGGAGAGTCATGATAAAGTGAGTGTTTAATTTTCAAGTAAACTATTTAAGATGGAAAACAAATAAACAAAAGCTATATATGCAACATTGAGGACGCAGGTTTATGATACAATTTAAAAGCATAAGCCTCGACATAAGCTGAAGTATAGTGAGTGTGTACTGTGCAATGTACATTGTACATTCTACAATCTACATGTATGTCCGTAAGAATAATGATCCTAAATACATTTCTAAAAAGCTTTCAGAATAGTTCGGTGTTCAGTCATTGCAAATATCACAATGAAAAATTATCTCACGAGGTTTACCTTAAAAGCGATCAACAAAAAGCCGGTTCATATTTACGAGTAAGATCTCGAACACAACATTCTTGGGGCATAACAAAGATTGTTGCTGAATCAAGGTGCTTTGTTAGAAAACTCTGCAGCTTCCCATTCGACTTCAGTTTCTTCTAATCTACCCCCGCCATTTCCTCAGGTTACCATTTCCAATTACACACCAAATCAACGCTGAAAGGTAGAAAAATACAATAAAGGTGAAAAGAAACTACCAAACCCAACACAATGAACTGTCAGTGGGACCTTGTTTTCCAGTGTTCTGGACTGTGAAGCTGGCTAAAATCGACGAGACGCTGTTGTTGCTGCAAGGCTGGTTTAAGATGTTGAAGCTTGCGCATAAGAAACCATGGTTAACTTTGGACAGTTGTAAATTGCACTGTGAGGGAGTTGGGAGATTAGTTCCTCTGACTCTTTTTCCGCAAAATGAAGTAGATTGAAAAAATGTATTTCCTACTTTTGCCATTGCATTTTAAATAGTTTAAAAAAAGTTCTATTGATGAAATGTTCTTTTGGTCAACTGTTTAGCTCGTAGACACTTACTTATATCAAGTGCGCATTTAGTGTGAATCATAGTAAAGTTCAAGTGAAGTGAGTGTTTGAATTTAAATAGTCACAGGAAACGCTGATGTTTTGTCCCAATATTTCTGTTAGCTTCGAAAGCAGCATTGGGAGATCCCTCCGCATGTTAACTATTTGTTCAAGCAACTTTCTAGTGCAACGTTATGATATTATATTCTCACTATGTATGTAAGTGTTCGACACAATTTCGCACTCTCTTTAAATTGAAATCAATATAAATATATCATTATTCATTATGATGAACTTTCGGCTAACTGGCTCACATCTTTCAACGGATTTTATTATCGAGGCTTGTTGACCTCGGACCACTTTAGTGCTTGTGCAAAATGAGGTTGCGATTATCCCATGACATGCTTATGATCAAGAAATCTTCCAATTGTATCTCGCAAAGAAGTTTAATGCATAAAGATATCTGCGCGATGAGGTACTTCCAGTATGAATTAATTTCGTTTTGATGGTTATGATCACAACATATTCGCTAAGACGCTAACTCTAAACTAAGAAACCATCCACAAAAAAGCTATTTTCTTTCATTTTAAATTTAAAGTAGAACAAGTGAAGAACTGTTTTGGGACAAGGAATATCCATGAAAGGGATTTCATAATATCTGAATGTATCTAATCCGTTTCATAAATCTAAATTCTGACACAAAAATGTAGATAATGAACCCAAGGAAGTAATTATTTCTTGTTTGAACAATTCTACAAATTGCGTTGAAATAATTGAACGCTATAGTTACTCCATTATTATTCCCATGCAATGCCAATGCAAGAGGCACATTTCCCGGACGAACCTGGGATTCAACCTGCATTGAACCATTTGTTAATAGCTGCAGAGACTCTAGATGTAAAACTGCAAACATAAAACGGTTTTTTTTTTAGTAAATTGAAGTAGTGATTTGATTTTGATTAATTCTCTGTAAATATTTTATAAGCGAGAAATTGGAAAACGCAATTTCAGGATATAAATGTGGTATTTAAGCTAGACATTAAATGAATTTTTATGTTGACATTTTAGTGGTCATTGAGAAGCAACTCCACACCGGACACTCGCGACATGTGGACAGACACTGAAAGAGAACATGATGATATACTGATCTTCGCAGATCGATCAGATTCTGGAATTACATCCCCGCACAGCCATCATCATATGGACGACAGAAATATTGCATCACCCTATGACCTTTCGGTAATTGGCTTGTTTAAATAAGAACGAAGAGTATTAATACAATGCATTTTAGCTGCTCGATCAGATATCTAACGACGAAATAAAGCGGCGCGTTTTAGCTTTGACAAAAAAATCTGTCATTGAGGAGGAGGACAAACTCTGTCTTCTTCAGGTGCTAAATTTGATAAATAACTTGGAAACATGGTCCCACGACTCGTTGCTCGTAAGCGAAGACATAAGCTTGGAATTTGTAAGTGCTTTTATTTTGGAATGTTATAAGATTTAGATTCAGTACGGGTAATATGTTAAAGTTTAAAACTATAGTTAAGTAGATTCTGAGATTTTGAAATTTTTGGAGCAAAGTCAGTCATGATTTAAAAGTTAAAACTCATTTGATAAAAATTAATTTCTTATCAAAGTTTCTCAAAATCTGACATAAGAGAAACTAAATTTTTTTAATAGTAAAACATATGAAATTTAAAGAATAGGTTTAGATAAATTTATTAATTAATATTCTTGTTGTGTAATTTGAAGGCAAAATCCAAGGCTTCGGATTATAGGATCTTCACAGCATCACCAAGAAACTCTCAAACCGATTTTCAACCCCTGCAGAAAACGAAAAGAATAGTTGCTACAGTCCTGCCATATAGTAGTAGTTTATCAACACCAACTGATTCTCCACGGAGATTGCGCAGTTGGAATTCTACTAGTTTGCAAGAAAGCGGTGTTTTTGAAGGTGACCTGTCGGATAGTTTTTACTCCCAAGGAACACAGACTGATCTGGATGATTTTCCTGTAACCGAAACACCGGCAACAGGTGACTTGTGTGCAGAAATACAAAAGTTGAATAAATTCAGGGAGAAGATTGAGGAAGTTGCAACGAAAAAGGCGACAAAGGCACCTGTACCAACAATTTTATCACCCAATTTATCGGATCAAAAGAGATTACAATATTACAAAGATAGGCTAGAGTTGCTAGAGAATAAAATACTGATTTACGAAAGTAGTGGAGATTTGCAAACTAAGCGACTTGCACAGCGGTTGCAACGCGAAATTTATCTTGAAGCATTAACCAAAAACCTTCAACAGAAAGTTCAAGATCTGGAATCAAATAACCTTAGGCTAGAGGAAGAAAAGTGTGAGTTTGAAGAGGCAGAGAATGATACTCGCCTCCGTCTACAGAGGCTTGAAGTTGACTTAGAAATTCTAAATCAGCGCAATATTGAGTTAGAAATGTCACGTGAAGCGACACAAAATAAACTAAAGGAAGTTAAAAGCCATTGCACTAGTATTAAGGAGTCACATGCACTTAGCCAGAAAAAAATTGAAGAATTACTGGAGAAAAGAGAAGAATTAAAATCTACCCTTTACATGATAAATTCCTCAATGCCAGCTTTAATATTATTTGGTGCCCTCATGGTTCACGGTGGTAATGATGAGTATCAAAATTGTCCTTGTTGCGAGAATGATAATAAAGTGAAGGAGCTTTCACCAATGCGCTCGTTACAACAATTACCACGACCATCTGATGGAAACCATCAATTGACTGAAGATCTTCGTCAAAATGTGAGAGAATGTGCTAACGATGGTAGTCAATACAATCGAAGCGACAAACAAATTTTAACAATTGGCGGAAATAATAACTTTTTGTCCCCGTTTTTGGGGATAAATCGCCTCACAGCAGGCGGCAAGAACGATTTTGAGTCCGAAAGGAACAATTACGCCCTGCAAACAAAGTTGAATCAATTAATGGACAGGGAAAAGGAAATGTCACACCGAATTTGTGAGCTTAACAGAACGTACCAGGAAACAATTGACAATGCTGTGATGTCGTGGACGCAGAAAGAAAAAGCGTACGAAGAAAGGCTCTGCGAGGCTGAAGGAATCGAACAATGTCTGAAATTGAAAATTTGTCAATTAGAAAAAAGATTGAACAATGAGGACACTTGGGCTCAGGAAAGAGTCTCCCAATTGGAGGAGAACGAAATGATATTGAAGAGAAAAATCTGCTGTTTAAATAAACAAAACAAGGAATTGATGATAGAGAGAGAATCAATGATGGCAGATCATCAATGTTCAAAAGAGGAGATGTGCAAATTGAGAAGATTTATCGAAGGATGTCAGGACAACTTGGAACGCGAGCGAAAAAAAGTTCGAGAGATGGAAGAAGATATAATTGGTATTAATAAGGTGATGAGTGATATGGAAGATGGTCATACCAGAGAACTGCAAATTCTTCGCAATCAGGTTGGCCGGATTAGTAAAGAGCTGGAAAATGCAGAGGTTACTAACTCTGAACTGAAAGAGGAGGTTTGTACACTTGAAAATCAAATTCGTGAGCTGCATAGAAAAGTAAATTGGGATGAGGAGAAAATCAACTGCTTGATAGATGAAATTAAGACCAAAGAAGAACAGATAATGAAATCATGTATGGAAGTGGAGAACGAGACGAGGTTAAGTTTAGCACAGGAAATGGGAAGTGTTGTTGCAGGCGATACAACTGGAAAATTCGTAAACTTCGAGGAAGTTCAGGACCTTCACACAGCTGCAAGGAAATTGTCTACAGCGTTGTCTAACATTATGGTAAGAGTATTTTGCGTGATATTTTGTTGTTATTGTGTACTAAAAAAAATTGCTTTCAGAATTGTAGCAATTGTACACCTGGAACAGAAACTTTACAAGTTATGGCAAATGATGTAAAAGTGTGCTCTGAAAATATCATGAAGGCAATGGGAGAAGAGGTAAGTGGGTTGAATTTGAAAGGATACTCTGATGGTGGGAGGGGAAGAAAAAGCGATCATAATGACGATGATATTGATCTTAAAAAAGCCAATGAAGATAATAAAAGCCATAACGAAAGTTCAAAACAAAAAGAGAATGAAGAAAGCACAAACAAAAATGAAAAAGACCAAAACAGCAATGGCAATAACAGCGGTTCACCTTCAAAATTATATGGTCAACATATGGAAAACGCAACTCCTCCACAAGAATTCCCTCCTGAGGTAGTTGATGGGGAACTCTTAAGTGTAGAAGACAATTCTGAAAATACAGTTCAAGGCGAAATTTCTGTGGGACTAGTCTTAGTGCCTCCAATAATATCTAAAAACGTTAATATACACAAAATGGGCTTATACACAGCATACGATTTGAATAAGCTTTTCTCAGAACTTCCGTTCTTTCTTCCTACTGCAGCAAAAAAGAGGAAACTCAGAAAACCAGGCTATTACTCAGGACCCAAGAAATATTTTCCCAGATGTAAAAGTTATGGTTTGCACGCTGACATTTTAAAGAAAAGCAGTGGTTTACTATGTGATTACTTTTCTCCTCGTATGGAAAAAATTAATAACTCCCTTATCTCCCATGATTCACTCCCAGCAAATATATCACAAGGGAACAATGTGCAACAGTCCGTCAAACCATCAGAAGATCTTTTCACTAATCAGTCTTTTGAAAAGTTGACGTTCTATTCATGCGATAATAAAATTAAAAAGGATGTCATTGATTCTGATAAGTTGTGTGATAATAAACATAAAGGATCACCAGAAACAAATAAAAGCGACATTGCTATGTGCAAAACTAAAAAGCCAAATAGTCTTCGTGTTCTTGTTAAGTCAATTCATTCCAGTGTACCTTATTCAGAAAAAGTGGAAGCAATTGAAAATAACCTCAAGTATTTGTACACAAATAATAAAGTCTTCAAGAGGAATGTTAAATTAATACAATGCATCAAAGATGGCATTGAATTGAAGTCTCGTGATGACATTCTGAGAGCTTTTCACTGTCTAGATTCAGTTCATGATATGTACAAACCACTTGATGTGCCGGTTAGTTTTACTTTTTTTCCCTAAAATTGATTGCTTTTATATTTCAAAACTGAACATTTTGATATTCATTTTCAGGTTTTGAAAATTCTTCGAGAAAAGGCAGCTAAAATGCTAGTAACGCTCAAGAAAAGCGATTCCAAAACTGAAATTATGTGTCCTGTCTATTATCCCGAAACTCGTCCGTAAGCAATAAGAGAACAACATAATCTTCAAGATATTCAAATGACTTTTCATAGCTTTGTTTCTAAATTAGTCACATAAAACATTAGTCTTGTTATATCACAATATTAAAATAAATTTCAATAAAACTAATTTAGCCTAACTTATTTTTTACATTCTCGATTTAGAATGTATTAATGTAATCCAGCGCTGGTATGTCCGTCCGTTTACACTCGACAACAAGAATGCTGGAAATCGAGTGATTCTATCAAATTTACATATTGTCAAAAATTCTATCCGCGACATCTTGATTTTTAACCGCACTACGCCTACAACATGAAGATTCGATAACTCCTACTTTAGTAAAAATTTCATAATTTGCAAACATTTTATAATCGCAAACATGGAATATTTATTGATCAGTAATTTGTAATTTAGTACACCTCTTGTTTAATGCAAAAGGGCTAAATGCAATGTTCTGTTAAAACACATTTCAAGTAAAAATGTATTGGAGGCATAAAAAGAGCAGTTACCTGAGACGCACTTTCGGTTTCTTCATTTTTCTTAGCGCCCGCGCCCCACAAAATATTTATCACTTTGAACCGAGTTAATTTGTATTTTATTTTATAAATTCAAACCCTAAAATGTTGCTGTTTTATTTAACGTCAATAGAAATATAAGAATGACATTTTCAAGGTTTTGAAGGTCACTAAACCATCTATCACTTTTTAACTAGCACTAATTGCACATTTCACTAAAATTCGCGCCGCGACCACTTACTTCAAAACAAACTGTTGTCAACTGTCAACTGTTCATTCGATTTTATTCCTTTCCACAGGGGGGGCAGTTATTGTTTTGAAATTTTTTGATAAAATTTAGTAAATTTATTTACATAAAACATTATTACGTAAATTTATACAATTACATTGTGTTTTATTTTAAATTATGATATTTTATTTTGAATATTATATATAAATTATTTTGTTTAATAATTTCCAACAGGGTGTACATAGTAAATAAGTCACTTAAGAACACAATAGATGGCGCGAAGCAAATGGTGTAAACGCGTAACAATTTCATTTAGTTAATTCAATCACTACGTTCAATTCCTTTCGTAAATGGGAGAAAATACTCCAAATATTCAAAAATTTATGAAATATGATAACACTTTCATCTCATTTGAATATATAAATTATTTTGTTCAATACCTATAACTTTCAATTACAATACATAGTATGTCCTTTTAGTAATAAAAAACGTAGGTTATTTGTATAATAAATTTACATAACAATGTTTTATAATAATAGGAAATAGTAAAATCAGATACACCGATATGATATGTTTTAAATAGTGTTCGCGGCGCCGAGTAGTTTCTGAACGCTTTTGTGAAACTGCTGAACCCCGATGAACAGGATCTTTTACGAAGGATATCTCGTAAACGGTACATCTGGATTTTTTTTTATTATTTTTCCCGTGATCAGCGATCCAAAATCTTTAGGAAGAAATAGAGAATTTTAAATTGCTATCGGTATCTCCCCAGAGCACTTTAGACGCCAGCAATCAAATAATTATAGTGGGCTTTGATTTGTAAAAGTGGCCTGATGAAAAACGGTAAATAATCCGTCACGTCTCTGTACATGTATACGTCAAAAGCATTTGTTTTGGAAAAAAATAACGCGAGAGAAGCACAGACAAGTGAGGTGAATGTATTCAATTCCAAATTTTCCGTTTTTAAAACTAATAACTATTAGAGTAATATATAGAGTAATAATTAGATATTGTGCGAGTCTGTGGTGCACTTACCTTCTATTAGGGACGTTGGATCATAACGTGGCGGTTGGCCTGCAGTTTGCGGCACTGATGTTGCGGGATTTTGATTAATACCATTAATGATATTAATTAAAGAAATGCGAATGGGATTATACGAAGGCGATGACGTGTCCTTTGATGTAAATAACGATGGAGGCAATGGAAAAGTGAATGCCGCTAAATCAGAAAAAACTCAAATTCAAGATAATATGTGTTCAGATTCAGTAAAGTTCGGAGAGGATGATCAAAATTCGTCTGAAGTTAAAAAACTAGCCAGGGAATTACTTGTAAACGTCGAACGATTAATATCGATCTTCAATAACGGAAAATACGAGGAGTCTGATGGGGAACCAGCAGACAATCCACAAATAAATCAATTAGAGCAAGGTAATATCTTTGAATATCCAAGCGCAATCAATCATTGCATCACATTCACATAGCAGGAGATAATCAATATTCGCCGGAAGTGAGAGATTTACTCGTACAATTACTTGAACATGCTCAAAAATTTGTAAGCCCTTCTAATGAACGTACTTCAAATGCTTTCGGGTTAGCTGATTATAATTCTCATAATCAACATGTACCAAATTATGGGCTCGAGATGTCCACGGCTCAGGTCAATGATAAAATCTGTGATAGTGAGTACACCACCATAAGGATTTTTCCAGACTGTGATCAAAGTCCTAGAAAAGAACTAGAACAAAGTAAGACAACATTACGAAATTCATCTGAAGTGGAAGGATTACTTCACGAGTTATTTGCAAATGTTCTGAAATTAATATGTCCCTCTAATCAACATCCCCCAAGATCGATAGACGATGATTCTTTCTGTTTACCAGATTTTAATTGTGATTATCCATGCGGCAATGATGTGTTGCCCAAAACTGAAAACAAAAAAGAAATAACGGGTCCAGTGCTTTGCCAATGTTGTTTCAACGCGAGCAAGAATAAGAGTAAAGACCTTTCAAAATGTTCCGGTAATTAATGTGTTCCTGCAGCTATATATTTAGTAGACTAGTTTAAAAAATCACCAATATTTTATTTGTTTTGGCGTCATATTTTGAAATTAGTTTCATTTTAAACTATTTTTAATTTCATTTAGGAATATTTGCCGGAGATGTAAGGAAACCAAATCACTGTATCGATACAAAATCATGTTGTGAAGCAACAAATAACATGGAAGACAGCAATAAAATGCACCCAACTCAAAAGAATATGTTTAAAAATATTTTGAATCAATCAAAAAATGAGAGAAAATCTGCGTTTATAAAAACAAACATGGATGTGCAACAATCGAACTTTCACCAATTTTGTGGTGAAATAAAGAAAAATCATTCAAGAAATGAAATACAATGTAATGGTCGCAGACAAAAATTAGATGAGACACTCTTAGAAGTATTATCTAAGTCCACAAGGAAAAGACAAAATATCCAGAACAATCAATTTCGTGTGGAACATTGTGCAAGTACGTGCGGATACAACGATTCGCCGCTGGAAAAATTCGGCCGAAAACAATTCAATAATTTGGAAGGCAAGGTAAACATTCCTACGCTTCTCTCCTTTGAATTTTTAAGGTTATATCTTATTTCAGAAACATATATTGGACGACTCGTTTGAAGGCGTTAAAGCAATGAAAAATAAGATCAACCGTGGATTGTTACAGGCCACGCCAAAATTTCTTTCCAGTCAAAACGTGAGCACACAAATTTATAAGTCATTATTACACCAATTTTTTAAAAATGTTTATTATTACTTTTGAAACATGTTCTTTGATCTTTGTACTAAATTTCCTGAAGTTGTCACGAATATTTGATTTATATGATTTCATTTCATACATTTTCTCAAATTTTGTCCTTCTCTTTTTCAGAAAACAAATTCTTGTAAACAGGGGAAAAACTCGGGTTTTCCTGCAAGAATAACGTGCGTTCAACCATTAGGACGCCGGTCGTTACTAGTCAGTTGGAAAATTCACTCAACTGCAGGATTAGGTGGATACAAGGTGTTTAAATATTATTAACCCTGATTCGCACTAAGAATTATCTTTTTTGTAGTTATATGTAGATGGTTGCCAAAAAACCAGATTATTTTCTTCCATTCATGATTCGACTTGTGTTTTCGATGTCGATATTCGCCAGGAACATTTGATTGAGCTTCATCCAATACCAAAAACGGATAATACAAATGATTTGAAAATGAATGATAAGTCCTTGGGCAGTGATCGTTGTTTATGTTTTGTACAAAATTCAGATTCATGGACTCCAAGCAATTTTTACTACGATCCTGGTTGTCTTCCTGCAGGCAATTAACAGTTCCTGCTGCTGTGTAAAAACTAGTCACAAGTTATGAATTATATAAAACAACACTTTAATTTTAACTTAATTAAGTAGTGAAACATTTCCGCGAACCGGTAAATTATGACTACACTCCATAAGTACTGTTGTAATGATTAAACTTAAGGCTCCCCTCTCATAATTGTAATTAGTGCCTTAAAGAGTATATAATTAATAAACAAAAGGTCTTATATAAATTTTGAAGAATTATATATAGCATCATGTGGCTATATCGATAAAGCTGTACAATATCCGACAAGATAGAACTTTTCGTTATATTGTTAGATTCATTAAAATTTATGGGGTGGAAATAAATTTTTTTTGTAAATAGAATTCATTTTCATATGAAATATTAAAGAGCCATTTGAAAACATACAAAATGTATTTATTTAATTTTAGTTTTTGGTCGTTAAGTTTTGTCTTATTAATCCGCTGTTGCTTCTTGCTGTTACTTTCAATCGATGCCAAAACTTATGTCGCACATATTATTAATTCCTTTCTAAAACTTAATGCATTCTGAAAATCACAATATGTACTGTGGATGATATTGATATAATATTATGTCTTACATACAGTACATAGCTACTTACTAGACTGGCATATATTTCTAAGGTTTTCCGATTCTCAGAGGCACCCACAATTTTTTTCACTTTAATGTTAAAAACATCTGTGTGGACATTCGACTTAAAAATTACGGCATGCAGTGATTTTCACGCTTATTTTATTATAGGTAATTACTATGACTTATGGAGTGCTGTGTGTTTTGCTGATTACCCTATGAACAAGGATAATCAAAATTGATTCAAAACTGAAGTTGCCAATATATGGGCGAGTTCATTTTTAAATCAACTTTGTGTTTCAGTTTTGATTCATTTTTGACTCAACTGATGTTCCATAATTAGAAATATTTTTGATTCAATTTGCCATCACAAAAGTTAATATATGGGCGAATCGCAAAAATACTGCATCTCCTTAGGTTATCTCATAAAAATTTCATACTAAAGTGAATGTTTGAAAATTAAAAGTAGCAACCATGAATGTTGTGTTTTCATATAAAAATTTCGATTCCGTTTTGGTTCAATTTTGTTTTGCTGGGATTAGAAACAAGTGAACCCGTTGAATTTATTGAAACGCTTCTTTCTTCAATATTATCTGTCATCATAAAAAAAAGGATAAAGTTAAGGGGTAAATCATAAGAATGGCCCAAATTTCTCTTATTTTTATTTATTACAATTATAATTCATACATTTAGGATTTTCATATTCTCGTCATTAGTGAACTTTCTTTATAATTTTTCTGACGCTCTACGGACCAGGACGAGTAGTTCATTTTTCTCATGAAGAGAATTTCTTATGGATTTTTTCTCTGATATTACAATTTTATGAAGGTTAGAAGGTAAAATGTTCTACAATTTTCGATGTTTCTGGGTTTTTATACATAACTGTAGATGTTTTACTTAATATTTTCGATATTTTGATATAATAAACTTCACAATTAGACATTTTTGAAATTTTCACTTTTATGATATTTAAGTATATACGGACATTTTCTAGAAGGTGTAATAGTTATTATTTTTAATCTTTTGATTGACAATTATTGGAATTGAGAGTAGTGAAAATCTCCACTTTATTTGGATTCTTTTAACTTTTTTCGTTAAAAAATGATGTTAAGTCGTACAGATTTTGAGAAACTATTTTACAGTTGGTAGTTTTAAGCCATTACGTTAAAATTTTGTAAATTTTCCAAAGAAATGTTTTTATAATCATAACGTTTATTATTATTAATATGATTGCGGAATTATTATTTTTATTTTAGTCGTTTGTGTGCATTTGTGCTTTTTCCTGTAACTTTGCATTTAAAATGCCTTTTATGATTCTCTTTCTTAGTCCGGTGCTGAATGAGTTCTGTAAAGTATAAAAACACAAAACAAGAGAAAAACATAACAGAAAACTCTTATGTACTAATTAAAAAAATAAAGTAAAGCTCTAATAAATCTGTATTTTTTTCCTTACTTAACATTTCTAACAATAAATCTTCAAATGGCTCAGAACAAAACTTTGACATAAATAAGCTTTTGTATCACGCATTCTGTTACCTGCTTTTAATTTAACAATGCTTACTAATAAGTTACTTATTGACTTAAAATCAATTGTAATTAATTTAGTAAATTCGTTGAATATATAATATTTGGTTCGCTGCCAGTGAGACTGGTTTGAAATATGCAGATAAAATATAATTTATATTTATTTTTTTTTAATTTTCTCTTAGTCTCATATTGAGGAAAACTGTTTTGTATTTATTTAGCATCTGGCTTTGTAATTCCGAAAACCGAAAAATTTGATTTACAGAAATCAAAACAGAGCCAAAGAAATACAAACAACTTTATTTTAGATACGTGTTGAAATGGACGAGTACAAAAATTTTGAAGTATTTCAAGGATCTTAACACAAATGTAAAAGGAAAATTTCCTTTCCTGTTTTAAAACAATGTTTAAGAAAATTCTCGCCTCAAAAGTCACTAAAACTTAAGAATAAAAGTTTTACAATATAAAAATACACTCGGGCTAATTTCCCAATATTAATATGTAGGTATAATATTATTTTTATACAAAAAAAACTTTAAAAAAAAATGTAAGCATTCAACATTTCTACATTAATTATTTTTATTATCACCAATATATTATCTGACTTTGACATACTATAGTCAAGCAGCTCTTCCGGCCATTAATTTTGGGTGGATATTTTACATTCTTTGACATAAAATAAAATTTTTCCTTTAATGTGTAATCCTTTTACGTGTAGGCCACATTCGAGAAATATCACACATTTTCAAGTGGGCTGGATTCAAGAGACGTTTTCGTTTTACAGTTCTTATACTTCACATGAAAGTTCTATCAAATAACTGCGTTGAAAGGATTCAATCAAGTTGCATTCTCTCTTATAACTTTTAATTATTTAGACGGAATAAGGACGAAATATTTTTAATTTTGCAAAAATGCTTTTAAGTACAACTGTTTTTTGTTTTGAATATTGCTAATTAATATGAAAATTTTTCTTACTTATTAAAACAACTATTCTTTGCTGGCTTAATTTTGCCGTAAACATTATATAAAATCATGTAAGTAGATTTCTTTGTGATAGTAAAATTTCGCACCAATCAAGCACCGATATTTTGCTTTTCTAATATTATTCCATAATAATTTAAAGTAGCTTTATGAAAATTTACGAGTAAGTACTTTAAAGATACATGTTTTAAGTATTCAAATATATTTTACATTTTTTAAAGAATGTTTTTTCGTTTTGATGTTTTCTACGTTGAATTAGATTACAGCAATTTTAGACGGTAAATTGAAGTTTTCGAAGTACATATTTCTAAAGAAGCACTGTTTCACAAAGTCTCCTACATCAACTTTAATTTTAAAAACATTTTTTTTAGATTATTGATTAAAAAAAACAATTGAAATATGAAATAAAATTCGAATATTGCCGTGTCTTGGTTCCACGACCACCAAACGATGGAGCCGTTGATAGGCCACTGAAGAGCTGTCAACAAAATTAATCTGAAAAAAAAAAAAAATAAATAAATTATATAAGATTATTAGCTTTATAGAGGAAAATAATTCATTTGCAATCGATTCTAGTTTTTACTAAATTCGTGGCCACGTATGAACAATGAACTCATAGTGATTAGTGACGGTCACCATTATTATTTAACGAGAATGTGAATGACGGGGAAACACATTTCGTAGGTTACTGTAAAAATTTGTTCCCTTGACCCGTTGGTATTCATTTCCTCTACATAGTTTTAATCACCAAACATTTTTACCCGCCTAATATGTAAGAATTTTACATTCACTTTTTTTGGTTGCGAATTAATTATTTAGGTATGGAACCCCACTTTGTATCCCCCCACCACCTTGTCGCGGTGGTGGGGCTTGCAGATCCCGGGGATGGGATTGAGCTATGTCGGCGGTGGCTTGCCACTGGTAGGGTCTCCCATGCCGGACAGGTCGTCCCTGAGGGGTCTTACCAAGAGGGATACAAATAAAACTTTAATGGCATGTACAACGATAAGGATATTTGTACCCCAGGTGGTAAATCGGCTACGCCGAGAAATCCACCCTCTGCGGAGGTCGGCCCCATTGGACTCTGGGGGGGGGGGGGCATACAATGCCATCCGACGTGCCTGCCAGGCACGGACAATCTGGAGAGCTCGCTCGACAGATTGAATCTTGGAGGCAGTTCGCTTGCTCCTGACGAGGCAGCGAATCCGGGACAGGTGACTGTTTCGGGAGCGCTTGCAGAGTCCGGGGTAGCGATACGTGCCACCAAGAGCGAAGCGCAGAAGCTGCGTGCGCAGCGGAAGCGTTTACGTCGGAAGGAGAAGCGGAAGCTAGGGAAGTGGGGGGGCTTCCATGGGAGCGGAGGAAGGTCCGATGGAGGTTGAGCAATCGACCCCAAAGGAGCCGACCAACGTGACCATCTCCACAACGCTGACGGACTCACTGGAGCTTCCGACCAAGCGTTTGAGGGGCGAAGGCACCTCGGGTGATACGGTCAGTACTCCGGTGAGGACGGATGAGACCGAGCGGCCAGGACCAGCTGACAGGAAGCGCAAGCGGAAAGTTGGCAGGAACTTGGCTGGCAAGGTTACCGGGAACCCCAACATGGCTGCGGGGGCTCGTCCCGCCTATTCTAAGGTGGCACAGGCGGACCTGGTCATGGGTATTGCGGATATCGGTAGGGAGGCTCCTCTTGACAGAAGTCATGTAGCGACTTTTAAGAAGGCGCTGCTGACTTTGTTGGATGGTCTCCCGAACGATGCCGGCGATATCGGGGTAACCAAAGTAGACTTGGAGGATGGGTTGATTGTGCTCGCGTGCGTCAACCAGAAATCCAAGGAATGGTTGTGTGAAGCCGTCGGGAAATTGCCTGTCCTATGGATAGCCGTTAAATATTCGGTAAGTAGCTCTTTTTTAACTATTTACTAATAATTAGCCAATACATAGCGCTTAATTAGTCGTTTTATTTAACTTTGTGGTTTCTGGGATGTCCTTGAAGGTGGATCACCTGCAAGCTCTTCGGAATTTGCAGAGGATAATAATCCGAGTACCCGGACCACCGGTGAACAAGAATGTTATCCTGGCCAGGATCTGTCGCCAGAATGCCTCTGTGAGGGACACTTCTAAATGGAGAGTCTCTCGTGCAGGTAGATACAGCGACGGAAAAGAGGGGGGAACTATTCTCACCGTGTGGTGTCCGGAGGAGGACGCGGGCGCGATCAAGCTTGCAGGAGCCAGGCTCAACTGCGGGTTAGGGGTCGCCTACGTCAGGATCCCGGGCGTCTCGGTGGGAGTGGAACTTTCCGCTGGAAAGGCAGCTGAATGATGCCAGAAATGGTATCGGTGTCAGCTAGGAGGGAGGTAGGGCCCGTTCCAGCAAATAAAATTTTGTCAATTAAACCTCCATCATTGCAAAGAGGCGACAGCACTGTTGCTTCGACACTTTGTGGAGGATATGTTGGACACAGCCTTGTTGCAGGAGCCCTGGTTCCTGGGTCTACAGTGGAACTCCATACGGTCATCGGAAGGCTCTGGATCTCGTAAGAGGGATCGGGGAGCTTGGAATGCCTATGGAGAACATTAGAAGGGTTAGGATTATCGAAAGGTTTCACCGGACCCTGATTGGAGACGGCACGCTTCCGGAGGATGCGGCTGGTAACATTTGTATTTTTACCGATGGATCGCTGACGAGTGGCAGGGCGGGGGCTGGCATCTATTTAATGGACATAGATGTTGCTCAGTCCGTCAGCCTAGGGAGATGCACCTCGGTCTATCAGACGGAGTTGATTGCCGTGATCTGGGCGCTGGATTATCTTCTGGACAGTCGAGTGCGAGGAGAAAGAATCCTCATAGCGCTTCACAACAAGGCGGTGATTAGGTGCCTTGCTCGGACGAATATTAAGTCTTCTCTTGCACTGGAGGGGGTCCGGAAACTCAACAGGTGTGCCTCACATAATGAGGTGCTGTTATGTTGGGTCAGAGGGCACTCCGGAATAGAAGGAAATGAGCGGGCTGATCTCCTAGCCAAGCAAGGGGCGCCCCGTGAAATTGAGGGCCCAGAACCATATACTGCTAATGGAGTGGGTATGGTAAAAGACCTGATTGATAAATGGATAAGGAGAGAACATCTGAGAAGGTGGAACTCCCTTAACACATGTGGACAGACTAAGTTAGCCTTTAGTCTGGGGCCGAAATCGGCCGTTGATAGACTCCTATCGCGAGAGCGAGGAACAATCAGATGGTTGATTTCAGTGTTTACAGGGCATGGGGGTTTTGCGTGTCATCTTCATAGGATGGGTATCGCTGAAGATGGGTCGTGCCGTCTATGCCTTGAGGAGCCAGAGTCTGCAATACATTTGGTATGTGCATGTCCGGCGATTTCGAGGATTCGGTGGACTGTCAGAGGTCATCCTTCGCTGGAGGATATGCGACAGCTAACCATAAAGCAAATTCTCGAGTTGACGACGCGTTCCGGGGTAAGGAGTCCGTGCACCACTGTGCACCTTGGTTCGATATTTCCTCGACAATATTATATATATAGGTACTGGAAAGTAGCTGAAATTTATTGATATATTTTGTGTCGTGATAGTTCATTAATAAGTTCGTAGGAAAGCATTATTGACAAATCCAACAATTTTTAGAAGCTCCAACGTAATTAATATAATTAATGTGATCTTTGTGATCTTGAGGGCAAACCATTCGACAGCTAATAATATAATTAACACACTTCCCGTCGTCTTATCGACCTGAAATTTTAATGATAAACTCGTTGATGGCAATGCATTTTATCAAATTTTTATCCATCCCGTTTTCACAGAAAGAAAATTGATGGAATCACTAATAATGATACAAAAATATTATAATAATATTATGATTTCTGAAACATTTCTGCGGCAACTAGGTACAATAAAAAGACGAGAACACGACAACTTGCCATTACTGTTAAAATATGTATTTCGTTATTTCTTTATTTGAAATTCTCTGCTGAATTAAACAACTCGTTACAGGTTTGTATTCGGAGATTAAAACTTCTAAGTAATACGATGTCAAAAAATCTTTAGATATCAAAAGAAAGATAAAATAGAAATGTAAAATTATTCAGTCAAACGCAATTTGAACCTTTCGGTGGGCTATTACGCTCAAAAATTATTGTATCACGTTAAGTAACTGGCAAGGAAAGGAGCAGTAGCCATAGTCTCTGGTTTTCTTTTATATCGAAAAGAAAAAAATTTTATAGCATCAATAAAAATGTTTCTTTTTATGGAACAAAATTGAAACGATAAGGACATCAAATGGTATGAATGTCGTAAAACCAGTTAGACCTAGCCTCATGTAAGTTGAAGGAAATATTTTTTATATTCTGGTCTGATGATACCTAAACGCTTTTGCCGGACAAGGGTGCCTGATGCGAACGACCACGTCCACTTCAAATGTTCTGTGCAACTGGCAGGACCACTGAAATGAACAGATTTCTTTGAAATTCTGCAATCCACAATGATTTATGATCTTGCATGTTGCAATTAACATTTTCACAATGATTTAGAATCATAAGAGCATTTTTGGTAATCATACCTCACAATTCGTTGGGCATTCGGATACTTTATTCTGTGTCAATCCCCAACACTTTTTGACGAGCATGACGTTTAAAGGTAATGCAATTTCGTCGCCATTCATTTGAACGTAATTCATCTTGATGGATTTTATGACTGTTATCGGTCATTGAAGGATGTGCATTGTGCATGATGTCTGCTTTTGCCGGTTTAAGTAGATATGCAAAATTAAAACCGTCGTATCGCATTGAGTCTTGGACTGTTGAATGTTGATGTATCTAATCAATTTAATTGGTAGGATCCTTTCAACTATGAAAATCTGTTGCTATTTTTGTTTTATAACGAAAGTGTCGAGTCGTAAACATCCTGTATATTTATATGTTTGGTATACTTGCGTATAGCTGAATTTACGAAGCCAAGAAGACATAAAACACTTTTAATCACAAAAGCATTGCAAAACTAATAAAGCTGTAATTTGCCAAGTGTAAGCCAACATACATTCCGCGTAAGGAGCATCGTAAAGAGTCACAGTCCGATCAGTGTAGCGTATATTAGTTTTGAGCGAACGTTTTCAATGCCAAGAAATAATGGTGATCGAAATTAAAGAATTATACAGGGTGTAACAGCGAAGAAGGCCACCCCGAAACAAAGTTATAGGGGACCTCATGGCGAACAAGAAATTGTTCTACGAAAAAATGCTATCTCCACCCCCTTCCGATTTAGAGGGGAAATTCTAGATTTTTGGTCGTGGGCGAGATTATTGCACTAAAATGCCAATATCTGTAAAACTACTTGAGAAAGCTTAATGTTTTATACCTTGTTGGAAAGGTAATAAATGTACCTTTCTAATAATGTTGTACACTAAAATATCGAATGAGCCACTGAGTCAGCAGAGTGGTTTATACTTGGAAAAATTTCATTTCTCAAAAATGACTTTAAACTTTGTAGGCTTTTTACGCAAAATTTTCCAATATTCTTTTTTGAAGTTATTATTTTAAAAACTGGGGAAACATTAACCTTGAATTTAAAAAAAAATTTTTTTTACTTTAAAAATGGTTCATTGCCATAAAAAGGTTCATCCCCTATTTCATCCCGTTAGGGGTTGAATTTCAAAAAGCCCTGATACACGTGTTTCTTTATTTCTAACCAAAAGGCCATATATCAATTTTGACGAATTTTTACTGCGAAAATGGCTGATTTCCATACAAACTTTCATCCCCTTTTTTACCCGCTTAGGGGTGGAATTTAAAAAACCGGTTTTTAGTGAGCACCTATAAGATAAGTTCTAGAAGTATACAAAATTTCGTGGAAATCGCTTCAGCAGTTTGCGAGAAACAGTGATCAGTCAGTCAGTGGGTTTTGGATTTTATATATATATAGATGTAATTTTATTAAATTTTATTAAGTATTTTCTTATAATATAATTCAAAGTGAAAAAGCACCCCCGCAGACGGTTGTAACAGAGTTCCTCGGGGACTTTTGTAACATTACAACCAACCCAAAACAGTAGACTAACGGCATCCAAAATAAACAAAGAAGAATACCAATAGAAAATATTTTTAGATGCATCGGCATTTTTCCCTTCAACAGGAAGATTTTGACACATTTGAATTTGGCCCCTCTTTTAGGTGGATTTCGAAGAAAAATCTACCTATTGAGATGTATACCATGTTTCATGCCTCCCTGAGTACGAAACCACCACCGTTCGAAAGTTTATATATATATATATATATATATTAACACGCTAGCGGCCGTATTTTTGAAGATATTGGAACCAAATTTTAATATGTTATTTCTGGGATTAATAGCTCGGTTAAGTTCGTTAATGAGCAAAATCGGTCCACGGGGGTGGCCGTGGGAGGGGGTTGAAATTTTGAAAAAAATATATCTCGGCCCCTATGAAGTTTAGAGAGAAACTTTATTTGGATAAATTAGAGTACTCTCCATGAGGTTAACAGTGACACACCAAATTAGGGGTTGGTGGGGTACAAGTGGGGGTGGGGGTGGAAATTCGAATTTTTCTAAACCACGTCTTGTGGAGTATCGTTGAAAAGTTCTTGATGGGTAGTTTATAAATCCATAACTAGTATCTCGATTTTGAAATAAATTACCCCAATAAACGCAATTAAAACATTTCGAAATCTACCTTAGCCTGTCGGCCTGCCGAAAGGGATTTTTTGTATATGTAACGGACAGATCAGCATCTCTGCAGGAAGCAGTTGTAAGACTGATAGCATTAAATGCAATTACAAATCATGTACTTAATTTGTTTTCTTTTCGCTAACAAGCAGCAAATTTCATCTTCCCCACAAAGTGCCAAACGCATTCGCATATACAGATTACACATACACATTAAACATCTTGCATCCGTGGCCCACAGGCCACAGTTCATCTATGGGAAACGACTGAACTATTAAGAGCAGTCCTACTCTTGTCCCGTGCTGTGACCATAACAAACCATCAGATATCAAGAATTCTGCTATATACGGATGAATCTATATGCGCTATTTTATTACGGGGAAGGAATTTTTACAGCTGCATAGTGCATGGAGAGATGAGAAAGTTTTTAATACCGTTCTGTAAGATTTTACGCCTTGGAGTTATGATTACCGTAAAAGATTAATTTCAATTAGGGTTTGCCTAATTTGTAATCAATTTTCGGGAATAAGATTTGTTGACTTCATAGTTACTTGGTTGTAAGCTAGTTCTTACAACCACTTGAGGTTTCCACTTCAAGCCCCGAATGACGAATACAATAAACAAACAATTTTGCTTTTGGACAATTTAATATCGCCGGAAAGTTGACGTGTTGTTTATGCCATAAAAATAGAGATTTTATGTAACATTGTAGATTTTGTGTTTAGAACCGACTTAGTGAAGCATGATTATTGTGATTAATTGAGTCGGTTCATTTACTCATAAGCGGTCTCAAGAATTAATAGGAATGGACGTTGGATTGGTTTGAAACATTGATGTGGTTTGTATGTAGTTTTCGTTTTTTATTGCCATGAAATTTCCTTTGATATTTACTCTGTTCATTACTGCGCATACATAATTCATTTCTAATACCCTTCGTTTTTTATTTGCTCCAAGCCAAGTTGCTGTTTCGCTGAACAACAATCAAATCATTTAGAAACAAACAACAGATTTTGATGTAACGAAAATATCATTTATGCTTGTATGGTTGATTTGCATTTTTATTGAAACTAGGACTAAAGCATGTCCCGTCCACCTCCGAACGAGAAAAACCCTGGATCACAAGCTATAAATACATTGCCAGGTCCTCGAGTGCATCTCCTGTTGTCCTGTGATGAATCAAAACATTTTTCTTTAGGGCGCGTCCATGGACCATGCAACGATTTCACATTATTATGTAAATAGATAATGTGATTAGTATCGGTATAAAATAGTGACCAGCGTGAGAGGAATTCGTAATTAGACCTAAGCACTAACCCGTCATGAATGCAATGAGCTTTTTTTTGGGACAGGTGAGTCTCATGCTATTGGCCCTAGTGAGTCCCTCGACGAGGAACATTGCAATCAAACTGAATCGCACAAAGTTCGCAATAGGTGAGCAATTTTACGATCTTGAATAAACTATAAAAACGGTAGGATTTGACTCTGAGGGGATTAAGGAGCTAAGCAGGAAGAAGCACATTGCAGATGACTGTGAGCAGATGTGTGTCTATAAGCTTCTGCTCTGCACTCTAACTTTTTGTAAACGAAAACATAAAGGACGATCTTATTCAACATCACGATATCGTAAAATTCTGTTTCTTAACAAAAGCGTACAGAGCCATTTGAAGTTTACGTTTTAGGATCCAAGTTACTGCCCTAAACGATCCTGGCAACCATTAAAATCATCGAAACTGCTGTGAAAGAGTAGAGCTCTACCGTCCACTGGGAATAAAAACTTTTGCATGGAATCCAGCAGTTGCACCTTTACATTTCCTTTACTCTTAATGTCCAATCTTAGTTGAGAACGAAATTAAGCAGCTTTTTATGCTTTTGTCGTCGAGTCCTTTGCAGGGCTTATGGTTATGCTTCTACTCCATGTATGAATGTTCCCTTTTTACATCATTTCTTCTACTTTTCAATTCAATGCAATCCTTTTAGGTTTCAAATTAATTTTTGAGTGATTTAGTTCACCAAAATTATTAAATTTATAACGAATTTATTGTTTTAACGTTGATTGTCCAGATTAATCAATAGAATACATCTAGGTATACATATTTTAATTTTCTTATGGAAAACGCAAATACGGGATACTTGTATAAAGTCAAATTTTTAACTACGGTTGTTTCTAACCGAAAGTAGTATAATGCTTGTCTGGATAAAAGGGGGTTGATTTCACAGTAACCGCCAGTTATGTCTTTCAGCACCCACTCAAAATTCTGGATGGAGAAAGACTAGAGAAATTTCATTTGTGGTTTTATAGCATATCTTTGGCAGTAAAATGCTGATCCCTTTCGTTATTCCATTCTTTGTTTAACCATGAAGAACCTCTTTAAAATTTTTACGGCCGCACTTTCTTTAGTGCCAGACAGGAGCAGGATATGTCGACAAATGAATGAATAAATGGATGAATAGATGGAATGCTTTGGAACATGAACGGGCTGCACCCAGTCGAACATCCGTCTTCGACTACACAGTTTCTTTCATTCTGCATCACCCAGGAAGTGCAGAGTGCACAACAAATAAAGGAACTTCCCACATACAAACAGATCTGCAACTCTAACTGAAGACAAAGCAATGTCGGCACAGACTGCACCAGAACCTCAGCAATATGGAGTAAGCCGTCCTCCCAACAACTTACAGTTTTATAATCAAGAAGCGATATATAACATAACGATTTGGGGATGCAAGCAAACTCCATTGCTTCTCAAAGGAATCTTATAGCCAAACGCTTCTCCTACCACCGCAATTTGCAAAAGTGTTGGAATAATCTTCTAAATACGAGTTTTCGTTCCCTCACTTCCTGCTTCCTGTTATCCTTGTCGAACGCGCATTTCTTGGTTTATGATAGCAGCAGGAAACATAAGGATAATTTATATCCTTTCCGCTCGAAGTGCAAGGTATACTAATATAATTGGGATAAGGCAACCGCATGTGTTGCATTAAGATAAAATTTCTTCTTCGATGGAATAACAATACAGCGGCCAGAAGAAGTTGGTCCTTTTTAAACTAGTTTTTTAGTAATATCCAGATGTAAGACAATTTCTGCAGTTTTCTTTTTAATTGATTGAATTTTCTTTTAAAGCACTTAAAAATGTACGTTTCTGCTACATTTCTTTCAAAATTCTCTAGCCTCTCGGACACCACTTTCAAAAATTAAAACATGGTGTCAATTGAATACATTTTGTTTTCACTTAAAACGAAGGGAATTCTTTAAATTTTGAAAAAATTTTGCAATGGACCTTCATTTTAAAAAGTAGGGCGAACATCTAAAGGTTATGAAGTGAAAAGTAGTGAACATCATGTTATTTATGTAGTAGGTTGGTACTGTATAATGTATATCAATCGTTTGCACTAATATAAAAACAGGGTTTTGTTTTGAAATAGAATGAATTAAATGAAAAATATTTTTGGTGCTGCAGTGAATAAAGTTATTATTTTCACATTCATTAATGATTTTATATGAATTAAAAAATTATTTGTGTTTCGCAAAGTACCGAAGCATTTTGATTAAATTAGATCATAGAACAAAGGCCATTCATTGCAACTAACTTTCATTGATACTTCATTCTTATCATTTATGGTCAGAAGAATTTCCAAAGCTTTCTTTTTGGTCTTATTAATTTAAAGTCAATGAAAATCGAGATGTCTCGAAAAATTTCTTTCCAGGACACGATTTTAGTCCTTTAAAGACTTGCCAAATTTTGTCCTTACAGTTCTGCTTTGAGGACTTTTAGGACGTTATTCAGAACATTACTACCTACCACCCAGGTAAGAAAATACAATTGGTTCGACATTGAGCCAAGATTGGCCCAATGCTGAACAGTCTTGGGCCAATACTGAAAATTACTATGGTTGAACCTTGGGCCAACCTTGGATGATAACCATGGCCCAATATTAGTTTCATTACTTGGGCCAGGACTGGAATCCAATGCCCAGCCAATGCTGCAAAAACAAAAAAAATTTAGTATATTTCTAGTGGTATTTGCAACTCTACGATTTACCCGGTGTTATGGCTGTAGGAGTGCACAGAGCTCTTTTAATTATTATCTATCTTATTTATAATTTATATAATAACATTTTTCATTTACCTCGGTACTGGGTTCGAACCCGAGCCAATTTGCATTCGAAACGATAGCGTATACACTGGTCTATCTAGCTATCTATCTGAAACGTGGCAAGCTTATACATATATTCATTCTGTCACTGAACCTAGTTTTGTCAAGAATGCATACGTGATTTAATACTGTCCTACAGTATTACTTATACAATGGTCGAGAATTGGCAAAACTAATCAGCCAAGCCTTGGCCCAATATTGAATTTCAAGCCTTGGCAAACCAAGATTGGCCCAAGGCTGACCCAATTGTTGAGCATTGGCAAAACCAACCAGGGCAGAAAAGTCATCATTTGCCGTTACATAAATCATTCCGCAGAAAAATCCTAATTGCACTGGACTAACAATGCAGATTGCATGGAGTTATAACCAGAGATGGGCATTATTCGAATAATATTTTATTCGAAAAAGTATTCGAATAAACAATAATTCAAGATTTTATTATTCGCGAATAATTCATTAGCGAATGAATTAATCAACTACTTTTAAAATGACGAATTCATGAATCCACAATATTAATGTTTATGTTACTGGGTATTTATTGTTGATATTGTTATAATATTTAAATCGAAGCAACTATCGTATTTTAAAAATAGAATTAGAAAACAAAAATATTTTGGAAGAAAGAAGGGAGAAAAATATTTTACTTAAAAACTACATACATAATTTAAATACAATCATTGTAGTGCATTGCGCATCACACTCACCTAATCTTTCTTTATAACTTGGTGGACGAGAAAATTTTTAAACCAAGCACCAAATGATAAACACACACACTTAAAAGTGAATGAGGAAATCCCAACACCAAAATAGAAAAAAAAGATTCGGAATAAGACAGAATAAATATGTGAAGTATAATGAAGATAAAGGCGGAGTCAGACGATAGAAAATTCACCAAATATTTTTGTCACATCTAGTCCCACGATAAGGAAGTTTCTACTTTTCTTTGGCGGCTGGGTCAAACCTTTCAAATTTCTTTGATCAGCCGAAATTGTTCGGCGATTATTGGCACATTTATGAGCGATGTCGGTCACACGATAGAAAGTTTACAAAATTACTTATAAATGTATAGGATTTTTGCTATCGCCTGACTGCCGCAAAGAACATAAATTCCAGAATAAATTGTGGAAAGTGTGAAGCGCTGAAAAAACGCTCACTTCTATAGACTGTGTGCTTCTTTCGCCTTATTTTTGTCCAAAACAAATGCTTTTGCCGTAAACATTTACATTAATTAAACTGATTAATAAAAGTAAATTTCGCAAAATTCTCTTATGTACAATGTTAATGTCTTATTGCACAACATATACTCTTTTACACTATACTTTGTTTAAAAGTTCTAAAGATTCAAGAGGAAAGTGCCTAGAAAAGTTTTTGGATAAGCAAAATATGGTAATAAATTACACCAAAGCTCAAAATGTGAAGTGCAGAGTAAATAAAAATCATTGTCTTCCCCAAAAAAATTATCAAATGTTGAAGGTTAAAAAGGTCAGCATTCAATAAAAACTTGTTTTTAAGTACCTGCTGTAGTTAAAAAGCTTTACATTTAAAAAAGATTTTATGAAAATATGCTTAATATATAAAATTGCTTTATAATTGACATTAACACTATGCCAACGTCATTTCCTTAAATATGTTTATTATTATTTTTGTAATATAAAGCATCTTATTATTTTCAAAAATCTTTTTTAAATACATTTTATTATTAATATTCTATTGAAATTACATATATTCAAAGTTGGTGTCAAAAATGTTAGTTACCTTCATAATCCTGCTAAGCAAACTAAAGTTTTTCTTCTTTTTCTTTGAAAAAATAATTTAAAGAGGATATCGCTTGTTTTAATTATGATATTTTTATGTGGGTACCACTCCGAATTCCCCGAAAACTCGATTAAAGTGTATTGGCCTCGACGATCTACATATGTACCAAACTACCAGGCCTCAGTTCTCTAGGGTAATAGGAAGGGAAGTGGGATAAATTAACGTTACAAAATTTGGCGACGAACGGAGGAACTGAAGAAGTTAATATTATAAAGCATATCAAAATATATCTTGATGCATAATTTTTATTGCCATTGTCAAGTAACCGTAGTTTTTAAAAACCGACTAGTTATGGCAATAACAGTCATTGGCATTACAAACATTTTCATCATATAAATGATACAATTGAATATTTATTATAGCCAAAATTATCGATGACATTAGTTCCACAAAGTTGCTTCTAGAAAAACGCGATTCTCCCGTTCATTGTCCGATGTGCAATTTCTAGGTTTACACGGCTCAAACTTTGTCATTATTTTTTTGTTTTTACATTTTCTTAAAATTATGTAATTTAATAAAATACAAGAAAAAAGTCAATTTTTCGAAGCTTTGTCCCTCCTGTAGGATTACGCACTGTTATTTTGTTTGGTTGGTTCCCTTTTCCCCAGCTGTAACCTAACTTTCAATGCCTAGACATATTAAAAGTATTTTAATATCTGTTTGAGAATCATCCCTATCTACCACTTTTCACAACTACACTACTTCAACTAGTTCCAACTTCATTATCTGTATTAAAACAAATAATTGTAAGCTCATGTAGTTGTTTATTATCATACTATACCGCTTCCTTGACATTGACATTGAGATTTTTAGCAAAAAGTGTGGAACTGATCTTAGATAATCAAACTTTACGATGAGAATTACGACATTACCCTAGTGTCTGTCAGTTTAAGGGGATTCTTCGGAAGTGCTCGAGACTTAAGCATAAAGAAAATTTGTTAATATTTTACAATAATAGCAAATTTTAAAATAAAAATTTAAATCTTTAAATAGTAATTTTTTTTTAATTCAAGAAGCAGTTATCTTAGTGTAAAAAAGACCTATTCTTGATTTGTCAGTTTTTGGATTAAATGAATAAATTTTTCGGTTCTTATGGTAAACATGTTTAGGCGGTATCATTGTAGATATTATTTAAATTTAAATATCTTTCGAAATGCAAATAAAATTAGGAGGACCACAGTAGAATTTGCCCGACAAGGAACTACTTCGGTGTATGTTTGTATGCATGTGTACAAGGCTAGATTTTTTATGACTACTTGACATCATTTTCCTTCACAATAACAACAGTACAAAATAGAAAAAGTATAATAAAATAAACTGCAACTACGTTATCACGCTCACTTTATAAACAGTATAGAAATCGTTATCTATAAACGGGAAACATTTTATAAAGACTGGTGTTCTCTTTTGAGCAGTTGGACGATTGAAGTAGAGAAAGCAAAGAAATACATTCGAATTGATCAGGAGGAAAATTGCTAAATTGCTTAAGGGAATTTTATAATTATTGTGCGTTGAAGTAAATTTTAAGCTCAATTTGTTTGCATCTAAACTGTTTTTATTTTTCTAAATGCAGATTGAAAGTCGTGAAAGAAATTTCTCAAAGTGGAAAATTTTCACAAACATGTCACGTGTTCTTTTTAAACGTTCTTGAATAGTACCTCCAAACATGATGTAATTTGCCAGAAACAAATGACCAATCTGCATCCGTCATAAGTTTCACGGTAGCTCTCCCTCGTCTGAGTCATGTTTTAGAATTGATCTCAAACCTTTGGGTTGAGGGACTCAAATGCGAGAGTTCTGTTAAATTTATGCTTGAAGCTCATTCTATTTAGACTTGCACAGGAATCATCCTGTTCTGGCAATGTTGTTGTTGTTCTGCATGCACCCGTTGTATCATTTCTATCGATTAACATTTCCCAACGAAGGATCTCTAAGAACACTGCACCACTTAAGTTTTAATTAAAACTGATAAAAGAGACAATGGATGCTGATTAAATGGATTCAGCTCCTTACATGATGTCATTTCCGGACCTTCTAGTTTTGCAAAAGTTCTTGTACAGATTAAAAGTGCGCCATATCCATGGCAAACTTTTGTCTTTTATATCATTTGAAAAAGTTGTATCGAGAGCCTTCAACCAACATATTATTAAATTAAAAGCAAGCAAGTGAAGTGAAATTCGGCCTATATTCAAAATTAAAGTCTAAATAATTCGTAACTAGGGCGATACCTACATTATTGAGGTGAGGAATTGCTACGTCGATGCTCCTGCGACAGCTAAATTACTTGCAGACCGGCTGGTTGTAGTTGTGGGCTGGGGTGGCGGTGGTTCTGGGGTGGGAGCTCGAATACCCGCGTTCAATTGAACACATGATCTTTGCATATTTATCGCACTGAAATTGGCCGCATCATAGGGCAAGTACGTGGGGTATCCATTCCAGAAGGCCGTCGCCGCAGCCACAGTGTAGTAATTATAGTTGAATCGTGTTTGAGGACTCAGGATTAACATTTCTCTAATAAGTTGTATCGCTGTAAATATTTGACTGAATTGAGAAATACATTATAGGTGTATTAAAAAAGTATTTTCTTAAAAGAAAACCAATCAAATTTTATCGACTTAAATTATTCGAAAACATTATTTCCCTTTTCTGTTTTTTTTTCTTAAATCTAAAATGGCAATAAACTGTAGATTCTTGTAAATATTTCTGAACAGATATCCTGGACTTACAATTAGATGACTACAAATGAAACCGTGTTTATTAGTTGAGATTTATATTTCATCTACTTTATAGTTATAGTTAAAACACTTCTTTATGCAAATTATTTAAAAATAAAATGGGTCGATATCGTGTAACTCGAGGGTTACTTTCGCATACATATATGTATATTAAATATATTATATTGTGTAGTATATGAGAGTATGTATATAGTCATAATAGTATGTACTATGTTCCTAAAAATGAAAATTAAAAACTTGCATGGGGCACCCTGTATTTTTGTTCTAAACTACTAAAACGAAACCGAAAAATATTTTGTTTTGTTTTATTTTTAGTTTTATAGAGTGTTACCAAGCATTAAAAGTTGGATTTTTTTAAAATTTTATACAATTCATATCTTTTAGTATCTTTACTAAACAACAACATAGTAAACATTTTTTGTTAGTCTAGAGTCAGTTAGAGATCTGATCTGTGCATCACTCACTCCACTCTCCATCCCCCCATTCCTTCAAACTAACAAATAGTCATAGTCAGTATGTTGGGGAATAGGGCGGTTTGTTTAATATAAGAAAAAGTAATGCAAAGGACTTATTTCTTTTTTTGGTTAATTACGATATAAATAAAATATTATTAAAAGAAATTTTAGCTTTTACAGTGTTTTCAGTTTCTTTAAACCCTTGGTACTTTGGTAGCACCCTCTAAATATTTTATTTTAAATCTGAAAAAAAATACTGCATTACTTTCTTACATAGTAGAATAAGAATTGGGAGTCCCTCCATTAAAATATATAAAACAAAATTTTTAAATAAAAATAAGAACCACCCTAATATGTATTATGTATATTGTAGTGTAATATGTATAACATAATATTATGTAGATATGTGTTTATTTTCGAGATAGCAAATACATATGTATGTTCCTCTAAATTATCTTAATTCACTTTATCCCTTAACTACAAGCGTTTCTTATTCAGATCATTACTATCCCTGCGGTCGGGCGATTTCAATCTCAGGACACGGCATGTTGCAGGGTATCCTTATTTACAGTGCTGTCTTAAACAGATTGTAAAGACACCTCTTAAAAGTTTAAGTGCAGGCACACCGTCGTCGATTCTGCTGTCTTGCTGGTTAGGATGAAAGGAGCTTGGCAGGAGAGTAACAAAAACGGAAATATCAGTCAATCTTTTACGATGTAATTCTCGCGTTTTTTATTTGTATTGCACCATTTCAATAGAAAGAATGTTTCGACAATGAGCAACGTTCGTTGTACTAAACTAATGGCAATTGCTGTGAAAGTATTTCGTGTACACCTGGTGATCGATTAAGTACAAGTGCCGCGCCGGTAAGTGGCCCGAGAACTAAAGCTCATTAATGCACCTAGAAATAGGATATAAGCTCGTTGTTTCCTCAGAGAAGCAGGATGATTTTGCCGGCTATGCCTATGGTAATCGGCTTGGGAACCATTGCCCACCTTCCGTGAATTTCGTTTTAATGGCGCACGGTCTGGAGTTGCAACATTTTAGTGATTTTATTGTCGAAAGTGCACAAGATGCAGCCGACTAAGAAAAGTCACGCAGCGCACGCACCCTCACCATCAGACGCCCTGGAAGTGTTTCTATAATCGTCTCGGCGATTCTCGGGCTAATCTTAGCGAGCTATAATGGTTAATGAATTAATTCCGATGCAGACGAGAACTCAGCGCTTCCATCTGATGGTTAGCAACGAATCGCGGATATTTTGTAATCAGAATGCATAAACACTTCGCTCAGGTTGCAGTAGTTAACGACTAACCAAAGTAGCGTCATATCGACTGACGAAGCCTGCCGTCGTCTTCGTCTTGAGCGTTTTCTTGCAGTCAAAGAAGTTTTGTGTGAAAATAGCATTGGAATAAATCGACCGCAATTGTTGACTCAGGTCGAGGTGCAGGCTTATTTAAATTGCTCGGACATGACTAAAACTCAAAACAAATACTACTTAGTTGTGGTCGGGACGCAAATAATTGGCAAGTGAACCAACATCGAACAAACTATAATATATGTATATTGTATATACCCATTTGGGTATTTATGATGACGTTCTATGGGGCTGCGTGAATTTTAGTTGCAATTTTTACGACATTTCCGCGTGTTGTTTTCAACTGATTAATGCAAGGGGAAGTATTCATATCGACTACGAGCCATAGGCTAGAGCAAATTGAGAACACAATCGCGTCTAATTAATGAACTGAAAAAGTTCATTGATTGACATTCTGAACACGTTTCTTCTGTGTGTAATGGAAGCGACATATGATCCAAATAATTTTAAGAAAACACGGGCAAATTACCAGGAATTTGCATCAAATATCATATTGGAGTCTTCGGCGAGGTTGCCAAAAAAGTTCTTTGAAAGTGCTAAATTATCTAGCAATCTTTTGTTTTGTAATCCAATTCGAATTCATATAAAATTATTTTAAAATAAACCACACCCAGCCCACAGTCAAGGTTTTTTGATAAAATTATCTGCATCAATATAACGAGAAATTTAAAAAACCGAACTACTCTCAAAAACGCCAGCCATTAAAACCTCTTAGAAGCATTGTGCAAAAAGATTTTATGTACCTGCACCCTTCAAATTTCTTCTTTGGCTGATGATTTACACGGCGAGATCTTGAGGGAAGCTCTTGCAGTTTTACGATTAATAAAAATCACGGTAAAGCACCACAACAGATCCTGCAACTAAGCCACTTTATGGTCAGAACTTTCGAGGGGAAGACTGCCTTTTTTCGTCAGGGGGAGCCAACTTTTATTTGCCAAGTTTTCTGTTTCAGCCGATAGGTACATATTTCATTTTCTGCTCCGCTATCACTCGGAAGATCTTTACTTTTTGACCAAAAAAAGTCTGAGTCAGGGAATTAGGGCAAAATTTCTCGTACTGAGGGTTTGCGGGAAAGCATTATGTCATGCACTTGATTTTATTATGCAGAGCTGGAATATCGCCTCCTTAGGGTTATTGTACAATGGCGTTCGTCTCAATCATACACAGTCCAGACGACTTTTATCTGATCCGTTTGCGAACATTTCCGGCTCATCCTTAGCACCTACGAACGCCACCTGTCCGTGCGCCGTAGGACTTTGGGTTAGTCGTAAAACGTAAATTACACGGTTGATGCTTTCGTATCGCGCGTCTTATTAAAACACAATTTTAGCGCTCCCCGAGAATCTTCTCTGCGTGGTTTATGACATTGTTAAATATCCCCAACAATCTTACAGAATTACATCTTCTTCGCTGCTTCCCCATCCCCACACTGTGCATGCAGTTCTCCTACACTCTGTTTCAGAATAAATTTGCATAGAGCGTTGTAAAATGGAATGTTTCAAATGAGTCTTCTTTGACTTGTAAAGTCCTAACCCTGATTTACAGCTGCCCAGCAATCCAACTACTTAACCAGTTAACAAACAACATGATCCACCTTAGAGTTTGAGTGGCTGATTATAACGAGAGCGCTATAAAGTCATTAATGTGAAGGCAACATTCAACTTCCATTAAATAATAAAACTCAGAAAGTGTTGTTGCATGTGTCCTCGGCGTATTGGTATTAACGGGTTCGCAGCGATATTTGCACTGTCCAAAATGGCAGAAACCTGCTTGAAAGAATTCTCAAGCGAGTTTCTTACAGTCCTAATGACAAATTGCAAGTTCTTAATTGGGGGCAGCTGGAAGACACTGCTATATATACATATTTGTAAATAAGCAGTTTGTATCACTTAAATAGTTTTATACCCTGTCCTGGATGCCTGCACTATAAATACCCACCTACGGCTGCGTGACCGTTCATATTACAAAAATAATGAAATGTTTTTAAACTCTCATCGTCAAAACTTTTATTTAAATTTAATTAAATTGTCAAAGAATTTACCACTAGAAGCAAATATATCGTGATAAAGGGGTGCTTTAAGGACGATCATTTTGTTGCGTATTTGAATACAATTCGAATTTGTAAGGCATTTTCACTGATTGATATAAACGTTGTAGTCAACATTTTAATAGGTATAGGTATTTTTAAGATAACTATAAAACATTGTTTGGTTAACTCTTTTCGAAGTATTTAACAAATATTTTTATAGCATCGTCATATGTTTTGTTTTTATCAAAAATAAACGAATACTTACCTTTTCATTTATATAAGGGTTGAAAAACACAATATTTTAATAAACAAGAAGTGTTCAATAAGAAATAAAAGTTGAGGTAGAAATAACTATTTGACGGGAATTTGTTTCTTGATCGGAGTTATAAAATGTTGATTGGAGGTATTCTTTTCAGCAAAAGCAGTGTTGATTGATAATATTAATGTTGATTGATGGATCAAGATGTTGATTGAAGTGAATGCCAGTTTAAAAGTTCTTATCAATGAAAACCATCCGCTGTTAAACAATATGCAACAACGGGTGTTCTCTCTCTCTCTCTCTCTTAATGGAAACTTTACAAAAAATAGTATCTAATTACACTTGTACAAACTGTTATTTAAAATTTAATAAAAATAATATTACTTCCATAACTCTACGACGAAGACATGCCAAAATATTTACAGAATTTCTACGCGAAAATAAACCGATATTACATTATGTTTAAAAAAATTGTGCAACAAAAACTCTACATTTTATGAATATTTCCTGTTAGTAAAATACATGTACCTATATTTGCTTATTCACTGGGAGATCTTAACGAAAAATTTGCTTATGTTAGATGTTTTTGAAAAATTTGCACAACGATTATAGTTTTTAAGAAAGAAAAATTATTTTGTTGCACGTTTAAAATATAATAAAATTTTAAAAAAATTATCATCCGCACTGTCGCGTTGTTCCGCGTAATTCGGCCCCGTCGTACATGTTTAGGTTGTGGATACGGGAATATTCGTTCACGACGTATTGTCCTGTTTATTTGAAATAAAATACATTTATAGCATTTATAAAAATATGGAAAACAAACAAAAATATGAAAAATGCTTTACAGTAAATAATTTAATTATTAATCAAAGGACAGAGGTGTGCTCATTTGTTGTAGTTCAGACCACTTGAAAAGTTCATAATTGTCATCTTGTTTTCAAAATGCTTTGAATTGGATGAAATTCCATGTTGAATGTATTATAAAAATAATAAAATATGAATCCATGAATTTATACTTAGGTAAAATTCCTGTAAAAAATACATCACTATCCTGTTTATATCTTTTACTTGGATGGAATTCATGTTTTTATCATTCCATTTACTACCTCCAATTATATTACTAATTTACCCTCGTCAATCCGCCTCGAGGCTTCTTCAATATCAGCTCTAGCATATTTTAGTATCACATACATGAGAGGCATCATTTCCCAAGGATATCGAAACTTTTCTAATAGTTTCTGACAGTATTCTAAATACACATCGGCGCTCTGATCTGAAAAAAAAATAATAAATTTTAGTTGACAGAGAGTTCCCATTGCTGAAACCTTTGATTAAAAAGGATTCACAAAATTAGTTCTATTTGCGCAAGGAATGTGGTCAATTCAGATCTAGATGAATATTAAATAAATAGGCGCCCTTATACAGAGGGGAGGGAGGTAACGTGCCCCCCTAACTATCAGAAAATATATATATGTATATATATATCATAGTCAGGTGTTCTGCCGAGAATATGATTTAAAATAATTTTACATAGAACATAGAAGATGTTCAGCCCTAACATACTTTTTGTACTTTTTCAGAGAAATATTAGTGTTAAATCCATATTCTAACATATGTCCAATTGTACATAATAACATACCGTTGACTTTCCTGTTTAATATTTAAACTTCATACTAAAGGAATTCACACGGCATGTTATACTTATACGCTGTGGTAAAATATCAAAAAGACAATACAAATTTAGCGTAGTCTCTACATTCCGTTCAACTTTTACTGATTTACTTCGTAATGTGCAGTAAGTAACAAGGATTTGCTCTTTTTAGGTAAGCACGGTTGAAATCAAAACGCGATGGCGCTAGCGAACCAATAAGGAAAATAGTTAAATGCCAGGTGTTGGATCTTTTGCCAGGCGGCGCGGCGGTGGAGGGCACCTGATTCACACTTGCGGATAGGCCAACAAAAAAAGAAGTGAAGAGTAGTGGGATAAATGGCGATGGTGTGCTGTCAACAGAGGCTATGCATTTTCTTCGGCGTTCACTGGTTATCGTCGGCATCGTGCGGGCATTTGGCGGGCGGTTTTATAATTCGTTTTTTCTTAAGAATTATTTCGTTTGGTTTCTTTTAACCGCAAAGAAGGCGGAGCTTAAAATCTATTGGTGGAAGCCATTATCCCCTCCTTCCAGCAAGCACTGGAATTTGAAGTCAGAATGGAAGAGATGTAAAATGCAAGTCGCACTGGAAGGGAGAAATAGTTAACAAATGCTGGCTGGCATGGCAACAACGGCTCTGGGAACTCGTCTCGGTAAGGAGGAAGCGTTAAAGGGAATCACCCATATTTACCCATATTTGTCCTGGGAGGGCGAAGGAGCGACAATTATGCTGCAAGAAACAAGAAGCACGAGCAGTTAGTGAAAAGATTCTGGGTAATGCGCATAACTGCCCGTTTAACGGCCCCACATAGTAATAGTGAAGGAGCACCGTGCATTCGGGAGTTGGGCGAAAGAGTAAAAAAGCAACCCGTTCAGTCACGACTGCCTTATGTGCTTCATCTGTCGTTCCGGGCACATGACAAGGAAAAGTGCAACAGAACCAAATTCATTTCCTTTGCTTGCTAAGTGCTGCTGCAGCCATTATACAGTATACACGACATGCACCTATAGTTCCGGTTCTTATTTACAGGCGCATTTCGGCTTGCATCTCACTCGATAATAGAATTCACTGCACAGCGACATGCAAGTAGTACATAGTGTGGCGACCAAGGTATTATAAATTTCGGCGAAGAACTTCGTCCACATGCTTGTTTCGTCAAAGAATCCCTTGGAATCCAGGAATCTTGGAAATTACTGGGAAAACGATCTCAGATTGGAGCTTAATTGATTCGAAGAAGGTTGGTCTTTTCCGTAACATAAGAAAAAGGTGCATACACCCATTTAACTTGAGAAAGGAAAAGTTAAAAACTAAATTTGAACAATGTATGTGTACATACAAGCAGTACTCAGGAGTCCTTTCCTTTATTAAACAGTGCACATTAACTTATTCACGGGAAATTCCTTCCAGTGAACAAAGGAAGGAAGACAAATTTTGAAATCGCCTTTTAAATTATTCATAATATTATATGAATCGTTTTATTTTCATATGTAATACTTATATCAATAACTTGAAACAAGATATCCTTATTTTGTCTCTTAATACATCTTGTTTATATGGCTTTTGCAAATATAAATGTATGTATTTACTATATTTTACAATTTCATGTTTCGGTTTATAGGATAGTTATTATAACGTGATTAAAAACAACACTTTCAAAATATGCTGAGAGCAGCTCCTAATTTTATAAGCTATGCTCAAGTGGAACCAGGAGACATAAAGTGCTAAAATTATATTTCAAAACTTTGATGCAAAATGTATCTCTTCGCAATGGAGTCATAAAAGTAAATCTGCTTGCCGTTAAAAAGTAATTCGGGAATTATTTGTAATTTTTTGGCAGGGATAAAAGTTATAAAGCTTTTATGTATTACGCAGGGGAAGTAAAATTAATTCGCTGACGTTAATGCAATTACTCTCTCAAATAAAACTCAAATATGTATATGTACTACTGTACCAGAAATTTAAATAAACTCCAAAAATTTCAGTCGACTACCTTATTGCATCCCCTAGCTATTAAACTAAATATTTCGGGGTAAGGGCGAAGGAGAATGTGGACGCTGGCGGCTGAAGTACTTAAACGGGAATTCTTGGCAGATTGCCAAAAATGTCGTCATCACTTATAGATTTCTTGCATGAAATTAGAAAATTTCTTTTATATTCTCACTTCATTTTTTTTTCATTTTATTTGTGTTGTTCTTGTATTTTTTGCCTATTGGAAAAAGCGCTAAAATACTTGTGATGTGTGACAAATTTCTCGTTTGTATTTCAAATAAAGTGATTTTTAAAAATGAAACGTTAAAGGACAACTTTTGATTGTTTTTGTCTGACTGAACTAAGTGTCTTATTATTAGTGCAGTTGAAAGCTGATTGAAACCCCGAACCGGCGGGATAGAGTTATATCCGATGTCTGGTAGGGAGGAAGGCACTGAAAATATATCTTAAAATTTGCAAAGGGCAAGGATGTGTCGTAAAAATTTTTCAACTGAAAATTATATTTTTACAGAGCGCAGTGGGCGGGACAGTGCAGGCGGTAATTCGTCTGAGCAGGAACCATCTAAAAGCGAGCCGGCGCAACACAGATTTTAACGTCTTTCCTTAAATTATAAAAAAAAGCAAAGATGCATCATCATATGCGAATGATGACTTAAATCTCTTCCTATCCTCTCACAATTTTTTACTGCCAATTTGATATGTTTCAAATAGTTTTTTTTTCCCGGTTCTTTAAACTTTTATTGGATGTAGTTAGTATTTTGATTGCTATTCGAAGAAAGAAGTGGATGAAAAAGACCAAGTTTCTCTGCTTTGTTTCAGACAGGAAGAAAATGAGTTTATCAATTTTGTATGTTTTGTATGTGCTAGCAAAAAAAATTTTGGCATAGTCTTTTGTTTATGGTGAAATTGCTCTTTCATCGAAACGACGAGACAGGGACAAATTTGTCTTAAATACAGACCGCCGAAGCCTTGAACGGAAATCTCGAAAAGTCGTAAAATGATATCGCGCATTTTGCTTCAAATGAATCCTCCCGATATTTCCTTCGTTTAAAACCTTAATGTTAGTGTCCTATATTCAACATGCGAAATATCGCGAGGTGGAGCAAAAGCAGAAACATCAGCTTCAGTGACGAAATGAAAAGTTTTATACGACATGAAGTTTTTGGACAGCAGACGTAAGTTTTACGATCGTCAAAACCATCATTCAACGGTCTCTAATGCTTGGCATTCTCTTTCAGCCCACATAACCCACCCAGCCCAGTCAATCCCTTTTAAGATATGCTCGTATCCTTCTGGAAGTAATAAAACGTCATGAAATGAATGCAATTCACCGAATTCCGTGACTATCCCGATGATTCTCTCCCGAAAAGTCTGCAGGAGGGCTAAAGGAGGAAAAAATTAAAAAGGGACAGACTTTGGATTTATTGAAGGGTGGTAGAGGGACAATCTGAAACGGTTCGAGAATTTTTCAGTTTTTAGTATAAAGTAGTGCTAGAGTTTCAACTTGAATCGATTTTAATTTATTGCAATTAATGAACGGAATAGAAACAGTTGCATTATGATAAAATAAACAGAATTGTTTTTTTAGAACTAAACTTAATATGCTGAAAATGCTGAAGAACTCACAGGAAGCACGAATTTTTCCAAATTTAATACAGTTCCGGCATCACAGGCGAAAAGCTTAATGAGGACATGGCGATGAAAAGTTCCATAACAATGAACAACGTTCCTTGACATGACAACTCATAAAAACTCAACTTTTACGAGCAATTTCTGCAGTGTTTAAAGTACGAGGCCATCAAAAACGATCGTCTTCACCTCTGTCACTTCTCTTCTGCATCGTTACTCTTTTTTAAACTTCAAATGTTTTCTCTTCTTGTATGAAGGATGTAACTCTGCGAATTTTGATTGTCTTGCAACTATCATCCCCGTGCATCACATTTTCCGCCCACGTTTTCTCTTCGTCATGGCAAATGTGAATTCAAAATTTGAAATAAACCAGCATCAATAACTTTCAAAATGTCCTTAATTTTCCAAGAAAGCTATGATTGTCAGTGAAACGAATAATGATGAAATAAAATCGTACCTATATCCATTTTCTTTGCACATTGAAGTTGTTTTTGATCTTCTGCGAAGGAATCGAAGGATTTGGACGTATTCTTTGTGAATGTTTTTTAACTTCGCAAACAATTGGCTAGCAGTGCAATTGCAAAATTAGTGTACCTCCTGCAGAGTTTGCAGTTCCCAGCCGATAAAAATTTATGGAAAAAAAATCTGAAAAAAGCGCAACAAAAATCGGAGTTCTCGTTATAATGAGAATCACAGATGTTTCTTGGCGAGTCATTAATGATGTTAAAAATACTTTGCAAACACGTTTTGCATTTGAGTTCATTGATTAGAAGCTAAATGACTAAGCTTAAAGCTCCAACTAAAAACGTCTTCTCAATGACAAATGAGGGGATGCATGCAAAACGTTCCTCCGCAACACCGTGAGGCATGAATTAGGTTGACCCTGAACTTTATTTGAATTGGAAATGGACTGTCGCGTGTTTCACCAAGTTCACACAGACGTGCACCAGTTAATTCCATTAAGGGTGCATTTCCTAGATAGCGGCAAATCAATAGAAAATCGACATTGCTAACTTTGGCGCGCGAATCCAGATGATTGGAGGCGTAGGACTTCAGAACTGACGAAGGATCTCATTGACCGCCGCGCCGGCCGGGTAGTTTCCGTGCCGTAATTGTTATTTGAAATAGGTACACATTTGTTTTTTAATGCTATATTCTGCAGAACTACTTAGCTTACTTTAGAAAGTGTGTAATTCTTACAACTGCGAGTAAGTGGATTTTTCGGTTCGCTGGACTCATACCCCTTGGATTGTTTCACAGGGTAGGAGTACTAGCCCCACGAGTCTCTTGAAAAAAATGTGACAATTGGAGATTAATGTTGAATGTAAGCAGAAGGAATTTGTTCATTATGAGTGAAAATTCTGTCTTTGGTTCTCAAAAACATTCCGAATGCTACATTTTCTTTACCATATATGTATAGCCAGTATAGGGCATATTAGTTTTGAGCGAAAGTTTGCAATGCCATGAAATAATGGTGACAGAAAAAAAAAGAACTATACATATTATATTCAAGATTGGAGAGTTAAAAGAAGTCGTTTTATACACAGTCTGTGTGTTGCCGTGGCAGGCGATAACTCGAAAAGGTTTGTAGCTAGATGATTGAAATTTGGTACAATAGCACTTCATTAAAATCTTACAGTAAAATTCAAAGATGAGCGAAATCGAGCAACACCTTCTGTTGCAGCCATGTAAATAGGAATCAATTTTACACAAAAATACTTGTCTTTGTTTACTGAATATATTCTACATTTTTCATGAAATATTGTTATATACCTAGATATATTGTTAGATATCTAGGTAAACATTACAATTAATTATTTCCACTGAACTTTTTTTACACGGTGTTGCAATTTTAGAGATACAAAAAACTTTCCTGTTTTACATGCATTCTCAATAATTTAAAACTAATTTCTATTTCTACGATGAGAAAACTGTTTTTGCACGGTTTTTTATACGATTTCTAAATAAACGTTGCTTCTGTGTTAAAACAGTGCCATTTTACGTCTAGGATTTTTCATATCTCCCCAACCAAATTATACTTTCCATACTTATTTAAAAACAAGCATGTCTTTAAATCTGATTTTTTTAAATAAAATGCAGATTCAACCACCTAAAAATTGAACAGCATTTTAATTAATCAAAAATTCGAAAACAAAGAACTATGGGGATTGACTTGTAAGAACTAGCAAAATAGAAAAAACTTTTTCAGCGAAACTATTCCACTTGTAACTTAATGGCCAAAAGTATATTTAAAACGAAACAAACATGAAATAGTGGGAACATCGGATATCCAACTAAATATAAAACACATGCATTTTGTTCATTATTTGTTGCATAATTTCAAACAACAAGAAATATATTTTGTAGACAAACTATTTAAAACAAACATTAATTTATTTGTTTAAGCGGCAATTGCTTGCAAAAGTACCTACGGTTTCGGGCAATCTAATAAACATTGTTTACGATAACTTCACTCAAGAAGGGGAATTTATAGCATGCTGGCTTGTGATACATTTAAACTAAAAATTTTAGTGGAAATAAAATGTAATTTACATTTTACATATTTTTAAAACAATTTTCGTAAATTTTTGACGTTCATATTTGTCTAAAATAACCGTGAGTGAAATCTGATGTATTTTAAGGTTCTGCTGTTATTACGGAATACGGATGTTTATTTAGGATCCGTGTATTCGCGTATTACGGTTTGAGAAATATAGTCGATTTCCTGATAGCAATGTTGATTCTCAGAATTTTTTCCAAATTTCAATTAAATATCGATAATTCTACACCAATATTATTAAAATATATTTTGAAATAAAACTCAATGGTAAAAGTTATGTTCTCCTTTAGTTTATAATTTTATATAAACTGACGGTTTTCCTTACTATCCCGTCAATATTTATTAGTTGGTACGGTTCAAAACCTGCAAAGTGAAAATATTAAGAAAGAATTGTTTGAATTCGAGTCGAAATTGCTCGTTTTATTTATTTTGTGTACTTTAAATGTAAATTATATATATACCCTGCATCATAAATGCTTAATCAATAGTTTTCCAACGTAATTCATAGAATAAACGTAGCTGTTATGAAAATGATCGACCATGACCACGCCATAATTGAACTGAGTCGCATATCACTGCACAGTGTATCTGTACGGTGACCGATAAGGTTTCTTCCACATTTGTCCAAAGTCGCTAAGTGAAATTTAAGCTCGGGTTGCTTCTTCCTAATGTAGAGAAATTAAAATATAATTGCATCTTTACTTCGAATTGTTTATTGATATATATTTCCCGTCAAGCCGTGCATAGTAAAATATTCATAAAATCTACAAGAGCACAGCATTTGGATTACCCCTGCGAAGGATGTGGTAGAAAAACATAAAAGCCTACACGTATAGCTCAGGCTACAGAAAATAGTTTTCTGGAAAATTTGCGTTATTGAAGAATCCAATAAGTAACTCGAGCGACGCGGCCGGCGTCCTTATCAGTTTGCAAGTCTATACCCGTCTTTTAGTTTTAACATCACCGGTTGGTGGTTTGAAGTATTGATAAGCAGCCATTCCCTGAATTTGCGATGCAAAAAAATATAAATATATATTTTATTATCCAAGTGTAGAACTTAGTACAATGTCTTATTTGCATCAACAAGAACAGGGTCATTACACAAGAATAATTTAAAACCGGGGGAGGAATGCATGAAGGCGAAGATTAAACTGCAACTTAAAAAAAAATAATTATTGACAAAATCAGTGTTTTCTGTTGCTGGAATGGTAGCTATCAAACCAGGTTGGTTTGGTTATGTCGGTCGGTCGTCTTGATTCGTAGCCAGGGTATCTTGCATAGTTGCCCGATTTATAGGATTCTGTTTACGAAAAATCCTTTGGCAACCCTCGTCATGGCTTGATAGTGGGGTGGAGTGCACGATACCGTCAAGTGCACATAACATGACTAATTTATTGCTAGACTTCGACATTTACTGCAGCCTCTCAAAAGTCAATCTCAAGGAATCGCGCTCGATCTCATCTCCCACTCAAACCGACCGCGACGATCCGTTCGACGACGACTCGATCACTTTTGACTTGTGGGGGAATTAAAATACCACATTGGTGTACATTTAGTATATGCACCGAGCCAGGTGATCGGGGTGATCGTGTATATCTGCGCACGTAGACTCGAGTCAACTCTAGTCACGTCACCAACTTCGGCTAGGAAAAAGCGTGAAACTACCAAGATGAGAACCGAACACGGTCATTAAAAATTTTTACGACAGTTTCTGTCTAAGTTTTGCGAAATGCATAAAATCAGTGGATAATACCCTCCCGAGCCGGTCGGACAAGGCACTTCGCTCACCCAAAGAGAGGGAAACGGGGTGAGCCGTTCCAACGTAAATTACTTTTCCCAGCCGAGAAATTTACATATATGTTACTGTGCCTAGGTGTGATGTGTGTGAGCAGCAGACATGTTTTCTTTTACAGATCCTTTAAATTTTTTGATCTTTTGCACTTCCAATAATCGGATAAAGCACCCCTCTCCATGATGCACCTCTTTGGCCAAAAATGGTAGTAACTACTAAAGTGTTCTTTTTTCTCTTCATATTTCATTTTTATCAAATGTACCACTTTCTGACAGACTTTAACGATCGCTGAACTTGAAATGAGAAATCCTGCGACCAGCGCGATTACTGCACAAATCATAAGAATTGACATTTATGCTCCTGACTTTATGAGGAAGAACATTAATATTCCTATAATTTTTTACTACTTGATGTATTCCGACGATTTTTACGAAGGTCGCTTTCGAACGAGCGAGGGATAGAAGTATAAAGGATTTATATTATGTATCATCTTAAAACACGCTTGTAGTATGAGGTTAATATTTGCAAAGGTTTGATAAAATATAATTCGAAGCCAGGAATTGTGGGAACTTAGCCCGAACTTCGACGCGGTTTACGAGCTCAGTAGCACTTTTATTGAGATCCAAAACAGTCGGCGTTTAGCTATATTAGGCATAGGGAGTTTTAACGACGCAAACAATTTATATTTAATTAAAATTTGATTAACATTTGGACTGGAAGTAACCGGTTTGATCTTTAACGAAAAATATCAGGTCCCAAGTTAGTTACATTCCAATACAGAATGTGAATTTTCTGAGTTTATTTCTGATCTTTTTGACTTACGAACTCAACTGATATAAAACAGATCTTTCCAAAACTTTCGCAATTTGATGACACTGAGGAGTGCTGCAAATGCGATCACCTAAGTCTAATCAGATTGTCAAGCTAAAGAATATCAACTGAACTCAGAATTCAGTAAGTTCAGTAGATATTTTTCGCTTAAGCCCCAACGCAGGCGTTGTACGTTCAATACAGTTGTATTGATGATTTACAGACTTCCAGTCGCTGTGTCGCCCCCCCCCCCCCCCCCAATTTGCAATTAATTACATAAATTGACCTGGTCAGGAATGCAAAATGCTTTTCAATGTTCAATTTTAGGTGGCGGTCACTTTAATTATTATTATATCAACCGGTCATAGCTATCGTGTCTGTGAGACTGGAAGCGCAACACTCATCACTCATCAGTCGTCATTTTGTCTTCTGGAAGGGAGGGTTCGGCGTGTCTACAGTCGCAAGAGCACAAGAGGGTAAGAATTTCGTTACTATCAACAGAAATGCATCAAGTACCTACACCTATACTCCTGTTTTTGCATGTGTTCGACAGTGCAACTTTTTCCCTTGAATGTGGACTCGACAGTGAAACGCATTCGATTGCCCGCCACGTGCCCCAATTGAAGACCAAGACTCCACTGCACTGCACTGCACTGCTGTAAGTGCAGAACGGGTGAGGGACGCGTCGAACGTAATCATTGCCTTGCGCAACGAAATTGTGACCTTGATTAGAAAGCTTTTTTCGAAATTTTAAAAGGGAAATGTGTTTCTAAGAGAATTTTCAGAATAAACTTTGATCATTATTTTTTTTTCATATGCCAATGTGTGCAAAGGTTTTATTTTCTCGGGCGTCGAAAACACTTACAGCTCTGGAAATGATTACTATTAAATTTAATTTACTTGCTACTTAGGTGTTGTGTGTATTACACAATTACTTAGGCAAGACCAAAACTTCTTATAATATAATATTTTAGCATCACCGGCACATGTCCCCGGAGCAACTGCGTGCGCGTGCACAGTATTTCTTTTCATAAGAGCGATCTGTTATGTATAAGTGCATATTTGTTTCGTCTTAGATCACGATTTTTAAAATATGCCCGTGTTTTATGATAACTGATTCATAACATTTATTTATTACGACTAATGCAAGTCGGTCTAACATTCAATGAAGTCCTGAAAGTATGACTCACGATGTTGAATCGGTTGCACTTTGAGTGAACATGTACGTAAATATAAAACTTAAATAATAATTTATTGGTTTTTCTTGCTAGAGAAACGCAAAATGTATAAAACTTAACGAACAAATATTTTAAAAACTTTATTAATCTACTTTGGCCAAACAGCAAATCTCAAGATTTGCAAAAAAACAATATTATTATTCTCGTTGAACTAAATCATGTATTGTATAGTTTGAAATGATGACTTATAACTCGTTTCGGATAATAAAACCGACAATTGAATAATAACTTTTTATTTGCAGTAACTAGATTGATAATTTCTTAATAAAATAGAACTTTCAGAAGTACTTTAAAGTGTTTCTTTCGTGAATCCAATTCCAAAATATGCAAACGTTACACACGTGTTTTAAATTATCTTGATGATTCTCTCCAACCAACGTTGCAAAACGATTTTTACTACAGGGACTAATTAAAGTCAGTTTAACTTATAAATCACCTTTAATTGTTGCATTCGTTAGAGCTGCGCAAATTCGTGTTGATGATTCGAATCGACAACCTCATTTCGAAAAACGTCCCGAAGAAAGTTTCCTTTGAATAATTCTCGAAGTCGAAGGCGCATGACCATTTGGGTGGCTTCTCACGGGCCCGCAAAGCCACCAGCGTCCAGCAGGTCGCCCAAGAGAACTCTCCTCGTCCGACGATGCTCCATGTGCGTGCCAGTACACTGGGCCATAAAATCTTTTTTGCTTGAACGATTACAACCGAATTAGTTGCGGTTCGTTTTGAGTATCGTATGATTTCGTAAGGATAACGAGGCTAGGAGTCCAGAAATGTCGTTGGAGAAAATGAGGACCGAATCCGTGAAAAGGCCACGGCGAAGCGGAGCTAGTATGGCGGCCAGCAGATGGATTATGTTACGACAATTCCTTCAAATTGCTTCTTGGACGATCGCAAACACCACTCAATTGTGTTAATGGAGAGTAACGAATCGCTCAATTTGTACAAAGGCAACTTGTTGGTTGTTCACTTTGTGGTACTTTGTTGCAGCGGAGTTTGGTTAATGCTCATCGAAAATCTCTGTCGCGACGAATATTTCCGGTTACATTCAAACCACACCAAAATTCCCAAAAGAAAGTGCCGCCAAAAACCGCAACTCCAAGTGCACCAATTCAATCGGTGCCCGGTGGAATCCAGTTTGATACAGCAGAGTATGGACAAGTTTCCGGGGAATGGAGTTTTTCAAGCGTAATGCTTATCCTACGATCATGCCCACTCGACCAAAGCCAATCCCTAAGAAAGAAGAATTTTGAATGCCAATCACTCACTCATACCGGAATCCCATAATTTTGTGCGGACACTGGGAGATCCCTCATCTCTGATGTGGTGTCCTTTATTGAGTCTCAAAAACTCCAGCAAAGCTAGCGATTTCAGTCACTTTGAGTTGTAGTTGGAGTGAACAGAAGAAAAACATTGACAGCATTTTGCCGTGGGCAGGTTTAAAAGTGTCACTGAACTGGTTTTGCGCAATTTATGTGTGAGTTTTCCAGTTTTGCAGTTTCCGCAAAAAGAAGTTGCAAAAAGAAATCCAAGGATTAAGTTTGTTATAGGACATGAAAGAAACACTGCTCTGATTTTGAAGCATCGTCAAATTACAAAAAACACAATATTAGAATGCCACGTTCAACACGAATTACTTATATACATTTCAAAATTTCAACCGTTGAAAATAAAAACCCACTACCATTTCTGTCGCCATATTTTCAGAGTTCTTTGTCATGAAAATCCCTGAATATATTTATTCAGTTAGTTGATTAATTATCACTGCACCGGTTCATCGCAATCGCTTCAAACTTAAGAAGCTTGTTTAAGAAGTTAGGCTGCAATTCTTAACATTTGCTCTTTTTTGCAAACAATACACTTTCCAAACATTTTAGTCTAGTCTGTGAATTTTTATTTATTTTATGTAAAGTTCATGTGTTGCAAGCACGCTTCGGCATAAATTCCACAGTTCTCATTTTTAGGACATATATTGAGAAGCGATGTTGTTTTGATTATTAAACTGAATTATTTTATGAATAATATAAAATTTGTGATAGCCGGAAATTGTTGATTAATGACAGATATAAGTTGTATATAGTCTCATATAATTTCGGTAAAATAAAACCAGTCTTTACATGAGGATCAATATATTTTAGGATCAAGTCCATCAGCAGTTTCTGGCAAGTCTCTCAAAACAAAATTGGATCAAAAATTATGTATTTTAATTCGTTAAATTTTTTCATTTTTGAGAAATTCAATAATTACAGACCAATACATTTTCTTGGTATCAAATTTTTGTAGAATTTGTTTACGCCTTATATAATATTAACCAACGTTATCAAATTCGACTCAGTTCAGCAAAAAATCTCTCATGTTTTCCAGATTAATCTATGCTCTCTGGTCGTTGATTCCCTAAGAACTCCCCTGAAAAACTATACTCAAAAGTAGAAAATAGCTATTTACTATATTTTGTTATTTTATAAAAAGCAAACAAGTAATAAAACGAAATAAATTTGTAGACATTATTTGATATAAAGTTTAGGACGATTTCCAAATGGTTTTCCGGTGAATTTCCTGATTTCGCACTTCTTTGACCCATTGTTACATTCAAGTACGATCAAGTCACTTGAATCTGACCAGAAACAAATTAACACTGAATTTAAATTGAAACTAAATTTAGCCACAAAATTGTTTTGTTCTCTTTTGTTTTATGTCGTTGACAGTTCAGGACATGTTCCCCGGTAACAGAACTCCTCTGCATCCAAAATCCAAGGCCCCGTAGAACCTGAGATGTGACAAAACATTGCGTACAAAATTTTCATTACGTCGTAATCGATTCCATGTGTGTCCCTTTAGTGATAATAAGGATGACGGGGGAACAGATAATTTGCTGTCAGACTTTCGGGTTGTCGGTAATAGAGAAATTGTATGCGGAGAAACCCTTTCGTGTTAAGCTATCGGAAAAATAGACTTACTTCACAGATACACCGAACTGCAAGAAATCCTGAGATAGAACGGCAACTTTTACAAAATCAGAAGATTGTTATGTTATTACTAGTAAATTTATTATTGTTCTTGTATTGATACGAGCATGTGATGGTTGCAGAAAAGAAACTAGCTTACTATCAAACTAAATCAAAATGAATGTCCTTTTGGCTTTTGGTTGGTTAATTTTGTCAAACCTCACATGGCTAGAGCAATAACCCAGTCAAAACATAAAACATAAATAAACTTGTCCTTCATCTCACAAAGTTCTTATCCGTGCATTTCGCTGATGGAAAATAAGTCAACAACCACAGCCGAGTGGCGATAAGTGATCAATGCTGGATTCACCTACCCGTGAATTGCTAACTCTGCAGATTTTTCGTTAATCTTGCACGTACTGCGATAGATGTGATTTACATCTGGGTAAATGTGCAAGGAGCTCACATTTCCAGACCTTGAGTGGCCGCTGATCCCTGCCCCCCGTGGAATGCACATGAAGCACTTTTAATAGAGTGCCTGTTTCGATTAATAGTGAGAACTTCCTCTATTAAAATTCCTATTGCAATCTCAAATGAATATGAATGAAACATGTTTATTTAAGTTCCATATATCGGAAGAAACAAATGAAACTTTGTTGCACTGCACTTGCACTGGTGTGAAACATATTTTGTCGATCGGAGGATCCAGGATCGTAGTTCAGTGTTGATCTAACTCCGCATTTATTTTCAAGTAGTTTTCCCCTTTCTAATTCAATAAACAATATAGTTCCCGTTTAAGGCTATACAAATTCGACGCAAGATCAAGGTTACGTTGAAGAACTCTTAAGAATTGGGAAAATATCGCTTCCAATTTCATCGAAGTGACTTTACATTATTACATTTTTGTTTGACACACTTGAAATCTGCAGAGCATGTTTTGTTTAAACAACACTATAATTTTAATTTATTAAATTCATTTTAAGGTAAAATATTGTTTTAATTTCATAGTAAATAACATTTTCATTGCCCAAAAATTGAACACTTTCCCTTCGAGTTTGTGTAAAATCTAAAATCTATTAAAATTAATTTGAATTCATTTGTGTTTCCTTTCCATCACAAATATTTACGCAAAATAAACTGCAACATTTAAAGGCATAAAATCACTGTGTGCCCTTTCATTGTAATACTAACCCCAGATTCCGTTATTTTAGTGTAAATTAATTAATGGAAGAAGGTTTCACTGTTGCAATGTACTCAGTTTACTAAGCGATTGCTCTTATGCTTGTAGCTTTTCTTCTATTAGCCAATTTTGGACGGTTTCCATTGCAAACGAATCTTAAAATTCCTCTTTACCTTTAGATACCTGGAGAAATATTTTAATTTGTGTGCCATAAAGAGAAAATCAATTGAAATTACACTGAAACGATATTAAATATCAACAATTTAGAAGCATCAGAGGATTTAGAATTAATTAAAACAAAAACCAACCCATAAAACAAAATTTTGTTTACTATATTTCAGCTTGTATTTTCAAAATGGTGGCAAATAAGATTTGTTAGTTTTTTAGAGTAATTATTATTATTATTAATTTAATCTTAAGCCTGGTCCAGACGCTCAGTTTTGAACAACGATTTGTCTGCGCAGCTTTATGACCGAATGAAATTGTTGCGATTTTTAGAGCGTCCACACAGCAACGACATATCTGCGTATTTCGCTCTGTTTTGTGTGATCTGTGTTCAAAGTTCATGGAAGTCCGCACAGATTCACGGATATCTATGCTCTTTAGCTCAGATATCGTTGCAACTGCGCAGACTTCAAATCGTCGCAGATTTCCAGTCCACACGCAACGAGTTGTCTGCAACGATCTGATCTGCGCAGACAAGTCGTTGTTCAAAACTGAGCGACTGGACCGGGCTTTAAAAGCGCAAAGATTATACGCCTTGATTTTTTGATAATTTTTTGTATGCACATTGCACGGTGCAGAATACTAAAATTTTTGCAATATTATTAAACGGTGATAACGGGATAAAAATTTGTCAGAATGTATTGCCATCGACAACGAGAGTATCTGCAAAGTTTTAACTCGATTGGATAACGGAAATTAGTTGTCGAAAAATTTTCCCTTAACGGCGCAAGTTTTCGCGAAGTTAATAATAGATATGAATTAAAAACAAACATTTGCTCGGTTCATTTCGTAAATTGAAACAATTAAAATTTTATTTGCACAATTACTACATTAGTCTGTTTAGAATTATTGCGATTCATTATTAATTTTCCTATAAATTTATTAAATTATCGAGCCGAGCCCCGTCTTTGATTACCTTTGGAAAATCATTCTTCGTGACATTTGATACAGCAAGTCTGCCGTCGCTATCGCGAATGATTAGAGCACAAAAAGTATATAACCGCCAGCGAAATAAAATGTTACTAATGAAAAGCAATAAAATGTGATGCTGCTTGATCCATTTTATTTCACGACGCTTCTTAGACTCTCCTTAGAAGTCACCTTGCGAGACCTGTTCACATTTACGGCAATTGCAGCTTTGATCATTTTTTCTTGGACTTCGTTTCACTTCTTTTTATGTACTTAATCTCGGTAAAATTGCCTTTGCATTTTAGAGATTTAGCACGCGTTTCTCTTGTATCGGTTCAAGAACTCGAACTTTACGTGAAAATTAATATTTAAATAAAAAGCCCGGAGAGAATTTTGTACAGCTGCGATGCATCATTATGATTTTCCTTCTTAGTAAAACGATGCAAAATAACAGAATTTTCATTAATATTAAAATTAACACTAATTTAATAATGCTCATGACCATCGTTCGAGCACCCTTGTTTTAATATTACCGTGCTGCACGCTCGTCCCCATGTAATGTGCAAATATTTGGAGCGATTACGCGTCCCGAAAGCGCTCTTCCCCCGGGCTCCAGAGTCAACAGGTGAATAGATGCTGATCCCTCGCCTAATTGAGAAACCAGTCGCCTGTTCCTTTCTACTTCATTAACCATTAACGATTTAAGGTGGGAAGAGATTAGCGCGTCTTCTGTTTGTTCAGATACATAAATGCCTTACAATCTCGAAGGACCGTTTAAATTTCTCCAGACAAGTAAACAAGAGCTCGGAAGCGCCAAAATCGAGTGCATTGTTTAAAGAGTGTAACATAGGAGCATAAGTATAACAATGTCCAGTCACGAAGTAACACATACTCTATGTGTGTCATAAACCGGTTCCTTCGACTTCAATTTAACCGGGATGCAATGAGAGTTGCAAGGGCCCTTAGTTGAATGCATTTCATGCACGGTTGGTCTGCATTCTAAGTAGGTATATCACATTGTAAGTTTGCGGGGGTTCGCAAAATAAGCTAATGCAGATCCAAGGTAAAGGTACCCACTAAATTTTAGTTTCACGGAGTATCTCCAAAAAATTGCTTCTCTGGGAAACACCAATAATCTGCACAAATTTCCTAGGAACACGTCCAACTTTGATTAATACTCGTAACGCGGGCGGCTTGAATTCCTGCATCGTCGAAAAGGATCAAGCTATACCTGTTTCGTATTGTTTATAAATAAACTTAGTACCTTTGTGGCAACAATATAATCATTCCATTAATTTGTACTAACCATAAGATCTTTGTAGTGGAATAAATTCTTCGTAAAGTGTGAGCCTACGAACTTTTTGCTCATGACATGCAGAAATTTGCATAAATATTAAATATACGAGTATGGTATTCATTTTGTCGATTTTCATGTCCCGGTTGCCAGCTCCATATTATTTATATTAATTCAAGTATGTAGTAATTAAAAGTAATCGCCTCTGATTAGTTTTGATAACGTCGTCAACTGACAGATACTTATTTTATTGCTGCGCGTCTTTATTTCATCCCTTGTAAGGAGCTGCCAATAGGGCATTTACTAATGGTTCATGATTGCATAGTTTGTGGGACTTGTACTAATTGTATGCTTGATTAAATATAAATTGTCAATATTTTAAGGATGAACATTGGGCAAGGAAAAGTGATTATTCAAAGAATGGTCGCAGTGAATGATTTTTCGATGCAGATCGAAGACATCGTTATTTGAATTTTACACTACTCTAAAACCACAAGACATAATTGTACATGACTCCAATTATAAGATCAATCATATTAAATTACATAGTCGTACGGTGCTTCTTCTAATATCTTCAACTGCAAACGAACCGCAAAATTGTTGTAACTTGAGAATTTTATTCGATGTACAATTTTTGCAGTCACTTGTTTTGCGTAAAAGTAAAAAAAACTGCAGTGGTACGGCAAACCACGTGGGAATGTTCCAAAACCTCATTGATCTAATCCGAATACTTGTGTCTTTAAATCGGATTACATCTGTGCAAATAGGATTAAGACATGATTTTACGATATTTGTGCGTAAGTATTTTTTTTTGTTTTTGTAATTATTCTTGCGGTTCATTTTAACTGGGAAATACTATTTTGGAATGGTTGGACAGAATAAGTTCGATTTCTTAATAATTTTACGACAACTTTTCTTGCATTTCTGCTCACTTCCTCCTATTTTAATTTGGGCAGTTCTTCTGGATCATGGATTTCTTGATTTTCTGGCAGAAGTTGAGATACCGGAGGTAACAGTTCAACATTTGGACTTTATGCCTTGCAGTGAAATGACTTTGGTGTAAGCTGGAAGGTAAATACCTGGATACCCCAAAATTCTACCTGTTCCCACATTCCGTCCTTGAGTTACTCTTTGCTGGCTGACTGGACTTGGAGAAGAATAAAGTCCTACCGTCAATTTTTATCCCAGGGCAGCACAAAACAGCTTAAATACAAAGCTGAAATGAAGTTTGTTTCACAAGTAAATTAGAGGAGCCCCAAAACACCTCCCCGCTTTTATTGCACTGCCAACTTGATGTCGTTTTACGAAAAAGACCTGCTTTCATTTATTTATATATTCTTTCTTTCATTCGCATCACACCCCACCCTCCGTCTATGTATGTTGGCAAAACTGAGGTACCCTTTTTACGACTTTTTCACTATTTGCAATTGTAAATGAATTTTCTGCAAGGAATTTCCTTCCCTGTTGCAACCGTGCGAGAGTTAGTACGAAACCATATCAAAATGCAGCACAAGTTGCTCAAGTTATGGCAGTATTGCATTCACTGCACCTCGAGTACGCTATTAAAATCGCTATTAAAATGTGGTATGCTCCGGAATATATGCACGAATATAAGGATTTGATTCTCACTTAACAATGAAGAAATTAAAGAGAAGAATTCGTGTTTAAGATTAAAGCAACAAAAGTATATTAATTAATCCAGAGCAAACGTTTGCGAAGGGTTTATAATTTTGGGATCATTTTTAAGTAGCACCCAAGAAAGTTTTTTCAAGTTATTAAATGTACCTACCCATAATAGAAACAGATCTACAAAACGATAGCGAGCTTCTAAAGAGCAGATTTATCACAAAGTTATGCAGTAATATAATTGTTTGCTGAGCCCCTTAATGTGCAGAAATAATTCCATTTGCATTGATCTTTAGCCGAGTTTCTGCAGAAAAGTTTCATAAGAGTTACAAGTTCACTTCGATTTCCTTTTTACGTTTTCTGCCCATATAAACTAGGCTAAAGTTAGTTGCTGTATTAGCCGGAGCTTTAAGGCGCTTCGCTGGTGCATGCACGACGGCTTAGAAAATGCGTCCCAGTTTTGCACAAATGACAGCAGGTGTTGGATTTAAATGCATATTTAATTTGTTCATGCGTTCTTTGACAATTCTTAAATGCACCGTTGCATTGTTTAAACATGATCACTGACTTTTCTGAATTGTGTTATCAGTAAAGTGGTTGAAGGTACTCACCTATTAATGGACGATTGGTTCCATACGGGTGTATCGGAGCAAGTTTTCGGCTTGCTGGAACTGAAATGGGAACCCCGGAAGTTGACGATGGTGATGCAGATGATGAATCACAAGAGCCTTCAAGTGATTGGGGCGGAGTTGGTACAGTGATCTGATGGTCTTCGGTAACAGGGCTCTTTGATTCTAGGGTCGGTGGATGAATTGGAGGTGGTGCTTCTCCCATCGTTAAAGCCCGAGCCTCATCCTGGGCTTGAGCACGTCTTAGGGCGGTTTGTGCAGCCATGATTCGCTGACGATCAGCAGTCAACATGCATTTGTCACAAATACAATACCGAAATTTACAATATCTCTTATGTCCTTTAAGTGCTATTTTCAATTCATGGTTTCGACATCTTGCACAATTCGGTGGGGTGCGTGATGTTACCGAACTCCCGTTAGAAATTGATGCACCACCACTGCATATATCACTTTTCGAATCCAACAAGTCCGAGTCGGACATTGTGTCGTTCCAATGATCGTCTAACACCATTCAAAACGTGCCACAAAACTTCGAAAATACTATTTCACATTTAACAATTTTTGTTCGGCTTTATTATTTTGGTTTTCTTGCTGTTGTGAGACTTCACTTGATCATTCCAAAACAGCGGAGAAGCATACAAAGTCTTGCACTGATCTATATGCACTATTAAGCTAGAGAGCAGTGACACTTCCGCAATAAGGAAGAACTAAAAGGTTTGAGGAATTTTGTACACAACGTTGAGAGTAACGATGCAGAATGTATTTGTCATGCGCTCTGAACTATTACGTGATAGGGCATCTACTAGAAAATTTGGGAACCGAGTTATGTACCTGTATTTCTTGGAGACAATTGCAACTATAGACACGATTTATTTAACTTCACTGAATGTTGTAAATGATCTGTAAAAACAAAAGTATTTCTCAATGCCGTTCGATTTGCAAAAATCTATTCTATTGTATTTTTTTTTTCAATTTAGCATTACAAAACTCAATAGCAGCACACAAACGTTTTCTCTGTTGCACACGAAGATTGTCGTCCAACTATCTATCAAACGAAGCTGTTGCATTTTTTATTGAACCGCCAACGATCGCCGTACTTTATCAGATTTAAGCGGTTTATGATTAGAGCGCTAGACAAATACTCACTGAATGCACTTCTGATCTCAAATTACATCCAATTATATTAAACAAATATCTTTGCACATTATTTCACTCACTTGGGTGACACTACTTTATTGACATTTTTTACCAATGTGAGATGAGGAAAATTTATAAAAGGAATAAAATAGAATATCAGGACCGTACAAGCTCACATTAGCCACCCGTTTGCCTGCTTAGTGACCAGCTATATATTTTGCACGATCACTCGCCTGCTCATTTGGCTTTATTATGTATGGCAAGAGATAAATGCACGGCATGAAGAGAGAATGATAATATTTTAAAGAGAATCGACGACGACAGCGCAATGCATTTATTTGCGGCAGGCTTCAATAATTGTAACAATGTTGCAGCGCAGCAGCAGAACTCGTTTGATTCGACCTCCGGTGCTCCAACTGAATAGTGAATATTGGATGCGAAGCGACAAGCTTTAGAGAGAAATAAGTTTTCCTGGAATGTGCTAAATGTATTTGGCGTTATTTTATTATTTTCAATTTCAAGTCACTTTAACTCCACTCACCACAGATACGTATTTTTAAAATTGAACGAAATGTTTCGAAAATTTTGAAATTTTAAATCCCTACGAATGCGGACGGCACAACGTCACTGTTTCCGCTGCTATCACGTGGCACTTCCCAGTGCATTCATAAACGAGCAACACGAGACAAACAAATTACGTCCGCTATCATCGACAGCCCCCCTTCGAGTTCAAACGCCTGATGAACGACTGACGAGTGACGACTGACAGTGGTGGCACTATTGTGGTCCGCCGATCTCTCGCGACTTCTTCCTGGCGGATTTCGTAGCGGTGAGACAAGTGAGGCCGCGATTCCAATCTCTCGTACTTCGCACTCTCTCACTTCCACCAACCCTGCACACTGCGCTCGATGCAAGGCTGCTGCAAGTGCATGTGTTCTCTACTGCTGTCCAACGCAACGCAACGAAAAATGACTGATGTGCACTTGGTCTGTGCTGTGTGGCTGGGGCTGCCTCTCACAAGCATCGACACTTTTGGACGTACCAATTGAAGAATTGAAGATTGAATCCTTTGAAAGTCAATTATTTCAAAATTATTTATTAGGATATTACGAATTTGATTTCATTTCGAAATTGTAAGCATAAAAATAGTCAAATTCATTTTCCACATACGCGTCTCTATAAAGGATCTAATTTTTAATCTTAGCCAATGGTTAAGGCCAAGGGATACAATTCATGAGCACATATTTACTGACTCCTGAAAAACACTAAACCAGATATGTCGACAGTTTACTCCTGTTTTGCTTAAAATTCATGAATATTGTAGCGTTGTAATGTGAATTGCACCCCAAATGCATGAAGGGCGCAAGAATTGCCGCCAATCCAGAAATGATAACATTTTCACCTCATCGGATTTTATTGCTGTAAGTTCTGAAGTTATTAGGTCAACGCCTTTACAATTACTGCCGAGTGTTTGTGAAGGCAATTGACGCAGATGAAGTTGTTCGCCGGGAAAACTATGTTTGTGGATTACACACCTTTTGTGTTCTCTCTCCGGTCTATCTATCTATATTCATTATCCCTGCCCGTAGTAATGGTGAATATCCTCCGAATTCATGTCAGAAAGCTGTTTTCAACTGAAACTGGTCGGGATAAATACAAAACAACAGAGGCCAAGAAGACAATTCTATTCCCTTGGGATCGTTTAAACATTATCCTTGGGCATACACGCTGCTTGCAAGGAGCTGCTCCTTGATGCCGAGCATGGGGCGTTATCTCCACATGTATCCGTTTTTATCGCTACGCCTCGGTCCGATTGCGAGCACAAGGAAGTGTCTCGTTGCATCCTCAAATAGTTCTCCTTTGTTCAAATCCTCAAAGTGTTCCTGCACTGTCTAAAAGAGTTGTGCCGAATTGCTCAAGTTTGGAATATCGTGTGTTAATTCAGTAAACAACTTTCAGCTCAGAATTCTTGAGGGACATCTAAAGTTGGCTTCGAGGATTCCAAGGACATGAGGCGCACACATCAACACACAGCTCCCAATAAATTTTACGGTTATGGACTGATGGTATTCATCAGTTTTGAACCGAAAGTATACCGAAGTAAGTTCTGCTGCAGCGGAGGGCAGTTGTAGTGCTCTCGGCACACCGCACATAGCATATGCATGCTTTTGGTTATAACTTTCTGGCATTGGATTCCCGCATTTTCTTTGGCACTTCCTCAAATTCGATTTAAGTTGAACGTGGGTGAAACTCATAGAGATAACGACTCCAGATCATTTTGTACATTATTTAATTTCAAAAAGCTTAACATAGTAAACAGTGTTTCACTATCTTTATATATTACAGATTAAACACGAGTCAAAAAAGACATGAGCGGAACATTTTTGTTTTGGCCTTTGGGTAGACGTCTCTAACTGTCTATATAGCGCTTTCAAAAGCCAATGTAACGGAAGTGAAATGATACTAATATATGGACCGTTTATTTTGAAAGTGGTGTAAGTCCACTTTTTAAAAAAATTGAGAAAACACATAATTTACTTGTAATTTAGTGTAAACTTTTTATTTATAAACAATTCAGAATTACTATTTTAAAAAATCCATATGCTTTGATAAATTTAAAATTCGTCAATAAAAGAAAGAAGGAAATCTGGAAATCGCTCCCCGTTACAAAATTGTTTTTAATCTTAAAAGTTAAAATGCAATAGCAATCTATTGAAAATGAAAAATACCGAATTTCAACATTTTTTATAATATATCTGGAGGGACCAATTTCGAAAGTCAAAATTCGAACAGAAACTGAACATTTTAATATTATTTATAAAGCATAATTAAATGTTTCTTCTAATATGCAATGTTACAAAAAAGGTGAGTTAAATGTTCTTTAAAGGTTTTGCAAAATGTTACTATTAGCATAAAATATCTTGAGCGTCCACTATAGTTTCTATAGGCATAGTTTCTTCCTTTCGCGGCATGGGTAAATCTGTAAATGAGATCAGATAATACTGAAATTGTATGTAGCTTTTTTTTGTATTATCCAACCATTCTAAAGGCAGAACCAAAAAAAAGTAAACAAAAAGTTTATCTACTTATAAGGACAAGTGAAATGTACTTCAATAACAAACAGGTAACAATAGGTAAAAAAGCTTAATTTAAGGTATATATGAAGTCTGTGATACCCTGAATTTGTTTCAGTTAATTGTCCACTAAACTAAACAAAATATTCCGTAATTAAAAATATGTATCGATTAATTGATTTTATCATAAAATAACTATTTATTGATTTCCTAAGACATTTTATCTACTAGTAATTAATTTTTAGATCAAGAAAAATAATACAAAATACACATACCTACCTAATTTCATCTTATTCGCTGGATTTGCAATTCGCAAGCAGAATCACCTGAAGAAGAAATCTTTTTTGAGTACATTATTTTCACAAAACAGAGAAGAGAAAACAATAATTTGATTATATTAATAAAAAGTAAAAATTTATAAAACCGCAAACATTAGAAATCAATACGAACAAATGTCGTGAACAAGTGCACTTGCACCTGAAACTTACTGTGCACACACTCAAACAGCTTGTCAGCCATAGCCGGTCATTGATCCTGCACGTCTGCAGTCTGCACCTGAGGATTTGGTCGAAACGTAAAAGCATATTTCTCATTACTCTACATAAGTGATCGGAATCAAACAACTAATTACACTCGCACTATAATTAAACGCAGAACTGACGATTTCCATCTAATTTGACATGTAATAACAGTAACAAACTTGGTAAATCAAACTTTTCGTGGAGCGAACCAGTCACGTCACGACAAGATTAATTTCTATTATTAATTTTTCCGATTACCTATTTATATTCTTTCATTTCATTATTGAATGCAGTCAATACACAGATATTAGAAAACTTTAGATTGTTATGATTTTGTTTTATTCTATTTTAATGTTATAAGTCTTAATAAACATTTCCGTGCATTCTCTTCGTGAAAACTATCTAACGTTTTGGGCGACTCCTAACGGTAAAGCTGCTTATTTTTTGGCTTTAAAAGAATCGCTAACAATTAATTATCATTTATAAATATCATATATATACATTGCTCTTTGCCACTCACCTTTGGACCTGATTTCATCCACCACCACGTCTTCGGCCCTTTGTGAGTTGCCTCCTCCATGAAAGTCTCCCCCAAGATCGTTCACGACGACCTTCGCCCCTCGGGATGCGAGCCCAGATCCAGCGCCTGTGACCACCACAACTCTTCCATCAAAACGCAATTCGGACATCGTTTGTATTGATATACGAGAAATAAGAATGATCTATTATATTTCTCCAGCCGGAAATTGTACTAGAAATTAAGGAATTCGGGCCCCGGGCCGATCTATTATTTATTATTATTTGACACGGAACTACAGCCTCCAAATGTCCTAGATTTCACCAAATTCAGAAGTCCCGTCGAACATGTTCGATGCGCGCATGCGTAGTTCTGTTCGAGTCGAATCGAATTGAGTTCACTGTTTCCAGCGCCATTCCGGTGGTAGGCGTGCATATTTCCCCAACACCACTGTAAACCTTTCGAAAAAAAACCGAAGAATACCTTTCGAAAGAATTGTCGTCACACTTGCATATGTAGCTTTTGAAAACGACCGTTAAATAAATGTACATATGAAACTTTGGTGCAAAGGTGGACAACAAAGCGGATACTTTCAAACTAAGTAACAAATTCAATAATATTGACAAGTGACGTGAAAATCAATAATAACTAATAGGAAAAACAAAACAGGTAAACAAAAGTTGAATTATTATCTCTATTTCAGATTTACCCATTTTCAATGAGCTGTAACTTTCCAACATCAGATGATATCAAAACCCCCTTTCCTAAAGTTGTAGAGCATAAACCTGTGAGTTCAAAAAGCATTCATTATAAGCAATTTCATTATAACGAACCGCTACTTAATTAAATACTGTAGTGATCTGACACACAGTTTACCCTGGAAAAATATAACGAAGCAGATGCAAAGTATCTATAAAAAAATCAAAATTTATTTCTCTCCTCCGTTAATTTGCAAAAAGCAAACTTCAACGTTCCCAGTCTCTAAATTTTAATATGTTTAAGAATCAATTAGAACATTTGAATATTATTACTTAGGTCCGTATAAGTATAGGTCCAGTAAAATAAAATTACCAAAATTTTACAAAATTCGTTTTGTTTTTTCTTTATTTGGCACATCTCGAAAAATGAGGAATGTGATGTCAGAGGGGGTTGACCTTGGACTTTTTTCGCGGTGACCATCTGTGTGAAAAAGTGCCATTTCTCGAGTCCCCCCTGTTTTAGATTTAGATTTTTACGTTCGAAACTCAAACTACACTACTACTACACTGGTTGATAGTAACGCCGCCGGTGATGTAAAACCGAACCTCTTTTGCATAGCGAGATTTGTACTAGATTTCCAAATGACAAACCGCGTGATAAGAAATGTTCCGCGACAATGCGGTAGATGGCAATTTGCGGTTATTTTTCTGCATTGAAATATTTTTGTGTTTTTTCATCTTACACTGACTTCCGAGGAAGAAGGCACAAAAAATGGATAATACTTCCAGCACCTGTACACAGTACGATAAAAATGATAGTAACCATACCAGTAAATAGAAAAATCGTACAAGACGAAAAACTTCTTCTAGTAAAATAACTTTGAACTCGTTGCTAGTTGCCCACAGACTCAAACCTAAGAGCGCCGTCTGTCTCTAGCGGATAATTTTGCCGATGATGACGAGCCCCGTTTTTTGACGTTTAGCAAGTAAATTTGTTTTAGGTTGGGATCTCGGATTAGGAAAGCCAGAAAAAGAGCACACAATGTAATTTCACCAGTCAGTAAACAATTCGATTCATCAAATTAATTTATGTTTTTTTTAGATTGCAGAAAGCATCAACATCTTTAAATCTCGAGTAGTTGTTACAATGATTCAAAAGAATTTTGATACAAGAAAGAAAAAATTAAAGCTGTTTGCGAAAAGCGAAGGGCAGACTTAATCAACATTAGTAAATATAGGTGAGCTTCAGAGATTTCATCTGAATTTATACAGTTACGTTACCTATTTTTGTAAACATTTTTTGTTTACTATTTTCGACGCCTATAATTTCCATTTTCAAGTAGTTTTTAGTAAAGTTAAGATATCGTTTCAGATCTTTCTTAAAAAATTGCGCATTCCTGCAGAGAGGAGCAAATTCAGAAGTCCCGTCACGTCACATATGGTGTGATCCGCGCCCGCGGATTTCTGTTGCCTACATTATCATATAACAATTAAACAGCTTTTAAAATACTAAAAAAACACTCTGATTAAACTTTTAGTATTTTTTTAAACTTTTTTAGTATTTTAAAAGCTGTTTAATTCCGTTATATGTATTAATCAGCAATTTGACGAGTCAGAACAAAACGGAATGCGGGAAGGAAACAAAACAAACTCTCTCTGTCTCTTTCTTTTGCGGAATTTGAACACATTTCCCCTGCAGATTCGGGAAATTTCCATTTTTTAGATAGAAGACACGGAGGGAGGGAAAATACAATGACAAGGGAAATTTAACGGGAAATTAGTTTGATGGCTTGTTTTATTTTTCGTCTTGCGTGTTTAGATTGTTATTGATTGACTGCTTTTTAAAAGCAGAGCAGACGACGAAACTAACGGGTTAAACATTAAAACAGTATATACGAATTTATCGCGGTTAAGTATAACGCGGTGAGTAGAAAGTAAGTGAGACACGGCCTTAATCGACTAAAAACTTCACTGAAAATCGAAGTAGTTGCCCATTTATTTAACCGATTAAATTCTATAATTTTGAGAGTACCAAAATTTACTCAGTTAAATTGTACGGTTACTTAGGCAATGCAAAATACATGAAGAAAAGACGAAAGAATGCTAATAAATAAAGGACCTTGCCGTACAAAAAATTTTGATGAAGTGTCAAAATGGGGCACATTGTAAGTGTCCTTCAAGACTTCATATCTACAACAGGGACATTGGCTGACCAAGAAAACGATCAAAGCCGTACCAGAGATCATAATCACCAAATAATTTTAGAGAACGCGCAAACAATGATTAATATCCAACACCAGTTTTGTGTAGCTAGTTACGATGCATTCTCTTCCTTAATGTGCTGCTTCGTTTGTCAAGCTCCAGTCGGAAGTTCCAGAACAGAACAACAAAGTGGCAAACGATTAACGACATAGCGATAGGAATATTCAAAAATCCCGCCCGCCACGCCATCCTCAAATTATTCAAAAATCGCCACCCCAAGCTCAAACCCGCCACCCACCGTCGCTCCCAAAACTCAAACCCGCCACCCACCGTCGCTCCCAAAACTCAAACCCGCCACCCACCGTCGCTCCCAAAACTCAAACCCGCCACCCACCGCCGTGGAATATTTTCCATCCATCCAATGCAATAATATAAATAATATATGTTATTATTAAAGTGAATAAATCAAAAGTACGTTAATGTTTTTTTTAATAAATTAAGCATTAAGCAAAGTTTGCTTTTATTATTTATTTTATTTATATTTCTGAAAATTGAACTCACGTTTACAAGTAATTGCTGCGCCGGTTCAATTCCTGGCTCCGGCGGGTACAATTTTATTATTTTAATATTATTTTAATAATGAGGGAATAAAATCGAAATTCTTTGCAGTAGTCATTATTTATATTTTATTTTCAACCAGTCTTTATATTTTATTTTCAACCAGTCTTTAAACTGCAGGAAATGAGGAAATCGCTGAAATCGTCCCTATTTTTAAATGCCGAAAATGTTGTTGTCAGTAGAGAATTTACACTCATGAATTTTGTATTCCACCGGACGATGAGTAAATAAAAAAAATGTTGGCTTAGAATAATATAAAAAGAGATCACCCACCGCCATCGAATGAATGGTGCAGAGCAGAGCAAATTAAGTTTTTACTACGGAAATTCACGAGTTCAATTCCTGGCTTCGCCACGGACCGATTTTTTTGTTCGAGAACGAGAGGATTTTTTGATTCATTTGGTTCGTTTGTAACATCAAATGTGCGCCGAAATTGGCTACTCACCACACACAATATGTAAATACACGTCATCGCGTTGAAAGCCCTAGAAAAGCTGAAACTATAAAATTTATATAACAGAAGTTGTGCGTCCTCCGATAATGCTAAAGCGAGAAAAAGCTAATGGGGAGCAAAATAAACCAGCAAACAAACAGCGTGAAAACACAAACACAACCAGGAAACTCAATTTTTATTTCTTTCTAACAACAATTTACACAATTTGTTTACGTCGTTCGCCAACTCGTCCACCGAGTTTGCGTATATTTTTGTGAGATTGAGGATCACCTCCCCAATCTCCTCCCAGTCCTCCTGTGTAGTTAGTTCCAAGTACTTCTGGAACAACTAGATATGAAGAACAAATAAAAAAAAATTTATCGAAAAATTTAATTAACTTACTTCGAATGCGTTTTTCAAAATTCGCGCCAAACTATTGATTCAGCATAAGAAAAATTTAAAACTCACAATATCTAATTTTAGTGACATTCCCGTAATCGAAAGTTTTTTGAAATGAATAATTAAAGATATTTTCGGTTTCTATAATATGTCCCAATGAGAACGTCGAAAAACGTTAATGACATTTGTTGACATTTGGCAGGACTTCCGACTTCCGCGAAACCGCCATCATCAGTCAGATCAGAAGTAAGTAATCAGTAAGTTGGTAAGTTATCGTGTTAAAATTTCGTGTTCCAATTTAGTTTCGGTTGTTTTTCTATTTCAGTCAGCATGGATTATGGATTATCGCGACGAGGACGAGGAGGACGAGGACGTGGAACGTGGCAGTGGAGGTTCATCCTCGAAAACAACCCGGGGAGGAGGAGGAACCCAGGCGGCGCAGCATCGAGGAGGCGCGCACGGCGCGCACGGCTGGAGGCCGCCATGGCCGCTAACGCCGAGCGAGGCGCCGAACTTCGGAGGAGGGCGGAGGCAGCAGCCAGGGCAGCTAACGCCGCTAACGCCGAGCGAGGCGCCCAAGTCCGGAGGGCGGAGGCAGCAGCCAGGGCAGCTGAGGAGAGGGCGAATCGGCGGTTGGAGGAGCTCCGCGATTTGGAGCGAATACGCGCAGCGCATCAAAGGGCTCGGACCGCGGATGCCTTGGAGCGCGAGGCGGCGACCCGCGTGGAGGCGGTCCGCGCGGACATTCAGCCCACCGCACCGATTATCCCGATTGTCCAGCCAACCGAACAGCAGGAGGAGGAGGATTTGCTGATGGAGCCCAATTTGATTGAATTTTGATTTGAAATAAAAAATAAAAAAAAAATTTAAAATTATTTTTATTGAAATTTAAATTTCAGATGCTGAATTTAGAACGCTCTGACAGCTCGATCTGAAACATTTCAACTGCAGACCGTTCTGAATTCAGAAATTCAGCGACTTGAAGCTTCCGCTTCCGCGAAGTGCTGAATGTCAAAAAGTATGAACGCGCGAGTTCGATGCTAAAAAGAAAATTGATGTTGATGCGAATTCAGAATAATTTTGCCGCGAGTTTTTAGTGAATTGATTAGTTTAGAATTTTTAAGTGAGAATCTGTTTGAAGTTTCCCTAATGTGAAAAAAAACTTGAGATAAGTGTGGGAAAAGTTTTGTCCAAAGAAAATAAAGTGTGCGCAGGAAAACTTGAATTGACTTGAAATTAAATTGAAAAGTAATTTTCACGTAAGTAATTCATTCACTCTTTTTGCAACACGAAGTGATTGAATCTCAATTGGAAAGAAATCGACAATATTTTTTTTTTTTAATTGAAAATTGATGGGTTTCATTTCAATTTCCGTTTGACGCCTTCATGCCTGAAAATCGTTCTTCCCAGTTCAATGAAGCCCTTGGAAAAAGATACACTGACACAAGAAACAACCGACGAATCGGTTTCGATGTCGATGTTTCAAAACGAAAAGTTGCCAGCCAATGACATTCTGAGCGAACTTGGTGATATTCATTGTATTCTAATTGTTTTCTAATTTGTTTTCTTTTTAGTTGAAAGAAATTGAAAAGTAATTTTCACGCTTTTGTTTGATTCGCAACAAAATGAAAACAAATGTGAAGATAAGATATATAAGATATAAGATCATATGTCCGTCGTAAAAATTTCATTTCGTACAAAGATTTTACAGATGCAGCAGATTTTCTGTATCCTTTAAACTCTAAGATAATATGTTGATAGTCTCTAATAATTTGTTGTTGTTTGTGTTTGTTGCTCTCGATAAAATAGAGTTATATGCTCTGCAAAGTTACGATGTCCAAGTCAACTTCGACTTGCCCGCTAAGCATGGAAGAAATGATATTAATTAAATTAAGTCGTTAGTGTATTTACTCCTCATTAATTATTATGTGATGTTTCTTGAATTGAAAACTGTTTTTAGGAGATAACAAAGCAGAAATTCCATAATTAGAAATTCCATAGATGAAGAAAGATTTTTTGAAGTATTTTATTTAAAAAATCGCGTAAAATCCATTCAAGAGTTTCGAAATATTCTGAGCGAACTTTATATTGGTGATATTCATTGTATTCTTCTGACCAATATTGTTTTCTAATGAATGTATTTCTTTTTAGTTCTGCAACAACGTTCTTCAAATCGTTGGAGGTTTTGTGCAGAGGCTGCTGCGGAGTTTGGTAAGTGCCACAATTTGTATTGAATACATATTACTAGTTCTATTTAAAGATGCCATGATAATGGGATCGTTTGAGTGGGGACGATGATCAATTTTAAAATAATTTTGACTTGGCAACTTGTTAGGTGGAGAGTCTGCAATAGTAGGGTCTTTTGAAAATAATATCTTTCAGAATAATCATATAAGAAGTCATTGTACCTTCATCTGAATCGGAGGAGTATAGGTGATATGTTCTGGAGCGTTTTGAAGTTCCAGACAATCCCTCAATTGCAAAATCGTCTGAACCTGAAGCGTTTTGTTGAGACGTTTCCGTTTCCATATAATTTGGTTCATAATATGGTGAATTTTCGGGTGGTAGCTGTTTGTTTTTATATTCTAAAAAAGGACATTTTATTTCTATGTATATAAAAAAAGCAAATTATTGAAAATTACCACTTATTGTGCCGCTTGATTTGGAAATCGCTTTTTTCTTGATTGTAGTTGCTTGCATCTTGCGTATTGGAGAAGGCATTATTGATAATTAATTAATGTAGACTCTCTTCAATGTTGTATATCATGAAGAAGGGGTAACAAAACATACGAATTTGAATTTTGATATGAAGGCAGTTTAACATACTTATATTTAATTTGATCTATTTTAAATGTTTCTTCTTCAGCAGATATATTTGTTACTTCAATAATGCCTAGGGCTCGCATAGAATTTAATGGTTTTGAAAAAAATTCTTTGACTGCATTAAACCGCATACATTTCACATAATCTCCTTCATCACCTTTTTCAAAACATTTTACAAGTACTGGAATATGTTTAGAGTTATTTACTATACAACAGCAGTTGTCGGGATTTTTCTCCGTAAGTACGAAATGTTCAAATTGGTACTGCCTGTACTTCGTTAGTAGAACTTATCATTATTTTTTTTAAGCCAATTTCCTTTGATTTTCTGCAGCTATTTGAAAGGCTTTCCATTTCTTCAATATGTCGATTGTATACTTGTGGTAATATACGATTCGGCTTTTTAATCAATTTTAGTATATCCTGCATATAGTTCTCGAATTTGTACGCTGAAAATGTCGTAAGAGGGCCAAATTGCCGCGCAGTGTCAACAATATGTAGCAAATTATGCACATTGTAGCTTAGTTTATCCTGGCCATATAAAATAGGGAATAATGAAACCATTCAGAATGTATAGTCAATGAAACATCATCTGAAAGTATTCTTAAGGCGCAATGCAGTAACAGGAAATGATAATAATATTCCCTATTCAATACGTTTTTCAAGACCACGACACCAGTGTACAATGAAAATTGACGCAATTCTGTTGCCTTCCATCGTGGTAAATCTTGTACTGATCTAGGTTTGCGCGCAAATTCTGATGGTATGAAGGTTGCTAGTGAATATAGCTGAAAATGCTTCCTTTTCGTCACTCGAAAGATGTTGCGAAGGACACTTATTATTATATAGTAATGTAAGCATCTCCTTTATAACACCTAAGTCAATTAAGTGCATAGGGTCGAGTACAAATTTAGATACCATATTATTAAAGCCTTCCTTTTCAAGGTATGTGAGTCTATTGCGATATTTCAGTTGATGATATGACAGATCCTCACGGTTTTTAAATGACTCATCAGTTCGCCTATTACCCGCTGTAGAAGTATAAACTACTCTATGTTGAACTATTTCACCTTTCTGTAAACATTTTGTACAACCATTGCGACTTTGATGACCCATCACTCCACATATAAATGATTTAGCTGGAGCGTCGCAGATAAATGCCCGTATTTTGAGAGTATATTCCTTGTTATTGACTACAATAGGACTTAGTTTTATTTGTACAAGTTCATCAACAAAATCTTTTAAAAATTCATCAGGACAAGATGGCTTTCCGTATCCGCAATACACTCCAACTATAAAAGGTTTCAAATTATCATATTTATGGACAGAAGCTAAAATCGGCCACAAGCATAATGTGGAAGACTTTGATAACGGCAGTCCGTCAATATTTATATTCAGGCGAATTTTTTCGCACAATAAATAATTGGAAAGTACTATCAAGTTACTCCTAACTCCTATATGAAGATATTCTCCTGGTGTAACTTTCCTAGTTTCTATTCTTGACCTAGGTGTTCTCAGTAAAGTTCTTGCATCACCAGGAACTTGAAATCCATTCCGCTGCATAATTTTTAATAAATCCGTTAATGCATTGTGTGAAATGTTGTATTTCTGAGTCCATTGGCATAATTCCGAGCGAATAAGTATTTTGTCATTGATCGGTTTGTTATTAACTGAAACCAGTTCGACATTTTCACTTTGCAATTTGGTAAAGTCCGGGACTTGCAATATGTCATTTGAAGGAGTTTGTAAAAATTCTGAGGACTGGTCAACAGAATTTGCAGATTCAAAATTTTGCGCCAAAAAGGAAAGGTTTTTATGCGTCAATTCCGTAGTGTTATTTCTTAAAGAACTGACCATGCACTTCTCCTTTTCGATTTTAACTAGTCTTCTGAAATGCCTTTTGCTAATTCCACATAATTTTGGTGTTTTTTTTTCAGTTGGTTTAGTACACATTTCTATTTATTTTGCGGAATTAGAGGAAATTTTAAGCCTAAATTCTTAAATTAAATCTTATCAAATATTTTATTACTTACCTGGTATTAATTTCAAAATTTTTTTTTTACTGAAACTCTTCACTCACGTACGTACGTTTAGCGCACTGAATTACAATAATTAAAAAGTTACCTGTTACTTGAATAATATATTGAAGTATAAATACAAACCTACTATGGATGGATATTTAATTTTAGAGACTGAGAATTTCCATGCATATCCTGAAATGTACTAGAAAGGTATTTGTAAGAGATTGCTATTTGAACTTAACCAAATCGCTTTCAATTGCATTACATGTAATACATTCTCAATGGATTTCTTTGCTCTATGCATTACGTGTGGTTTACTGGGAATCTATAGATTAACTAAAATGTTTACATTTTGGGGATACGACGGCCTCTAGTTACAATTTAGTAAATGTTACTAATGAAAATAACAAATATGTGTAAATAAATAAACATTTCTGCATACATGTGACTTAAATGTTTAGTATCTGAAAAGTAACAGGTTTCGCCAAATCTAGACTAAATATATAAAAATGGTGGAACTGATACTGCTCAGGTTCATATATTTCCAAGTACATATGATGCATTTTCGCATAATTTGTGGTTTATTGGTTTCTGCATTAATTTTTTTGTATGCAATTGTTATTTTAAACTTACTGATGTTGGGTATCAACCTCAACGATATATTTTTTAATTTTGCTGGATACTCAAAGGTCCAATCAAAAGGCAGAATCCAAAAAGAATACTTCAATTTATTATTTTACTTATCAATAAGATTAAATATAAAAGGCTAATTCTATAATACTTAGTTCTAAATGGCACTAAATTCTAATAATTTTATTCCAATTTAACTCTGGCAAATAGTTTTTATATGCAGATTACAACTCCTACCTGTTTTGCTTCGGTCAACCGGTGTTTTTTCGGTGATTTTTTTGGTTCGATTTTCACCGGTGATATTTTTTAAATGCAATAACCGGATAAAAAACCGGCAAAATAAGTTTTGTAAACAGAAAGAAAATATGGTAATTTTTACACCTTTCGGTGACATTTTGCTTTTTAGAAAAAAAATCTAAATTATAATTGAAGTATTGATTGAACTGGATTTGAATTTGAAAACTGCCGCCATACACGCGAGGAGAGCAATCAGCAAATTTAAACTCGTTAAAGTAAAGCTTTTGAGCCTTAAAGCTTTAACCCCAGTTTGTTATTAAAAAATTAAACAATAATCAATATTGAATATACATACATACTATTATACTTTTTTTGGTTTTATTATAAGCGCTGCATTATTTTACTAGCAATCCCTGCAAATGTTTAACTGTTTTGGCTTTTGAATGAACATTTTGATTTTTGATAGTTGCCTTTTGATTTATAGTTGCCTTTGCATCTGAAGGAAATAAATAATATTTTTACAGTTTGTGTTTGATTTGAGTTTCGAGTTTATCTTCAGGCTACAGCTGTTCAGCACCAGCTTCATATTCGCTATGCACTATGCAGCAGTAGCGAGCTTTTGGTGTTTAACAAATAAAAGTTTTTAAAAAACACCGAAAACCGGTGATTTAGAACGGTTTAAACCTTAGATTGAATTGTCTAAGGGTTTGTGAACTAGATTAAAACTCTAGTGGATCATTGATTATATAAAGAAGTAGATGTGTCATTTCGATGAAAAGCCTGAATCGTTTTTATATCATTTACATATTATTATATTAAAGCAAAAACTTTTTCCATCGACATTGCGATTGCGGTTGCGAATAGAGGAATGACCTGCATTCTTGCTGGTTAACTGCGATTATAAAATAATCAGTTGCGGACAACAACCCTCGGTTACATAAGAAAATGCAGGTCTAGAATTTTATGTAGAATGAGTATATTAATTCTACATCTGTGATCCCCCTGACTTATGATTCTGTGATGCATACAAAACAAACTAATTTCCAAAAACATAAAAATCTAAAAAGCAAGGCGACGACATATTTATTTGTTCAAATAAAATATAAAAAGACACACAACAAGTGAAGTACAAAAGCATATAAAATGGGTGCAAATTCGAAATTTGAAATCTTTTTAATCTTTAAGATCATATTCTTATGCAACAGGGGTGGGCAATCATCACTGCAATCAGAGTTAATTTCTTTCAATACAATCAACAATGTAAAGAGCCAAATCCATATTCCATCCAAGTATGCAACTTAATATATTAAATAATTTCAAAAAGAAACATAGAATAACAAGTTGTGGTTGTGGTGAGAATGTTGTGTTTCATTTATTGAGGCTTTTGACATTTGTCAAAGTTTTTCAAATAATATTTATAATTTTCAAACTTTTATTATTTTATCATGATGTTTTTTCAGGGCTTCAGAAAAATCCCCATATCACCAATCTCCCCCCCCCCCCCCCCCCTCGTTTGAGTTGACCGTATCATGCATCAACACGTAATTGGCACCGATGCCGAAACGCCGCGCACCCTCATAATAACGGAGGGCACGGCGGCGGCATCACAGGTAGGCAGAGCCATACGTGACTACCTGACCGAAACACATTACGGGGTTGTCCATATTCAAGGCAACCCCATTAATGTTCGAAAAACTATTTCGGGTTGTAAACGTAGCGATACCATGGATAACATGGCTGCAGTTATCGGGCTGGAGTATGGCAAAAAATACCACAGTGTGGATGATTTGCAAGGTCTGCAATATCAAAAGATATTGATCCTTACTGACCAAGATTCCTATGGCTCCAACATAAAGGGCTTGGTCATAAGTTACCTGCACTTCCACTGGCCCGAAATCACAAAATTACCGTTTATCCAGCATTTTTTTGCGCCAGGCAAGCAAAATATGTCTGAGATAACGGAATGCTTCCGAAGTATGGAAGAATACGTGATTTTGTTTCGGTATGACGCGAGCCGGGATGAAGAAAGCTTTGAGATGGCTTTCTCCCATAAGGCATATGTTAAGCGCCAACAGATGGTACGCGCATACATACCAAGAACACGTCAATACACGAATAGAACCAGTTCCTTTTCTGATATTCTGGAAACAGAATTAGAGGTTCACTGGTATACTGCAGCTATTGAGCAAACGCCAAGCGTTGTAGATGGTTTGAAAACAAACCAACGCCAGATTATGTTTGAATCTTTCAAACTAATGGCAAGGGATAAAATTCTAATTATTATTTTGGGTGCTAAAGTTGTGGAAAACTGTGCATATAAGCACGGAATCCGGCACATTCTAGCGGCTATCGCCAATTTAGCTAAAAGCTATGTGGGGTACAACAACATTAATTTGTTGACCCAAATTTCGGGCGACTTCGGTTCAAGAGAGCGTGGCCAAGCGGGCCCCCCCCGCTACAATTATGTTAAATTGTCCGATATGGCCCCCTTGATTTTCGACCAAAATTGCAATGAATTTTTGGTATACGAGCACGGCCCCTTAAGGGAACCGAAGTTTTACGTGCCTGTTATACCATTCCTTCTTGTAAATGGAATGAATGGTGTATATTCTAAAATCCCCCCACATAATCCGAAGGATATTATAAATAATATCCGAAGGATGCTTGGAGGATCTGAGCCAATGGCAATGACGCCATGGTACAAAGATTTCCGAGGTACGATTACCCAATGTAATGCAAACAGCTGGACTTGCAGTGGAACTCTTCTGATTCACGAAGATGAAATCGAAATTACAGAACTGCCGATTGGTATGTCTGCCACCAAGTACCGAAAAGCTGTTTTGGATAAATTGAAGGAGGATAATATAATTACAAATTATTCTTCAAGAGACGTACCCGTAAATTTCAAAATAAGTTTCGCTCCCGGGAAATTCGAGGAATGTCGAAATTCGGGATTTAAAAAGCTGTTTTGCTTGGAAAAATGTATCCATACTAAAAGATTGTACGCCATCGACCATGAAGGTCGTCGGAAACAGTACAATACAGTATTGGAAATGCTCAAAGAACACTTTGTACAACGTTTACAGTTGTACGAAGAGCAAGCAAGGCTTACTGGAAGAACTTCTTCTGATATGTGGCGGGAAGATTTAGCTACCCTGGAACAGGAATTACCTACCCTGGAACAGGGATTAGATGCCCCACAGTCATTTGATGGCCCACATGAATATAATGCCAACTTGTGGAATCAGGACTTAGAAGAAATGTTCGTTCCACCGAATCCTCCCGAGGATGAGTCCATGTTGGAACACCTCTGGTGGAATTCAGAGGATGAGTCCATGTCGGAAGACCCCATTCCGGCGGTAGAGTCCATGTTGGAAGACCCCATTCCGGCGGTAGAGTCCATGTTGGAACACCCCATTCCGGCGGTAGAGTCCATGTTGGAAGACCCCATTCCGGCGGTAGAGTCCATGTTGGAACACCCCATTCCGGCGGTAGAGTCCATGTTGGAACACCCCATTCCGGCGGTAGAGTCCACGTCGGAACACCCCATGCCGAATCCCGAGGTCCACGTTGAGTCGGACCACTCGGAGGAAGATTCCACCCTAAAATATACTTGCACTATTTGCGAAGAAGTATTTGATAGGCCGGATTCTTTGAAAAGGCATAGTAATAAACACATGCCAGAACCTCCACGATATCCATGCGATATTTGCAAAAAAGATTTTGCTAGGCCGGATGTCGTGAAGAAGCACAAACGAAATGTGCACAAACTAGGAGTAGAGTCCACGTCGGAACACCTCTGGTCGAATCCCGAGGTAGATTCCACCCTAAAATATACTTGCACTGTTTGCGAAGAAGTATTTGATAGGCCGGATTCTTTGAAAAGGCATAGTAATAAACACATGCCAGAACCTCCACGATATCCATGCGATATTTGCAAAAAAGATTTTGCTAGGCTGGATAACTTGAAGATGCACAAACGAAATGTGCACAAACTGCGATAAGAGAGTTGTACAAGATGCTGCCGAACTTTGTGAACACAATTGTTCACAACGTGTCGGTTCGGTCCCGCTTCCTTTGCCTGTTCCTTGCCTGTTCCATTCCTTTTCGATCGTGAGCGTGAGCGCGTTTGGTCTGGTTATTTCCATAGACGTAAGGAGCAAGTTTCCAAAACAAGGACAGATGGAGAAAGAAACTTTACTACAGGTACATCAGTTATTTATTTACCATTTAATTTAATTGATACTGTTCCACAGCAATTCTCCCAAGAAACATGTTAAATTGGAGACAAACCGCACGAAACCTTTCTGGATCACATCTTTGCCATGTGAACTTGCAGCTTACATTGCTATTAACACTTTTGGGATTCGGATGATTTATCCAGGATCTGTGAAACTGTTTCAAAGTTATTTTAGTAAGTTCGACATTGCATATTTCTGAAAGCAAACTCTATAAAGAACAATTTTTTTTAAGTTTTAATGCCGCCTGGTCGAAGAGGAGAACACCAAACTCCCATGATGCAGATTGTGCAATAATTAACCAAAAAACAGGCAATAGTGTCTCTCATGAACAACGGTCGCTAACGCCTTCTCCACATTTCGGCACCATAGTTCCCCAGAAAAGTACTGACGCACCAGGAACGATATTTGGATCTGGATCAACTCAAACTTCGTTGGAACAAATCTACGGTTAAAAAAATCCCATGAAAAGTTTCAAGTTTATGATAAAAATTTATTACAGGTGTCAATTTGGAACAAACTTCGCCACACCAAGAAATTCGGGGTCCGAGTCCTGTTCATGGCTTTTTAGATAACATTCGTGGGCCTTTACCTAATCCAGGGCACCTTCTCGGAATGAAGCAACCCTTTTATCGAGGTTCAAGGTCGCCATTGAATTTCCCTCTTTTCCCTTTAAACGGACAACGACGTTGGTCAGAGGCAGCAGCAGGTGAAGTACGCGGATGTGACTCGGCAATTGATGTTGAAAGCCAAATGAGACGATGGTCAATGCCGTGGGAGGCTTCGAAAACCGACAAGAATACAGTCACCTGGCATCAAACTAGAATAATGCCAATATCGAAGTTAACCGTTCCTTCAAAGACGAGCTCTGAAAGAAGCCAGAGTACAACGCCAGGTGAAAATCCTTCCTAACGAAAGTTATGAAATATTTCATGATTGTAAAATTCTCTGCAGATTCGCTATGTCAACCCTCAGTGACTAGTCAGGATGGATTAGCAGAGGCGACCTACTGGTGCGATTTATGATGGGCTTAAATATCGCTCAGGAAATTGTATTTTATTTTATTTATCTCTTTTTCCTATTTTTTAACTAAAAGATTTTTCAGGTGGCGTATCAATTGTGCGGTCAGGAGAGGCCATGGAACAAGGACTGCGCGACTGCTGCCGTTCAATAAGAATAGGAAAAATTTTAGTTGAATCCGATGCTGAAACGCACGTTGCTAGAGTAAGAAAAATCTTAGAGGGGAGGGGGAAGAACACGGCTATTTCATTAGTTCCACTGTTAAAGAAATGGAAATTTCAATTTTCATTCCTTTAAAGTTCAAACAATTTAATTTGTTCAATTGAATCATCCAAAATATTTACTTCCAGATTATTTACGCCAGATTCCCAGACGACATCGCCAGGAGACAAGTTCTGCTCATGTACCCTATTATGTCCACTGGAAATACTGTAGTGCAGGTAAAAAACCCTTCATATTGATTAACCTGTTCACTGTAATGCGAATATCATAGGCTGTCAATGTTCTGAAAGAGCACGGAGTTCTGGAGAGTTGCATCATCCTTTCCAATCTCTTCTGCACACCGATGGCCGCAAAAACCGTTGTCACTGCCTTCCCACAGATGAAAATCCTTACGTCAGAACTGCATCCTGTTGCTCCCAATCACTTTGGACAAAAATACTTTGGAACTGACTAATTTTTAGGTTTCTTTTTATTGTTACCGCTTGTTTTAGTATTATGCAGAAAGAGTGCTCGAAATAAACAATTTTCGTTATATATATATAATGTTTTCCGAGGAAGCAACCGAATCAGATCTCATAAGTGGTTCGCTTTTCGTTCGTCCGGTCAATCACGCTACAGCCTACACAGATTCCTCACCCTGGAACGCGTCGTCAACTCGAAAATTTGATTTATGATAACCTGTCGCATGTCCTCCAACAGAGTGACCTGTGACAGTTCAACGAATCCTCGAAATCGCCAGATATATTCATACTAGGTAAACTACAAACTCTGGCTCCTCCAGGCATAGCACAGGTCCAATCTTCCGAAGATGATCCGTGAAACCCTCATGCCCCGTAAACACTGAATCAGCTTAAGTACTTTCACACGCAATAAAAGAACTTTAATATTCCACATAAAACGACTCAAGGATATTCAAGTTACCCGCGCTCTCGCGATAAGAATATCAGCGGCTGATTTCGGGGCAATTCTTGTTACTAAGATCCCTTTATTTTAGAAGGAAAAGTGAATTGGTTAGCTTCACATGGCAATTAACCGATTCGAGATGTTTTATTTCTATAAAGGTACAAATACTGATTTTTACAAAATATACATATATTACTAAAAAAAGGACGACAAAATGTTAACTTCACAAATTCATTTTGTATTGGACATTTGTGTTGACTTTGTGCAGGCCAGTCGAGAACGATCGCAGCTGGACCGCCTGGCTGTTGTAGATGAAGACTCCATCAGTCTCGTTCCAAGCGTCAGGAATTTCACACTCTCGGAGAGTATAAAGAAGCACATCAAATGTACAGATGCAGTCAAGTAGCTAGAATGAATTTTTATGATTTGTTTATGTTTGTTTGTTTTTCTATTTTTACCGGTAAATAGCTAACAGTCGCGGAAATTTGGCGCATAACATCACGAATCTCATGTTGAATTCGCTTGTAGTCCTTGTTCGATATTGGATTTGCCGCATCTGCATAATTGTCCCCAGCTTGACGTTCAATCTTGAAATCCCAGCATTCTAGGACTTCAGTGGTATGCGCATTTGTGATTATCATCGACACTTTCTCCAACAGGTTTCGAGCAAGGAAATCTATGAATATATTTAAATTAAATCAAGAACTCCAAGCTACCATTTTTACCTTCAACTTTTGCCAAGACATTCTTGAGAAAAGCTTCTATTTTATTATCTTTGGACATCAGAATTGTGTACTGTTGTGTGTTTATGAAAGATTCCGGTGGATAAATTCCTCTCTGAAATAAAATCGAATTGATGCCGTAATCTGAAAGAAGCGGGATGTAAGGTCGTGTCACTGCAGCGATATAATTTTCTTACTCAAATATTCCCTTATAATTGCAGCAGAACCGCGTAAAGTGATTGCATTTTTCGCCACTTGTGCTGAACTAGCCATTTTCAATCAAATTATTATAAATACTCAATTGATATGCAGTAAATTCTCAATTCTTTGTTAAGTCCGTTATACGCGGCCGGCAACAATTCACACTCAAATTACGAACTGGACTAAATTTCCCGTGAAATTTCCTTGGCATGTGTTATTTTTCCACCTCTTTTCAATCTAGAAAAATTGAAATGTCCCGAAAAAGGGGAAAGTGTGAAATCTGACAGATTTGCCCGGGGCTTCTCAGTTGAGAAGCCAATTTTCCGTGAGAATCTCAACTGAGATTTTTCTAAAAAACTACTGAACGTACGTTCTTCCTCCCTTATTTTACTGATTTTGGGAATTTTGATTGGCGGAGTATTGGCGAAATTCGAAGATGACCCTGAGGAACGAACGGTTAAGCTGTCCTTCTGCGGAAACGAAAAGGAGCGCAGCATCGCCCGCAGGTAATATTTGTCGAAACCTCTGAGCACAATATATCTGAATTCTGAAGTGATAACTTGACTCACAAGTAAGAGTAAATTGCAATATTTGCGGGCTGAGTCACGTCTCTCCCAAGTGTATTATATCCATTCCATTCGGGAGAAGCACCAACGGAATTTCAAGTTTTTCCTAAATTAATTTTCGAAATCAATAGTCAGACTTGGTCAGTGTTAAAATTCTTACACCGAAAGAGAAGATCGAAGATTTTCAAGTAAATTCAATCTCAAAAGCCAAGCACATGAAAAAGTTGAGAACTTCAAGACTCAAGTACCCTTTGATCTACGAATCATAATGTAACGACAGTTGCTTCAGTATCATACCCAGTGAAAATACAACAGCTTTCATATAACGTCGATGTTACAAGTAATGTATGTACTGGTTAGTCCAAGAGTCCAATCAAATCTGATTTTTCCACTGGAAAACTGGTAAAAAAGGCATTCTATTAAATTTTTATCCGATTACCGCTGATGGAATGGAAGGAATCTTTACAATAAAAAATGATACATAGTACTTTAATGTACATAAAAAAAACTTATAAAATCAAATCATCTTTGATTTTTTAAATTAATTTATTTTGTCACCATTTTGAAAATACTACATAAATGAATTATAGTAAAAAACTTTAGCATATTTACATTTTCTTCATCTATTTTAGACTGCTATATGTCACCACTCTAGATGGTAAATTGACTACGTTAGACATCAGTCAAAGTGGAAAAGAACACTGGAGTTTAAATACAAGCCCAGGTCCCTTAATATCCTCCAACATTCACCACCTTGAATTAACGAACAATGGGAAGTTTGTGCGATTGATACCATCCTTGAGTGGGGGAATTTATAAATTCGATGGAGATACAATTGATCCCATTCCTGTAACAGTCGATAACTTGCTTAGTTCATCATTTAAATTTTCCGATGATCTAGTGATATCTGGTGGAAAAGAGACCAAGAGCTATGGAGTTTCAGTAAGGACTGGACAAGTCCTGTACGAATGTAACATGAAGGGATGCAACAATTACACAGACACCTTCTCTTTAGATGAAAAATCGAGTCAGCATGATCCTCTCTTGGATGATGTACTTGTTGTGCGAAGGCAGTCACAAATTGTACGTGCAGTGGAACCACGTACAGGACATGAGCGGTGGAATTTTAGTGTAGGTAGACATGAATTGGAAGTGCTCCAGAGTCCAGAGTGTCACGACCGACCGATGACAGAATTAGAACTGTCATTACTGGACTTAGAAGTAAAACTCATCGTGCCTGAGGGTATTATTTGTGGTTTTAGTCGCAGGAATCCAGACGTAATGCTCTGGAAGTATCAAGTGAATAATATTGTTGAAATTTTCTTTGGATATGGTTTGTTAACTGTGTCTTCTTTCAGTTCGATAGTCCTATTGTGAGTGCATGGATACTCGATGGGAAAAGTGATCTGAAATCTCTTGATACTTTTAACATCGCTCAATGGGTTTGGACACCAGAGCCTGAAAATTTAAGTAACGAAAACTCTTTTACTCCTTCGATTTACTTAGGGATGTACAACAAGCAGTTGTATATTCAAGTAAGTTGAAATTGTTTGCCTAGTTAACCTAAATGTTTCGATTCCATAGACTAAGTAGTGTTTTTCTTGAAATACAATTTCTACTTATGTCCAGTTTGCTGTATGTATAAGTTTAAACTTTAGTTTAACTTAACCTTTCTAGTTTCTATGAGCTTGCTACTTAAGCCTATTATAATGACCACGATAAATTGCACGGTGCCATTCGCCGACTTTCTGTTTATCGGCAAAGATCAGATGATTTGTTGAAGGTGCTAACACATTTAAGAACCTTGTTCTGAAGGCCCATTTACACGTTGCGAGAATATTAATTGCCACTGGCTAATTCGTTTTGTTTACACGATAATGAAGTTTCATTCCCAGTTCGGTTTTTTACTATACTTACCATTGGAAAAAACGGAAGAGTTTATTTACAAAACTGGTCTAGATTTCGCTGCGTACACTGCGTGCTTAAGTTTTTCCGTCGAAATAAATTGACTAATAACCATTGCTGGGTTTCCCATTGCCATGATTGGATTACAATGACCAATAGTCACCGTATGCACCACATTTAAATCCTTTAGATCTACAGAATTTTACAAGCAAAACATTGTGTAAACAAGCCCAATGCTTTTGAAGGTTTAAAAAAAAGATTTGGCTCGGAAACGTTTAAAGCAAGACATCGTGCGAGCAACGTGTGTGGCATTTCAACAATGATTAACCTTCTGAATAATTTTAAAATTAGCTTTTTCCAGTATTAAACTATAGTATTTTTCAAATCTCTAAAATAGAGTGGCTAGTCTTACAACGAGCAGCTTGTTTCCGCAGCTCGAGCAATAAATATGGTTGATCTGCCAAAAAAAAAACAACTCTTGCTAGCGACTCTCATGTGAGCACTGAAATTATGATTGAATCCTAAGTATAACGAATCGCTCGCGCGTTGCTCATTTTCGAGTATTTCCATATCGGATATATGTAAAGAATAGGCTGGTGAAATGATGACGTTAAGTGGTACTATCAAACGCAAAAATTAATTGAACCCTATCGTTAAGCTTAAGCCAACGTTTAGGCTTATACTATTAAACTGGGTATTAGTATTTGTCTCTAAATGAAAAGTAAATTCAGTCAAATGTTATGCCTTTCAGGAGTCTTCTAAAATGTGGAAACTTATAACTGATAAAATGCACGATTTAACAGCCCAGTTCATACCATCTCATTTACCTAGCATTCCGTGGCGTCCAATTCCTGCAACCAGCTCTGCTCTGGCATTGATCAACGACGACATCTTAGGAGATAGCACTCAAAGTGAAGATGTAAATACTTCCGTGACAGCATTGTCTATCCTCTACGCTTCTGAGTACGTCAACGGGAACGGATTCTACTTGTACACCTCAGAAGATTTAAATAGAACAGAAACTGCTTTCTGCAATTCAAATGACACGATTGAAAACGGAACTAGTGTTGATATTGAGTTCAATTTTGCCAGTATTGATCCTCAAGTGCAGATAATTATAATGTCTCTATGGTATTGGTGGAAAGAAGTCCTTGTGATATCTTTGACATCGGCGCTGGTTTTGAATTTACTACTATCTCCGAAAGTTCGCAGGGAGAGACAAGTTGTTGTAATTGAAAGACACATTCCGGTCCCTACGGCATTGGAGGCAACTGAAGAAAACATTTCACGAACCAAATCATCAGGCAGAACTTTATCGGAGTCGGATACTGCTGGAGAAGAGTTTTTTACATCGCGATTCCAATCTGATTTTGATTTAATTCAATGTCTAGGAAAAGGAGGATTCGGAGTTGTTTTTGAGGCCAGAAATAAACTTGACGATCGAAATTATGCCGTTAAAAGAATATCCTTATCCAATAAAAAGGAATCTAGAGATAAGGTTTTGAGGGAAGTAAAAACTTTGGCTAATTGCGAGCATCAAAATATCGTTAGATATTTTCAGGCGTGGGTTGAAACGCCGCCCAGCGGGTGGCAAGAAACCGAAGACCAGAAATGGCTGCATAACGACTTTTCGTCTACCACAATAGACATCGAAACTCCAGATGGAACTGTGTCGCAGCGATTTCCTAAAAATGTTAGTGTCAGTGCCACCACCTCATTGCTAAACAGTTCCGAGAAATCAGATTTAGAATGGTCATTGAGATTGCGTGAATCCAGCTTAGGACCAAAAATTGGAAGAAAGTATGAATGTGATGACCAAGACGATTCTTTTATACAATTTAAAGATGAAAGCAAAACAGTGTATGACAATGCTGCAATCGCTATTGATATAAATTCCAATACACATGATTTACCGAATAGAATATCCAGCAGCGAACGTTCGCAATCTAAAGAAATAGAAGTTCCTTCGCAAAATGAAGATTGCAGTAAAATTTGGAGTGATATATCACAAAGTAATAGTCACGCACCTGCACTTCAGCGGAAGAATCGACCAACGTCGTTGGGTGTTAATGGTGGAAATGCCATTGTCCAAATGCAAAAGAAGTCCCCAAATCGAACTTACCTCTATATTCAAATGCAGCTATGCAGAAAAGAGAGCTTGCGAGAGTGGTTGCGTGAGAACAAAACTGAAATGAGGAGACCTCACATAAAGAATATATTTGAGCAAATCGTTGATGCTGTTGATTACGTTCATCTGAAGGGGTTAATTCATCGGGATTTGAAACCAAGTAACATTTTCTTCTCTTTAGACGGGCAAATAAAAATTGGCGATTTTGGCTTAGTAACGGATATGGCTAATGCTCCCAATTATGTAGACTTCGGGAATATGGAAAATCTTTCCCCGTTTGCTAAGCATACTCAACAGGTGGGAACCCATTTGTACATGTCTCCAGAACAGATTAACAAACAGCCATACGATTATAAAGTGGATATATATTCACTAGGTCTTATATTTTTCGAACTTATTAAATATTTCGACACTGAAATGGAACGTATACTAACCCTAAAGGGGGTTCGGGATGGAAATTTCCCTCCTAACTTCAAAGAATCGTTTCCTAGGGAGTTTGAATTGCTGATTTTGATGTTGTCCATAACACCACAGGAGCGACCACCTACATTTGAGATTAAGAAAAAGTTAAGTTCTATAAATCCATGGACGACATCGCAGCTTCAACCTGTTGTTCCTGTTGTTAGCGCTTAACGTGAAAAATTGAGATATCTTTTGTATTTAATGTTTCAAAAGTTAGTTTAAATAGTTTAATAGTTAGTTATGTATAATTTAAAAGGTACTTTATAATGATAAATTTGTTTGTCCGATATTAAAGTAAAGCAAAAATACAAGTTAACAATAGTCTTTATATATACAAAATATTGATATAAAACAATAAAAGTATTTTTAATGATATTACGTTTTGCTTTGTGATACTAGAGATGTACCAGTGTGTTTCGCTCATCCGAATTAATTCAAGTCCCATTTCAGTTTATATACATTCAGATTAGCAGGTAACTCTTCCTAATTAATCGAATATATATATATGTATTGAATGAGAAAATAGCAACCCGTAAAAACATTGTCCTAAAATAGAAACTTCCGAAGGACCAGCGAAGTGTCGGTGATGCGCGTTTCTCGCATTTTACAAAATATTATATTATAATAGCTACACACAAAACGGACTGCTGGATCGGGTCCAAAACTTAAGCGAAACGACGTGTACGATCAAGTAATTTCAACTGCTAGTCTATATCAATATCCAGAATTTACTCTTGCTTATATTTCAATCAGGTTATAGACCATGGAATCCCGAGAACCAACTCTCAATCAGCCGGTTCACCTCATTAATATAAATCACGAGGACGCTACACTACTTGGAGCATTTTTAATATGTGATTTGATAGCAAAAAAACTTTTAATAAAATATATGTTGATATAAATATTTTTATTTTTCTGTGGAAATATGCATCCTGCACTTTATTGGGTATTTTAAATTCATTAAATATTGCCTATTAGAATTGCTATATTTGATATCCTTGTGGACAAAAAATTGCACGACTGTTAATGCATTTTCGTTAATTAAATTTCGTAACTGAATATAACTAATACTAACTTTAACCGTTATCGTTAATCTTACCTGTAGAAGTCTATGGACATTGGACAAGCACAAATATTTCATCAGAATCAAAGTTGATTTGTCCTTTCTCATAATTAGCTCAAATAACCAAATAACCCACTTCGCAAATCTCCTGATAAAATCTCAAGGAATCCGCGCCATTTAAGTCGGTAGTGGAGGGGGTTTTTTTCTGCAATTCTGGGGACATCCGATTCTAGTACTGAATGAGGCAATAGTGTACGGACAAGTAATATACTACGTTTACATGCAGAGTCGAAAGATCGAGTCGAAAACAGGTTTTGAACTCGAACCCGCGTTTTTGAGCACTACGGGTTGAGGGATCGACTCGAAATCGAGTCCAAACGTAGTCGAAGTGACAGCTTATTGCACTAATTTGATCTATTATATTAACAATTTTTCCAATTTTTCCAATTTCATTTATATTGTATAAACATTTTAAGGAATTTGATTTCAAATGAAATCTTATTTTTTGGAAAATTACTCAGAAAACATGAAAAAACTGTCGAATTTTCAACTCGACTACTCAACCCGCGTTTACATGCATTTTAACTCGACTCCTCGACTCAACCCAGGTAGCAAAGCTGGGTCGAGTCGAGTTCAATCCAGTTTGGACTCGACCCGCGTTTACATGGAGTCGAACCTGGGTTCAACCCAGGTTCAACTCTGCATGTAAACGTAGTAATAGAGAACCGCAGCAGTACTAGACTGCGTTTCTTTTCCCTCATGGGTTCCCCGGGTTCGATTCCCGACGAGGTGAGTAATTTGGCTTCATTTAAGTTAAGTATTTTAAACTTGTGTTTTTTAAATTCTTACACCAAAAACATCCCTTGCGAGCATTCTACCCGTAATCTAATCGAAAAATACGAAAGATACAAAAGAAGTCGGTACTGGCGAAGCCAGGAATTGAATTAATTCATCTAGAACTTTTAAAATGGTGAAAATTAAAATCAATTAAATAACGGAATGCCGGGAAGTTGGTTATAGCAGTCAAAACGGCACAAATCAGGGGATCAGATCATCAGATTCTTACTAGAATTAGGGAGGGGTCCTAATCATATTTAATTTGCAAACCACTGCTCTAGGTGTAGAGAATTGTTTTCAGGCATCGGACAGATTGATTGGCAGCACTACTGCAAACTAAAAATCGTTTTAATATCTCCGAAAGTCGACATCATTGTTGTAAGAAGAAGGACTGTGACAAATGTATAACAATTCAGGGCAATTTTTAAACGTCCCGAAGAATTGCTTTTATTTTCCCCTCCCAACCGGGAAATTTCATTTAAATCAATTAAAACAACGTTAATTAAGTAAAACGTTAGGCAAATTGTAAATTCCCTTCGTAAATTTCGAAAGCCACCTGGAAAACAAGATTTCGACCGCATTCGAGAAATTTTTATTAAATACGAGAAGCGTGAAAAACATGTTTTTCATGCGTATATTGAATGGGGGAGATTATAATTTTTAGGGATTTCACTTCTTTACTACCATGCCATGTCAAAATCGGAACTTGCGTGAAGTTTAAATATTCAATGTGGAATCAATGTAAATGTGGAACAACTGAACGCAGACTTAGAAATCTCCTTTATTGACATCTTTGACAGAAGAAGTGTTTTTGCTTTTATTTAATAACAATAAATTCAATATTGTTAATTCTTACAATTTTCTGTTTTGTAAATATGGAGGAGAAAAGTACGGCGACTGAGGATGAACAAGGCACTGTAGATTGCGACAATGACAATGAATGTGATACAAGCGGTGCAATATCAATTGAAAATGTTGAGAAAACTGCAGATAATAACGAAAGTACGCCTAAATCTGAGAAGGATGACATAGATCTCATTAAATATGCTATTTTGCTACAGCAAAAGGATCAAATTATTCAGCTTGTTGAACGTGAAAAGAAATTGCTTCAAGACGAATTAGATCATGTAAGAAATCCTCTTCTAATTATTTTGCATGACAAAAACTAGGGTGCCATTTCAGTTCAAATCTGAATTAAAACAAGCAACCATACAAAAGGAGTACTTTGTCTTGCAATTTGCCACCAAGGAAAAAGATTTATTAGACGGCAGGAAAGAACGTGATCACCTCCAAAAACAGCTCGACGAGATGAAAAAAGAAGTTAAGAACATAACTGTAAAGTATTATGCCATTAATGAAGAAAAATCGCGGTTGATTTCTATCATAGAAGAAAAAGTAATTGATTACGTTTAGCAAAGTATTTATTACTTTGAGTACAATTTTGCAGTGCAACGAAGTAAAAAAGTGTCAGAAGGACAGCGATAAACTGAAAAACGATGTCAACAACTTGGAAATGAAGTTGAAATGGAATGTACTCAAGCTGAATCAAGAGACTGAAAGCAGACAAGTGAGCTTATGATATACCTAGCGAGTAAGCAATTATAATTATATATTTAAATTAGGCCATTGAGAAACAGTTGAAGAGCGCTGTTGAGCCAAGTACTGTCGGTATGTAACTACGAACGATAACGGCATATTTCTGCATTGATTTTTTAAAATTTTAATTATCATATCTTATAGAACAACAAAGAATCGAACAAGAAGCCAGTGTAATTCTGCTCAAACATGAAAATGAGGAAAAAGGGAGGACAATTGAGAAGTTAACGAAGGATCATCAGGAACTTAGTGAAAAACTGACACAACTGCAATTGAGTTTCAGCCGAGAAGTACAAATGGTAAATGAAAGAGTCGTTTTTCATTGCTCAGTGAACACGTTTGCATTTGTAGAAAAATAGTGTTGTTTCTGAATTGAATCAGTTGAAAGAAGAGCACAATTCCGTCCAAAACACGTTAAGTCAAGAATTACTAAATTCAGCCCGTCTGAAGAATGAATTGGAAGCCAATAAAATAGCCAGTGCCCAAATAACAATGTACTGCTGATGAATATTTAAAGTACGCGACTTAAAATTAATATTTTCAGAGCAGAGGAAAAAATAATAGCGTTAAATGAAAAACTGGAAGAATGCGAAAAAGAACGCAGTAACCTTTTATCTGAGCACAATGAATTAAACGCGGTTATAGAGAGGATGTCGGGAGCAATTAGTAAACTGCATAACGAAATTGCATTGAAAAATTCTAAGGTAAACATATTCAATCTTACGTAGACTCTTTAACTCAGTTGCACTGATTTTAGCTAACGGCAGTCGATGCGGAGATTTCCTTGCTCAAGAAGGATAAATCTGAATTCGATAAAAAACTGAAAGTTGTGGAGGATAAGTTAAGCGAGGAAATACAAAAAAGAAATGAAGAAAAATTGCTGCTCACAAAACATTTGTCGGAAAAGACGAAATTGCATGAAATAGCTAAAACGAAGTTAGACGATATTCTCGGCGACTTAGACGCGACTAAGAAGAAGCACTTACAAATTGTTAAGGTAATTAATCTATATTTCTGATTAATAAATGTAGTTGAATTAGTGTAGCCCTTGGTCAGGAACTGCACAGAGAAATCAATAAATACAGGAAACATTCTTCGGATCAGCCTGAATCCCTTTCAGAAGATGGGAAGGCCGAAACGTACCCTTGCTCGGGTAATCGAAATGATAATGAAGTTCAGGACAGAGTTATAAGCCCAGAGAACGGGGGATTGGAGCAGGGTCCGTCGAAGGAGCATTTAGTGGAAAGAATTTTACGTCTGCAGCAGGCCGCCGCAAGGCAAACAGAGAAGATCGACTTCTTGGAGAATCATACAATGTCTCTGGTGGCCGAATTGCAAAAAAAGTCAAAGATCCTGCAGTATTATATGCTTCGAGATCATTCTGGAGCACTAACGTCTTCAAAAAGCGATCAAAACAAAGTAAACGAATTGAAATTCAACTGATTATGAATAAGAAAAATCCTTTTAGACAGAACTTGCGAAGTATGGCGGAGTAATGTCGGCAATTTACACAGGCATCAGAGGAAACAATCAGAGTATGACTCTGGATTTGTCTTTGGAAATCAACAAAAAACTACAAGCGGTGCTGGAAGACACTATTCTAAAAAATATCACCTTAAAAGTAAGTAGTTACTGCCACAACACAGACTGTGGTAAATGATTAACAATCAATGACTTTTCCAGGAAAACTTAGACGTAATGGGTTTAGAAATAGATAGGCTTATTAGACAGCTTCCAAGGCAGCCCACAAACGGATCAAAAGTATCGGAGTAATGTTTTAGGTCGAAAAATAAAAATTCAGAAAATTTACATTAAAGTTTATCAAATGAAATTGACATAAATCATATTTGATAACTTTCAACAACAAAACACTCGTCAGGGCGACGCAATCCTATTCTTAAGTGGTGTTAAAATCAATAAAATCATATAAGGTATCGCAGTTAATTTAACTTAGCCACTCCCGCTTTCAATGTCTCCTATCATCATACGATGATGCTTTGCTACTATAGCTATGTGTTCGAGACCTTTTTTTATACTGGTCATCGGAGTTTGAGTCTTTGCTATTAGCTCTTCGACGCCGATCGTCTTTGTAGCTTTTGTGTCGTCTACTTTTACTACTACTACTGTACCTGTACGATTCATACTGATCCGATGATGAGTTTGAGGAATGTGAACTGCGGCGTGGTAGCTTCAATTTCCGTTTGCTATCGTGCTCGAGGGCCGACGAGCTCGAAGTGGCTGTTTGGTGAAGTATATAAGAGTTATTTTTTTGCTTATAGTCTTTCAGTGTACTGAATCTGGAGGTTCTTTCCTTTGATCGTTTGCCTGTTACGAATAAAGTTAGTTTAAGAAAATTTGTGAACTGGTTAGGAACGACAGTTAATTGCTTTATTGTCTCAATTAGAGGTGTTTTGTTTTTTATGTTCAATCCAAAAGCTAATTGTGGTTATATTTTATACCCGTTGTAAAAAAGGCAATTATGAAAAACGCACCATTGCTCTGATTTCTTTTATCAGGCTGTGTCTCACCAGAATCCTTGTCGTAATAACCTTGTACAGACGTTTCAACTGCTTCCTTGGAGCTTTGACCTTTCTCCCTCTCGTGATGATCTCGCTCTTCTGGTTGCGCCAGACTGAGTTCTATCTCTTGGGCTATTAACTTAAAAGCGCTCTGTTTTACCCTAATTGTTTCCTAGAGGTGTTATAGTACGTTTAAGTATTGTTCAAGTATCCAAAACTCAATGTACCCTAAGTTCATCTTCAGAATCATTCTCGTTTCCCGAATTATCGCTCTCCGAATCGCTATTCTCACTTGCACTGTCAGCATAAGCTCCTAATCCTATAAGATACCGAGGCTTACATTGCAAGCTATTTGCCATTATCAGAAATAAGGGATATTTCATTTCAAAATGAAGCAAGAGTAAACCCATTTAATATCAAGCGTCATGTCTTTTGTACTTACCAAGTTTGCCCGTTATAGACGATATAGCGCTTTTACGGAAAACTTGTGCTGAAGATGCTTTATAAACATAATTACATTAAAAATCTCAATCACAAAACAATTAGAAAAAGATAAAATGCCTAAAGTTCAAATGGAAATCTTCCTGCGGGTGGTATCTGTGAAAAAGTAATCAAATACTACCTTTGGTTTTGAACTTTCTAAGTGTTTCTTGTGCCACACTGGCTATTTCCTCAGTGGTGACTTCCAGGAGAAGCTCTGTAAGAGTTCTTCTAACTACCAACATCTGCCGATACGCGGAAATCTCATTATGCAACGCTGTAAGTCGTTTTCGCCCACTTACCATCTCTTCTACAATTTCTTCATGACTGCGTTCGGTTGTCCTCTGATTTGTTACTATCTCCAAAGGTTCTCCATCTCCTTTAGACTCATCTTCACTGTCCGAATTTTCGATGGTCTACACATGAATATACATTGTACAATTTTAAGGTAAAATTGCGTTTACGTCGTACTTACTTTCTCAACATCTTTCATGGTCTCTTTTATGGTGGTATCGACGCCATTTGAACCGTCTACCGCAACCTTTCCTACTTTTTCAAGTTGTCTTTGCTTCTCCTTCTCCATCTTCTCTAGTCCCTCTCTGCGGTAAAGAAATTTTTGTTTAGCGGCTAGAAAGTTTGTGTAAATAATTACCTTATCCAAGCAGGCAGGATTTTTTTCTTAGCCGCATCCATTGGAGGAACATCTGCTGCTTGAGTCTGGCTTCCAGTTTTGATCAAGGGCAGAGAATTTTGGTTGTCCTTAAAGAAGTTCAATGTCTGGACCCCGGGGACCTGCCGCAAACTACTATCTGTTGTGTTCCAGTTGTTCCAATTTGTGCCTAAAAGTTTTTCAGTTCATTTGCGTTCAGGTTGCCATTGCGATCTTACAAAATTGTGTCTGATGTACCCAGCTGCCAGAAGACCATTCTCTTGATGACGAAAACGTATGCGGCACACAGTCGCTGTTATTGTTTGGTGGCACTTGAGTGTTGGGTGCCTCGTCATCTTTTACAACTTCCATGGGAGCCTCACCTTGCTCCTCGTAGTTACTTAATATTGAATTAGTCGGTGTGCTTCGTTGTTCTACAGTTAAAGCTGGGCAAGATTTCATTTGTATCCATTGCTGAGCCAACGCGGCCCAATCAATATGTTCGTTACTCATGCTGCCCAGAGGCCAGCTACCGAACTGGTTCTTGTTATTTAGGGTGTCACCACTTGAATCCTCACCCGAATACATTTCTTAAAACTGTGAAAATACCTTTTCTCTGTCCCTCACTCTCCCCTCAATACAATATAAGTCCACAAATATCGGCCATTTTAGATTATGCTTCATTACATGACAGCTAAATAAATGTCAACATATGTCAGCTGCCGTGACGTCACTACATGCACATATTTTCAAATGCGTAATTTTTATCCGCACTTTTCAATTGTTACTGAAAGCATTGCCCTTGATGAATTACCGATTCATCTGAGAAATTATTTAAAATGATATTTTTCAATTAATAACTACTGAAACTTTATATTATAATCCATATAAAAATATATTCAACATCATATTAAAAGTGTAATATAGACGAAACAATAAAACAGTAAATTTTGTCACAGCTTTTATTTTTTTCTTAATTTTTGTTTACTGATAACATTAGCCTAATTTCTATTTAAGTATCTTATCTTAAACTACATTCTACATCTAAAAAATAACTTCTACATTTACTTCTTTCGGCAAAGCAAAATATTTCAATGATTCTTCAGCACATTTTTTTTTCATGACATTTTTACAGTTCTTTGTTGCAAACTTAACCATTTTAAATGCAAAATGGTATCAATTAATGTTTAAAATAAAAAATCTGTAAAAACTTGCACACGTTTTTGTAAACAAAATGCTGTGAACCCGATGACGCGCAAAATGGCGCGGTGAGTAATCATTTGCATATCTTATGTTTCTTGTATCATGAGCAAAAAAATATTCGAATATGTCGATATTTGAAATATGGATTTATAAAATATCCTAAATGAATTACAAAAAAATGACTAATATATTCAAAAAGAATAAAAAGGTTTGCCCAGACAAATTCGTCCTCTGCGGTACAAAAATGTGAAAAAATGCATTGCGTATTTCATTGTTCCAGGTTGAAGACAACATGGAAAGATATATGAACATTTTCGATATAGTCCTAGTTGTCAATCACACAATGCAAGTTGTTGAATATCCCTATTATAAGAATCTTTTTTTTCATGAATTATCTTTCTCAAGAACATTACTAAAACGTAATTTTTAACGTCAAACGATCCCAGGTAAGCAACCTAGAGTAATGGCCATATAAATCAATAGATCCAAATACAGATCTTTTATTTCACACATTGATTGAAGTTAATAATGCATTAATGAAGTTGTAGTATTTTATAATATGCCACTTTTCAACAAACTTATTTTTTCCGACCACCACGTTCCTTCACTTGTAAGTGAACGGTTGTCCCATTCAAAAGATTGTAATAAGCAGCTGTATTGCTGTCCTTGAAAAAAATGCCCTGAAAATCATTCATCAATCAGAAAATAACACGGACTACATAAACGTGACTCATACCTCGTACGAAATTTTCTGCTTAGCTGGAGGCATTCCAGTTTCATCCTGGATTTTAGCCTTGAGCGCAGAAATCGAGTCCGTAAGCCCAAGAGTAATTGGAATCATCTGGCCATTAAGCTTCCATTCAGCAGTAGAAGTCGCATTGGGAACTTGAACTTGAATTGTAATTGGACTCTGTAAATACTCAAAGCTGTTTTTTTTCTGTACACAGACGCAATCCTTCATTACCTTGTGCATGGATATAAATTGTGTTTCTGGAATTAAATGGTCTTCTGTGCGTGATTTTTTGTTTGGAGGTTCCTCTTCTCCCATAATGATGCTTTCCATTACTGGCGGTGCTGGGGCAATGGGTGCACCAGGAGGCAAAGAGGGAATGTAACCAACTTGGAATGGTGGAGCTACAGAAGTTTGCATTAGTAATAGCTATGATTAATTATTAATAATGAAAATATATTCTTCTTACGCATCATCGGTGGAGGTCTCATCGGCATCATCATCACTGGTACTGGTGGCGCGTGGCTAATTGCTGCAGAGGCCTGCACTACGGGCTTGGGGGGAGCTACAATGGATGCTTGGGAATGAGACGGTTGCTGTGATTGAGACATTACTGGCTTCGAAACAGATATGGCAGGCTTGGGGCCAATTTTCTCTTTTTCTTCGTCTGGTAGTAAACCCTTAACCTTGTGAATTTGATGGATTTGTTCCTCAAGGGTTATGTTTGCTCTGGCTGCCCTAGTGGCTGCTTCAACGCTCGATGTATGACCATCCCATGTGACCCGTTCATCTTTCTTTGTCTCCTCCTCACCTAGTTTCTTTCCAATCACTGTTTCTTCGTCCCCTATACCGAAAATGTCGGTTCGCCGTTCTGCTAGTTGCTTCAAACTGGCTTCGATGGCGGTTCCAGCAGCAAAAACCTATTTAATGAAACCATTTACAATAAGAGAGTGGGACGATTCGAAAACCTACATTATCCTGATTAATTTTGTCGACCGTATGTTTGTCTCGTTGCTCAACCCAACGGGGATCCAGGAGCCCGATACGCATATGTTCGGCGACTTTCGACGCAGGGATCTTCTCTCCAGTAATCGGTGAAATCAGAAACTCATCCGTAGTAGTAGGCTTAGTAGTCTTTTGAGTCTGCTTGGGATCGTACTTTTTAACAATTACTTTGTCGTGAGTTGGAGGAATAGGTGGAACAAGCAGTGGTTGGGCAGAGGACTTGTGCAATTCGTTCCGACCACCAGATTCCTCATCACTCGACGCCTCGTCCATGTCCTGAATTTGGTTGTTATCCTTCTTTGCATGTGCTGAATGCACGATCCTTGGTGGCTGAGACTGTGTACCAGTTCTATTCTCCATTGTTGATAACTTAATGGTTGACGTAGCAGGATGACGTTCCTCCTCATCGGATTCAATTTGCATTTCAACATCGCCATCGTCCTCTTCTAACAGTCTCTCTTCCATTAGCACCCGAGCTCCGACTTCCTCTGGAGTTGTTGGTGGGGGGAAATTGCCAGTTTCGTACGGTTGATAGTCAACTGTTTCAACTACCACGAAATCGTGCCAATCGATTTGTGCATAAGCAACTAAAAAGAATGTAATTATATTAAATGTTAAGTAAATAGTAACACCGACCTCTTTCCCGTTCTATTTTCTCCTCTTCTCGTCGTTTCTGAGCTTCCTGGTGTTTTTGCCAATTCGAACGATATTTGACTTGCTCCAAAACCAGATTCATACTGGATCGGCCCTGGCCACTTTCGACTTTTAGTTTGCTCATCAAGTCCTTCGGAGGTATAAGAATCTTCGTGTATTGCTCAAGAAGCTTCGTGAAGTACTGGAAGAGCGAGTGTTGCGGGCGCAGAAAATCGAACTGATAATTTCTTTGTTCTCTATTCATGAGGTTCGTTAAAAATTGGCGTCCGTTTCTTGCAACAAATTGAGCAGTAAGTTTTACGATGTCCCTGGAAAGATACAGTGATTATGGATAATTTTCGAAATGAACTTCGTACAAGTCGAGAGCTGAAATCGATGGTGGATCTGCAATAAACTCGAAATCCGGTGGAGGTTCTTTGGGCACAAATTGCTGCTCAGCAACTTGCTTTAGGAGTTCTTGTTGCTTCTGTTGTGCCGCAGAGGTGACGCTCAACTGCTTCATTCCAGGCAACAGGCTCTGCGCCATATCTGAAGAACCTTTTCCATCTCGAAATCCTGTGACTTTATGTTGATAGTACGCATGATACGGATCGCCGGCATTGAGGAAATTGAATTTTGGGTTCCCCAACTCGTTCTGACGAATTCTTGCTTCAAACTCGGGTCCATTTCTAGCAACAAAACCAGCGGTCTTGTCAACAATATCTGAATTATATATAAGGATTTTCACATCTGATGTGTTGGATATGTGAAACAGGCACCTAAAGTGCGGTTATATATTTGGTAAGGATACTCCTAACCTCCGGTGGAGGGTATATTATTCCAATTATCGGGCCCGATATTGTTGCTGAATTTTCACCGTCATTGTTCGATTTTAAATGGTTATTTTCCACTTCTAATGCAGGCATTCTGCACGATTTACACAAGACCTATACACAATAAACGATTAAGTGACATAAAAACTAAATTTCCCGTAAAATTTCCTTGGCGTGTGTAATTTTTCCACCTCTTTTCAATCTAGAAAAATTGAAATGTCCCGAAAAAGGGGAAAGTGCGAAATCTCAACTGAGATTTTTCTAAAAAACTACTGAAAATACTTGAAATGGAATTAGGTGGGACTGCATGTAGTAAAGAAGTGAAATCCCTAAAAATTATAATCTCCCCCATTCAATATACGCATGAAAAACATGTTTTTCACGCTTCTCGTATTTAATAAAAATTTCTCGAATCCGGTCGAAATCTGGTTTTTCAGGTGGCTTTCGAAATGTACGTAGGCAAATTGTAAATTTGCCTAACGTTTTACCGTAATGTTTAATTGATTTAAATGAAATTTCCTGGTTGGGAGGGGAAACATGTAATTACCCCTTCTTCTTGAATCTGCAGTTTTGGTTTCCATAGCGTTTTGCTTTACAAGCTCTTATAGCGATGGAGTTTCAATTTTATATTAAACAGCACAATTTCTGTCAGTGGTAATCGGAATCTTTTTCTCTCTGATGATAACTAAAGGACGGCTTTGTGTTGAAAAGTGTATTACTTTAAATTGCAAGGAAAAATCAGTAAACCAAATGCAATGTGAATCTTCAATTGCCAGTGCCAACGTCAGCATCCGAATTTAAGGTGTTAAATTACGAGACATTTAGAAGGATTTAAGGAGTTTAAAAAACATTAAGACTGTCATGATTAAACTTAATAGTGAATAGTTTTAAAACAAAACCTTTTTTAATATGACTCTTTTCAACATAAGCAAAAATCATGGTTCAAAAATCAATGCTGCCAACTTTTTAAAGTAAAATTAAGTCAAATACTTGAGTAAAATGAAGTAAACATTTTTTCCAATTCAAATAAAAATATCTACGGTGTTAAACAAAACCAGTTTACAATGTAAACATTGTTGTGATTATTGAACAAAATAATTATTATTTTGTTAAAAAAATTATAATTATAAATTATTTATATATTCAAAATAAAATATCATAATTTCACATAAAACGTAGTGTAATTGTATAATAAATTTACGTAGAATGAAATCGGATCAACCCACATGACAGTTTGCAAAAGTATGTTTTGAAATAGTTTTCTAGCCCAAGTACCTTAGAGAATAAATGAGACATAATAGTTACAAAAAGTTAAAAGTGAGACATAAATCTCGTAAACAGTCCATCTGGAATTGTTTTATTATTTTTCCCGTGATCAACAACCCAAAATCCTTTGTTGAAATCAGAAAATTAAATTTGCCGCAGTTATCGGTATTTCCCCGACGTATTTATCACACTACTGCGGCCGGGCCGCGTCCATGATAATTTTTTTATAGGGCTCGAATTTATGAAAAATTTGGAATCTATGTAGTAAGGTAGCAGTGTCAAATTCCAGTAAAATACATTTTCATTTCCATGAAAATTCACTATTCACTGTAGGTACTTAATATAGCGAAACAAAAACGCGGCAAATTTTTCACAAAGGTATATCATTTCAAAATTAATTTTTTTACCCTTACATATTCGATCGTGATAAGTACGAGATTCAAAATTGCATTACTCAAAATCAAAAACTAATTGAGTTCAAATCATGCAGATTGATAATTTTTTTCGTGCTCGATTTGAAAGAGAAGAAATCCGCGATTCTCCAAAAAAATAAGTACTTAAATATTAGTAAACAACAACCTTAACCCAACTGCGTATAATGTTTTTAGGCCTAGATGTAGGGAATATTAGTTTTGAGCGAACGTTTGCAACGCCTGGGCCTCGATTCTCGAATCATTCGAAATGAATTCCGCATGCGGAAACTCACCATTTTCGAACGATTCTCAAAATTTGTGATTCTCGAATTCCGCATGCGGTTGTTTCGAATGAAAATCGTTCGGATTCAAATCGACTGGTCATTTCCGTGTGGAATTGTAAATTTTCATGCGATTTCGTGTCGAATTGATTTATTGTTGGCGGAATAAGGAGAAATTTTTATGTTTCTTTTGGTTGGTGTTTTTTTTTAAGTAATACAGACAAAATTATAAGAAAAATATATTTTTTTTCAAATAAATCCAGAAAAGAGTTCTTCGCAAAAACATTCATTTTATCCTAGAACTGCTATTGCTCGTCATAAAATGGATAACAATTATTCAGGAAGCGTTTTACGATCTTGTTTACGCCTTCAACAAATTTAAACCAGATTTTAGCATCCTTTTCCTTGCTGAAACAGCCTCATGCTCATCGGCGGAACTAGCCCAGGCACATCGGCGAAACCTGCTCCACCAACATCAGCGGAGCAAGCTTCCCAAGCGGAGGCTATGCCAAAGCCGTCATTAAAGCGAAAAGCTTTAAATAAATCTAGTAAGATTGAAGAATCTTATTGTCATCTTATTGCGAATTTAATATTCTTTTAATATTTGTCTAGCACCGAATAAACCACGAGTGACTGTAAGACGGTTAGAAGCAAATTTAGGAACAGTGCAAACTATAACCGAGTTTGCTCAACAAAAGTTCGAATTCAAAAAATATTATTAGATACCAAGAAAAATGAAAACTTTTGAACGATAAAAATGTAATTTTAGGCCACATAGGCAAAACTTTAGGTGAAATAAGCAAAAACTTAAAAAAGTAGTAGAAAATATGTATATATTTCAATTTATTAATTTAAAATAAAAGTTAGATTATATGTGTAAAACTTGTGGTTCATTTATGTGAAGTAATTTCTTGAAATTTGTTGACGTATTTGTCGGCCTATTTCTAGTATCAAGGATAAATCTTCCAATCCCTCCATTAAAAAAAAAAAAATAAATAAAACACTTTTAAAAACTTCTAAAATCTTCACAATATTTCATTACGCAAAGTAACAACAATTGCAATTACAAACTAACGTAAACAAACAATTTTTTGACAGCTTAAAAATCCACCACAATAAATCATTCGAATGTGGTGAAAAAGTTAACGAACGACAGCGTTCGGAATTCGAGAATCGCTGTTTTGCAAATCGTTCGTTAACAGTCATGCGGTTTCGAAATTGTACGATTGAATTCGAACGAACTCGAGAATCGATGCCCTGGAACAGATAGAATTCGTTTGCGCTTCATTTTCGTTCCGCATTCGTTTCGTTTAAATGTGTGGGACACATAGAATTCGTTTTCGTTTTTTGACATTTGTACTTCTTCAGAGGGATTGATTTGACGTTCGCCCTCTTTGTGTTTATTTTATCAAAAATAAAGGATTATATTTAATATATACATGTGTTCTTACTACTAGTTAGAATTATTTCAAATTACAATTAACATTTGACAGCACTAAATGAAAACTCTGCTCTCTTCTCTGACAATTCGTCCTCTCCGACAAAAGTCCAAAAGTTCGAACCCAATTCGTTTCCGCACGGTCCGCACAGCAGCAATTCGTCTCTATGTGGGCTGCTCAAAGCAAGTGCTTGGTTTGGATTTTGACAGCCGTGCGGGCCGTGCGGAAACGAATTCTATCTGTTCCGGGGGTTAGAATCAAAGAATATCTATAACTAAGAAGGTGCACATTCTTATATGTATGGGAACTCATTTTCAGCAAAAAACAAAACGAAAACAGGCCAAGAGTACAACTGCACAATACTGCAAAATGCACATAAGAGCGAAAGAGCTCGCACTATTTCTGCTCGGCCGCAACGTGCTTCATATGATTTTGCCGCGTTTTTTATAAATAGGATTTAACCTGCGATATATCGCGGGATATTGGTTTTTGCTTTTCGTTTTTGTCAAGTTCCGAACGCACAGGGTGTTTAGGTAACTTTGCTTTTGTGAACTTTCTGCCAAGAATATCAGCTGATTCTTGTCAGTTAAGCCGGAGGTACACGATACGGAAAACGTCGTATTTATAAGCGATACGCCGTATTTCATATCGTGTGACTCGACGATAAGCAATATGGTGTATCGCTTATAAATATCCCAAAAATTTCGGAATATTTTCGGCACATCCAAGCAATTTGCGGGGTACAAATTTCCCGAGTCACACCATACAAAACTTTATGAACACAGTTTTGAGATTACTGCTCTTACGGGCGGCACGGCGTCGCGGTAATCTGTGAATTGCAAAATACAGGTTGCAAACTCATTTTTGCTTATCGTGTGACTCGATGTGTCAAAAGTGACATCCACAAAGATATTTCCTTATAAATATGACGTTTTCCGTATCGTGTACCTCCGGCTTTAATCAGATTTAAAAAATTGAAAATGGATAGCAGGCACAATATTCGATGCGTGTTTTGTGGTGTTCGCAAGAGCGAAAACAATAGTCTAAAGTTTTTTATTGTTACGAAGGACAGGTAAGTTAATAATTCTATGTTTTATTTTCAAACGGGGTTGGCTATAATAATACAATAATTAACACATTCACTCTCACTGCGGGCAGAATTCAGTAAATTTTATCGTGGTTGCAGAAAGTATATATACATAAATCATTAAATTTGTTATTTATTGTAGCATCCCGTTATTGGAGTAAACGTGTTATTGTATGCAATTGGAAAATGATTTAATTGACTAATTATTATTAACTAAAAATGGAGTGTTGTTTATAAAAGTGGTATAAATCTAATTTATTCGTGATGTGATTAATTATTTTGTAAATAAATTGAAAGGAATTGATTTATACCGCCGCCCCGATAGTAGAAAATATTGCAGCAATATTATAGCAATATTGCCAATCTTGTACAATATTACCAATATTGCGCTGTTTAAATTACTGGCACAATTATTTTCTTAATTTTCAAATTAAAATACGAGAAAAAATAAATATGCTACAAAATTTAAAACTTATCAAAATAATCTTAAAATTGCTTCAAATTTGAACTACCCTGTGCGTTTGGCGGTTTTTCTTTTCTCCCTCACTCAACTGAAATATTGTTGCCATCGATTTCGACAGATTTGACAGTTACACACACAGTGTCAAAACGTGTTCAGACAGGAGTGACGTCGAGGTGAGCATTCTTATTATTAGAATAGATATTCTTTGCAATAATACGACCGAAACCAGAGCTTAAAGGCCATAAACTCACTGCCACCGCCAGCGAAATCGCGTCAGTCTGCGCTTAGCTTTTGGGTTAAATTAAAAAAACAATCAAATAGAATTTAATTTCATGTTTATTTTTGTACAGTACAGCGTACTGTAATATTATAGAAGTTGTTTCTGAATGAATTAAATTAAAAATTAAAATATAACAAGATCAACGTCTATTGCGGTACTGTAAATAATTTGAGAATCCTTTCAATAATTCGGAGTATTCTTAAGGCATGTTGTATATACCTAGACTTTTATTTGTTGCTTTTAAAATAAAGAAAAAGCATGAAGAAGCTGATGAAAAGGAAAATTTATGGAAAGCCCGGAATCTGCAAGAATATAAAGTAAAACCAGACAAAACAGAATAATACAAAGTAAAACGGAAACAAAATGCGCGCACTTTTTCCTATTAATTTTTTAATTAATTAATTCCGAAGCATTGAAAATCCGAAATGTGGTCCTGTGAATTGCAATTTTTTCAATCAACCGATTCCCACTTCCAAGAAAAGGATTCGTAAAAGCTGAAATGTAAAATTAACAAAACCAACAAATTTATATAACAGTCAGAACTTTATTATTGATATTTTTACAATTGCAATGTGGAAACTATTTTACATGATTGTTTGACAATTTACATGTTACATTTGCAAATTTGAATTTTAACTTAGTTTATTATTGATTTTTAATAACCAAACGGCAAAATAGTTAAGTTATCTTTTAAATCGTCTCATCTAAAATTTGTGACTCATTTTAGATGAGAGGATTTGTTATGGATCTGTTCTAAAAAATAAGTATTTTCGAAGTGTAGTTACAATTGACTATTGCTCCCTTGACATTTTTCCATCATTTAAAATGTATTTCAGATAAAATTTACACAATAAAAACACGTCCAGCTACGAGTATTATGCAATATGCATGTGATACCACTTGAAATTGTTTCTAAATTGTTTCTAATGCTGGAGGCGCAATCAACTCAAAACAACGTCATCAAGACGTTTATCGACTTTAAAGTAAACGTCGATGAAGCTGCTGTGGAGGTCATCTCTATATAGAGAATGTGCCATTTAAATTTGATCCCCTGCACTTACCTCGCATCCCCTTGCGTAGTGGCCATCCAAGAAATAATTTTAGGCAATTAGTCACCCTATTTTCTACCGATTTCTGCCAAGAAATTCTAAATTGAGAAATGTGCAATATATAATAGATGGATAGCACATCTATTTTTGATTGCGTATAGTATGAGCATTCTGAATCCAGGGTGAGGTGAATTGGAGTTGGCCTTCGTAGTCCTGGAATGAGACGATTCAATGCGAATGAAAATTTGTAGTGAGAGTGGCTGGCCTCGAGTTGACCGCAGGGCACAAATGCCTTAAAGTAGTGTAGGACGCTAAATCTTTGAAGGCATCTCTGCCGCAAGATTGAATATCTAAGGAATATCTGAAATGTAGCCCTGCTCCAGCGGCAGCCGAAAGTTGTTGGAGAACGCACAGAAGTAATAACGGACCACAAGTGCAGGAGTCGGAAGATCTATATCGGTTTTTAGCATCGAAAATAGGGTGATTTTGTGAAAACTTAAGATGGTTTTGATTTATAAAACAAAGACCAGCTGGAATGGGCACCCTTTGGAACTTCTTTGGATCTTTTCCAATTGCAAGCCCCATGTCTGATGTTGTTCGAGGCATAGAGAGACTGTATAAGAAATGCTTTTTGGGGTGCACGGCTTTTGGGGTGAAATTATGGATGGTGTTGGTAGCGGTGTATTCTCTCATCGTCGTTCTTGGTTCGGTATAAACAGCAAAGATTCGCGATATTCTGTATTAAATTATTAGGAGAATTCCGTTTGATTCATACAACAAAACTTTTGGATAAAATTTAATAAGGGCCTATTCATAATCATTGAACCATAAGAGCCAGTCTGGGAGAAATGTCGACGTTTTATATTTCTAGGGATGTTTCCTTGAATTTATTTTATTTGGGGAGCTACGGTTTATTTTATTTTCGAATAAGTAAGAGAAGCGGAAGAAATTTCAAGATTTTGTTCTAAATATTTTTGGTTATGATTTTTTAACAAACGCGGACAATTTCGAACACAATTTTACAACTTTATAATGATTGCTAAATATAGGTAATATACTTAGATCAGAAGTTGTTCGAATATGTATAATTTAAGCAGTATAAGAGTATAATTAATTATTATTAAATTTTTTAAATTTTTGACTTTCCTATACTGGAGAATTTTTAATGCAGAGAACAAGACGACAAACGTATGTTGCTTTGAAATGTAGTTCGGAATATTCATTTAATCATTTCACATATTTTAATGTTTTTTTCATGATACAATGTAAATGTTTAGTTTATTCCAAAAGAGAATTTATAAATATTAATATTTTAAATAATGCTTGAAATTGATAAAATGTCTTTCGTTCGATTGAACGGTTCTTAAATTTATTTAATTACTTTGGTTTTTCTATTCTGATTCTTTAAATTAAGCAAAATGCAAGAAAATATTTGAAATAAGAAAAAAACTTGTAAAAATGTTTGGTTGCCGTAGTATATTTATTATCTAACATTTTATATTAGTGATACTATTTCGAGGTAATTTAATAGGTTCATTTCGATAAGAATTGAAAATTAAGAATGATTTCTTAAAACTATTGAACTATTTCAAAATCGAAGTGTTTAGAATCGTTAATTTGATATTTTGTAAATAAAATCATTTTAAGGGGTTTTTAGGAACTTAAATAGAATACATTATATGATACAATGTATTGCAACAAAAAGGAATTAAGCCTGTTTTTAATATTTTTAAAAGTCAACATTAAAAGAGCCTTTATATACTCATATTAATCTATTTAAATTTGATACCACCGGCCTCTATATTGTTAACTGCATTGAAAATTGATAACTGAATAACTTGTTAAAATGTTATGACTGGTCAACTAGTGTATACATTAGTATTATTTTTTGCCTTCATTCTTTTAACAAACTTTCAAAATGCTCCGCCCCGGATATGCAGAAAATAAATTTTAGTGATCTTTTATGTCAAATAAAAAAAGTTAAATGTTTTTAGAGAAGAACTGTTAATTAGAGCGACTGCAGATTGTTTATAACTATGCATGGACTTTTAGAACCAGTCAAAGTAGTTGAACGCTAAGTAGCAGTTCTTATTTTGTAGAAGATGAGATGACCAAAAGTTATTAGACGATATCTGTTTCGCTTTAAGGTAGAAATGTATATTTGCGACCAAATATGATATTAAATTATTTATGTAAATGTTTAAAACTGAAATTTACTCTTACTTTTGTAATAATTTTCTAACAGCATTATATAAATTAAATTACCATTAAAATATGTTGTCATTTAAGTTTTTGTATTAAAATTTTGAATTTTATGAGTATATCAATCTGCACATTTCAAGATACATGTTGAAAAAATGACTTCTATGTAACAAGCGAAATATTTTGTATGTTATTTACTTACTTGTAAGATGCAGATCAACAAACCTATTTCTATTAATTTTTCGTGTTCAATAGCAGTAATGTTTTTACCATTCAGGCCAATCAATTCTTAAAACAAGTTTTTCGTGTAGGTATTTTAATTGAGTCACGTGCCTGGCGCAATCAATATATTAAAGGCCAAAGAGAAAATCACATAAAAACAACAAACAAAAAGCATCACAAAAGAGTGAGTTTTATGAAATAAAGAAAGAATTTTAATCTGGTCCCGATTGAAATGTCGTTCACGTTTATAAAAACCTATTCAAATCACAAAAGTATCACATGCGATTATCCTGGCTATATCACAAATTTGTTTTGAATCTCTTCATAGAAATCGTTGTTTGTTTTGAAATACACTTTAAATTATTGTTTTCAATGGTAACTACACTTTTCGCGAGCCAAAATGTTTTGCACTCTTTTAAAGAGCTCAGTTTAATTGTTTACAGAAGGAATTATTTCGAACACGTGCAAAATTCTATTTTGAATGAATCTGCTAAATTTGAATGAAATACTTGTAATTTTTATTTCAATAGATGTGTGCAATGAATTTGCTATTTTGTGTGAAAATTCGTACCTATAGTCACGAAGGGGAAGCAGAAAGATTCGCCTTCTCCTGAATCGCCGTTAAAAAGTTCTCCAAAATTCTCCTCTTATTGGTGAGGTTGTGTGGCTTTCTTCTCCTTTTCCGGGCCAAACTCCCCTTGTTTAGGGATGCTCACTGATACTCTTGCTCTAAATTTATTTAAATTATCACAAAAACTCTCATCTCACCGTTAAAATTATTTTGATGTGCCGAAATTTTTCGCCCGAGTTCGTAGTGTCTCTTCTACATGCCTTGTAGGATTCTTCACAGATTTTCTCTTGTTGTAATTAACATTCACTGCCTGTCCCTCTTTATTTCATGAATCCTTAAAGAGTTCAAATTGTTTATGCTGTTTTATCAAAATTTTCGGTTTTCTTAGAAGGCTTCATTCGATATCGATCCAAAGGTTTCCTTGCTTTATATTCCGAACTTCAAAATGGCGCGTACTGAAGTTCCAACGGAAGCAGCTCCTGTGCATTGTTTTTTGGCCGTTCCGACTGTTAGAGATTTCGTTGTGTGTTAGAACTAAAAAATGTGCTGGAATATTGCATTGATTGAAACTTTTCGGCTTGTTGGTCTTGTTTGAGGCATTTTTACAGCTCTTGTTGAACGTTGATCCTAGCAATGAACAACAAATGCATTGTTAATATTTATATTTTCTTGATGAAGCTATAATAATTTTTCATCATTTATTATCGAAAATCAAATTACCTGGAAAACAATTAAGTTTTTAGATTAAATTTCATCCTCTGTGTGTGAAATGGTCTTAAGATTATCACTTTTTTCACTGATTTTTTAACACTTTCAACCAAAATACTGCGAGTTCAATTTGAAGTAATTTTTGAAGTTATAAAACTTTATTTCACTACATGGTGGATAGCTAAAAGTATAAATTTGAACCGGCAAAGAGTTCGTCACTGAAAGGACTCAAACCCACTGAGTGATGCTCAGTGTGAAGAGTCGGCTTTTATTAAATCCCACTTCAATAAAAATGCGAATAAAATCAGGATATCTGAAAACTTGTTACACCAGTTTAACATCCTTTCTTGAGTTGACATCACCTGGACCACGAAGCTGTTCGAAGTTTTCCCTAATTATATGAAAACGAGTTTAACTAGCTTCGCAATAGACCATCTGAAAATCAAAACGGAAAAGGACATTAATCGGTGTGCGTCCGTATCTTGACCAAACTGCATTGTAATGACCCTGATTTATCTCTTTGGTCACTGGAATGTCGGGTTCAATTATTTTCTTAGGGGAGAGGATGCTCGGATGTTATTCTAGTTTAAATCAAAATTGTCTTGCCTATTCAATAATCATGCTTAGCGAAATCTAGTTTTTTTGAAATTTTTTATAAATTGTAATATGATAATTAAATCGCGTAATAATTTGTTAACATATTAAAATACGGAGAAATTTGTGTTTAAGTCAGCAATAATAGAAAATTTACGCATTTCTCTTATAGTTTTAATTGCGTTTCTTTTTACCGGAGACTCGGTCTTAAGACATTTCCTTGGTTTTTCAAGGAGCGTACGAATCCCTTTTTAGTTTTTGCTTTTGTAATTCTACTTATTGTAATGAACAGTCGTTTAGTTATTTTCAGCATTTTGCAAAGTGTCTTACTGATTTTCAAACCCGATAAGTTTTGAATTATTTTGTTCATTATTTTAATGCAGAATGAAATATTTAGGAAAAACAACAAAAATCCACCCTAAAACCGAAAATTCCTCTAACACTTTAGTATGATGGTCATAACCAAATGTGAAATCAGCTATAGGAACTTTAATTTAGGTTGGTAATTAGGATCTTTAAGATATTATATTTCAGTCACAAGTGAAATGACACAGGTATTCCGAATTGTAAATTCAGTTATTGTACATTAGACTTAAATAAATTATAATTTTGGCTATAGTTGATTATAAATTACAATGTGGTTATTTATTTAAAACTGTAAATGTATGCGCTATGTCTCATAATTATGCATTTTTTTTGGTGTACGTGATTATAACGCACCTTTGAAATGCTGTACCTACCCGCAGACTTGTGCACACATCAGATTTGCTTTTCGATTTTGAATTTGAAAACGTGACAAATGCGGTAAATTAAGAAAAATAAAAAAATAAAAAATAAATAAAAAAAATAAAATATTCATGATAAATTGATTGAAGAAAATGATATAGGTAATAATTTTTTAATATTAAATCTGTTTTTAAACAACATTATTAATAATATTGTTTCTCTTTGTTCTTATTTATCTTTAATAGCAAGAAATTGTTATCTACTGCAGAAGTCATTTTACGCAAAAATATGCATAGCTAAGTGAACGAGCATCCCTTTTACATACAAAATTAATACCTATACGTAATTTTTCGCGGGTGGTGTAATTCGATTATCATATAATTCCTGACAGGCATTTTATGCGGCTTACGATGTTTACAAGACTTATAGTTACTAGTTTACATAGTTACTCGGTTACTCCTAACACTTTGTGCACTATTCGTCAGTGTGCTCGTGAACGTTTTCAACATGCAAATTCTTATATGCCAAAAAACCAATGCATACCTAAGAAAACTACGGATTGTATAATATTGAATGTAATTTTCCTAAGAAAGGTTCGTGTGAATCTCTGAATAGTTATTTGTTTTCGCCTCGTGACAAATAAAAAATCCTATTTGCCTAATTACAAATAACCAAAAGCATGCAGCCGCCGCCGCTTGGCATTGACCGACCTCCAAGTGTATCCTCGCCAGGATTGGAACTGCTTTTGGCCTTTCGTATATTTTAACTATTCACAATTTTAATAGTTTTCATAGGATTGTTAATTTCCTTGGGTTCTTTCAATTAATAGATGCCTACCTACAAAACTCTGTGAAAATCTGCAGAATTCCTGCCATTACAGAAAAAAACTGCTGTGTGTACCCTAATTTGCAAATTGGACGGTTTAATCGTGATATTTCTCCATTTTGTGTAAAGCAGATCAATCACATAAAAGTTTTAGGCTTCTCTGAAGTAACAGAGAATTGACGAAATTACTATGAAACAATTTGGAAAAATCTCGTCTATAAACAGATTAGAGTATGTTGTTTAAGGATATTCATAATGTGGCTTCGTGCAGGACAACATAAAAGGAAGAAGAAAGACCCTTCTTGCATAAGACTACTCGAAACTCGCAAGGCTGTATATGTTATGAAAATTCCTTAATTCAGTACGTACTGGTAGTTAAAGTTAAATTGGAATATTTCTGGAAAGTGCTAGACAGTGTGTCCTGAATTTTAACTACAGGACACCACTGCCGAGCAATATAAATTGTATTGTCTCAGTTTGAACCAAAATTTTCACTCTCGCATTGGTTGTCCACTTTAAATTTTAATACCGGAACTATCTGTACATTCTGCCCTTAACATTCGCATTATACATAAATACATGTGCACGAGTGCGAAACAAGGCGTAATATCTGAGCGATGTAGATATGCGAGAGAGGACACGATGTGGAAATGCAGAAGAAATCGCAATTTGAAGGCACACAGTCCTTGCAAATGACACTGCTGTAAATAGGATAAGAAGAAAATCGGTCGTCTGGGAGACATTTAACAGAGAAAACTAAGAACCAAAATGGAATGTTAGGAAAGAAAGAATAAAAGCAAGAAGCTGTCGTCATTCCCAAAACCTTCATCATGTCATACAGCTACGAATCGGTTAATCCTATTCGAACGAATCCTACAAGAAAAGGAGCGTTTCGATAAAATGGCGAAAATTCTTATTAGATGTGGGCATGAGTTGTTTCGTGTAAATTTAACCACGCCTAGGGTGTACCAGTAATAATGAAAAGGAACACCCCGTGTTTTGGGGTGAATTAACAACTGGGAAAATATGAAGGGAGCGCTACGTTCTACATTTTAGGGTAGTTTCCGTTCGGTTCAATAACAATGTTCGGATTCTGCTGTTTTAATGCAGTGTGGAAAGTAAAAGTGCTTGGGAAAATTGGTTACTTTCGATTGCAATACGATGCTGTGTAAAAATATGTTACGATTTGAAGAGATGTTCATGCAGAGCTCGTAGAGAAATAACGAATGATGACTATAGGTACATATAAATATCAAGAACGACGCTAAACTGGAGCATTATCTAATATTATATATCAACAGTTATTACTCGTAAGAAAACATTAAAAAACATTTTTGGTGTAATATTTTTATTCATTGTAAACTTGGAAGTTATTGGAGATAATAAATCAAAATCTATTATTTTTTTAAAAAAAAAAGTAAAAACACTATAGGTACCTTTGTTTCAAAAATATAGATTAATTATATTATTTAATAGCATGTTTTAATATTTTTTTGTATTGATAAATATTAAAATAAAACCGTTTTATAAGAGGGGTACCTTATGTTTTAGGGAAAATTCTAACGCTATTTTAAACTAATAATGTTGTGTATTTATCGCATTTATCTGATCATGTTAAGTATATGAATAAGTGGTATAGGTATAAATAGAACTTTTTCGGCATTTCTGCAATTACAGACATATAAGTATATTAAATTGGAACTGTTAATTGTATTTTTAGTACAAATTTATGTACAAATAAGAATTCATATAAAATAGAAAATGGTTTTCAACAAACCGAAAGCTTTAAAGTTAATAGTTTGGACGATATCAATTTTGTAGGGAAAGTCATAAAATTAGAATGAGTTACATCCATTCACCTGAAAACATGCTCGAATCAACTTAGTTACAGTGCATAAAACACTCATTATATGTGGTCATCTGGTATTCGAGGCAGGAAAACTTGTACTTACCGAGAAATATGAATAATGAACCAACCCATTGGTAAACCGAATTTGAAAATTACTTGGAGGTAAGCAAGACATATTTCAGGCAAATTAGAAGAAGGCTCCTATGACACTAGCTGGGATTATGCTCTATAAATATAAAGCAGTGGAAAACATGCATAGTGGGCGAGTGGCTACCAGCGGGCGGGCGGCGGTGACGAAAGAGACGCCGATATGACCCAAACTATGTGTTCGGTAATTTATCTTTAACAAGTTTTCCTTACAGCAATTTCTCAACCCACATCCCAACCAATTTTGAATCGGTGGGGGCGAGGCAATTTCTAGTTGGAGAATATCTTGCAAACACTCGTTCAAAGTTGTGTACCTAATCAGCCATGCTTTGCTTTTTAGTTTTATCCTTGAGTCGAACTACACTCCCCAGCTCCCGATATGCGGCGCTCACAATTCACAAACTGCTCCACCACCCACAAGGTTTTCAACCCCCGCACCTTTGATGCCTCACACATAGGATTAGAGCGCTGTACACAAGACTATAGTCGTTGCCTAGTCATATAAGTCCCTTTTATGTAAAACTGCGTCCTCCTGAGGGTGTTTTCTGGAAGATACTCTAAACCTTTCGTTAACGTATCCCAAAAACTATCCGTTCCCACCGACCGACCCTTTGGTTCTTCCTTTGCTTCTTCCTTCTCCTTGTATTCCTTTTATTTTCTATCATGTCCTGAAAACTATAAGATAACTCTTACGAGGTCCATAGCACCAATGCGCTCCTACAGAGATATCAAAGCCACGATTCTATGGAAACCCTTTTAAGACATACTTTAAGTGTTATGCTTAATGTACGTACGTACACATATTGATATATAGATATTGTTCCTACATACCTATACAAGTACACTCATATATATATATACTCGTAGCAACAAAACACCACACAACTGGAAGATGAACAGTAAGAGGTTTCCTGGACCGACATCTTTTGAGTTGTTGATCCTTTTTCATCAGAGTTAAGCTCCTAATTAATCACGTGCTTAGTTGAAGATTCAGATGAAACTTTTATTGCTACCATTTGGGGACAGAAGTCCCACAGTTTTGAAACGAACAACAAAAACATCCACTGAAAGGCAGGACACACGGTTTTGGTCATCTTTCGGAAAAAATAACCCTTCTGTAATCAGAAACGACCAGATTTCTGGTTCTATGGGAAAATATTCTCCATAGAACTGGTTTCGTCTTCAACTTGAGTATTATCGAATCTCAAAGTTTTCGGACAATCACTGCCATCATTGCTTAGGTCCACATCTTTCAGATGCAAGATGCACAAGGAAACTGGAAAAGCGAGTTAAGTCCCTGTACCAAATCCAAAAGTGCAAATCGCATCTTCTCTGCCGAGAATAACCTTATCACCTTTGATCCTCGCAAAGGTCGTCATCCGAGCGATCTGGAGTTTTCCTCACGTTTTGGCTATAAGCGATGAAAACCTTTTGAAGAGTGCTTTCGCCCTTTATAGTTTCTTGCTGCGTAAAAGGGTTTAATAAGATCTTTCAATATTACGTGCAACGAATTTTTATGCAATTTTTCTAATATTGTAAAACTAAAGAAAGCTTAAAGTAATTATTTAATTTTTTTTTTATCTAACATTGAAGCTGCACAGAAAAAGGGGGTGCGGCATAGGGCAAGGTATGGGCAAAGGAAGATTTTATGTTTTTGACAATTAATTACATCTCTATTCAATACTTACTCGGTGCAAAAGAACCAAAAACGGTGGGTGCAGTCGGTGTCATGTGTTCAGTGTTAACCCTGCTCACAAGCCACTTCGCACCGAAATCAACTGAAAATTGTGTTCAATTGTGTATCCTTCACAGAGAGTGCTCGACACTGGACAGTGGGCGGTGAGGTGTACATCTCCGGTCTAGCTACTGTAAGTACAGATATAAATCAAATTAGCCGTCTTAATGGATAAAATTTACTTGAATTATTACAGGTAAAGGGTTAAAGCTCATCGTGTCATAGAAGCCTTCAAGTCTTTTTAATGAATTAATTGACAAGTCTGAAATATTGTGGTGGTTGGACAGAGCTTAATTAGGATTGTCTAATATAATTTGAAAATCTAGAAAGAACAAGTAACAAATATTTTTCTGCCTTGATTTATGCGAAATAACGGTTCAGGAAAGGAAATTGTCGGTTACTAACATAAGGATTAATTATAGTAAAACACTAACGAAATCTAATTTTCATGTTATTAATTGAACGTATTCAGAAAGATATGAAAATTTATTTCCACTTTCAACTATTCAGCATATTATTGTTGTTGTGATTGCCATTATAATCGTTACTCTCCATTTCGCATTCGTTTTACTTCATAACTTTAATAATACCTACGAGGCAAGTAGAAAGAATTACAAAAATTAAGAATCATGAATTATGTATCTTGTTTAATGCTGATCAATTTATTAATAGAGATTTTTCCGCTAAAATGTAGAATTTAGTCGACGCTTAATATTTTAGGAAACAATGGACTTTTTAAGTTTATTTATCGAAAAGCGAACTGAAATCATTTCAGGACAACGGAGTCTAAAAATGATTGTCTAAGAATTGTTTACGGCTGTTTAGTTAAAGGAAATAAATATTTTCATGGTAGAAAAATAATAATTACATTTGTGAGTTTTATTAAAAAAATAACGCTATTTCTTATAGCAAAGATTGTTTTATTCCTATATCCATTCTAAGAACCTGTTTTCTGTTACGTTGTTCTGTTATGCACAATACACATTACACATACGTTGTATATTTTTGATATAACTAACTTTTCTATCTTCTTATAACATGCTGTAAAAGCGAGGCTTGTATGCGTCTGGATCTATGTATAATACAAAGTCGATTTTTTAGGAGATGCAGTCGACGGATTCGTGTAAATGTCCATAATCCAGTTTCAAAACCGTCATTTCGAGGAAAGGTAATGAAAAATCTCATAAATTTTTGGTCTATTATATTTTTCGTTAAACTTTTTTCCATTTTATTGACGGAAATTGATGATTTGCTGGTTTGTTTTTGACACGAATTTCGCCTTCAAAGTTTTGAGTGCATTTCGCAAAGTAATTTTTTTAAAAATAAGTAGAGAAAAAATATATGCTTTCATACCGCGAAAGTGTTTACAGTAAATACTTCGAAAACAATATTTACATTTCCTGCGGCTAATAGCAAATGCATTCACAGCCGATATCCGAGGAGGATCAACCATCAATGTAGCTCGTTGGCGCCCGACCTCGTAATTTACTCTATGCAGAGTGACAATTTCATTGCAGCCGCATACGGAACTGCTTAGCCTCAAACAGTTATTGTTCTATTCATGGTCTGTCCAGGGACTTCGTTATTTTTCTTGTAGATTTGTCATTGCTACATATCTGCAATAAAGGAGTAGAATGCTCCAAAAAACATGCATACTTTAAAACGTTATACTCTGCAGTTTTACATAGCATAACACGTCTGGGATATCCTTGCACCACGGCTACATGTTCCTCCCAGACCAAATTCAGTGAACCAGTGGACAACAACACATCACGAAGAAGAAGCTACTGGCATGGGGTGTTATTAAATTCGCCAACAATGAATAATTCAACATCGTCTCCGTGTAACCTTATTTCGTCCCCCTTTATAGCTCCACCACCACCAACCCACTGCTCCTCCAAGCTATCGCAGGACAGTGGTCCCCAACCAGGTCCTGCAGCTCCACATATCCGTGAGACCGCTCAAAGTTTGCTAGAAGCGAACAAAATTAGCGGACACCAAAGTCGTCGTCGACATCCTCGTCTATTTTTTGTGTGCGTCCGGTTGTAAGACAAAATGGTAATAAGTAAGAAGTGCATGCACAAGGCGGCCAGTTGCATTCCTGTCTGTTGGCTCCAGGAAAACGCTGAAAAAGGAAATTCTCTACGAATATTTGGACAATGGCACACTGGTCACCGGATGTGTTGTCTTCGTGTTTCCCAGGATTCTTCGTTTGATGTATTTTTCTATGATAATGTTATTTGCGCAATTGCTTTCTTCAAATATAAACAGCGTGAAATCGGAAATAAGTGTAAATATATGCGAATTGCAAACTAGCCTCCAGTCCGGTGGAGTCCTCGCAAATTTAAAAGGACGAACATCGGAAACTCTCAAGTCCCTGCTCTTATTAATGGTACAGTTTGCGAGCAGTTAACGGCATAAAGTGAACTGGTGGGGAGTGCTCCGAAAGCAGCAACCAAGGACACAAAATGGAATCACCATTTCACCCCGTCCCACCCACTGTCCACCCTTCAAAATGGCCTTATTTCAATGGAGTGTTGTCGGACTTTCGAGGCTATCATCATCACTGTGCTGCTGAGGGGGCACCCTGTGTTTTCTTCCTCGCAAGCGGGAAGGAGGAAAAAAGACGAACACAACGAAGTGTATGATACCAAGAGCGTCATCAGGGGTGCTAACTTATCTTTATAGCGAGTCTCTCATACCCTGTGTAGCGAAGTTTATTATGCAAATAGCTGAACGTATTTCGTATTTATGCTTGTGGCCATTTTCTTATAGTATCGAATATAATATTTATAGGATCACATAAAAGGGTAGTGGCGATAGAGGTATTTTTAGTCCATAATGTTTAATTGGATGAAAGTTTGATGATTTACAGTGGCTTAGGTTATAGTGTCGTACGCAATAAAACAAACTTGCACGACTTTATTCCGTATTTTTTAAGCGATTGTTTAGAATCGGATACACTTGAGTGGAATGCTCTGTTTCCACTCGAAATAATGTTGATGATTATTACTTATCGTATGCATCGTGATACATTTAATTTTACAGTAATCTTCTATTCATAAATCTTCTTCATAATCTTCTATTCATAATACAGAAGACACCATTGTGATATTTGAACAGCAATTAATGTATGTCCATAGTTTCGTAAAATCAGATAAAAAATAGAAAGCATTTCTCTCCCCAAACATTAAATGACACTGAGTGAAATTTATTTCATAACATTTCTGGTGTAAATTGGAAAATCGTTTTTTATCAAACCACCGTGGAAATCATTAAAGTAGCGAAACCACTCAAAGGGTTTTCTCTTGAAAAGTTATGTTGTTATTGTTTCAAACTTTCAAAATCGATTTTCCTCCTTCGTACTCCCAACGAATTGGACAACCTTTTCTTAGCCTCATGTTAATCAGGGGTGGACGTAAGCGTGTATGTAAGTCTATATCATAAGTATTTGGAGGGTGCGAAACAAAATTTCTGCAATATACTGGAAGACGTTTGCAGAAAGGATTTCAAAATAGAATAAAACATGAATGAGGAGGGCTGAGCCCGGAGGTGTGTGGATGCTTCCTGGAGATGTCGATCGATACAGAGGATAAATAACCAAGGCGATGAGGGAACAGTAAGCAAGCAAGAAGAAGTTCGGGGATACGAACAAAGAAGGTAACGAAACAAACTCGAAATAATTTTGCGACTTTTGCTTGAATAAATGGCTTCTAAACCTTATTTGGCAAGTGAAGTGGGCGGTGGTGATGAGGGCAGAGGAGACAAGAGGAGGACAGCACATGCGGATCCCTTGGAAAGGACCAGAAGACAAAGAAGTGAAAACGGTCTTACGGGGAGGAGGAGGGTAGGTTCATAAGGAATTCCCTGAGGATCCCAAGTTACGACCAAGTCCTGTCACTAATGGAAGGAGATTGCTTTTCTCCTGTTGTTCGGGTTGGCTCATTTTATAACTTCCTCAGGGTTTTTGCTTTGGTGATTTATTACGGTTTTCTCATACACTTGCAAATATGATAAGCTTTATATCGACGTTTCTAAAATAGTCGCAGGCATGTTTCCCATTTTCTCTTTTCAGCTAAGCATGTATTTTGAGTTTGAAATGGTTGAGATTTTAAGAAGTAATGCGTATGCGGTGCAATTAAAGTTGAGTTATTTAGTCTCTGTTGATTACAGCAAGTAAAGCACGTATTTTTTCAAAATAGTTTTTCATTTTGCTAAATGCTTACGTTACTTAAAAACGATTTAATGAACCTCACTATATAACAGTGGCGGCTGGTCAAAATGATTCGAGGTATTCCGTATTCGGCAATCGGCGCACATCCCCATTAAATCATTAGAAAATCAAACATAAAATTATAAAATGTGCCATTGCCGATGTAGCGAACTTTTCTCCACTGAAGGAATCGGAATATATGCTACACCTGACGTACCGCCACTGCTATATAGTATAACTAAATGTTTCCAGATCTCCAAAATATTCGCTCACTCTCAACAGGTTTAGTACATTTGTTTTTTCTACCTTTTCGTATTTTAGAGCTTTTGAACCGCATTAGCACAGATAAAATTGTAATTTCCTGCGTTCGTCACAAGTACTCACATTTTAAACATGTTGTGCATTTACTTTCTATTTAGAGATGTTCTTCAAGAACTATTGTGGTACTGACCACTTTTTCAACTATCCAGTCAGTATCAAGAACGCATAATTTTTTTTTTAAATATTTGTGCGCACACTTTCATTCGAGTAATTCTTTTTTAACTATTGTAAATAATTTTATTATTTTCGTGTATCTGATAACAGAAATTTTCCTTGAATTCAAATTCCATATTATTTGTTTTTAATTATTTCACTTGGAATACATTTTATATTATCTCTAATTAGAAATATTAATATGATAATTATATTTTACAATAATTTTAAACATGATTTAACTAAATGTAATAACGTTATCTTACATTTCAAAATAAAAGTTCAGTAAACATTTTTCACAAACTTCGAAGACTTTTATACGAATATATTGAAATGGATGAAATACAAACTGTCTTCGGTATTACCTATTTTTACCCAATGTTTTTTGATCGTATTAAAAGATTTTCAGAAAAGCACGATTTTATAAAAAATCTGCGAATAACAAATACATTTTCAAATTTTCAATATATTGTAGTGAAGAAAACCATCACCGTGCACGTGGTTTAAATTTTTTTGAACTCGTTTTAACATACTCTAAGAATGCTATACTCTAATAAGATAATTATTGATGGTAGCAAGTAAAATACATAATTTGGTTTTTAGCTTTGTATAGATCCTAAGTATCTAAATATATACTTAATAACATACATAGTAATTCAAATCGGAAAGGAATTAAGAGTTTACTTTACAAAGTGGTACCTTTTCCTTTATTAAAAAATTAAAAGTAATTATAATAATGTCAACAAAATTAAAAATGATGCGATTATATAATAATTTTTTTATACATTTAATACAGTGTAGAACACTTTTATCATTCGATTGCCGATTGTAGTGTGTCAATCAAAAAGTGGTGAACCGTAACATTTGCATCATTATAAATACTTCCACATGTTCCTTCTTCAACACCGGGTTAAAAAGCAGCTTATAGCACTTTCCATAATACGGGCTACATTTTTGCAAAATTGCATGGAAATCTGTTCAGCTTTTTAGTCATGAAAACGGAACAAACAAAACAAACTTATTTCCGCATTTATAATATTAGTAGTTGGATGTAAAAAAAATAACGTTAAACAGTTTTGTACAAAAGGGGTGCATAATGCATATGTGTTTAATATAATTCTTTCTATTTGATACCTTAATTAAGAGTGAGTTCCTCTAATTTGGGGATTCCCCGCACCTTCTAAAATTGTAGATTAGAATAAAGTTTAGATTAAGATTAATTTTAAATATGTGCAAGTTAATTTTAAACTTTTAAAATATTTTCTTTTAAACTTTAATTTTTCATTAAGATTTTAGAAAATGAGGTAACATATCCTTAATTTTTCAAGACAAGTTACTGAGTTGGTATAGTATATCTATTTTTGATGAGAAATTTTATATGCGGTTTTCTGTTGCACGCAATAGAAGTGAGTAAAAAACGAGTTCCAAACTCTGCTTGCAGCAACAAACGACTGCGACATATGATCTCTTGCAAAATCTTTGGGAAAACTAAAATTAATTTCTGAAACCACCTTTGGATCTACTTTGGTATGGAACTACCAGACTAGATGGCTCGCAGTATATTTTATTTATCGAGTTTGGTTGTTAGATAGCAAATACACTATAATTTGCTGTATTTTACGTGGCGGGTTTAACGGTAAGCGGACTAAGCGGCTTTGTAGGACTACGGGAGATCATCAAAAATATTTTTTTGATAAAACAATTCAGTTAAGTTAAGGTGTGACTGTATGCAATTTTTGATTACTTTCCTTTTTGTTAATAAATTTATGACAGTTTTCTTGCAATTTCTATTTCAAACTTGAGTTTGAAGGGCCCGAAATTTTTATCAGTTGGTTTTTGGGGCCTCCACTTGATTGACTTGAGCCTCCATTAACTATGTACAATGTACATGTCGTGTTAGATTTTCATATCTATTAATACATGTTCGCCTTTTAAAAACATTAAATGGGTTTTTTCACTTTTATTAAATTTCCTGATACTGGAAATGATTTTCACGAATCCACATTGAAAATAATATTTGTTTAAAATAAATATATTATTATTATAATGCATGTCAATGACATACTGTAAATAAGTTCAACTTAATAATGAACATAATTATTATTATGTTCGAGTAAATTTATTGTGAAGTTCTGTCCGGAATTCAGGAATATTTCCGGCTGACAGGAAATCTTGTAAGAAATCAGGCTCTCAAGGATTTATAATTTTTGACTTCTTGCAACGCCAAAATAGGTTTGCAAGTTTTGTTTTTATAACCGAATTAAACTAATGATGCCATTCCCGAATTGTGGTTTATTTTAAAACAAATAAATAAAGCAAGTTACAATGGCAGATGTAGAATTTCCAAAAATTTGATGAATGAGGATGTCACCATCATCATCATTGGATGGTTGACAGCAGCAAAAGAGGACGACTGTACAGTAAAGACAATTTCCAAAACTTTGATTCAGCTCATGTCCATTCGCATTTGCATTTTAAATTTTCTATTTACTCACATTTCTATGTTGGTCAACTTGTGTTTCGACGTTGCCACCCTCATTTCTCTGCATAAGTTGCATATATCAATCTAATTTTGGGGCAAATAAACCAAAAGAAAGTTTGGTTTTGCATTAAATTCCCATAATAACCTTACAATAGGCTCGGGGAGGGTATGCAAAAGGGCTGTCGTTACCGTACCCATTTCCTCTAGACCGTTGCAGGGCAGCAGAGCTGGGCTCTTATAAGTCTTTCTCCTCGAATCCATGCAGCTATAACGTGGTCATAGTGGTGCAGTTGAAATTTTGTTGAACAACTTCTAAAGGACGATCCCGGCTTCCTTGGTGCTGTACTGAAGACAAAACGCACTCGAGTACTCTCGTCGGCGTATACATAAGTACACATATATATAAAGGACTCGTAGCTGTGCATAAATATCTAGCATATTTGTGCAGCGAGCTCATTTGCTTAGAAAGTTTGACTTTGTGCTGCCAAGTTGAAGTTAGATCTCTCAGTTTTATCATGTTAGGGAAGCTCTCCATATAAACGATGGAAGGGATAAAATTTATCTCGGTGTGTATGTGTTTATGGCAAAGCGAAAGAAGAAGAAGCGGTAGCAGCAGAAGAAATAGCTCCATAAGACAGTGCTCTGTATTTGCACGCTTTAAATGCACATGAGGTCCGTACAAGTTTTATGTTTGATAAAACCGTTCCACACTCCGCACAGCATCCTTCTGCTGCAGCCACACTCTACAAACTCGTTCTGCCGACATCACACACTTTTGCTGCATGTTCGTTCATCCAGGCTCAATCTATTAATTGGAGGAAACTTTTATGCAGACTTAGCTTTACCCACGATTTTATAATGAGCGGAAAGAAAGGACTCACTTTCTTAACTTCACTAATGCTGCGCTCAAGTTATCATATAGCTGCATTGTGCGGATTTCTCATTTAACTTTGGCAATTTCCAAATGGAAGCTTCTTTGATAAGTTGTCCATTTGCAGAGTGCTGATGCAGGACAAACTTATTCTCTATGTACAGTTCAGGCAAGACTATATATACATTTATATAGTCTTTGGTTCGGGTTTTTCTTTCTACTTTTAATTTTGGTGGCGGACGATGTAAAATTGCAAGTGCAAAATAAGCGTGGCCAAATGAAACGTAATTGGTTAAAAATACAAAGTTCAGCATAGAGCACATTTCAATTTAGACTTACTCAATGTATGTATATAGGTATTTATAATTCGTATATGTATGTAAGCCATGCAAATAAAAAGTTCACTTGCATTTTGTGGGTTAGCACTTAATTATAAGTGTTACAAAAACAAGAAATACTGTAATCATTTTTCGAGCATTCTTGTTTCAATATATAATACGAGCAGAATTTGTATTACAGTAACCCATTTTTGGACGCCATACTTAACATCGATTTCCTGTTCCCTTTATTAAATTATAAATAAAAAGGGAGAAATGATTACACCACTTGGGGATTGACCAAAGGCATCACCCGCTACGAAACAAAAGTTTTTATCCGACCCTAAAAAACACATACTATCACTTCTACAATATACATATCTTGCCCGATAGCTGATACCTTGGACACAAGCAGAAGGACAACGTATTGTGTATAGCTTCCTTACACAACAAAACCGTATCAATAGGTTTGCCCACATTCCTTTCGTCTCCGTCTCGCTTTTCCTAACCTTTTGTACAAAGTTTTGTGCATCACATCTGTGGGTGGCATTATTCGGAGAAGGGTTGTATGATGATCTTATCTTGGACAAGTGAGACCTTCTTCTGCTGGTGCTATGATGGCAGGAAATCGGGGGAGTAAGGTGAAGAACATTAGTTCATAATGGCTGCGATCGCAAATCCTTTAATTTAAGAAAGTTATCCTTAAGGAATATCCCGGGATTTGTGTGGCGATGATTATAATTTCAAAATGGTTGACGTACCCAGCAGCATTAAATGCAAATCAATAGAAAACAGTCGAGTGAACCCGTAGCAGAAGCATCACTGGGAAATTCTACAAAGTTTTGGGAAAACTGCTTCAACGTTTGATTGCGAGTTGATTAGAGGTTCACATTTTGAATAAATGTTAATTTAAGTTTGAATGTGGGAATTCACTACATTCACAAGCAGTTTTGGAGCAGGCGATTTGAAATCTTACAACAAAATATAATACGTGTAAGTATGCTTTTGTGAAATGTGTGAATTTGATATCTAAAGGAAGGTAAAGTTTATTTAGAAACCGAAAAGGAACGAAAGCAATCCACATGTTACCTTTATTCTGTCCAGAAGAACCGCACCCACTTTAAATGAATTCATTTTCAGACAAATGTATCAATGGAAAACAAATTGGAGAAATACATTATGCAACTTGATATTTCCAAGATGTGAAGAGTTTTGAACAAGTCTCCTTGTCTGAAGTTTTTTTCCCTTGTTTAACTTTAGTTTAGTGTGTGGAATTAACCAGATCTTATATAGGAACAACTTAGGGGAGGATGCTGCTCGGATACAGATGTGGAACTATGCTTCACGAAAAGTGTCCAGCGGGTTCTCAAAATTCACCCCTTTTCGGTCAGCTAAAGGTCATTCTAAGGGAATGGTACTGTGGGAAAATTCTGTTTATCTGAATTTTCTTCTACTTTCGCTTTCTACGTTCAAAATTTCTTGCATTTTACTAATTTTAGATAAGGAGTGAATTTTCTGATTCGGAATGTAGTCAAATGAATGAGTTGATTTCAAATTATTGCTTAAGTGAAGGAAAATGAACTGAATAAATTTCAAACACGGTGTGTTGTCTTGCAGTAAGCTTTCATTCGATATTTATTTAAAGTATTAAAATTACAAGATTTCCTAATGTTAACATATAATAAAATATTTTGAATGATAATCTTACATTAAGTTTATATAATTTAATATTGAAATGGCAGTTACATTATCCCACATTGGATTTTATATACGTATACTATTTTTTGAGTTAAAAGAATAGGGCACAAAATTTTTATGTACATTTTTTTATTTTTATTTTACATGTATGATATAGGTATTAGTAGATATTATTACATATAATTTATGTTAAATGATGTAAATCTGTGAAAATTATTTTTCAAAGAAAATTATTTTGTTATTAAAAAAGTATTTTTCATGAGACATGGAGACGCTATATGACAAAAAAAGTGAAGTATTTTTCACGCCTACGTTAGTGACAAAGGCGGCGTATTTTTTGGATAAAGTTATGAGGTTTCATATGAATGGGCAAAAATGTATGGAAGTTGGTCCTGGAATCAATACGGACAAGACATATGACATTCGATGGCTCTTATAATGTACTCCAATAGTTAATATGGCGGCTCATTTCAATTCGATGGGTGAAAAAAGTTATAGCGCTTCTAAGTGCTGAATTTTACCTGTGATTTGCTATATAGTATATAGGCATAATACCGATAACTGCAGAAATTCCTTTTGTTGAAGATTTCCGAAGGATTTTGGGACGCTGATCACGGGATAAATAATTAAAACATTTTAAACCATACCGTTTACGAGATATGCTTCAGTTCACTCATTTCACAAAACTGATCTTTTTACGATTATATGATAAAAAATTATTTCAGTAAGAAATTATAAAGAAATCCCCGCGGGGAATATGTTATTTGCACACCACTGCACTGGAGCAAAAGCGTCATTGAAATATATCAAAATTTTGTCAAAAAATTTTTTATCACATAATCAATTAATGATTAATTTAAATATTTACACTTTTTTATTTCTATTTTACAATAACTTATCATTTCCCTCGTATTTCACAAATATTTGCGAAAATTTGTATTTGACAGTTTAATTTTCACAGTCAAAGTGACACATGAGGCGTTAAATTCATGCTAGAGCGAGAAAGAAGTAGGCTTCATCATATGTAGTACGATTTACATGTTTATAGCACCTCCATATTTTCATACTCTCAGGTATGACGATTATTTGTTATTTGGCTCAATGGCTCCTATAACGTTCGTTCAGTCTTAAACTGCAATTATGTTTTAATTTTACGCACTATAATTACTATAAATTTGATTAAAATGTTTAACCATGATAGGTTTTTGTTTTATTATTTAACTGTGAAATAGAGAAAGATTTCATGTATCAATTATCCAAATTGTATCGTTTAAATACTTTTATTTTATACTCAAAAAATGTATCGTTTAAATACTTTTATTTTACACGTGTTTAATGACAAAACAAAATACTAATACTTTTTTTCTCTATTTTTTTAGCTAACTTAAATCATATATTTTAAAACAAACTTGATCACTGTTTCAAAAACACGGTAATTAGAACTGAGTTAAAACTATTAACAAAGTAGTAACAACTAAATGGCTTTCACACTAACACAAATATTTATACATTGTAAAGTACATAATGATGATATACATTTGCAAATAATTATTATACTATATACTACTTATATCAGTTTGATTAAACTTGGTTAACTCTATCTCAAAATATTTTACAACAATTGGAAATTATACAAAACAAGTTTTTTTTAAAGATATTTTTTACAGTTAAATTCACAATGAAAATTTTTTAATTCAGTGATTCAGATTTAGTAAAATATAATTAATTATGAAGCTAATGCGCAGATGTGTTATAGGTACTATTATTATTATACAATTATATACAATTTACTGGAGCTTCACGGTTGTTCAATTGAAAACATAAATACTATTATTATGTTTATTTATCAAGGATCAAAAGTTGATAAATTAATATCAGTTAAATTTAAAAACAGCCATCGCAAACTAGTTCAAAAATAGACCAACGACGGAGAAACTATAATTACACATCTATTATTAAAAACTGACTAATAAACATTAATTTGCAAATTTCATTTTGGAAATTTACTGTAAATAGATTTAATTGTGTACAACAATGTGTACCTATTACAAATCGATTAACTCCATAAAACTTAAAACGAAGAAAAATTACAAAATAACTTAATTCAGTCGTTTTTGATTTTTTATTATAATAAATTAATGAATACAAAATGTTTTTTGAACCACAATTTGCAGATATAAATTCTTTTTAATGAAACTGCCGTTAAAACTGAATCGGGAATATAAAATTAATAATTTTAGTTTTCTAATTTCCAATATTCTACAATGGCTGATGAATAATTATTTTCTATTTCAGCATGGTAAAAATAATTTGCGCGAAAGTTTATTTTAACAAAATTAACTTTCACATCAATCACAATATGTAAATACATCCCTTTTTTTTATTATTTTTGTGTTTTTTTACGATCGATTTTACATCAATTGATCAAGGTCGCGAGGTTCCGAGGCTTAAATTTCCCAAAGTCTAAATATTACTATATGTTTTGTATCTAAAACAATGCCCAGTTAGCATTTGCTGCTTAATCTTCTCGATATTTAGAAGTGATCGTCGATTGTTACACAAATCAAATTACAATATTGATAAAACAAATGTATGATTACATATATCTACTAATGTAATTAAAAAATTCAAAAAAGAAGTTTATCTGTTTTGTTCGTGAACTGCTAATATGTACGTTCAGTTTTCGCACAAGAAAATTAATAAACAATTCGAATAAACAATCGACAGGGGGCGGAAGGGACCACCAAAAACGCTTATTTAATACAGCAAGAAGTCAGTGAGAAAAAAGTCAGCGTGGAAATTCCTGTCCGCAGTAGCCTGCAGGTAAACTAAACTAGTAAATAATAGTTTTCCTGTATAGGTAACTGAGTATTAATTAATATAAAAATTAACAATTAGTATTGCAAATTGTATCCAACGTTGCATTTTCGCTTGGAACTTTTCATGCACTTTGCGTGTAGTTAAGCTATTCTTCACCAGGGTGGGATAGAACACAGCCACTTTTTCCTATACATGCACCATTTTGAAGCTTTCCTCCACCGCGTCGCGATGATATGGAAGTTTCAGGGGAAAAAATGTCCCATGTTCTCCTTAAAAATGATTTTATGGTACCCCTCATGTTATTGTAATACATATTATTCTTTCACTCTAGACGCAAACCATTCAACAAAGCTCTGAACGGATTCTGAAACGAAATTTGAACTGTTATTTTAGAATTATTTGTTTGAAAACAAAATTAAGACACAGGCAACGAGAAAAAACTAATTATTGAAATGAGTTTACGAAGAACCTATTATACCGTTGCTTTTTAGTACCTTTAAATAAAAAAAATCCAATAACTTGGCATATTTAAAAGTGCACATTTTAAAAGAATGCAAGAATGTTTGAGAACCGAAAAGTCGAAAATTGTTACTATCCCGAAATCGGCTGCAGATGGTGGACTTAAATATATTTTTTAGTATATAACAGCGATATATGCAAACAAATAAACAACAAACAGGATGATTGCTATTATAATTAAAAAATTGGAATTGATTTTCTCCTCTCCGTATTTTCAACGAAGTGGCAACCACCATTTTTCACTTGTCTACTTATAAGTATGTGTAGGTACTTAAAAAATAAAAATTTGAGTTTAGCGCATAAAAGCAGTCATGTGAAAATACAGAAAATTATTCTAATATGGACCGTTAATTATGAAAGTGTAAGTCCACGTTCAGGAGTAAAACTAAAAATTTTACCAGCAAAAGCATAATGTAATGGACATAGATGGAATGCGAAGCATTACACTAATGCCTTTGGGCTTTGTATAAAGATGTTCGACCCCATTACATATGAAAAATATAAGGATTTGATGCGGCCTCCTCTGCATCATGAATATTTCAACAAACTTCCATATAATGATCATAAACAATATACTGTATCTCAATAGTTTAACAAATCCTTTTAACTTTAAGAATAAAAAACAATATTTTATTTTTAATTCATCTATATTCTATATATTAACTTCGCGAAAACTTACTATACCTATATACATATAGATGAATTTTAGTAAAAACCATGGTTTTTACGGGTTTCTTTTTTTATAATTTTCTTATAAATAAAATCAGACCAAAACATATTGTACCTATTTCAAGTAAAATTAAATTTTTTGACTATCAAAATTAAATGATATTTACAATTCAATAATTTTGAAAGTGGTTTAAGTCTATTTACGATTCAGAAAGAATAATATTTTAGTTAATTTTCAAATATAAGTCAACGCAAAATTGTTGATTATATAAACACCCACCCACCCAGCCCGAGTGACGCGAGCCTCCTCCTGTGGAACTCGACTATATATACCTATAATACACGTAATTTTGAATTTTTTACCTATGCCACCGATTAAAATGACCTGGGTGCCGTTCGAAAGGTCTTGAAACGTAGACACAGAAAAAGCATAAACATTTGCAAAACGGTCCACGGGTACCGTCAATACTGTGGTATGAAGGAATGTACGTAAATTAGCCAAAATGGGGTCAAAAAGTGACCCCTGATTCATGGTCAATTCGGACTGCACTTGCCGAGACCTTTCCAACGGTACCTCGACCATCAAAATCGGTTGACCCATTCAAAAGTTAGGGCATATTTTGGCATTTTTACCGCCCAATGCCCTAAAAATATGAAAATGGCGTTTGTCTGTAGGTTTGAAGATTTTTGAATATAATTAAAAGCTTTTGGGGGCTGAAAGCTATTTGAAAAATGAAAATTTTTTGTTCCGCCACTTTTCGATCCGATGACTGGTATGGCCAGGGCAGCCCTCCAAAGTCGGAAAAAATCATTTTTTTCTAACACCTACGTCCTACAGTATCCAAACCCTATATCGTACAGAAATGGTACATGTACTATACCTCACTTTAAAAATTAGAATTAGAAACTAGTTGCAATGAAAATACAATTTGGCGTCTGTGTTGCATACCAAAAAATCCAAAGAAAAGACAGATGCAAAATTGTACCAGTTTAATTTTCACTGCAAGTAGTTTCTAATTCTAATTTTTCACAACAAATAATTTTATTGCGTCACCAAATTGATATCACAAGTTTTGTGTTTTTGCTAGCGGCACGAGTTTTTTCTGCGTCGACGCTGTTTTCATTTTTTAATAATTTTTTCCTAATTTTTTAGTTGTTTTTCTTTAAATGCTCATAAAATTGACAAAAATAAATATTTTTTAAAATCCGTACAAAGTTCCCTAGATAGTAATATACTAAATCGAAATTATTTTGTTTCGTTATTCGAAATTCATCCGTCGAGGAGAAATTGGAAGTGAGTTTCTGTAGTAAAAACTCTGCAACCCTCTCGAAAAAAGTGCTGTCACTCATTACGATCATCGTCCGCTAGAGTGGTGATACCCCTTAGTGAAAAGCTGCTCATCGCATAAATAGCAACATATACTTAAATTTTAAATCTAACAAAAATATATGTTATTATTTCAAAAAAAAGGCTAAAAGGCGTACTTACTAATGTGAAACAAGATTCAAATAATTTTCTATAACTGCTTCAATCAATCATATAACAGATCGAATTTATTGTAGCAATTTGAAATTACTTTCTACCTAGCTTATATGAAATATTTATTCCGTTAAGTTATTTAAAAAATGTTAACCACTAATTTAAACAACAACAGTAATATTTTTTACCTGAGGATGTTGCAGAAGAAGGTGGATTAAGTGCTCACACTGGCCATTTGTTAACAGAAGTATCACATTTCACCTCTTCAGGAAATATTTGCGAGTGATTAGAAACCATTAGATTCCCGTTCAAGATACTTTTTGCAATTGACTTTCCAGTTGCAGTCCGTTAAATATTTAAAGCGTACTCGAGAATGGGAAACTTGGGAAAACACATGCGAGCCTTGAACTCCTCCTATTCAGGTATTTTTTGCTGCTGTCTAATTCACCTTTGGGAGTGAAAGGTGAGGTAGACAGATCCTTACTTGAGGTGCCTTTCCTTTTAAGGCACACAGAATTTGCCGAGTTTGATGGGGTTAAATATGTAGCTAGGTATGTGCATTTTGTGCATTTTGTAAATTTAAAATCACTAGGCGGAGCCTGAAAAATTTAAGCATCAGCTCGATTCGCACAAAAAACCACTTTGGGTTATATAAGAGTGGAGAGAGTGAAATTCAAAATGGAAGAGATGTGAAAATGTTCCTAGTCTCATTTTTAAGCTGCTGTAAGACTAGCGCATACGCAAAAAATCGATGAAAGTGACGTCATTCGACGAAAAACTGTAGAAAAACAAGGCGGAGAATTTTTGCGTGTGTTGACGACTTCTATACCCAGTGAAGGTATGTACGTCTCTAAGTACATACGTTTTGTGGTGTATGTTGCGCGAACTTCGAACGAACGGGGTATTGGGAATACGATGTACAAAAGTTCTGACGAACGAAACAACACCGGGTATAGCTCTCGCCCGCCACCTCCTAAAAGGTGAACGTGAAGCATACTGGAACGGGGATGAAGGAACTATAGCTGTTGGGCATTTAAAGTGAAAAATGGCCCCAAATTCAGGCCTAAAACTGTTTTACTGTCCCAGCCGCAACAACTCCTTCTCGCACCAGGCAAAGCTTGCACGAATTCTTCTTTCACCCCCAGTGTATTCCCATCAAACCATCCGAACGACTTTTTTGATGGTCGATTGTTAAAATATTCGAAAGACTGGAACTTCTGAGTTCTGCATAAAACGATTGCACGGTGTGGGGAACCCAGGACGGTTGATGGGGTTTCGTTGGCGCCCAACCCTCAAATATTAACTACTTTTCGATTAAACTTGCTTCGAATTTTTGAAATGCTATTTACACTAGTCTACATGATATATCCAGAGCGAACAAAATGAACATTTCAGTGGGACTATAACCTTGTTATAAAATAGTAACATAATCAAAACCAAACTCTTTCAAATTTATAGTACATAATTTTCAACAAAATTGAGTAGTTACAATTGTTATGATAAAATTGTGCCCAATTGTAAAAATTCAACAGACTCAAATTATGACATTTAAAATGGACCAATGATTTTCTTGCACTTTACGCACTCTTAAAGTCTAATATAGAATTTTCAAATATAACGTTTAGAAAACTTATTTATCGTTTAAAAAAGGAGAATTTCCAATTTTGAATTTTTGCCCTTGTTAATTTTACCTACATACTTATTCATAATTAAATATGTGTACTTAATTATTATAGGTACAATTTCTAGTTTATATCTAACTAAATGCCAATAATTAATTTATAATAAGTGTAAAACTAACCTTTCCAAATTGGATTTATTTTCGCGTACTTAATTGAGGAGTAATTTCAATGGACTGATTGCCATTTGCTTCGGTTTTGTTTTAGTTTTACTCAAATCCTTCCTAAAATATAAGTTTAATTTATAAAAGCAAACTTTATAGAATCAATTGAAGTCAAAATGTGATATGTACCTAATTTTTGCTTTTTTTTTTGTTTTTTGTAAAAGAAGTAATTTAATTAGTGACGTTCAATCCGTCGGCTATTCAACAAAATCCACAGCTAATATTCATGTTTGTTATTTGAATCATTTTCCAGATTACTATGTAATATTGCATTGCACTAAATTCTTAAATATCATTGATAGTCCGAATTATGGTCGAATTTCAGGTCAGTATGTACTGCGAAGATGACTTTCATTATAACGAAAGCTGCAGAGCTTCACGCTTTTTACAAAGAATGTCCATGCGGAAAAGTCCTGCTGCCGGGATCACTCTGCCCAATTGGTATATCACACATTCAGAAGACGAACTAGGCCTATCCTAATCATACATAGGACCTTACACACTAATGCAGTTTGCGCCTGACCGCATTTCTCTCCGACAAATATACAAAAAATGTGCATTTAGATAGGCCTCTCCATTATAGTACAATACCTAAGCATCGGACTTCCTTTAAATTTACTTTCCTACGCACAATCATTCCGGGCTGCACTTAACACACTCCACTCACTTTAAGAAGCGTTTCTCAGAGTCACATTTTGCAAAATCCAGAGTTCAATTAGCTTGAGGCTCACCACTTTCCTTGACTAGAATTATTTTTTTTCACCCCTTAATTTGGTCGCTCGAATTACTTCTAGACGGCAATTGAACTGACCTCCATTTAAGAACTTCTTCCGGAAGTAGCGAACTGTAACATAATTTGCCAATCTTCTGACGTTTGTTGACCACTGTCACTTAACTGTTTGTGCCACATAGTTAAACTGTACATCGGGCAAATATTCTCCCAATCATATACATGTGATCGATGAAAACAAAATACGAACCGAACCACCCTTAAAATTAAAAAAAGAAGAAAAAGAACAACAACTCAGAACAAAAAAAAAGGTCAGGAAAAACGAATAAAAATAGAAGAAAAATTGGAAAAAATTTACCCACCCCAAACTTATCGCAGTTCTGCCCTGTCATCCCTTCCTCATTTACCTACTCATCATATTTATATGTGAGTGGGCTCAGTTCGGGGTTAACATACGAACGAGCAGAGAGCTCCACACAATTGCACAGAAATTTACCGGGAAATCGGGAGCAATAGCAACAGCAGTCCCACCCAGAGGTTTTTTAAAAAAAACAGAAAAATACTGCATGCCTTGCCGAGTGTCGATGTGTGGGAGTCCCCGGAAAACACGGAGCGCAAATTCGGTTGATGATAAGGGGGTGCGGTAACTGTGGCTGCAAATCCAAATCAAAAGGACGAAAAGATCTATGTTCGAACTATTTGCTTCAGTTTCCTTTGACTTCATCGACAATTTCACTTCGTTTCAGCATTCCTGCTGTCAGCTGAGCGCGTCATTGCATCTCTTTTCCGCTCTCCATTTTTAATTTTATTAACTTTTTTGATTTTACTTTATTTACACTACTTTCAAGAATATGAAATTCATTCTGAACTCCCATTCAATTTGAATTTACTGGTCAGCTGTTCAACTATGCGCGTGTCTGCATTCTAGATTGTTTTTTATTTTCGTCAAATTGCATTTATGTACATACTCGAACATTTTTACACTATTTTTATTTTTTCTTACTTTTTCAATTTTTTAATGATATTATTCCTGTCGCTTGTATATTAGTGTTGACTGGTGTTGAGTCTGGATTGGAAAGTCGATGCACTTTTTAAATTCACATTAATGCGTTTAAAAATTTATCCATGTTGACGTAAATTTAAGAATTCAAGGACGTTCAGGAAATTTCGTTTTTAAGATTCATTTTTTTTATGCAACCTGAACCAGTTATTGTGATGTCAATTAAATGTACGACACTCGTATTTTTCATTATATCGCAATTAGGATTTGATGAGGGGCTCTGTTTATTTGTTGTTATATTTGGAGGAATGAGAGACGGCTCTATTAGGCGGTCTTGCTCTTGGTATATAATTGAAAAGTATGTGTTAAATGAAAAGTATGTATTTTCTTTGAGGTCTTAAAAAATGTGTATGGCTAAGTGTGGTTGAGTGGTTGATTACTGTTTAATGGTGATAAATCTGCTGTACTGAATACTTCTGTTCAAATTGTGAATTATGCAATGTTTCTTAAATTTAGTTAATTTTCTTTAGACAAACAGCGTTTTCCTGAAAATAGTTTTTTGCTATTTTAATTTTACTGTATTTTCAGATTATTTAAACGTTTCCAATCTGCTGATACGAGCAAATTTGCGCGGTCTGTTGGAAGTTAAAATTAAATTTGGTGAACTTTCAACCGCATTGAGTTTCTGCAGGAAAACTGCAAAACAGAGAAAATTGAGTGGCTTCCTTCGGACCTGATATCGTAACAAATGCAAACGCAAAAGGTAATTCATTTTCCATATAGAGTAAATATAACATTCCCTTCCCCCGCCCCACCCCAACGTGTCTTATCCTTACATCTCGCCAGTATGTCTGCAGTTTCCTGACGATGCACGATACATATATGCAAATTAATATTTTAGTAATTTCGGAAAGTTTCTGTATAAAAGTTATTCGCCATAAAGAGAACTTTTGTTGAAATATTTTTCAAGCCAATGTTAGACCAGCAAAAACAGGGTGGGGGTTTTTTGAATTGATTTGTATTCCGTTGGCTTTCGTATAACTGATAAAGCGGCCAAGTCTCTTATGACCATCGACCGACCAACCATAGCCCAGTCATCCGGCTACCCGCTGGACCACCAATTATTCCTTGCTTCACTAAAAGTTTTGACACAAGTGCACTACTAAAACGTGGCAGGAGCGATGTGTTTTCATAGCACGTTCAAAGTACAACGAGTTTCGAAAAGTTTTGTTAGAGCGCCACTCTAAAAAGCATATTTGTTTTTTGTGTTTTGTTTTTTGTTAATTTTCCCAAATAAAATTCACATGGGTGGGATGTGTGCGTAGAATGCTATTTGGTGGAAACGGATGCAATTTGAATATGGAAGCAGGGCGGAAGCACTTGCATGCGTGTTGGAAGTACTTTGTTTGCCAGAAAATGTTTTTTAGTTTTTAGTGAATTCTTCCAATTCGCCCATTCTCTCCCGGTGGGAATCCCATATGCCGTAGATTTTTTGATTATTGTGCCCGCCCCTTGTAACCGTGGTTACGGGCGTTTCTGAATAGTTCAACCGTCAACATAAATTAACGCTAATAATTTACAAAACTTTTGTGAAATGCGAAGTTTGGCCCCGCAAAGATATACTTCCGTCGTATTACATATTTTAAGGCAGAGCTCCTCATTAATTTTACAGATCAAGTAGACGAAATATGTACCTACTCTTTGGAGTACTGGAAAAGTAAAAACAGGGTTGAGTCCTTTGAGAAAGTACAAGTTCGAATTGCAATTTTAAAATGCGGAAAGAGGCTGATGGTCGATGGTTTTGAGATGTGACGAAAAGCAGGGTGTATTGATTGCTCCCTTCATATAGAGTTAGGTTTAATTTTTAATAAGCATGTGCATGCAGTCAATAGAAGGACGCGAAATGATATCGTTCGTATCCTTTACCTTTTAAGGATATTTTTTTATGTTTCAGATAGATTTTAATCCAGAGATGATGTTTATCTTGGTTCAAAGTTTACCATGGGCTAATTTTAGACTATAACTATGTACAGAAAATGTTCATGAAGAATTTTTTATGTGTAAGCAATGACAGGAAATAAACAGAAAAATTGTCAATTCGATTTTCATAAACAAATAGTAATTAGTTGAAGGTTTTCGTGGTTTGGTTTTAAATTTGTTTTTTTAGTCAGGAATCTGCTTTAATAGAGAAAATAGAAATGAATGAATATATGTAGCAAAGTAACAATAATTGGGACTGGGTCATTGCTTTCGATTTTTATTATGAAAAGTTACTCAAGTTCGGTTCCTTTTGGACGAAAGTCAACAATATAATCAATCAACTTATTGATTGATTAATAGTTATTTAACATGTAATATGTTAATAATTACGTCATACGTGTATTGCGGGAAAAACTGTTTTTGTTTATTTCATTCTTGGTTTTGATTGTTCACTAACTGAGTTCCCGATTTCATTTAGTGTGATATTCTATTATTATGGCTTGTTGCGCATTGTGCATATATCGATAACGAAAATATTTTTGAGACTCGCTGAACCGATTGTGAAAATACAGGGACTTGTCGGGCAAAAATATTCCTACAACTGTCACAGTTGTCCAAACCTTAGTAGCACCTACTACCTAGCCGCCGCGGGAGTACCGACCAGAAGCCCTGCTCCCTCGTGGCCCTACTTGGAAGCTACAGTAGCACTGATACTGAAGGCGAGCACCGTAAATTCTAAAAGTTGACTGTCAAGTTCTTTTAGTTTTTGGGTAAACTTTGGTGTACCTCCGATTAACTGCAGGCATAATACTTTTTTGAAAATCAATGTTTTTCTTAAAGTCCCTGCATGACTTACCTTAGTATATCGTATAATAGACTAGTAGTATTATTTTTAACACTGCTATTTTATTTTCTAACCATATTGTAAATTTTTAGCATTTGATGAGTAACATGAGGGTTGTCTCAAAGGTTTTTATTATAGCTACCCTAGGGCCTAGATGTAGGGAATATTAGTTTTGAGCGAACGTTTGCAACGCCAAGAAATAATCGTCACAGAAAAAAGAGAACTGTATATTCATGATTGGGAAGTGAAAAGAAACTGTTTTATGCATGTCCGTCTGTCTGTATGTCTGTCCAGACGAGAACTCGAGAACGCTTGTAGCTAGAGACTTGAAATTTGGTATAATGATACTTCGTTGAAATGGTTAGATCAAGTTCGAAGATGAGTAGAATCGGGCAACTCCTGCTTAGTGTTGGCATATAAGCCTGAATCGTTTTTATACAAAAATGTTGATTTTGTTGACTGAATGTTTACATTTTGAATTTTTTACGTTAAATATTATTATAAATACGGATTATAATTAATTATTTGTCAGAAATTTTTTTTGTACGACCTTTTTTTATACGATATTAAAATTATAGAAATGGAAGAAAACTTCGGCACTTTTAGGGTGGTAAACGTAATTGGATTTACATGGAGTTTTTTGATTTAGAATAAATGAATTAATTGGGATCTTTCTGGCGGGGTAAATTTTTTTTAATTTTTTTTTTTTTTGGGTTATGGGAGTGGGGGTGGAACTATCTCCCTTGGGGTTGTCCAATTTGGGGCGTGTGGGATATCAAATTAAAGCTGAGTACTATTAAATTAAGTAGTCACGGACAACTAGCCTTAGGTCCATAAGAAAATGCATGTCTAGATTTTTGCATAGAGTGAGTATATTTTTCTACATCTAGGGTATCACGTAATTGGTGTGACCAATTGCTTCTTTACTAGTTTCTTCTTTTTTCTGGATGTCAAGAAATCCGAAACGTACTCTAAGCTAGGCACAAGACCGTACAGGTCGAAACATACGGAAGAAAGTTTAAAACAGGTATTGCTTCTAGCTATATACAAGGACAAACTTTATCGATCCGTCGCGTCGAGCAGCTCAAAAATAATTTCGAGTCTGAAAAAATTTTTCGCCATGTATTTTTTAAGTTAAGGAACTTTCTTGTTTATGATAATATTTTACATTTCCTTAGAAACAGTACATGTTAAATAGTACCTACCTAAGTAATTATTTTGTAAATATACCTACTACTTTTAGGCAATATTGCTGCAGATTAGTTTTGCCTAGTATTTTTAATGGTAAAGCACAAAGTTACCCCAATTGCGGGGGATCTAGATAATAAAGATGAAGGGCTTTAATTCAGATACGACTAATGTTTGAAAAATACTTTGATCATATTTGGTTAAGAGAAGGCTTACTTCATATAATATCTAACTTTGGGCCAAATATTTTGGAAGATATTTACAGGAGAGATAAAAAACCAGAAAAAGTGTCCTCAAGTTAACCGGGCTACAGTATTATGTAGTTAGTAATAGTTATGTAAAATTGTTGTGTTTCTGTTCTAGCTAATATTAGATTTCTTTTATACCTAATATTATATGAGTCGCTCAGAACCCAATGCGGTTAAACCCAGAAAACTAAAATTGAGCAAATTGATGATTTTTAATTCATCTATATTAACTTCGCGAAAACTTGCTTATTTGTGGATTTGTATATTTGTGCCGTTTGAAGGAAAACCTTTCGAAGCCTAATTAACACACTTCTCGTCATCCAATCGAGCTAAAACAGATAGGCTCGCAGTCAATCAAAATGCATTCCATCAAAGTTTTAGCCCGTTATCACAGAAGGAACGGATAAAATCTTAAAAAAAACACTGTTTCAACGGGTTGGTTTTTCTTAATACATTAATTTTTAAAATTTTTTATTTTATTAATTTGATCAGAGAAATATACAAAGTCTGTTTTTAGGGGTAGGCAGTAGGCTCCGTAACAAACCAAGATATGTACAGGACGAGACATGAGTAAATAAAAATGTAAGTATTTATTGGAACAACAACAACGGTAGCATCTTTGAAACTTTAGGACTTACACCTTTTGGCTGCCGATAAAGATGAAAAATTTCAAAGTTACTAACAAATATATCGAAAGAAGAATAATTTTGTTTTTATTTCATATACTATGTATATTGTATATTGTATAATTGTATAGTATATAAAAATGTTGATAACAAATAGACTTATTCAAAATGGTTTCTGAAATTATTATATAAAATTATTCAGAAGCTATCGAAAAATGGGCTGTCTGACATCGGAAAAACCAAGAACGAGCTAAGTATTCCTTTTATAAACAAGAAGAACATTATATTTTCCACTACAATTTACAAAAATCAGAAAAAATCAAAAAATCGACTTAACCGCGTTAGATTCTGAGCGACTCATATAATACACATAGAACATTACACGTTCGAAGGCTTTAATCGCCTTATTTTAATGAGTTTTGAATTTTGAAAGTGACACAATGAAACTGTAATTTTTGTATTATTGTTTACTAAAGAGTATTTCAGCAATTCCTTCTGCGATATTGAAATTGTAAGACAACTATGTTCATATCCATGTGTACACCATTTGTATAATTAATTAAATTAGTACCTAAAGATTATTTTAGTTTTTAGTTTAATAATTTTACGTGCATGCTTGGGTTTTTATATTGTTGTTATACTGGAAACCATTTTCCATTGTTTAACTTTCAAATTTGGGACAGCTATAAACATTTTTCTAAGATGGCAGTGGCCGGCAGTGGCCGGCAGAACGCAGAATGTAGATACATATATTGCTAATAAGTTTAATTTGCTATATTGCAACGAATTAAAATGAAGCCAAAATGCAGCACAATGTCGGGGATTCTTGCCAGTTAGAAAGTTCTTTTGGGAGGAATATTTATAAGTGCCACGTGCCTAGTTTTATATGTTTTCAAATTTGTCTCTATTAGTATTAACTTCGCGAAAACTTTCGCCTTGGATCCTTTGTGCCGTTCATTAAGGGCAAATCTTTCGACAGCTAATTAATCTAGTCCGTCCTTCAATCGAGTTTAAACTTTGCAGATACACTCGTTGTCGATAATAATACATGCTATAAATTTTTATCTCATTAACACAGAAAGAATTGATAAATTCATTAATAATAATGCAAGAATGAAAATCTTCTGCACTGTCCATAACAACAAATTAAATTGAAGTTATCTTAAAATCAAATCATATGTGATATTTTAAAAATTAATTTTAATTACCCCCATTGTCATAATACTATCATAGACGAATTATAGTAAAAAAAAATGTTTCTTACTTAAATTTTTTAAACTAATTTGTTTTTAATTAAATTACAAATTCGACATTTAAGACGTTTAAATAATATGTTAACGATGTAAATAATTTTTTAAAGTACCTGGGTATACTTATTAGTTAAACGGTAAGATTAATAACAAAACTAATTCAGAGGGAACTTTTCCTTGTACATAAAAAGTACATATTAGTGTACCAAATATTGAAAGTTTTCGTCACTGTTCTTAAACGCATAGGTAAACACAAAAACTTTTAAACAACATTATTTGTAAATAAAGTGCTTTATTATACTTTATAAATGCAGTAAAGGGAAAAAATTACAGCTAAAAAACTAATTTTTCATTCAAATATTGAGAAGATGTTTAAAAAATACTATAGTTATACTTTCCTCAAAAATTGTATTGTTGAGTTTCTTTAAATTCCTAATATTATTATTAGGGGTCTGCAGGCCGGAAATTTTGAGTTCGGCTTGGCTGATTTATGAAATTAATTTTTTTTTCGTCTCGCGCCTGGCCATGTTCGCTATCTTATTTCAAATATTATTTTAATTTAAAATGTATAGAATATTATAGTTTGGTTAAATTTTGGTGCTGCAGTCATATATTTACCTACATATGGTGTTTTTTATATATATGTATAACATCGCTTTTTACTGTTACAAAACAACGATCACTTACGTTCGATGTTATCGGCCGATCGGTGGTTAAATTCGATATAAACAGCCAAAGTAACTAGTAATCATCAATGATTACCAATCAAATATTGTAAGGTTATCACTCATTGGTGAAGCAAGCAGCAATTTGAACAATACCTAGCTGTGCCTTTCACGAAATCCACGTTGAAATAAGTTATTAACGATTTCGACCCGACCCGTTTTCGGCCCGTGGCTTAAACTGCCCAGCCCCGAAGACGGGCCTTTATAGCGGCCTGACCCGGCCCGCAAAATACGGGGCCCGGCAGACCCCTATAATTAATTTTTATTGCCATTCAACATTGAAGTTAATTTCTCTTTCAAATCACACATTTTTTTTTGGAAATTGATTTTAATTATTTTTAAAGTTATATTATGTTTTTATCTTAGTATCCGATGACGGGGGGCCGCGCGGCTTGAACTCTCCAAAAACTTCGATTATTTATTTTGCTCCTGACAAGCAGAAGCTCAGATTATATTAATGCAGCAAGTTTTAATATCAATTAAGTACGTATAAAAGGTTTTATTAACTATGTTTCTAGCATTTGTTATTGTTAGGTACATCTGCACAGTTAAATACAAAATGGAAAACTTTTCCCGTGACACAGCGAAAGTTATTTACAACTGCAAGAAATGTGACTCCATGGTTTCTACATTGTCGGCCTTAGAGACGCATTTTCAATCTACATATTCTGTTTATGTCTAAATGGAAAACCAACAAAAAGTTTCCACATAGAAATGCCCAGGACGAAAAACTTTGTCTCTGGGCAGACATAACTTTCCTTAATGCTTGAGGATATTTTCTGGAGCTTGTATTTTCCGAAAAGTCAATTTACAGAAGGATATAGCAATGGCGGATATACTGGAAAAATTACCGGGAGTTCCATTGGTTCACTTTTCTTACTTTATTTTAAACTCCGCCCATTTCCGTTGATTTTACAGAATTTCCACGAAAACAGATACCTTGGGGCTTGGGGATGTTCTTGACCAATAAGAAGTGCCTCACAGCAGATATAATGAGAACCGTTTTCTTGTTATTGGGAACCGTTACTCCTTTCCTTTTTTGCTTAATTTATTTTGAGACTTTTTCGTTTTACCAAAAGATATTTTTAAATACTCTGAATGGATTGAGTTTAAAATGTTGGCTTGAAGTCGCTTAAATAAGCCATTTATAATGGAGATTTTATTTTTTACAATCTCTTTTGCATAAAAGTAATTTAAGTTAGAATAGAGAAATGCAAATTAGCTTACGTAGGTAAAGCTTTTTAACTGTTTAAAATATGCAAGATAATGATACTGGTTTTCTGACTTGCAACAAAATGCGTTTTACGCATTGTAATTAGACAATGACAAATGTTTAAAGAAATGAATTGCATGCATTTAAAGTTAAACTGCTGAATACATTTTTTCATGATAGAGACATTATTATTCTTTTTTGTGATGAATTAAGTCCTCCGTCAAGTCAAAACAAGCACTTAAATTAATTTTCTCGTAACATAGGCGCCATTTCGATATTTTCCGAGATATTCAAGTCGTGTTGTTACCCTAAAAACACTCACGAGTCAAGGATAACAAGGGTGGAGCATGGCTTCCTTTCTTGTTCCTTCTGAAAAGGGTGTAATTATTTTATCCGTCCAAATTGGATTTTGTTTTCGACAGCTTCTATGCTTCCGAGCGAAAAGAAGCAAAGGCTCATTACTAATTTGAAATTAGAAATACCTAGCTACTTCTGATATTCGATCGCTTTTAATGTCATTTCAGGGATTACACTTGAAATGCTGTTAGGGTTGATGGACTACCTTTCATTTTACTCAACCCTAGTGTAAAGTATGAGCCTTTGAAGTATTTTAAGTTGCTTGACTTCTTTGAAGTGGACAACAAAAACAAACGCGCTGGGGTTAGATTTACAGTTTTTGTACCAATAGGGTGAGTGGATTCTATTTTTATCTTCAAGTCTGCACATCTTAAGGACATATAACGCACGTACATAATGTAAGTATGCGAAGGAAGAGTAACTACAAGTGACATGTAATTAAGCTCTGTCGATGTAAAGCTGCCAAGTATCATTGTGAAAGGGTACGGTTGCCACGGAGTATCCTCTAGAGACAACAATATAAAGCCCCTGAAAAATCAAATAAGTTCACTTTTGCAGAGTTTACAGCAGGACATGACAGAAATCCGAATTTATTAGCGCTTTTTGGCCCATACAACACCAGGGGACATACACTTCTGTTCATTAATCTGAAATCTAAATGAAACGCTGTTGTTTATGCCGAATACAAATATTGCTTTTTTGCAGTAAATTACGTCCTCCGTAAACTTTGAATCATGCTGAAAAATCATCCAGAAAACTTATTGGGCATCAAATATGAGGAAACATAAAACATTTTTCGTGGTTTCTAAACAAACTTCAGGACCAAAATAACAAAGCTCAAAAGTTTAACATTGAGAACCAAAAAGCAAGCAAATCAGCTGCATTGAATATCGTCATTTTCTGAGTATCTAGTCATCGAATTTTGTGATCATATAAACACATAATGTACAATACATAAAGTACATAATGTGCAATAAAAACCTCTCCAATTATACTGCAATATATGAATAGTATGAACGACTTTGTTAAGCAGTATTTGCAAATAACTCTCCAACTCAGTTATAACAAAATGTTTTTTTCTTGCGTTGATATATTTAAAAAAGGTTGCCCCAAGCAAGGATGACTCTGACCTGACTGGCTAATGAGATTTATGTAAATTTCCAGTCAGAACATTAGCATTTCTCCACATTTTCATATCTCATTCTGCGAAAGTATGACGTTAAGACCTTCCCTTTTGCGGTTCATTATACGATAGCTACGAAAAATCTTCTCGAAAACAAGCAATCATTTTGGACATGAAAAGGACTAATTAAAAGAACGAATATTAATCGTGAAAGTAAAAAATTATCATGTCCATTCCTAGGTACCGGTTGGATTATATTAGAACTTTTCGTTTTTGTTTAATTTGCGTATTCACTGTGGGCGTGAATGTGTGTGTTCATGCTATACCGGGATTATGTAGTCCTTTTAAGAGGAAACAACGATGAATTGGGTCTGGTAGTAATTTTTCAAGTCCTGTCCGCCGTGGGAGTTGATGTATCTGTTGGTTGCGTTTTTTTTAAAGTTCTGAACATTTTTCCCAAACGGTCTCTTGTTTTTTGTAGCATATTCTCCCCAACCCCTGTTTGCATACAAAATGTTGAATGAGTCTTCGTGTTTATTTTCAAGCTACATCAGGCCTTTTCCAGTCTTCGCAGAGTGGGTTCCAAAAATCATTGAATGCTTCCGGGGAATGGGTGTTGGCCCTCCCCGTTTGTGCCCCCAATGCACATGGGTACTAGAACCCGCAATGCTAAAAACGTATGACATATAGTTACTGGGTAGCCATAATCAGGAATTCTTGGTTTGTTTTTGAGTTATTACCACGTTAATAAAATTATCAAACGCTGGATGAGAGAAATGTAAACAGACGCGAAGCTAGAAAGGTGCAAATATGAAGCCAGCGCTGAATTGGTTCGGCTTCTATTTGTTGAATATTTATAGTGAAAACAAACTTGGATTGCGGACGAATCAGCCAGAATTTTGTTTGAACGCGGTATCATTTTGTAGTTGGTTGGTACTTTAGTTATCGACTCCTTTTATGTACAAAAATCATTACTTTTTATAAAACTTTGCTCTTGACTTATTTTGAGGCATTAAAACCTCGTCTCCAAAATCTGACACCCTCAGAAACCACTCATCCCCAGAAAGTTTGATCCTTTGTCAGTTTGAACAAAACGACGCGCTATCACTTGCATCCTTCTCCTCCATTGTCTTCTCCTTTAGTTGTCAACTTGTCCTATACCCACATCGTTGTCTATTATCTATACGTAGAAGTATGCACATAGCACTGCTCAAGAACATCTCTACAAGCAGGATTAAAATAAATTTTAAAATAATCCTTACCATGGTTACTCCACGGTGGAATATATGCAAATATCCTCGTCCTGAACTTTTCTACTTTTTCGTGCAATTTTCATTGCTTTTATTGTTGGCAAAAAGTCGTCGTCTATGGATGTAGAGAAAACACGCTCGAAGCAATTTTTTTCACGTTTTTTCTTTTATGAAAAAGGTATTGTACGTGAAGTGAACATTTTAAGAAATGGGGAGGATGAGTTCTTGGCTCACCTAAAGCACGAAATTATCTTCACAGAATTCAAAGGAAATTTGAATGTGGTGGAGAGTGCAATAAGCACACACTTTCAACATCTTTTCTCTAAAATTCAGTGTACCGCTTCATGCTCAGTTCATACACACTTGCTCATAAATATCTATAGCCTTCGAGCAGTAGGCAGACACTTCACATATATTAAGGAATTTTATGCTACACCAAACGAAAGTAACGACTTTTGGTAGACGGACGCAAATGCACGCAACTTTTAACTTAGAAAGAAATGAGTAAAAAGTACCTTAAAGAGAATTTTTGTTGCTAGTGGTAATGTTTCGTTTAGAAGTTGAATCGGTAATTCGTGAATACCTATTTTTTTCTTTTAAAGGGAAACAAATAGTTCCAAAATGTGTACTTCTGTACCTACCATGATTTTCATGTACATACATGCACTTCTAAGTCCACGCGATATGTCGTATTAAAACTATCCTCCTAGTCGGCTTAATCTATTAATCTACGAGGTAACTCGTGCCTCGTAGTTTCGTCTACAAATTAAATTTCATTGTAAAATGATTTCATAACCCTAAAATGTTAAATTATTTAAGCAGCGTTTGCAATAACTAAGCCGTTCTTGTATTTATTTCACCTTTGTCAGGAACTCTTAGTTTTCCACAGGAAGTTTTAAAAGTTGTACAAATACAATAAACACTTAATTTTTTATATAGGTACTATGAAAAAAACTTACCAAAGTTTATGAAGATCTGCTTAACAGGGATTTTTAAAACAACACCACACAATATACAAATCCATAATAACTTGATTTGCATCACCACATCACTTGAAAAATAAATGTTTTTTTAATAAATCATTTTTAATAAAACACAGAAGAGAAAATATAGAGAAAACATGAATAATGAAAAGTGAACATTTATAAAACCGCAATCATTAGGAAATCTGTACGAACAAATGCCGAGAACAAGTGCACTTGCACCTGAAACTTACTTAGCAGTTAGCACACACTCAAACACCTCATTTGTCAGCCATAGCCGGTCATTGATCCCGCACGTCTGCAGTTTGGCCGTAAAATAATTTTGCTCATTACTCTACGTGGAATCAAAAAACTAATTGCACTCGCTCCATAATCAAACGCACAACTAACAATTTCGATGTAATTTGAATTGCAATAACAATAATAAACTCCGTAAGCTTAAATTTTCGTCGAGCAAACACTCAAAATCAACGAGATCCCTTGCCCTCTGCCAGATCTTCATTGAATTACTCATTGAAATTCCCCTCGCTGTCCACAGGACTAAAACTGGCGCCAAATTACTCATTCCTAAAAATTTAGTATTTGGTTAATCATAGTAGGATGTAAGATCGCGTGAGTGCCAGTGAGACATAAGCTCCTCTCAGGAGTTTATTGACTCCATTCAATAATGAAATAAAAGAATATAAATAATCGGAAAAAGTAATAAACTACACCACTAGTTAATTGAATGTGTTGTGTCACACTTGAAATCACGTAATTTTACATCTTACTATGCTTAACCAACTGTTTAATTTGCATATGTATGAGTAGTTGCCTCTTGGCTTGCAGTTTTACTCCTGTCGGCATCGGGGGGTATTTCTATGAAGAACAAAGGATTTCTTGTGATGTAGAAATTAATCTTGTCGTGACGTGACTGTTCGCTCCACGAAAAGTTTGATTTACCAAGTTTGTTACTGTTATTACATGTCAAATTAGATGGAAATCGTCAGTTCTGCGTTTAATTATAGTGCGAGTGTAATTAGTTGTTTGATTCCGATCACTTATGTAGAGTAATGAGAAATATGCTTTTACGTTTCGACCAAATCCTCAGGTGCAGACTGCAGACGTGCAGGATCAATGACCGGCTATGGCTGACAAGCTGTTTGAGTGTGTGCACAGTAAGTTTCAGGTGCAAGTGCACTTGTTCACGACATTTGTTCGTATTGATTTCTAATGTTTGCGGTTTTATAAATTTTTACTTTTTATTAATATAATCAAATTATTGTTTTCTCTTCTCTGTTTTGTGAAAATAATGTACTCAAAAAAGATTTCTTCTTCAGGTGATTCTGCTTGCGAATTGCAAATCCAGCGAATAAGATGAAATTAGGTAGGTAAGTGTATTTTGTATTATTTTTCTTGATCTAAAAATTAATTACTAATAGATAAAATGTCTTAGGAAATCAATAAATAGTTATTTTATGATAAAATCAATTAACCGATACATATTTTTAATTACGGATTATTTTATTTAGTTTAGTGGACAATTAACTGAAACAAATTCAGGGTATCACAGACTTCATATATACCTTAAATTAAGCTTTTTTACCTATTGTTACCTGTTTGTTATTGAAGTACATTTCACTTGTCCTTATAAGTAGATAAACTTTTTGTTTACTTTTTTTTTGGTTCTGCCTTTAGAATGGTTGGATAATACAAAAAAAAGCTACATGCTTTGTTGCACTATTGAATATAAAAAGAAACATTTAATTATGCTTTATAAATAATATTAAAATGTTCAGTTTCTTATCGAATTTGGATCCTCAAGATAATATATTTTGAAATTCGTCATTTTTCTTTTTCAATAGATTGCTATTGGATTTCAAGATTAAAAACAATTTTTTAACGGGGAGCGATTTCTTGATTTCCTCCTTTTTGCGGGCCGTGTTCCCGTGTTCGTATAAACGGAGATGGGTCAAAGGACAATGCAACTCATTGGGCCCAAAAAAAAAATTTGTTACTTCATTTTATAGATCTAATCTTCCTAACTAATTTTTACTATTGGGGCAATAAAATCTATTCCGCGGATAAAAAGTTATAGTGTTCTTAAAGTATGTGTTATCTCTACTGTGTTCTTGACCTCTGTCAGAATATTTGACGATTACTGACAACTAGACGTGTTTATTAGGTACATGTTATATAAATCCATGTTATATAACCGCGCCGGCTACCTGCGCAGGCACACGAAGTGAGCAAAATAGCATAGATTAGCTGTTCTTTTTTAAGAATGTGCCAAAAGTAAAGACAAAAGCGGGTTTCTACCAAGGACGTTTAAGTTATCATAATTTTTTTTCGCGGGACCAAATGATTTGGTCTCATATAATATTTTGTTACACGTTATAAGACTTACAATTAGCACCAGTTTTAATCGTGGGCGCTGGATTTTATTTTTTGGGCCCTGAGCTCAAGGGCGGAGATGCATTGTCCTTTTTACATTGGTAATTTCTTTATGATTTAGAACCATTCTATGGCGTAGCACTTAATAAAATCTGATTGAAAATAAGGGCCACTCTAAAGGTCCGGATCCACCAAACGTGCAGCTCGCGAGCTGTTTGCAAGCAAAGTTTTGCCCTTTGGCTACCCCAAACACGCAATGTGTGCTCGCGATCATTGAATGTTCGCCGCATGTTCGTAGATGCGTATCCACCAGAAAAATTCAGCCCGCGAGCATCATGTTCGTGAACGTTTCTGTGGATACTGCGGCGAACATGTTCCGTTTTGCTTACAAACGAACATCTGCATGTAAACAATTTTGTCGCGAGCAGACGAACAACATCGCTCATTTGCTTGTTTGGTGTTTTGCACGTTTGGTGGAGACATACTATGCACGCAAGCAAACTGATCACCGAAAATGTTTTCTTGGTGTTCGTCAAATGTCCGTCAAATGTACACGAGCACGCTCCAAACATGCTCCGAGCTGCTTGTTCGTTTGGTGGATCCGGGCCTTAATATATACATTGTACACCTCATAAGATTCGACAATAGTTTACAATAGTATAGTATGTATAGAAGTTCTTTCTACAATAGAATGCAATATGTTTTATATAATTGAACTGAAAGAATTTACAGAAAAACAATGTTACCTATTTCAATTTTCAATTAACCAGAACTGAATTAGATTTCAGTAGTATTAACAAAAATTTTTATATTAAGAAACTGGTTCAAAACTTTAAGTTTACTTCGCAAGGATTTCACTGAATCAATCTACTGCCTTCTCAAAAACCGATGTATAAATTTTTTAAATAGTTTTTACGAAAACAATGAAAAGGCATACGCAGCGAAAGAATATGATTGCAATGCAATTTTTATAATATAATTTATAAATCGATATCCTGTGATTCACTTAGACAAATATTCATTTTGGAATTTGGCCAATTATCTTTGAAATGAAAAAACAAACTTTTCTTGTTTAAAAACGAAAAGAATGTTGTTTGTAAAATCGTTTCTGCTTAAAATTATAATGACTGCCACTTCCGGTTCATATTATACAAGATATTCAATAAATAAATATGTGTTCATGTGCATTATGTCGCGCAGGACATCATTAGCACCATTTTTCAAGGGTGTTTAATCAGATTGCAATGGCTACAGAATTTCTAAAAAAAAATATCAGGTAGTTTGTTATGGTTTTTGTTAGTTTTTGATGAACTTTGTTTTTACCGTTATACGTATCTAGCGCAATAAAAAACTAAACAAAGTGTTTGTTTTTGTCTTTTTCGTTGTCGTAAGTTGAATGCTATTTAACATCCTGGACAACTCACAATATTGTCGCTCCGAAGTTTAGAGTGTTCATTGAACTCCGATTGCTCAATGAACATTAATGAGAAGTTAATATTGCTCAGTGTTCTCAGTCAGCAGAAGCGGCAATTCACATTGGATTTTTAATTTTTATTTTTATTGAATATCGATTCCCAGATCGTTGGCAAATTTTTCCCCATCACTTTTAATCTGTAAATAATTTGCGAATGTTACTTCCACACAAATGCATCCAAAGAATGCATATAACTCCCGTAGGTACATGCATCGATTCACTACAATTTTTTTACACACTCAATGCGCGTGTAGGACGAGTAAAATAGGGATATTTGCAACACGGAACCAATAGCCGGTTCGGGAGAGAGAGAGGTGGATGGTTGATCAGCTGGTTGCAGGAATTTTTTCAACTCTCCAATGGACGAACAGTTATTTTTTGCTGTTTATGTTAATTTTTATTTTCTTCTCATTTGGATTTTTTAAATGAATAAAAATTTTGCTGTACAATAAGATAAAAAGGAATAATTCTGGGTGAAGGACATTCTCAGTTGGTATTGAATCTGTTGATGTTTCTGATAATTTTTGTTGCTTATTTTTTTGAAAAAAATATATACGGTTCGTCTGCCGTTGTACGACATGCAATACTCACGGAAAAAATGTAAAAAAAGCATAGAAATAATAATAAAAAAGCGATGCACCCGTCAGGAGGGTGCATTTAAAGTTACATGGACTTTCGAGGATGTTTGAAGGGCTCGCTGCAATTGAACTGTTTATTGCATTTAATGTTACCGGAGGGTTGAGGCCGAATATTGAATTTCACTTTCTCTGAGTGCATTAAAGCTAATTATGGAATTTAATACCGTGACCTGGCTCAATTCATTCACAATTTAAATGTATTTTCGGTAAAGTGTTCGGTTTATCGGAATGTGCTCCTGTGTCCTATGAGCAAATGATGTTGAATCTAATATTTATAGAGCTCAATTATTTTGTGACAAAGATGTTTTCAGTTAAGCGAAATACACTAATACATTAATTTACATTTTTACAGTATTAGTATTTTTCAGCTAATGAATAAGTTTTTTTAAACCTCTCTTTTAAAACTCTTCTTAACTTGTTGGATTTGTTTTTCAAACATTTTTCCAATTCACATTTTTGAAAAATTTTGTCTATAAAATTTTTAACTTAAATTACGTAAGAACTTAAAATAGGCTAATAGATGATATAATTTCAGGATTTTTATAAAAATACTATAAAAGTAGAATATATTATTAAGTATCTGCGGAATTAGCAAGTTTTAATATTTTTTATAGTAGAGAACAGATTTTTCGGTTAATAAATGGAATTAAGAAGATTCAAAAGAGCAAATCTCGTTTACGAAAGCCCAAAGTAAGTCTGTTTAGCTGTGCCCATCTTTGCAATTAACGATTTTCAAGTAGTGCAAGGAATTTTCAGTCATATTGGGAATACAAAGTAAATTGGTCCTTTTCAGGGAACTGGTCGAAATTACCTTTGAATCGACAGTGAACTATACTGCCACAAATAAAACTTATCAATTTGTTATCAAACAAATTTGTTTATGGGCGAGTAATTAAATTTGTTTATCTTAAAATAGCTCTTGGGGGGGGCGGGGGGGGGGGGGGGGGGCTGGTACTGCTATGCTGAAGGTAATTTTTTGTCCATTCAAGTACACACATTTGCGTTTTAACATCCGCTCTTGGTTCTAACGAATGTCGTTCCCTTTGGTGCCCCAAACCTCTTCCTCGAAGATCCACCACTACTCTATGCCACTAGACATCACTCAGTCCCTCCGGTTGGATGTTTATACTACACGAGTGCATATAAAAGTGCGCTGCTATAGCTAAAAACTATATTTTCGCGTTCGTTTAGTAGATATGTATAGACGTGCGGTAGGATTTTTGTATACTCTTCAATGACTCGACGTTTTTTTACCTAACCAATCCGAGTGCAGAGTAGGTGGAGCTAAAAACTCAGCTTTTTCCTCCTAAAAACCATCCTCAGGATCCTCATGTGAGGATATCTACATATCTATAGGAGTACAAGCGGTGAGCGCTTCTATATTTTTGTGCGAACAACCTAAAGTACAGAGCCATAGTCTGACCATCGTACTCGACATAAAATCCTTCCAACAACAAGGTTGTATAGGGTGATGGTACTTATGTGATCCCATCCCCCGTTGCGGGAGATGATGGAAAACGTAAAAGACAAAAAAGGAAAAATGAGGAAAGCGTTTCTCTCATGATTTATGGCTTCGTTGTGCAATGATGGGAAAAGGGATGCTTTTGATCGCTCCTGTTAGTACAGTTGCCGCGTAAACCTAACCCGGTCGCCTGCGTTTATCCGTTCACATCCACCCACCACCCACTTGACTAATGACGTTCTGGGCTATAGAATTTGCAGGTCGGTGGATGGGCGATGGGGGTTGTGGAACGCACTGCTCCAGTCATAGGCACAAATTATTTGCGCCTCTTAAGGATTAAGAATTTCAGAATTAACAAAATAATGTGACGTGAAGGGATAACGCGAAAGGATCACGTGAAAACATGGCTTGCGAGCACTATCTACAGGAGCAATGGCTGCGATAAAGGGTGTGTACAAATTCTTAACAATTGAAAAAATAAAATAAGCGCAAAACATTTCTTTAGACGCTTAATATGCACAGAGATCGGCCTCAGAACCGCTCATATTTAAGCTGGGGATTGGGAGTCACGTTCACACTCACCCATTCTGCATAATATCAAAGAAAACATCTTCCCTCGTAGCATCCCATCTGCGCGCCACTCTTCTCTATCGAACGAGCACGAACGAAGCGATTTGCCATCCCTAACGTGAAAGCATTTTGCATACAGCACGCATACATTCGCATTTGGTCGTATGAAAACTGAACTCATTCGCTTATTTCCCCCAGGGGTTTTTCAGTATCGCAAATTCGCAAGCCACCCACCACCCATCGCCCGTTAGCCATCATCCCCCATCCTATCTTATTGCCGACCGACAAAACTCTGACAGATATCGTTTCATTCACTCTTTTTCCAATGCTACCAGACATAAGAGACAACTGCATCTCAAGCAAAAAAAGAACTGCATCCCTTACAAGGGGGTTGGGGTCGGACTTCTGCGTAAACAAACTTTCTGCTAGCAGTTTTCCAAGCATTTTCAACCCTTTGAACAGTCATTTGCGTTCGTATTCGTTAGAATGGTCGGAATTTCATGGTGGAACTGAACCATTAGATTTTGGCTTTAGACGGATATGGGAGGATAGTAGGGTGCTGTGTGGACTCACAACAGATGCCGGGAGTGACTCGGTATCCAAGGCAGTATGGCTGGCGATCATACGTGAGTAGTTCAGTTTTTCAGAGGCGAATGTAAAAGGGTTGAGCAGGAATCGGCGGAAGGATGAATAGAGGGTGCAGGAGATGGGGAGGGACGTTGAAGGCAAGTTCGCCTACTTTAAGTTTGGTGTGTGAAACCCTTTCGCACACATAAGTAGTGTCTTTGAATAGGACCGAGCACATGGATATTTGTTTCACCCCCAAAAACATTGGAATATGTTGGATACGAAAATATTTCAAAGAGAGCCAGAAAATCCCCCGGAGAAGCCGAGTGGCAATGTAGTGCGGAGATTATTGGTTTCGTAGTGGTTGGATGTGTAGAAAGGGTTAAAAGGGTTGCTGTCGTTTGGCTTCGTTTGGTTTTCTGCTTACATTCGTTCTGAAATTTTGTATGTACAGCAGTGCAATCGTTATAAGGGGTTGAGGAAGTGCAGACAGAAAAGGAGTATCTTAGGAGCGAACAAAAATACATCGTTTTGGCAAACGCTTAGAAAAGAGACAGAATTAGGGTTGGTGTTTTTGATTCCAGAAAAAAGAAAAACGTCACAAAACTCGCCATGAGCAATTTGCTGTTTCTTACCCCTACATCGTTGACTATTACTGTTAGGCGGATGACATGGGGGTGGGTAGAAAATGGTTTTCCTCGAATACCATAAGGGTGAGCGTCGTAATGGCTGAAATTTAGGTGGTATTTAATATGGCCGAAATTCACTTGGGTGATTTGCTTCCCTTGTTCATTTCACTGCCTTTCCATTCACTTCACTTCCCACCCTTCTGCATAAACTAATCGAGCACAGCCATTTTTATTACATTATGGCGGACTTCTGTTAATCTTTTATCATTTTGATTTCAAGGCAATTCGCTTTTTGACTAGGTACAATTGAAGAACTGACAAACTACCTAATTTTGAAATTTGTTTTAAATATTTTCTTAAATATTCTTCAAGATTTGTAAATAATTCATTGTGAAAAACAGTAATATCAGAAACTTACTGGTTATGAAACTTCCTTCATCTTTCCATTTAAACAATTTTACTGTAACTGAAAATTAGATAACCGCATTAAAAAGTATTATTTATGAAATGGTTATATAAAACGAAGACAACATTCAACATTGCTTATGAAATAAATGCGTGACACATGTTTGTTCAGTTATGATTGAGTATATTTTTGCTGTAATCTTATGACCTCTTTTAAAATGTTCGCATAGTAAAATGTATATTATTGAATTCTTTGTGAGAAGCAAATTCTGAAAATATACCGAAAATTATTATTAATTATAATATACGTATAATACTAAATGCAGCTATCATAGAAAGAGGTGTTAGTTTTACTTCTTGTTAGCAAAATATATTTAAATATGATTAAGTATTAACTATTTCAAGGATTGTTTTCTCGCATCCTCAGTAATCTTGTCTTATTTTGATAATATCTACGTAAATTTTGTTGCACATGTGGGGCAATTGATTGTGAGCCTCCTCAGGGCAACAAAAGTAGAAAAATGCAGTTCGAAGATAACTGAGCTTCGATTTACAACAGGAAGTGGATGGGGAGAACAACAACAAAATAATATCAGAGAACAAAAGTAAAGCGATAAGCTCTTTATGCTAGGCCTCATCTCAATTCCCGTTGTTTCTCTGGCGATGCCTATCTACATATCAATTTACATATCAATCTTCTCACACATTCTCTCGAGTTGAGTCGAATAAATATCGAAAAGAGGAAAAAGCTCAGGATGCCGAATAAATGAACAAAAATTTCTATGCGTTCGTTCATGGTGGTGTGAAACTTCCTGAATTTCCTGAGTATGTCGCTGTTTGCCAACAGATGGCAGCTTTGAGGAGAGTCCTGTTTACATTTTTTGTATTTGTTGTTGGTGCGTTTAATTCCTTCACCGATGCACGATATTGGTGGCGGTGTCCTCTGTCCACTGCCACTGCTGCTGCCTGCCCGCTTCATACATACAGAATTTTTTAGTCCTTTTTATTGCTTTTTTCATGCTCCACAATGGGTGGCCAATTCATGTTTTAGGGTGGTGTATGGTCTGGTTGGTACGACGGATTCCTCTCCCCGATTTTCGTGAATGCACGATAAAGTGAAAAAAGGAAAAAAAAAATTCTGAGCGGTAAAATTATTTCGTCCAAAAGACCAGAGCCATGAGAACTGCAGTTCGTTTTTTGGGTTTTCAGTGCGAAAAAATTTTTTCTCCTAGTGTGATGTGTTCGGTGTGTATAAACGAATTTAAATGAGGCAATGGTAAGTTTCTTCGTTTTTTTCTTCTCTTTGCTGTTGTTATTGTACTTTTGCAACATTTTTATAAACTCTTTGGATAACCTTTTTTTAATTTACAATACGGAAAAATTACTCTCTCATAAAAATTAAAAAAAGGATCTGGATGCTATGGGTCAGTGGTATGAGTAAATGCGAGGAAGTGTTAATATCGTCCAGTGATATTTTTTCATAATTCGTTCAGACTTTACATGTGGTGTGGGGGCAATGAGGGAGTTAAAGTGATTTTTTAAATGATTAAATAATGTTTGTGCTATGATAATCACAAGTGACCATGAAATATAAAAAAGAGTGGTTCAGTTTACTTGCGTTTTCTTTCAAGAGTTGTTGCCGTTTCCCATCGATTTCTTTTCTGATTTTACTGAGTTTCTACATTTGTTATAGAATCCTTTTGGCAAACCCGCGATTTAGGAACTTAGTGCGAATTAGTTTTGAGTTGCGTTGTTTGTACTCTAATTAAAATTCTATTGTATACCAGTATTTGCATTTTCACTGAAAGTAGAAAGCGATTTGTGCATGCATTCAATCTAAATGAGTTCTAATATAATCAATCAAACAATAAACAAAGCGTAAGCGTTTATTTTATTCTAACCATAAGCTTTAAAGCAGTTTTTACAAGTGTTTTGCACAAGAAGCATTGAAAGCAAACAACATGATTACTGTGTTTTCAACACATACTTTGAAAGTAGTTGCGGTTCCTGTTGACTCTTTTGTGACGAGCATCCTGAAAAATGAGAGAACAATTAGTGTTAGTTGAAACTGAATACATTTGTTATAAACGCCTTCCAAATTTTATGGCTCTATGGTGAAATATTCAGAAATATAGCTACGAAAAAACCACTCTCTATTTGTGCAAATTTGACTTCATTATATTTATTTAAAATTTTATTATAATGAAAAATTAAGTGTGAGGCAACTGTAATTATTATTTGATAAAGTAAGTACAAATATTGTTGTTTTTTATGAAAGTTATATTGTTCTAAAATCATATAAAATTATTTCTGATTTTTTGTTAGAAATATAAACAAAAACACTGTGATTTACTTCATACTTGTGTTATTTTTGAATATGCATTATACATATTATGATATTATATAGTATTTTAAATAATAATTTATTTCGAAGTCTCAAAAGCAGAGGAAAAGGTCTTTATAAATAAAAATCAATTAAGTAGGTACGTAAATTACTTAATGTTCTTTCACAGATAGACACACAGAGAATCTGTTCGAAAATCGAAATGAGAATTAAGTGAATCCTTTGCTTCGGCAGAAACCCATCGTATAGCATATACATATATATGCACGAATTATAAAACTGTATAAAATAATACAATGCAGTGGGGACTACAAGGTGGATGGCACCAACACATGCATTAAATCCTCGCTCCCTTTTAACTTTCGAGAAAATAGTGTTCTATAACTGGGGGTCGAGCGTGTCCACAAATCTTGCATGCCGGTCAGTTAGTCGGCAGCTAGGGATGTGGGTCCCCATCCCTATCCTCCGCCCTCTTAGCACCGATAGATGAATAGCATAAAATATAGAAAATGAAGGGAGGTAAATTCTAAATTTGACCCCCAGCAGGTCTCCTCCCCAGTTTAAGCTTCTTTCTCAAATATATATGTCCAGCAATATAGCCACGTCGTCGGGATCCAAGCTGCAATGTGCGGTTTAGGTCAACGATGAAAGTTTTGTTGTCACAGGCAGCATTCGTACAGTTATGTGGCGTCATATACGTCCACCTGCTATAGGAATAGAGTCCTGGAAGCCCCAAAAAGTCTCCCTCTTCTTCAAGTTAAAAGTAAACGGTTTTGTAGTTTTGGTTGATTTACATTTGCATCGAAATGTAAATTCCCTGCTGGGAACTTCCTTTCAACTATAACTTAGTAAGTAGGGAGCGTATTCAGCATTCGTGCACAGGACCTAGAATTTCTCCACATATTTCCATACATCAAACTACTAGAGTTCCTTGTTGTAATTTTCGCAGATTACAATAGTTCGATTATACTCAGATTTTTTTTATAATTGGTGTATCTTGTCTGAAAAGCGATATTTCCAAATTCGAATTCTAAATTCGAATTCGATTCGAAAGTTTTTCGAAATATTCCCGCATAATCTTCCAAATATCTAAATCAATTTTTTCGTAATTCATCTACTGATAACCTCATTGATATTATATACCACGCTAAACCTTATGTATTTATGAAACGCATGACTTTATAAATCAATTTCCCATCACTTAAAAATTGAAATACAAAAAGTTTACGCATGAAATTCTGTGTTTTGAAAAAGATAAATTCTCTAAAATGTGTATTCTCCTAGTTGGGCTGGTACATACCGATGAACTTTTCAGAAAAGGCCTATGATATACTTCCTAACTCATGCCACCCCGTTTCCCATTTTCATAAACACAGGCTGCAATGGCGAGTTGCAATTATGTGCATGTATTCAGTATTGTGATATGCAAGCAGTGCAGAGGCTACGAATGCGTTGAGAGTGTTGCAAGCTAAATGCACTTGTTTCATCGGAACACTAGTATGAGGGCCGGTAGGTCTGGATACCGAAAGGTATAGAGCCGCGAGAGTTTGAGACGCGGGTGCACACGCAGCTGCACTGATATATCACTCCGGGATGGCTCTGGACCATGTGCAACTGACAGCCTTCATGCATTGGTTTAGAGCTTGATTACTGTTTTATTTTTTGCTGTGTGATAATACGTACTGCGTACATAGATCAACTATTTTTGAAATATATTTACTGCATAATCTATTTACGATGTCAAACCTCTCTTACAATATATTCTCGTGTCCTGTTAAATGCTAAGAAATATTTCTAATATCTTCACAAATGGAATAATAATGTTGAAAAGTACTTTTTGGATTCCGATGATTCATTCAAATCGCATTCTACGATGAGACTTTTAATTAAGTCGACTGCTTCCACTGGTCTTCTCCAAACCCATTAACACCCACTGGGTGTTACACCATTACTCAGAGTGGTAAAAAGTGTGACTTAAGCGAAATTGCAAGGTATTCGGGGTTGGTTTGAAGCTGATTTACATAACAAAGCTATTAATTCTGATCTTCCCCACAAATTCAAAAACCCCAGTACATCGGAAAATTTTGTATTGAGTAAAACCAAAAACGACTAAAGTCGTTTGCAACTTCTGCTAATATTTTTCATTCCCATTTTAACTATTTAAATGATTAAGTAAAATGTTAAGTTTTATGAAAATCCTTATGTGCTAATCCAAAACTCAAAAAAATACTGCTCATGAAGGACATACGCCTTGTTCAAATGGAATGAAAAACAACATTGCATTCAGCATTTCATTTGAAAGGACTACTAGTACTACCGGGTTTTTTAATTGCCCCCACAATTTTCTCAACTAAATATTCATTCAAAAATAAATTTCTCTTGCAAAAATGAAATGAAATTGTGGTTGAAGAAAAAAGTTCTTGTACAAGTCTTAGATAATTACATCTTTCCTTTTTGGGACATGTATGAAGGATAAAAAATGATATTTTTTTTTTCGTCCTTCCATTTTCTTTCTGTTCGTTTTCTACGTCATTCACTTGGGATAAAGTCACACTGATGTCAAGCCATTATGAAAGTGGCTTTCGTCCTCCAGTGATTATATGAGAAAAAGGAAGGAGTCCACCTCCTTTTCCTTTTGGCATGTTCATCTAGTCGTAGAAAATATCCTGTTGGACGAAGGGCTAAGTGTTCTTGCAGCTACGTGGGCATGGTCAGAGGGAGTCGAACGGAAGGGTGACGTTCGAGACGAAGGAAATTGTACATGCCGGGTGTAAAGTATTTGCAGAATTCAAAGTAAAACCCATCATTGTAGAAGTTGGCTAACTAAATGCAGATAAAAGCAGTAGAAATGTAGAAATAAGAGCAAATAGGTACGAGATGTGCAGAGACGCTTTTATAGCTGAAAGGATGAGATAACTGGGATGAAATTCTGTGGCTACATGACGATGGTGGCGGAAGGATGCGTTTGGGGAGGTATATGGAGCAGAAGGGGAGATTCCACCCACAAGAATATCAAGCCAAGTGAACATATCGCCTGCAGATGTAGGTGGAATGGGAAATTTTGCAGGACTCTCATTTTATTGTAATTCTAGGCAAGATGTAAAATCTAAAAAGGGCTCCAACGATGGTTAAGATTAGTTATTTTCTCGAATGTTTCATAACCCATTCGGTTGTAGTTGTGTTCCAATCCCATCTGATAGGTTTGTAGGTAGACGGTCAATGGTCATATTGTTATTTCCAGGACGAAGGAGTTAAAGTCCCTTAAAAAATGGTTTTTTTTTTGCATGAAAACAATTTAATAATTGTAAGAGATTAAGGTTGAGTATATGACAGGATACTTCTAAGGGTATCTAGGAGCGATTCCTGTGACGATTACTCTTTTAATACAAAGAAAAAAAAACTGTTATTGATCTGAGTAGGTACAAGTGGTCATTCAAGTGAGAGAGGGGCTCGAAGATGAAGCGCGGCAGTTCTAATGACGCTTTCCATTTTTATGTTGACAGGAAAGCATTTACATAATGCTTCAGGCACTCCTCTCCTTGTATTTGCAATGATAAAAAAGTGTAAACGAAGCGACTCAGGTAGTTGGATATTCAGATTCCGGTCCTCTGCTTCCCATGAGCAACTCCCACCCAGGCACCCACCGACTTGCTTCCCTAACCGAATTCGTTTCTCCGAGCATTCGCTAAAAAAAAGCCAAACAACACTATGTCGTTTACGATCCATAAACTTTGCTCCGTTTTAACCCTCTCAGGCTGTAAGGCTCACATTTTATTTGAAACTCCGAGGAGGTTATTTGTCGATTATGCAAAACCTGCCGCTGTAAAGAAAGGCAGAGGTATAAGGCAACTCCTAATGGTTACAGCAGAAGCGCTGATTAAATCCGAAAATTCCAAAACGTATATTTACCCTTACGTATCCATAAAGGACTTCTGTAACGTTAGAGTTATATCCCTGTAAAAACATCATCAACAACTTTGCATCTAAACAGTTAAAATTTGTTGCAGTCTAAAAGGAGCAGAGCACTTGGAAGGAAGGCAGTAAATATGTACGTACGGGAAACCCTCCACTGCAGAACGGAAAGGACCTCAATCTAATGTTCTCTAGTATATTTAGTCTGCTACATTCCACATTAAAGAGTAATGACTCTTCTCTCTAATTAAATATACAAATGAAAGTAATTTTCCCTTTCGAGCAATTTATGCTTATAGAATAGGAAATAGTCCTTCAACTTGAAAGATCTCAGATATGTAGTTGTATGGCTGGATGTTGATATGATTATGCTGAAATTGGACAAAATTACAGTATTTTAAGTGTACACTAAGTCAGTGAAAATAGGGATAAAACGACCAACAACCAAAGGACGACCTGTCGCGGATGTAACTTCCTGTAAAGGGACACAATCGTGTCCTCTTCAGCCCATTACTTGCAGCTACATAGTATAAATAATTGCTATAGTTTGGGACGCATAGTATTTTTGATGCATAGAAAAAATTCGCAACTATGAACTGACAAAAGTCCCCTAAATAGGTTCAGTCGGGCATAAATCCTTATTAACCAAAAATACCCGGGGTTGTCTCTAGCAACCCGAGATTAATTCTATTAGTTACAAACTAAGCCAATGCCATTATATGTATAAATATTATATATGTATAAAAAAATCTATTCATATCAGAATATCCTTAGAGATGTTGAGCAAAAGTTAGATTAAACATATTACAGAGTTCCCCCATTTTCAGATTGCTTTCTCAGTTACCAGGGGCTGCTGCGTTGGTGTGCCCCATCACAAGGGATCTCGAAAACTTTTCGTCCTCATAAAGTTTAACGGGAGGAAAAGGAACATGAAGGTTTGAACAAAATACAATGCCTCCCTTGTACATTCTTCACCTTTGTCATGGACTATAATCTAAAATGAAAATGTTGATAAAGTTGCATACATCGACATCCGCCCTCTCCATTTTTTGGAAAACCTTTGAGAAGTTGAGAGAAAAAACAACAAAAAGGAATGCTCCAAGGAAAGCAAAGTTTCCTTTTTATCTATAGATTTTAACCATTGCCAGTTTTTACTCCTGTAGAATTTCGCACAAAACAAATGTTACTTATGACATTGGAGCTTAGTATTATTAAAGCAGAGATTTGCACACTTCATTTATCCCGTAAAATGAACCCCAATTGAAGAGGAAAGGGTGATTCCTTCAAATCGAAACCAGACAAAGTTTCCCCCCTGGTAAACCCATCTGCAGTTACACGACGACATCCCCGATATGACTTTCACGCACCCCACAGTATCTAACCCATTCCCGTATCCTTAACCCACTGTGGGTTAGAAACACTATAAAATGTCAGAAACACCAACAGGGAACGTTTTTCAACTTTTGTAACAAGGACTGAACAAGAATGCGGGATTCATCTATGTGTTGGATGCATACAAAGACACGCCATAGCTCCAAAATTTACCATCATCAGGACGAAACCCTTCATTTTAGCAGTCTTCTCCCAATGAACGAGTTATGTATTTGTTCTCTATTTTTCTCTCCTTTTTCCCCTTGTCCTATCGTTTGGTGTGCTCTACAAAAGGAATATGGGCGGTTCTCGTTTTATGAACACATTTTTAGGACATTCGTCCACACTCTTATTAAAGCGACTTTTCAGCTGATTTCGTGGCTGTGTAGGTGCAGGGTGGGTGCGTGTTGTCTGGCATTGCAATAAAAGGATGCAAGGAAAGAAGTGAGTAAAGGACGATCCTCGTCTCTTTTGCACACCGAAGAAGAATATTCCTGTAGAAAGGAATATGAGAGAGTGCCACACCCAAAATAAAGACATCTTTTCATGGCGGTTTAGAGCTTCTTCAAACTTTTTGGAAAAAATAATAGAAATCTTTTACAATTTTCCATTTTTCCCTCTGCTTATCTCGTTGCATACCTACACCTACACCCCTTTTAGGCATCTGTTTGCATGCTTTCGAACAACACATCACAACCTGGTGTTCACCGCCAGCTACCAACCGAAAGGAATTATGCTTCTTGGATCCCAAGGATTCCATCAGCTTCTCTCTTATTTAGCTGTGTACATCGATATCGCTCTTAGCATCAGGATATTGATCATTTAGCAAAGGTATGCACTCTCGGGGCGGCAGTAACCTTGCACGATATCGAAAGTGATTTCGAAGGGATGTTTACGGTGTTGCCGGCAACGGTAACTTTGGAATTAATGCCGCTGGGAGAAGGAAGAGGAGGAGGATGTCCTAATGACGGAGTGGCCAGCGGTGGTGGTGATGACGCCGAGAAGAGTGGTTGCCGGCCCGCTAATGGTGATAATAGTGATTGCAACAATTGTCCATTTGGACACAATTTGATTAACTTTTAAAGAGCCCCACAACGGGCAACCAATCACCGAAAAATTTCAACAGGACGGCATGCGAATCAATTCAAAGGGAATTTCGCGAGATATTTCAAAGGTTGCCCTAGCATTGCTAAAATATGGATTGGAAGATTACAAATACAGATTTAAAGGGGTAAACCGTTAATATTAAAGAACGCTAAAATTAAATATGTTCTTTTTCAACGAAGTTTTAGAATACAAATGCAGAGGAGAAGATCGAAGACAGATACTTCCCATTTATCATTCACCCTGGAAGCCTCTCATGCATCATTCGATTATGATTTTAAGTCAAGCGCATCTCACGCGAAAATATTTGTCTTCCACTTGTCCTTGTGCATTGTGAAAACTGAAATGCAATGAAAATGGATGACATGTGGAGAAATTTTTCTAAGAGTATGGGGGAACGGGAGACGAGGGATCCTGATGCAGACGAGTTTTTTCACTTACGATGTATCAACACTGCAAATTGGACACAACTTGCATGCACCATTGTCACACATTATGATTTTCGTCTACGGATGAACACGAATTTGTATATTGCAAAAAAATTAATTAGAAAAAATCGATTGCTTACAATCTGGCATTATTAAAAAGTGAAACTACAATAATATATGATTCAAACACAAAGTATTTCATTTAAGCACAGTAGGAGCACAGGGACAGTCAAACATATATTTGGAAACAATTTTCACATTATAACATACCTTTCTACAATATAAAACTTGAATGACTCCAAATAAGAAATGAATGAGAAAAACTTTTCAAAAATGCTCATCACTTTGCGAACTTGAAGAACCCAACGCGATCGCAGCATCTTCTGAACTGAATTGAGCCGAATGCAGATCATTTCTCAGCAGATACCGAAGCAATTTTCTTCTAATTTAAAAGAAAACTGGTTTTTCATCATTTTATCACTTTATCACCCTTGCCTGCCCTTTTGATCTAAACATGTGAACCCTTTCCCGTCGGGCAAGATGCTTCGTTTTTCTCAAAAAACTAGTTCCAAGTTGGAAGAAAAAATATCTGTTGCATTATCCTCCCTTCTTTCGACAATATTTCATATAAAAATATTACCAATAATATACATTTCGAGTTCTCTTAAACTCAAACAACATAGTGAAATCAATTTTTAAGTTTTTCTTATCCTCGAAATCCCGGTCATTAAAATATCAGAGATTAAAAGGGAAAATTGCAGGAAGTCCTTTTTAAACGCAATATCATATAAAAATATTACCAATAATATACATTTCGAGTTCTCTTAAACTCAAACAACATAGTGAAATCAATTTTTAAGTTTTTCTTATCCTCGAAATCCCGGTCATTAAAATATCAGAGATTAAAAGGGAAAATTGCAGGAAGTCCTTTTTAAATGCAATATTTGCCTTGTGAGGACTTGTGAGGAAGCTGAGGGAATTATTTTAGCTCATGTCAAATATTTGATTTTGAACAGACAAGAAGCTTGAACAGATCAAATTTCTTAGAGTAAATAGAAAGGGGTAAGTTCATCTGTTGAGGACGAGGACCAGAACTTCTTCCCAATTGGAGTCTGTAGTTTAATGGAAATATTTGGCTAGCTTCCATTAATCATCATAAATATATATCAGGCGTACTTGATAAATATTTTTCTGCAGCAAATAGGTAGGTGAAATGTTGTTTCTATCTAATCTGGGTATTCTTTTTTTCCACGTAAGAACTCCAAAAACGATCTCAAACTTTATATGAGATACTTTATTAAATTTAAAACACGTAATGAAAAAAATACTTTTCGTAGGTATAAAATATTTATGTTAAATTATGCAAATCACACAATGATGTTAATTTCTATGAAATTAATTTAATTCCTATCGCTGTTTAAATCGATGCAACAAAAATATTATTTTATAATTTAATGGATCCCGCTGTACGCCGCTCCGTGTCTCTATTTTGTACTGTATTTAACAAAATCAGAGCATTTTCATGTTATTCTTCGTAAATTTTCTTCACTTTTGCAACTTTAGAAATCGTACGTTCTCTGGTGCAACTTTATTTCCAACTCGCTAGAGGGCATAGACACGTAATCTAATACAGTCTGAGCGCGAACCAAACACACATAATTTGCTAAAAACTGGAAACTAGTTAATATCAGGGTGTATTTTAGCTATTTGTTAGGTGCATAGTTTTGTAATAAAATTAAATTCTCTACTTTTGCCAATATTTTCCAAAAGCTTCTGCGGGTGAGTAACTCTTTCCAAAAGAGTAAAGGGGCTACTAAAGGGGTGCCGGGAGGCAAACGAACATAGAATTCTGTCATGTAACAGCAGTAGTAAGTGCAGTGGGATTGGTTGTTGGTTTTTTGTTTTTGTTAATTTTTCTTGTTGTTTTTGGGATGAATATACCGGAGTGGGGAATAGTGTGGTTAATGCATAATAGGGATGGGGCTAGTTTTCCCTATTCGGGGAGCGTATATAGCAGCTTTGCTTAGTCAAAAACATTCAACAAAGTTATAATGCCCTTAACTCGGTGAAATTCTCGGATTTTATACATCTGCGGGATGGGAGATATGAATGCGGCTACATGTAAGCTCCACTTGTCCAAAGTTGGCCCATCTTGATGGCAAAGCCAAGGACTGTTTTGCCCTGTGTCCAAGTGAGCACATTTAATCCAGTGTAGTACTTACCTCTCATTTCCTGAAGGTTTTCTGGTCCAATTTCTGCTCGAATAAACCAACTATGCACACCCATTTTCAAAGTAAAAGTTTTTCTGTTTCGAAAATTCATTGAAAATTTTCTGGTTGCTCAGAGCATAGCATAAAGAGAAGCATGGTAAAGGGTGAACGGGACTTGGGAGGAGCTCATCCAAGTGAGGACTTCACTTGGCAGAACGATTTCAAACTGGGTTTGATTCTGCTATACCACCATATCACATATGGTATATTCCACATGCCTTGAAGTGTGTTGGGACTTTCCTTCAGATCCTTTTCGTCCTGGTGGATGGGAATCCGTGTTCAATTAAAACAGCTTCACCCATCCACCCGCAACTGAAAAGTTTTCTTTAGAGGCAACCTTTTGTTGGCTTTTTTAAAGTTATAAAAACACAAAAACCTCCCGAAATAAATTATCATCACAACACAAAACATAAACCCTTTCTCAAACTGACATTTTATAGAAGGGTCCAAGCTCAGAATACACTAACCTCCCTTAGGGATTCTAAACCAAAAAGGATGTATGTAATACTTGTGTAGATACGTGTGTAGGATTAGCCAATAGGAGCTCTTTTAAGTCCTTAATTAATTACCATGCTGAGGATCGTAATGATAAAATATATTTGGGTCTAATGAGATTTTTCTCGGTGTCAAATTAAGGTCGTGTTTGCTGGGAAGAATTTCGCGTATAAAGGATGCTAATCCTGTTCCCAAGTTGGTAAGTAAGTTGATGCTTTTTGACATGTTCGCCTAACGAAGAAAAGATACGTGGTTTTCGTTTAAATGAATTCCACTGTCAAACAACAAATTTTGTCATACATTAAAAGTTTTTCAAAGTATATTCAAAGTATCAAAAAGGATGGACTAAGTAACAAATCTTAATCGGAGATCCTTTTCCCGAGCACCGAAATTGTTTCAATTGTACAATTACGAAAGTTATTAAATTTGAAACCAACAGCTGCATATTTTATTTCATAACGAATCCCTGAGCAACGAATTCTAAATCACCGGAGGGCGATGAAAGATACCGATAGTCGCAGAATTCTAGCACAAGCACAGCATTCGAGGTGGAATGATAGTGAAGGGTACAAGCACCGCTCGCCCGTCCACCCGCATTTGAAGAACGGGAATCACCTACAGTGGATGGCTTAGAACCAACAAAGCAATTTATTTAGCAACGTCCGCCATTTTTCTAAGCCCCTTTAATTACAACGAAGGGTGTTGTTTTAATTTCCTCCCCCTTCGCACCGCTATACTACTTGTGTACGCGCCAGGGCAAAGCTTTAGAAAGGAAGGAAAATTTGGGCTGGAGTGGGTGGTCGGATGGGGTACAGTAACTCCTTCGCATCAGCTTAGAGTTTTCTCCTTTTAGTAATGTAAATCCCAGCCATGGTTCACTCATACCACAGCCTCTATGAATTTTCGTCCTTAACCATCCCTTCACTACTCAGCTATAGGAGAACTTTTACGTTGATGGTCAACCTATAAGCAAAAGTATACATGTTCTTCCTGGTAATCCTTTTTGAGGGGGAAGTAATTTCTATATAAATTAATGACTAAAACTTATTATGTATGCGGGCCAACGCAGCGATCCCATCTTCTATATACATACGTACAAATGTGACTTTGAGTTTGCAAGGAGTCGGACATTACGTGGGAGTGGAGAATCCTGTCGACCTCAAGAGATATTATTATAGTTCTCGACCCCGCCACCCCGCCGAATCTAAGCTGTTTCCATCGGGGCTCTAATATCGTAGGAGATAAAGTTTATTTAGTTGAAATTTTTGAGTTGTTTGGGATAATCGAATTCCTTCTCTCTCCCCCGGGGAACACAGTGCAAACGTGCAATTTATAAAACGAAAGGAACCAACAAAGTTTTCGGAACTTTTTCAACTGTTTCAATATTTTAATGACGAGCAGAAACTGTTTCCACAAAAAGCGATTAGAACTCAGCAAAATAAAACTGCAAACATTTAAAATGAAAATGTAAGATTCATTCCAATCACTTTGTCTCTTTCAAACTCTTATTAGTAAAAAAACCAAATTTATCCTCATTAATGAGTCTCTAAAAAAAATCTTTTCTAAAAATCCTCAATACACTTAACACGAGCATCTGTGTTAAAAAGTGTGTTTAACAAAAACAGAGGAAAAGTGGCTGGCTGGTAAGGGATGACGCTCACACACATGGGTTCACGATTAATGTTTTCTTCTCTTCTTCAGACATCAGGGGATCGAATAAAGGATTTAATTTTACTTAGAAGAAAAACTGGAAGGATGCACTGCAAAAGGACAAAAACAGGAGTAAAACCGGCTTACTTTGGCCGGATTGACCAGTGAGGTCATTTAAATGCTCCCAGGATTCCTTTTCATCTATGATTTTATTTTATGTTGTTCATTTTTATCGTGAGAAAATTTCGGAAGTTATTTATAACGATCGCTATAATATATCTAATAAGTGTAGCAAAGTGCTGAAAATATCCTTAAAATCAAAATCTATTAACTTCAACATTAAAAATTGAGAAATCTAGTGTTATAAATATAAAATCCATGAAGGGTCAAAGGATTAAGTTGAAAGGGTCCCGTTTGGGAATTATTAAAAATGCAGTTGACGCGTGCCCTTTACAAGGTTAAGGTTGGGCGCTTGTGTAAACAAAGTTCAAGTGTCAACACCGTGAAACCAGGGGTGGAACAAATTTAGGGTCCTGTTTGTGATTCCCTACCCTATTAAGAACTTTGTTAATTTCAGTTTTGCTGTTGCATCACTCTTTTTTAAGCTAGTGCGGTTAATTGCAGACAACTTAACCATTTCAGGTCATCGCGTACTTGTTTTTTGTGACATTGAGCTTCGAATTTCAACTCAAACTAGCTACTCACTTTTTACAATTCCGAAATAAATAGGAAAATTAATTTTAAAGATAATGCATATATAAAAAATTACGACTTTTAAGTATGTTGTAAAAACTTAGATATAAATTTTAAAAATATATGAAAGCCGAAATCGGGATAACTTAAACTTTAACGACGTGGCCTTCTATAACTATAACAAGAGATTTTCAATCCGCTTGAAGTTTTTGCAACCAAAGGAGGAACCAAACGTTTTAAAAAGAATAAGTCAATTTTTGTTGAACATTTTCAATAAGCCGAATTTTTCGAATTATATAAACACTAAACTGTAATTCAAGTTAATGCCTAATGTCAAAACTTGACAGTTCAGCGACGACTATAGGCAGTTTAAGGTAAAGTTCAAATCTGTCGGATTTCACAGTTGATATTTGTGAAAACCTGATTTAAGTTACAAGAATCAATTTTGGAGTTTACTGTTTATGATAAATTTTTTGATTGGTTTTTATTAAAATTAAACCATTTAATTAGTTAACAAATTAACACAATTCCAAATCAAGAATTAATTTCATTTTACATATGACCTTTGTTTAACATTATGATTTATATGAAGCTTAAACTAAGCGACGAAATTGCCACTTTGAAATCAAGTGTTAAGTCACATAACACTAATAATCGATAATTTCTATTTGCACGCACATAAGTTTCGTTTCTTGCTCCTCCCCCAACTGCCACTCAATAAACATTTTCCGACAGTTAAGAACAAAAACATAATTTTCAAACTAAGATTTAGTATATAGTATATACCTACCATACTTGTAGATCATGTAAGCATATATAATAACAATCCTTTATTGTTTCAATAACCGCGCTATGAACCTTGAGAATTATTTGTTATAATATAAATTTTCAGCAAATTAATTTCTTTAGCCTGCCGAGCGTAACTAAAAAATAATTTCCCAAATCACTTCCCCAGGTGACGAGGTATAAACTACATTATCGATTGCCAAGATTGTCCTATAAAGAAAAGTTCCCTTCTGAACAATGCTACTATAAAAAGAACGGGTAAACTGTTTTCCCGATATCTACGCGTTAACAGATGTCGTTGGTAGGACGACTTTCAGGATCTGTAGAGTATTATTATGTGAACTGGAGTTATCCAATCAGGCGAGTCTGGGAACACGTGGCAATTTCTCGTCTTCCACTTCTCTTTTGGTTGACCTTTTGAGTAACACCTTGTATAAAATTATATTATTTTGAGAGAGAAAATTTCTCTGCAACAAATAAAAATTGCAAAAAATCCCTGTGTTCACAAATTGCTATAAGACCAGATCAGATAACGCTGAACGTTGAAAATCAGTTATCTAAATCGTTATCAAATCGAGCACTTCTTATGTGTTTGTTTTCGCTCCTTTGATAAAGCAACAAATTTAGTTGGAAATTGCTATTTCACTAACGCCTCCTCAATTGCGTCCATTATTCTTATTGCTCCGAACACCGAACAGGTACAAAATATTTGCCTTATTATTCAACTCGATTTCCTCTAATCTCCTCTATTCCTTTAGTAACTAACAGTGCTTTATTTTAATCAGCATTTGCAAAATTGATAAGAATTTTATCACCTCAAGCAAATGGCTAATAACAAAGGAGTGTGTAAGCGTTTTTTATTGTTTTTTTCACACTGAACTATTGAGCATTCTTATCGAAATTGACTTATTTAGGGTTGACGTTGAGGGCGGTTTTGCTTGTAAGCTTGGTGATAATATTCATTGTATGTTGGTTTTGTCCGTTTTGTTGATAAAGCAGGAAAGAAACTGGAGCGCCATATGGCAGATTAATAAAAGTGATTACTTCGCACTTTTTGTAATATTTTAATAACAATTCTTATCTCTTAATGTTCTTAACAAGAAAATTGATAAGTTTTGTAGGGATAAAAGTGCACAAAACTTTTCAAAAATATGACCACTTAAAGTTCATAAAGATACAAATATATATCCAGGCAAATTTATGAAAAATCCCGAACACTAAGCCTTAATTGGGGAATTCAACCGTGCAAACAAAGGGTTACACCATCTCAACATTAATTGTTATCTCTAAATCCTTATAAACTCTAAAATTCTTGACCATTACGGATCTAAGATATAGAATCAGATCCCTAAGATTAAGCACTGCTTAAGCACTCTTTGTGTAATACGAACTGCTGTCCTTCTATATATTTAGATGATTACATTCAACATTGGTTAGCTACGGATACTGAACCTTTTCCTTCCATGTACATAATTATTATCGCAGTTGCTTACCACCCGTTCTACGACTTCATCCTCTTGCCCCGGTGAAACTCTTCAATCTTCATACACTTACAAAAAAGCACTATTCGAGAAATTTTACTCAAAGGCTTCCTCGAATAAACAAAAAAAAAGTAAAATAAAATAAATAAATAAGTAAAAAAAGGTAGCCTTAGAGCATGGAAGTTCTTGAAGTTTTCGGCAGAAATCTCCAAGTTAACTTTGTAGAATCCTGGAGAAAGTTTGCCTCAAGTCAAGTTAATAAATAAACTGTTGGTTTTTGTGCTACAAGACGTTTTGGAAAATTCAGCCCATCTCCACCAAATCTTAGCTCCGACCGGAACCAAGACTACGGCCGGTATTCGTCGCAAGGACCGACCCATGTGACTGACTTCACTCACTTGGCAGTCAGTTGCTCACCTGACGCAGGTGTCCGAATATTTGCAAGTATATTGACCACTTGCTTGCGGAACAGAAAACTTTGAAGAAGGCTTGCAGGAGGTGAAGAGGGTTCGATGTCCGTTAGGGCATAAAATTGAATTTTCTTCGTATAAAATATGTACCTGAGGCTCAACGTTCAACGATCGTGGAATGGGCAGAGAGTTGGGAGAGCCTGAATGAGGTTCAAGAACTTTTATCAAAACACTTTACGGATTAAGAAACACAGGACATTGCTATGGCATGTGTTATACAGCAGAGAACTTAATTTTAGATCCTTACATCATTCTCGTCGGAGTTTACCTAGACCGACATAATGCCGTTTTATTGTGCTCGTAAAACGAACGAGACTCAATCACTTTCCGTCCAAGTAATTGCAGGTACTGCAAACAGTTGCGAATTCCTTTCCACGACAATGAGCATAAAACGCAAATTGACTAATCGAACACATTCGTATATCCGCACGTTCATAATGAACGCGGCGGTTTCCCTTCAGAGTTTTATCTGCGTCCGCCGCAGGATCTTCACATACGCCAATGGATTGTGGCCTCAGAGCTCCATTGTACTTCGTTTTGTTGCCCTATTTGGTTTCGTTCAAAGGTTGATAAGGCGTGAAATTTGCGGATAAGTGATTGCAACCTCACGCAAGTATATATTCAGTTTCAAGACCCTATGCGTGCCAGTTCCTTCCCATGCTGCTGATGCTGCTGGAAAGGATATATCAGTAGCGCAGCTTTCATGCTAGATTGGTTGCATATTCGCAGGGATATTAATGGGTTTTGCCTTTGATCCTCGCAGAAGACGAGACAGCTTCAATGAGACATACTAAAAATATACATATGCGAAAAGCATCCTGCGATGTAACCAGGAAGGTGCTATTTCCCTTAATTAAATTATTTACACTAACTTAAACTCTTTGTCCTTCACTTCCGGAGATGTGATAACTGAGAATGACCCAATGGGAGCGTCTTTGGTGCTCACATTTAAAATGCAAATTTTCTTTGGAGCCCAAGAAGAGGTGTCTTGAGTTTGTGTGAAGTTTTCCTAGTGTGAAGTTTTCTGTGCTGGACTAAATTTAAATCAGTAAGGGATAGTTACAGGCTTCCAGTAAATTGACAGATATCAGTTGGTAAGTGTCTCAAGCGAATATAGTTTATAAGTGAAAAACTCTCAAGATAATAAAAACCTGTCCGTAATTCTAGTTTAAATCGATTTTCGCCATCAGCCCCTTTTTGAAGTTCACATGAATGAACAAAGTCAACCACGTGTGCATATTAAGCTTCGAGATGACCACATTATTAAGGCAATTCTCCCCTTCGGTTGTAGGGCATACATCAAGTCCTATTTCTGAACCCCTCTCGTCAGGAGATTTCTTTGTGTCGATAAAGTTGCAGCACCCACCACCTTCTGTGTTCCAGCAGTACAATAAAATAGCTGTACAAGGTGTTTGGATAATTTTAATTTATGTCCTTCCTCACTCTTCGCACTCCACTGATCTACGACGCAATTCCTACAAAAAGTTCAACCACAACGACCGCTGTTTGATTCTGTTAACTGCATAACAATAAAAAATAAAGTGGTACAATTTACAAGTAATTCATCCTCGGAAATCCCTGTCCGCATAAAATCACCCTGAATCAAATAAAAATCTCATAACTTCCAACTTATTACAATCCACGAAAAGGACATTCTTCTCCGAAGTGCCTCCACCGCACATTCTCATCTTCGCAGATTTATGGGGGCGCAAGAAAAACCTTTGAGTTAATGATAACGCCTAACTAGCGGCAATCTTATGAGAGTTTTCGTGTACATAAGCATTTCAGTTTATTTGTAATTTCTCGCCGTAAAAATGCTCCGAATCGAAACGGCAACGACCCTCTTAATGGCATCTTGCACAGCAGAGGTTTTTTACAGTTAAGGAATTGCTCCTGCTATTTAACGCCACACAGGCGGCGGATAACTTTTACGATGATCTGATTTTCTCTGGTAATGGTGAAACGACCTTCAATTTTGTTATTCGGTTTTAATTAGCTGTGCATTGTGCAATAAATTAAGGAACACTGAAGCTAGCGTTAAAAGACAAATCACTTGCATGTTGTCCTTACTCCACTCCAAATTATCCCGGCGCCAAACACATTCCTGTTGCCACAACTTGTCTATCGCTAAACTGCATTTAAATCGGTTGTTTTCTAAACGATTCCTATACCACCCTTACTCGTTCGTAAGACATGAAGGGAACCTCAAAGAAGAGTTAAGGCTTTCTCCGGTCTTCCTCATCTTTCCCTCTTGCCCTCACTTGCACAATCTATAATTTGTAGGTAAACAGCCAGTGGAGGTAGAAAGTAATAGGTAACGGTAAAAAATTTTGAACTTGAGGCGTTCTCCTCCTCTTTATTTTCTATGCAACTTCTCTATTGTTTTCACAATTGTCCGCTATTATAATACAACATCAAAGTTTCGTCAATTCGAGGAAGTATGTACGTGTTACATGTGTTTTTTACGTGGAAACTTCGCACTCCATTTACGTATGAATGCTGAACTGTGGTGCATGTGGGTTAGTACCTGCAATTATATTGCAAGAAGGGTTATGTATGCGAAAGCAAGGCGAAGAAGTGCATTGATGCATAAGTTGCGAAAAGTTTAAAACGTCTAAAAGCATGCAATTTTCATGGGAAAAACTTTTCAGTTTTATAATCAGAAACTATTGAGAAAGTAATTAAACGAACTACGCATTCGAGGCAATGAAATGCAAGTCCTAGGCGTGCAAATGGTAGCAACGAATTGTGTGAGCAGAAGAAATTCTATAGGGGATGGACTGGAAATTGGGGAGAGTCTAGATGATAACAGTATCATATAAAAAAATGTTATGCGTGTTTTTGGTTTATTCTGTAAGAATAACAACAACGTAATTTCATCAAAATATTTATCAAATTCTTCTCATTTTGTTTTGATGCAAATTAATTCAATTATTTTTTCCATTATCTTTTTTCAGGTGAACCGCACTTTTTTATATTTTCCCCAGCACTGCACTAAATCACAAATAACAGTAAGTTCTCCTCATTAGTTACTGTAAATATTTTATTGATATTACTTTATATTTAGTGTAGATTATTATATGATAACAATGTTATTTAAAAGTTTTACTCCATTAAATTTATTTTAAAAATTTACTTAGTTGAAGAATAGTCTTTTACCATTATTGATTGTTCAGTTTTCAAATTGACTGAAGTCGATTTGTATTGCATCTGTTTCCTTTAACGAGTATGTAAGTCTGAATTAAGACAAACGGAAGGATAGTCGTTAAGTGAATCGCTTAAGGTAAACTATCCAAAGTTAGTGACATTTAGATAACCATCAAATTGAAAATTATCTGTCCCCTCGCTCTTTTGGTGGCAGCCTTATGTCCGTATAGTTCCAAAATACACGGGACAAAGATCACAACACGAACACGAGCGCCAGAGGATGAGGGGACATCGTCTTTCCACTTGATGCCCATTGTTCCTTTATCCTTCTTTCTTTGTTCTGGACGAGCTAATTCTGTGCTTACTTAAGAATTCAGTGCCAAAGCGAAAGGACCTCTTTAGGTAGCAGTTCGGCTGTTTCGGGAACTATATGGATAGGTGTACGCAGAGGACTTGCAGACAAACTTTGCCCGAAACTAGTAACTGTTACCAACACACTAAAGAAATTTATTAGTGTCCTTCTTAAGATTACCATCTAGAATTTGAAAATTATTTGGAAAGTTTGCGTAACTGAACGTAAGGGTAATCACTGCGAAGATACGAGTCAAGTTTTATGTAAAATAATTCTAAGAGATTCATGTATGTTTATGTCTCCTTCAGCCTTGACTGTTGGTGGTTGTGGGAAGCGGTGCTGGAACTGGATCAATTCACCCCGATTGAAAGGAGAAGGCGGTTATTGCGTTGCGTAGCCCGCCCGAAGTTCTGTTCCTTTGATTGCTTTGGTCAGAAACAGATTTTCTATAAATTGAGAAATTCGAAATCATGGCCTCAAGGTTCAAAACACAACCATTCATTTGGCCACTGAAATAGTAAACTTTGAAACCCGAAATCTGGAAAGGTCAGTTGGTCAATCAGTTCGGTCTATCCGGACTTAGCCCTCAACGGGGGAAGATATGAGTTGTCTTGATTACTTCCCGTGGAACACAGTAAGCACGTGTGCATAATAAGTCGTTATGGAAGGCCAAGAGTCTTTGGCAGCTCCGGAAAGTGATTAGCTCCTTCCAAATAAATTTTAACGGGGGAGAAGGCGAGAAGGGTCAGTAGAAGGATTAGTTCGAGACTTTATATTCCTTCCTTCTCAGAGATAACACGGTCATAAAGATAAGAAAAATGTCTTTTGCATATCTCCAGAGATTTCCGTTAATTGTTTCAGTTCAATTGGGTTAGTGGGACTTATGTCCTTATTCTTCTGACCGTAAAATGACTGCTTGACTCGCAAGGACAGTTATATAAGATGAAAGCCAGTGTATCTAATGAATAAACCCCTTCATGGCGGTTGAGGATACTCTCGTTTGGAAACAGAAGAGGATTCAGATTTCCACAGTAGCCTTTTGCCAATTTTATGTGCAGAGAGAAGAAAAAGATAGTTCGATTTGGGAAGTGATTCCCCTCAATTACGTGTTCATTATTAACGAAATAGAAAAAACAGATCGGATGAACTTATCCTTAGTGCGAGTTAATCAAGAAATCATGGGATTAGCCAGGGATCTGGTCAATCGAACTTACTCGCTGTGTGCTAAATAGACACTGATAATCTCAGGGATCAGACCCTTATCTCTTAGAATAGCTCCTGGATAATATCCATCTCACAGATTTTTACTATTCGTTCCCCGGTCGTCCTTTTAATTTATTTGTTTTGAATGGAAATTAAGTTTCCTCAAGACTCTAATCCAATTAAGAAGTGTCCCTGCCTGATATATATGTGTGTGTGTTTGTGGGTGTACAGTGAAATCTGTCGCAGAAATACACTCACTGTTTTAACTGCAATCGGACATAAGACCAGACGATTCCGTGGTCGAAAGGGCTTTTTAATTGCACTCTCGAATATCTTCCTTTGAACGCAGTCTAATCCTGGTTTCACTTGCCGTCGAGCGTCCAAGTAAGATGTCCATTCTGGGCAATGTGGTCAACCATCTGCTCACACATGAACCTCGAGGATTGAATTATAAGGAAATTTTCTCACTAGTAACAAATAAACTATGAATGTCACAATAAACGTTGCAATGTGGCCCATAAATTGACTCATATTGATTCCCCCCTCATCGCCAGGATTAGACAGGGTTTGAAGCGCTGTGTTATATTACGTAGAGGTAGTCAGAGGCAGTCAGGCAAAGTCACATAAATGGCAGAGAATCGGAAGGACCTTTCGTGCTTAAATATATGTACAACGTTTGTGCGTTTTATCCAACTCATGTTTCCGATATGTGAATGGGTTCAACGTGTGTAGCACAGCTGAAGGTCATATCAGGACTCATCCTACCCCTAATAACATTTGTTTATGAAATTGTGCGGTTACACTTGCAACAGGTGTAATATGTGATTCCATTCGATTATTGAGGATTTATTGTGAATTATGAAGAAGGCACACTGCTTGAACACAGGAGCTAATGGCCTTATCGATGTCTAACGATCCAACGTGTGCCATCGGGAGCTTTAAAAAGTATTTCTTCGTGTGTGTCGTGGAACTTGTAACCTGTTGCATATGGCCTTCCTTGTGCCTCACTGTACAAGGACATTGATTGCGAAGTTTAATTAACCAACTTCAACAATTTCAATAATTCACTAATGCATGTGCTGCTCCTAATCTGAGTTCATCTGAATTCATCTTCGCTTTGTTCTCACGCCAGTGAACATAAATCTTAAAATTAACTACATACACTATAATAAAAAGGAGTTCTCAAGCAAATTATGTATTCAGGGTATTTTCGTGACAATCGAAAGCGCATTCCAAAACGAAAAGCAACACGTAAGCTTCAAAAGGAGTGGCTTTTAGCATAGTTAATCCAAGTCAACTTATTGTCATCTCCTAGCACCCTACCCTTTCCATCGTAATTTTTTTTCACAGGATAACAAACTACTGGACAAGAGTTCCAACAACGTTGATGAGCATTAAGCTGCCAAGAGGCCAGGCGGCTGTCCTTTAATGGAAATTGCGATGAAAAGGCAGAGGTGCGGCAATCCTTAGGGAGTCTTGATACAAGCCAAGGGCGCAAAACTAAAACAAAAAAGAACATATTACCATATCACATACGTTCAGTTTATAAAGGAAATGGAGACAAATCGAATCACACACACCTTCCTGGTGTCCAGTGAAGGACCTTCTGTCCTTTTGGCTCCAAGACAACACACAACCTGACATAGGTGGATTCTTTCGCGGCGATGGCTCATTTCATTTGAAAGTAAAAAGAAAAAAAAAAACAAAGTGCAAAGTGTAGCAGGAATCTAGAGAGACCCACAGCTCACAAGGGTGCGGTCTTATACTTAATATGAGGACACTGCGAGGAGAGTTGAACGCAAGAGTTAATGCGTCGGCATATAATTATCGCTTAATTACTCAGCACATTCAAGTGGTCGGGTCGCCTTGCATGATAATGGTGTCCCAAGAAAGGGAAAATTTAATTCCATTAATGTCTCAATAAACAGGCGAATTAACTGGGCAAATAGTGCCGCGAAGAACACTAAGCAAATCCATCTAAAAGGCAACCCTTTCGACGCCAACACTAGATATGTTAAATGAAGAAGACACAATGCGATTATGTCGGGGCCCTTTATCTCGTTGATAAATCATCGTCGGGAATGCAAAGACAACTTTAGATAAGATCGAAAACTAGAATTTTGATGCGATAAGAGGTGGAAAGGGTTAATTTGACGAATCGAGATCGAAAAATAACCTGACTGTCGTTGAATTCGAGTTAAGACAAAATTCGTGTAATTCTTTGAAGAACACAACATAAAAAAAGCTGCAAAACCTCAAGGAATTCGTTTGGTGGAAAAAAAATATTTAAAATTTTTTAGAGGCTTTTGGTTCATGACCACAAAATAAATCTTGAAGGAAGTTTCTTGTAAAAGTTGCTCTGTCAGCTTCATTACCAAAAAGAAAAAAAGACACACACAGATATACAGTTGTTGAAAATACCATCAGTTTTTTCTGAGTTTGTACTTCCTGAATTGGAAAAACTTTGTAAAAATCTTAATTGGTAAAGCTCCTCCTGACAACAATGATGATGTTGGACATTTCTCATTTTTGCCACCAAGCGAGCTCTTTTGTGAAGACTTGAAATAATTTAATAAAATATCCCGGAAGGACTTGATGTCCTTCTTCTCTCAACGCGATAGGAAAGAGGAACTTGTCAGTGAGACCGCAAAAACTTCTCTATCACAACCACTACTCCCTTGCTCCCGCAGCCGACTATCATTCACCATTCCCAATCTTTGTTCGTTGTTCACGAATAATTCTTGTAGCGAAGACATTTTTCCCCATTAAAATGGATTTATATGGCGGCATCAAAAGGACAAAAACCGTGGATGCAAGTTTCGGGACTTCGCTTTTGTACATTCATAGTAGATTGACGACAATTATTTTGTTGATGTGATTGCCGTCGACAGTAATGTCCACGTGTTTTCCTCGGGGTTCGCAAGGTTCGCAAGGTGCCCAGGCCGAGCAGGGCTACTATTCCGTTCGGTAGGCTATCTATGTCGCAAGCTTATTGTGTCCTGTGTGGAATGTAAAATAAAAAAAGTTTTAAGTCAGCTGCCAATGCAATTGTAGGCTGATGTAATTGCAGGCAGTTCATCATCAACTTTGGAAATTTGTCGAGTGCCGTGTGAAGTGAATTTATTTCATTTGGATCGGCATATGAATGCTTACCACGTATGCGGCAGTCCCTCCCCCTTATGTATAAGTGTGCTATTACGGGTACTTGCAGAGGAGTGTTGCAGCAGCAGCAGCGAAATTTTTCTATATCCTGCTGCCCAGAGGCGAGTGCGAAAAAACAAGAGGAAAATCGATAAAATTTCATACGGACAGTAAACTCAAACTATACGCGGCCATCACCAAGCCACCCTGCCCCGTCATAGCTCGGCATAAAGTTAGAGGAAGGTCTCCTGTTTTATACTGTACAACGTAGGCTGTGCGAACGGATATGCAATATTCAGGACCTACCTTATCCAATTTGTGTTTTTGGCCGTTTGAAAATCCTTGGTGAATGCTTGAAATATCTCCCATGGTCATCAACTCCGGACAAGAGAGGAGGCTCAGCTAGGTCGCGGCTCGCGGCTTTTCCAATGCAAAATCGCAACAAAGCCTTCTCCCACAGTCTCTCCACCTACAGCCGGTTCTTCTTTCTCATCTGCAAGTCAAAATGGTGCACCATTGCCTGCCTGGTGATGCCATGTGCCTCCTCCCTGACTTCATAGACGTGAAGTATGGCACAGTGATTTCGGTGTGCAGATCTATAACTACGCGTGTAGGCACAAAAGTGGACTTTTTTGCCCATAGGCATAGATCTTCCTGTGCGCCTTCCGTGGCCCCACGCCTATTTCTAGAGGTTCGGCCACTACGCACACAACTCTACTTGGAATAGATTTTTAAGCCTACAAAATACCTATGCGCGATTTTAAACATTGCCATGCTCCAGAAACACAAACAGGACTACATGATGCTGCGTTTATGTGCGTGCTTCCCGCCGGATAACTGTTGTGCAACTTACTGTCCGAATGGAAAAGTTCTAGTTGCATCACGTGGGATGGGGTAATATGCGCGATATCCCCACACAAACGCACACACACACGACCGCACATACCTCACATCTCACATGTCATCCCCATTCCAACCGAAAACAGAAAAACTACCGGCTACAGGGGGATTGGACCTAGGCCCGACTACTGATAACAATGATTGCACACAAATCACCCGCTGCTGCATATCTGCCCCTTCAATTTGCGACTGCCACTTTCATCCTCCTCTAACTATTTCGCTTTTGTTAAACGCAGCGAATGACAAATTTTTCGTTTATCGTGCTTCGTTTTTTTATCCAGAACTAAGCATCCTTCGATGACTTTAAATCGCAGACCACTTCAAAGCTTAATTTTCCTCACCCGAAAAGTTTTTAGGTCCTGTCTAGATCTAGCCTGATATCCACCCGATGCAAGATAATTGTTTAACGTGATCACAATCGAGCAACTATATAACAAAATTGTTTTTCCAATTCAGGTAATTGTTAATGAGGTCATAGTGAACCAGGAGTCTAGTGCAAACCGCATTATCCTTTCAGGGATGATCTGAGTCCGATGCTTTTGAATTTTCCACCCCAAAATGGAATATTTTGAAGCGAATTTGGTGAGACTAATATTAATTAATGTTGTACGTCTGAGATTTACTCGTAAATCAGCAGAAGGACATAAAAAGTTACTTACTTGATCTGTGAACGTATATTCGAAAATAATACGGGGTCCTGTATGCACGTTCTACCTTCCTTGAGAAGGAATCATAGATTAAAAATCCATACAAAAAGATTGCTATTTTGTAACCATCCAAAAATATACATATATTTAAATATATATACCCATAAAAATATTTTGAACTGTCCAAATTCGGACTGCGTCGATTTTGTACGCAATAGCAATATGCCTAATTAATTATTACAAAAAAAAGTTAATATAATTTTTATAAACATTGGAGGCATAATTTTAAGTGAAATAAATTAAGATTTCTGTAGTATACCATTCTCTGTAAAATCAGTTAGGAAGGATTAAGTTTTTCGGCTTATTTGGTAAGTTAAAGTTCCAACCCCCTCCCGAGGATTGCGACCCACAGGTTAGGAGCTGTTGATGTACATCATTTTTATTTCATTCTTGCCCGGATTACTTATTGTATTTCAAATATATCTTACTTCTATCAATTAGGTACTTAAACAGTTAGGGGATGGTTTCTCGTGGTGGTCAGCAATTCAGCATCAAATTCTGTATTTGCATGTTCTTCTATTACATAATCCAATATGTAAATTTTCTTGGTAAAAGAACGCCAATTATTTTATTTAGTTTCCAAAAAGGATACCTATTCAAATGGGATCAGTTACAACAGTAATGTCTCAAATGCATCCCTTTACCAAAACGGTAGAGCTTCCCTCAAATGAAAAATCTCATGCTAGTGCTTAATCGCGGACAGCACATATTTAAATAATTAAAAATCAATGCTGGCACATATTTTTGGAAGTTTCCCAGACGGTGGCCTCCTGTACTCCATTTGTTTTTGTTTTATTTTTTATTTAAAATTTTTTACGTCCGCATTTCTTTGCCTCTCATTGACTGCTACCTCTGGTTCCTGGGCATAACATTTATTTCTCTCTTCTTGTAATAAAAAACATAATTTTTCTTTTTCTTCTCCTATTTGCTGGCTGTAATCGTTTCAAATTGCCGAAAAACCGAATTACCTTTATACGCGGTAGCACCCACGTGTATTTTTGGTGGATATTAGGCACGCCGCACGCTGCGCGCCCTTCGGTGCATTCGCGTTGTCCGCATGCATGTAGCCGAGCCGTATAATATAGGGAGGTGGTGGTGAATGCAAGGATGGATTATTCATGGCTGGAATGTTTTAACGCTTACGTGTGTTGGTGTGTTTTGGTCATTATAGAAAAAGTGTTGTTCAAACGTACCTATATATAACATAGAAAAAATAAGGCTTCCAGAGGTAATAGAGCTCGCGCTCGACTTTTAAATTCCTCTTTTTACCGTGGAAAATAGCTCCACAGAAGAATTGGGAAAATTATACAAAGAAGTAAAAAATACAGAACTGCTAGGGGTTTGTTTATGCGTGCCGATTATATAAAAATATGTACGAGGAGAGAGGTATCTCTAGTTTAATGTTATTTGTATGTTCTCCACAATTAAAAAAAAAGAAGAGAAAAACAAAAAACGACTCGCTTGTGTGTAGTGAATATTTCGAGTCAATTTTTTTTTCAATATGAAAAATGCATTGCAAAAAACCAACTCCCTATGCAGCCCATTTCCTCCTCCCCATTAAATTTGAATACGTAGAGTTTGATTCTGGTTGCCTTGTATCTGCAATACACGGCGGACGAACGGTTTTTCCCTTCTTTTTTGTGTTTGTTTTCAATAAAAAAGTAAATCAAAAAATCCTTTGAAAGAATTTCTAAGCTTAAATCTATGCGTGCATATTAGGACTTTGCATGTACGGTGTGTTTTTTTCCTTTTTGTTCATTATGATTGACCGGGCTTTAAAAAACAAAACATATTTTTGAATTACAGTTCGCGACGGTTAGATATTATTCTTATAGTTTAATTGTTGCTAAGAATACTTCGAAGCGATTTCAAACTATTTGAAATTTTTTTAAAAAATAACAAAGAAATTTAAACAATATACCTACTGCCGGAACGCGCAACATGTTTTGCTGGGTTGCAAAAACTGCGACACTATCTTCGATGTAAACAACAAAGTGTATAAGGTTCAATCAGGCGACCTAGTGGGCGAAAACAAATTGAGTATAAAATGCGTTGGACATCTCCTTCGTTTAATACAAAAATTTGTACTCTTTTTGTTGCAAGTGTGTGTTCGTAGGCGGGGCAAAAAATTTCAAACGCAAGCGCGTCCGTTATTGGAAATTTCTACGAAAGTTTGTTGGGTTTTCTTTTTTCTCTCTCATGTCCTTTTTTTTCTATGTATTCAAAAGAGTTGGGAAGTGTAAATAATACCCCACCCCCAATACTCCACTTTTATAGTTTTGAAATAAAAGTTCAGGAGCGTCTATGGATGGACGCGTATGTCCGTGTGTGAGTGTGAATTTTGGACTCGGTGTGCAAAACATTTTTTTCAAAAAAAATTTACGTTCTATGCGGAGAGATACAACGAAGAGATTCCTCTAATCTTCTCCTTCGCGTGTTCAGTTTTCCCATTTTTGTTTGAATTTTTCCCATTTTTGGCAATAGGCCGGGAGGAATTTTCGCGGGTGGCTTTTTGTATGTGTATTGTAAAATACAATGCCTTTTACGTGGTGCTTTCCGTTGGGTTTCGTAGCTCGTTTGGATTTGGTTAATTCGCCTTGTTTTCTAGCTTTCGCTTGCCTTTGTACGTTATCCTTTTTATTTTCAAAGAGGGGAGAAAGTATGGTATATCTGGTGGATGATTTTGCTGTTGCTGTATCCCGGTGCTTTCGGTGTTGTTGGTGTTTCCTGCTGCTTTGCTAGTGCGATTTTGCTTAAAAGAGAGAAGAGGGCTGTCTACTACTACTTAAGGGGAGCCGGAGCGCATAAAACACAACTGTATACTAAAATGATATTCTATTACTCATATCGAATGTGTCTTCTTTTTGGTGCGTCGCGACGTTCAGTCACGCTGTTTCGGCGCCGTTGTTGATACGCGTGTTATCGCCGTACCACAAGGAATTTGCGCGCGATGTCTAAATTCCGGCGTTAAATTTAAAAATAAAACAAAGTTTAATAAATAACAAACAATAGAAAAGTATTTAAAAGTATTTTAAACTAAAACCAACAAGCAAAAAAAGTTCACTTTTAGACATATAGTTGAACAACGAAAAATACAAATTCGAAATTATAGTCAGAATCTACATCAAAAATTATATTTCGAAGTGATTTGCGAATCGATTAATGATAACAAAACTAACTGAATTCTTCCAATATTTTTTACGATACGTCTATAACTGTGCAACTAATAACGTGTTAACAATATCAAAGCGGAATGTTGCTTCACTTCGAACGTTAATTAATATCATCATCCCCTACCGATAATATGTCAATAATCGTTCGTATAGCAATTTGTGATAATCACGGTTTGACATTCATTCGAAGTGGTAAATAAAATGTGACAACAGACAAAAAGGATCATTCATCCTATAGACATACAAAAATTCAGTGTTGGAAAAAATTGTTTTGTTATTCGAACTTTTTATTTTTATTTTATTTGTTTTTTGTGTATATTTTGGGAATTGTTGAAAAACATAAAACATGTGACGAAAGTTTGTTTAAAAAACGGTATGCAATGTGATTTAATTAAAACTGAAGTAGTTGATTAGTTGGTTCCTTTGTTACGTTTTTGTTGTTCGTTTAATTGATTTTGTTTTCTCTTTGTTTCTATTTTGTTGGTTTACCAAAGACTCAAGATTAAAAAAAAAACTTTTATCGCAATTAAAAGAAAATTCTGACAAGCGCTTGAAATAGACACGAACTAGTTTTAAGTTCCAAGTTTTGTGTCCGTTGCTGTTTAAAAAATGCGTTTTTACGTTAAAAAACAAGGGATATTTTTCAAATCAATGGTAAGTAAGTATATTTATTGAAGAAGCGTATAGTAAATTGAACATGCTGCCAGAAACATTGTCTGCAAATTTGCAAAACATTCATCAGGAGTTCAGTAAATGTTTCAAAATATAGTTCTCAATACCTACATTAACCGAGATGCAGTCGTAACAGAGTTCGGAAAAATTTTTTTCTTTTGTTTATAATCATTTCACACAAACCGAAATTATTTAATTCCTCAAAAGTTTGCGTTATTTTGCATTCAAATAATCAAATATATTAACTTTGTGAAAACTTGCTTGTTTGTTGGTTTGTCGATTTGTGTATTTGTACCGTTTTAAGTAAAACCTTTCAACTCACTTCCCGTCATCTAATCGAGCTAAAATAAAAAAAATAAAAAATAATAAAAATAAAATCTTTAATAATAATGCAAAAATGACAACGTTCTGCACTGTGCATAAAAAAAAATTATCATAAAATCAAGTCATCTTTTCTCTTTTTTAATTAATTTTAACTGTAACGATTTTGAAAATACTATATTGATGAAATATAGTAAAAAAACATTTTTTTACGGGTTGTTTTTCAATTTAATGTGAATTAAACGAGAATCGAACACATCTTAAATTCCAATTCACCGGAACTTTGAATTTGATATTATAACAATAAAGTTATGAATCAACTACTCTATTAACATCCAAATTCCAAGTAGGAGAACTTTTAAGTTTTCTTTTTTATGTTGCTTTTTTGTTTGCTGTTAAATCTCTAAAGAATGGATAATTTACTCATCGTCCAAAATGTTATGAATTTCAAGTCGTTCTATGAGTAAAACAATTGATGCAAATAAGCAATTTAAGTATTTTCAAAATAACAAATATCATAATACATAAATACATTTAATTTACGAAAACTCTGTTATAATTTAACAATTTAAAAAAAAAACACATGATTATTTCCAATTTCATTATTCTGAATTATTTTTTACGAATTTCTCTATTTTACACAAACAAAATTTTTGGAAGAGTGACACTCAGAAATTGAAAAAATTATGTCTTCACAGATTTCATATTGCTTTGTTGTTCTAAACAAATCATTTCAAAATTTCAAGGACTGTTTTAAACATTTCTCAAAACTATATATGTTTCTAAAACAGTGCTAAAGTATTTCTTCGTGCTGTAGAAATTTGCATATCATCAGACAAACGTGTTGGTTTCTGTAAAGTCTTCACATATTTTTCGGGACCAAAACAATTCCTTTACAAAAATTGAAATTGCTTGCAGTTGATAAAAAATTTCTACAAGATTAAAGAACTATTTCAATATTTTTTTTAAAAATTTTTATAACTTCAGTAAATTCAAAATTTTGAGTTATTTCAATAGATTTGTTTTGGTTATATTTATTTCACTTATTAGTTTTGTCATTATTTTGATTACGTTATTGTTTTACTGATTTTTAATTTCAAAAATTTTCCTCTCAGCAGCAGCTCAGATGAGCTCTTAAACGACATAGCCATTCATGTCCTGTACATCTCTTTCGTTTCTATATCTTATTAAAAGAAACATACCTTCGTTACCAGCGACCACAGTACCCTTCATTTCTGTCCCAACCCCTTATTCGTCCACCCACATACCTATGATACTTTTCCTGTCATACGAAATTATACTAACATGTGAATAGAATTGACCATCAATATATCTGCGAAAAATCCCTTCCACCAAATATCCTTTTGCATTTGAAAGTTCTACCGAAAATCCCCAACGGATCGGATCGGCTACCATGAATCGAGATATTCACCCTTTCTCCTTTAGAATATAAACTGGAGAAAAAGTTCTGTAAAAAAGGGGATGAAGATCCCAAGGAAAATGTTTTCTGGCTCCACGACGAGAGAGCGTAATTCCTCCGCCAAGGAGGTTGGAGATCACAACGGGATAAAGTAAAAGTGGAGGTAATGATGATGCTGATGTACCCTTCACCTGCTGGAAGCATATTTTCGGTGTGAATTTTCCTAACTCCACATTGCGGGCAGTTAGAGAACCCTGAAGGGGTTTGGTGGTGGTAGCGTCAACTGTATAAATAAAATTATACAAGGCGGGAGAGACCGAAGATTTGAGATTGTGGAAAATCTCAACGTTGAAATCTGCGACATCTCTTTCGTGCCTACAACTGTTTTGCCGCCACCCCCGCTGCTGGATGTTGGCAATACATATGAGCGAACGAGCGACAGACAAAAAATCGGGAGAAGGGAGAAGATTTCTACAATGATGGTGGGTTACCGAGGGTATCCTGGCCATCCTTTCCCGGCACCACACAGGAGCAAAGTAAGGCGAATTCGTTTCGTGACGTTTTACTCCATGCACATCATTTATGATGGGAGAAAAGCGCATGCCTCGGCTTTCCTTATCACCCCACATTTCGGTTTCTCTTACATATTGCATACCCCGTGTATATTGTACCTACAATAACGGCACACAGCGGCGACTTTACAAAGGGCATAAGGGAAGTGATTTGAAAATGTAGCGTAATAAGGAAAGAAGATTCGGCGACTCGAGCCTCTCTTTTATTGTACGTGTGCACCTTCGCCGTCTCAAAATAATTTTCTTAGTTGTTAACGAAAATTCGGACTCGTAATGCTACTCTACCGCTTTATATTACGTCATTATGGTAAGGATCTTCGTACGGTCACGCGCGCGTAAAAGACACTTTTCGTTTTGGACTCTCGTTTTACTACATACGTTGTTTTTACGCCACCGAATCGACTAAGTAGTGGGCATTATTTTATATTTTATATTACATATATGTAGAAGAAAGAGGTGCGTGTGTGTATTTTCAATTTGAGTAGAATAAGGTCATCTTACATATGGACAGTGGAGAGCAAATTGACCACTTGCCGACAACATCGCCCGTATACACACTTGGAACACGTCTCAAGCTGCCCCACCAACGGGGCATTTTCTTTAAGTAACGCAGGAAAGGTTCATTGGTATCCTGGAGGAAGGATTGCGATCCAAGTAAGCTGGGGTGGCGCCGGCGACGATGGTGACGGAGTCCTACTACTGGCCATCATCATACTATCAAACCTCCAACAGCGTTTGACTCCTCATACCTTTAAAATTTCTCCTTTTTCGTCATCTTCTTCATCGTCGTCTTGTTCTTCTGCTTTTCGGGGGTGGTTTTTGTTGTTGGTGTCGTCGGCGTCGTAGTCCCCATCGTCGTTGCCCCCTCATCATCGTATCCTCCTCTCTAGGTGTTTTCTGGGTAGTTAATGCGGTGTGTGCGAATCCTGGAGGAGCACCAACGTCGTACAAGTATCTTCTTTGGGTTGAGATATATTTTCTACCGAATCGTTCTTACACGTTGGCTTGTTTTGGTAGTACTAAGGAACTCTTCTTATATAGCGCCGCTGCTCAGAACGTCGTATCACACCGACCGAACGGTAATAGTCTTCCAGACGGGGACGAAGAAGGATGTGTTCTCAGATAGCTTCTGGCTTATACACTCTATACTTTGATTCAACAACGTCTTTTTCGTGATAGTTTCTGATTCGACTTACATCTCTCCGCTGTTGGGAGATAGATGACGTATAAAGTCTTTATAGGTGTATAAAATTGAGCAAAAGCATAACCATATCGGTATATGCTTAGTGTTATTCATATTATATACGTATATATAAAATCTCAAAACGAGTCGACGAAATTTTATCCACACGAACATTTTATGTATAAAAGGAGTATAGTTGTCTTCCTTGTGAGACACTCGTCTTAGATCAGCCCATCAAGATGCTTCTTGGCTTTCATCTCGACCACTTAAGAGGATTTCACTGGACTTCAGGATAACGTTTAGTCCAGTCTTGCGGGCGATGTGCTACAATGAAGGTGTTGACTAGTGTGTTGTGTGCAGGTGTTTTGTTAATAATAATATTATAATACAATGACCAACTCAGACAAAGGATTATAAATATAAAAGTGATTTGAACAATTCAAATAAGTGAGGATTTTTAAACGAATAATAATAATTGTAAAACATTTTTGTGTTTTCATACTTTAGTTTTATGTGAAATTGTACCGGGAAAAAAACTGAATTTTGTTTTCCATTATATCAGTAATTTAGTTTTTGTAAAATGTATTGTAATAATTGTGTAATAAAAATGAGAATGAGTTACTTCAAAAGAGTCTTCGATTACTTCATCTTAATCCCATTTTCTACAGAAACTACATAAATTTAAAAAAATAAATAATAAAAAAATAAGAAAACTTTTTTTCATTTTATTTTTCGTTTTGCTTTCTTGTGTTGCGATGTTTAGTTTGGGATAATAAAAGAATATCGTACATTTTTTATAATGATACGAGAAAAATTCAAAAAATTTTAGACAGTGCAATTGAACGATTTGTGTCATGAGTTTGTTCTGCTCGATTAAAAGTGCGTGAATAAAAAAATAATAATACAAGAAAATGTAAAAAATTTCCATCTGATGTATGCTGGAAATAAAGAAAATTCACAATTCATGATATTGTACTTTAGGCAAAATATCGAAAAGTGCATTAATTAGTGTGTGAACATAAAACTGATGTGCAGTTTGTAAAAGAAATGAGGCAGTTAAGTGACTTGGATTTATTGTGTATTTGGTGAAAGACTTTCACTTTCTCAAGCCTATGTATGTATGTACATACTACTATCAACTCGGACTTTATCTCTACCTTACTTCGATCTGACTACGAAACTACAACTTTTCTGCTCATTGGCAGAGAGAGAGAAATATTTACAAACAGTGATTAACGGTAATTCAATTTCATTTCAATTGAATTCAATATAAGCACGATAACTGTCTAACATAGTTTGAAAACAATTCCACAAGGGTTGGGAAAAGGAAGCACAAGTCTTACCATTAAATACACTACATATGTTCAGCTCTTTCCGTTTTAACATTTAAGATTTGCAATTTAAGCTCAAATTGTGAGTTTAATTGTGGCTTTTCTTTCAATTTCTCATTTTTTCAATCACAATTTTCAAACTGATTTTTTTACATATCAACTAAACACTAATCTAGTAATTCTCCTAGAAATATGAAATGTGAGATTATCCTGTTTTAATATTTTACTCAATACCAGCTAAAAACTTCAATTCAGTGCAAAAAAACCCGAAAAATATTTTACTTAAAAATACAAGATAAAAAAATAGTTAATTTTCATTCAACCCTGAAAATTCAGAACATTATTTCAGTTTTAGTAAAATTTCTCTTACCTGGCAAATAGGAGCTTTTAAATCCCTTACGAATTATCCCTGAAAATTTATATTTGTTGCAGTACATAATTATAGGCGTTTAAAAAATGTATTCTTTCTTTTTCTTTAAATCTTATAATTTAAATCTTATTAATTTATTCTTTTTTTAGAAACCAATTTTAAGAATCGCAATATTTGACCGCAATTATTAATTTGGCAATCATCGCAAATTAATCCAAGTTATGCCGTCGCTAAAATTGAATGTTGCGTCGATTATACTTTTACGGCTTATATTTAAAGTGTTGTTGGTACAGCTTCTCTTGGGCTATAAATAATAGTAATAAACGAAAACCGAGGTTTTCCCATTTACAATCACTTTCAGCAAATCGCACTTCTCTGCTCTCATTATTCAATAATAAGATAAGAAGTATTCTTATTTCTCCCTTGAGGCTTAAGGAAATAGTAACGATTACAGAACAAATAAAGTGTGGAGTGTCTTGATTCGAAATTGAGGGCGGTTGCTATACCATATTTAGAGCTGTCGGTGATATTATTAATATGAACCAAGAGATATTTACATTCTCTGGTGAGTCTGTCAAGCATACGCCCACTTATTTCTTAAGTTATTTGATAAACTTATCTGAAGACTTTTGCAAGGCTTAAAAACGATAGTTTGTCCAGAGTGTAAACGTTTCAACATTTTTTTTACAATACTTGTTTTATCATTATGCAGTAGTGTTTTTGATTTTTCTCTTACAAATTCTGTGATCAGTTCTTTTTTATCGGAATTAACGTTTGTGACTCTTGCATTCCAGATCACACCGCATGGGAAACTTTCAACAAAACATCGTTCCGGTTAAGTAAGTCAATATCTTTAATTTTCTTTTAAAATCGTGAAAAAATTCAATAATAAGTAGAATTAATTATACATATAATAAATTCAATAAGAATTTTCTGTGACTGTGAATTACTTCAACATTGTGTCTCGTTTTTAGCAAAAACTAAAATTTCAAGAACACAATCTTGCAGATTAACTAAGTGTGTAGGTATGTGAGATAACACACTATTATACTGCCGCGCACAAGAAACTAATTGTTTTTATGCATATCTAATTACTTATTTCCTATGGAAGAAGATCTATGCATGTTCAATTAGCTCCAATTCAAAATGATTTTAGTTCCGCCATATTGTTCTGAATTTGGAACCATTCCCACTTTGCCCCAACAACAGTGCAATTAATTTTTCTCTAAATAGACAAACTTACGAAATTTCAGCTTTGCTTAATATTAATACAACAATCAAATCAAGTGGGAGAGCAAAGGTAATGTGCGGGACATAAAAAAGAAACTTGCATTGAATAAACTCAAAACGGAAGTACTCTTAATGGGCCGCCATCCACAACGCAAATAATCAGAGAAGCACTTGCGTTAAGTCATCCAACAAGTGATCATTTTCGAGGACTGCAAAAAACACAATTGCATCGTCGACTTGTGCCCAATCTATTCTCGGTAGTTATTATCATCTCGCGTTCTAATTCATTTCAAACACTCTTCCCAGAACTAAATCTAAGCCATTCAACCTGTTCGTGGACCAGAACCTCGCGCTCCGCATAACAATCGGCCTCCACCCACTGCCTCCCACCCCGCTAATCTTTCCAATCTAAACATTGTCTTTCATCACGACTGCGAAAAAACTTCCTACAAAGTCACAGGAGACTAGGGACACGGAATATTACTTCCTCATATCCGGTCCATTGTCAATCACTTAATCAGCGGCCGAAGCTTCGATCTTGTCGTGCCGTGAACAGCAGACGCGGTTCCGCTTCAGATCCTGTTTAATTTCACGTATGGCGGACGTACATCGCCGGAACCTGCTCTTGCAGTTGCAGGTCCATTTGGGAGGAAGTTAGGAGCTTGACCAGCGGAGGAGGCGATCTGCTTGCACGCTCTAGCGATCGCAGCGACAACTATCGACTTCCGAGACGCGCATCGCGACGTGAATCTTTGAACAGTAGTTCCGGCTTTTTGTTGTTCACTGTCGCGTGGAATGAGCTTAATTGCAAATAAGTAACGAATTGCCGAATCCCCACACCTGTGCCCCTTCTTATAAACGCGAAAGCGGAAGCCCTGAAACGTACGAGACTTCAAGACCATTATGCACCGGAAGAGGTTCTCATAAAGCTCGACTTGGGATGTAATAAATCCAAAAAGCTTTGGGAAAATTTACCTCAAGTCTTGGGTCCAGCAAGGGCTGCTTGGGAGATACCTGCACAGGGTGCAAATAGTCATACGTAAACGCACCGCTCTCGGAAGTGACACAGAAGGGGTAGCGATGGGTGGCAGTGGAGGGTGGGCGCAGAACCGTGCAAACACACATTCCCGCGCAGTTTGGCTGGGTGGGAGGCAGTTCGGAACGAATGCGAAAGGCGGAAAGTTTCCAACCTGAGTGGAGGCCACCGAGCCATGGCGAGGCTAGCGCTAGAGGCTGCAGACTGGAGCATGGGGGGCGCTAAACGACGACCATAAGATTGATTCATCCAGAAATATCCACGAGTCGTGACGTTCTTCTGGCCTGCTTGCTTACTGTCTCGTCTGTCTACACGAAGACCATTGGTCGTCACCGGCTCTGATCAAAGAAGGCGGACTTGGTGGAGGTGTCTATCTCTAGCTGGTTACCTCTCGCACGCTCTGCCGCGGGCTCCATGTGGGGCTGGCTGCTGAGATTTCCCCCAGCTCGCGATTCGCGGGTATTCGACCATGTCAAATTGGCGGAATACACATGCCGTGTTCTGTGCCAGTGATGTGATCTGTTTTCCTCAGGGCATTTGAGCACTTACTTGAACGTGAAAAGCCTAATTTATTTGCATCATATGATTTTAAGGGGAGTTTTATTTGCAACGTCATCAGATTCCGATGAAATGCTGCCAGAAGGAAATTTCCCGATCCACCACTTGCTGTTTGGGAAAATACAGTCAGTTGAAACTAGTGGAAATCCTATTGTTTTCTAATATAAATTATAATTAGTTACCGAAATAGAGCTTCATGCTAATTTCCCGCTTCTATTCGGATTTAATTCGCAGTCCAAAAAATTATTACACTTCTCCGTAGGAATTTTTATTTTTAAAATTAATGAAAACACCTTCACATCGCCCACTAATGCTCGTGTCCCACCTTCTTCCACTTCATCAACGAAAGAATAGAAATAAACATGAAAATAAAGTGCAACGAAAACAAACGCAAAAAAAAGCAATATCCCTTTATAAATCGGCAAAAAAATTATTGTTGTCTAGCTAGTGCCGCAACTTCGCCGTAAGCGGATTTCCACTCCTTGAATGAAAACTCCAAAAAAAAGAGGAAAAGCAAAAAGGATACCAATGAAAACCAATGTACAGAAAGGAGCTTGAATCGCGGGCAGTTTTTTTCGTCCTCCTCCTCAGTTACTTGATAAATCTGTCGTCGTCATCTTAAGTCTGAAGTGGTTACACTTACAAATTTATCCCTTTAGGGCACTAAAATAAAAAATACTACTTGGGTAGCCTTGCGAGAAACTCAGAAGATATTGTCGAAGGACACTATGCCTGCAGATTCCTAGCAGCCTTCTTCCCTTAACCCACTTTCATGCTGTCCTTCGTCATGAGGACTCTGGCTATAATACGAATTTTGTTGTCCACTTTACTTAAGAATGCCTTCAACAATATGCCATAATCATCCCTCGACATTTTTCTTCTGATTAGGGAGAATTTATCCCTTGATTTTCGGATTTTCTCATATGGAAGTGAGACGCAGAAAACCACCATCAGCGGCCACAGAACCAAGTCTTTAAGAAAACAGAATCTACAGGTGTCTCCTTGGGGGTTTAGGGGGTAGACGACGCGACGTCTTCGGAATTGTATTCCCGCATCTTGTCTTCTACCGAAGGGACTCTCCCAGGGGGTTTTTCCACCCTCGCATCCCTCGCAGCACAGTTGTACCGATGATAGAGGTGATGGACGGTGTCATGTCGTAATAAATGTTTATAGACGATTTACTCCGCTTTGTTGTGGGGTTAAAATCTTAAGGGTAAGTGCTTAAGAGGTTAACCAGCCGTTGAACAAATTCTTGGGGTTAGTCTTAAGAAAACAAGGGGGCTTTTCTACTCGCCTTGTCGTCGAAATGGATACTTTTTGCCGGAGACCCAAAAGTGGAAGGCAAGATTCTTTTCTTCGGTGTTTTTGGCAAATGACAACGAAAACGTCCCCACTTCTGCACAGCAGAGCACCTCCGGGATTGCCGGAAAATTAATTAAGTACAGATTTCTCAACTTTCCTCATAATTTGCTTCGGATTATTGTTGGCTATTGTGTAAACAAATTCGTGTCCACAGAAGAGAGTGAAAACGTGGGCAGTGTGGGTGGGCATGCAGGGAAAGTGGGGGATGATGTGTCCGGGGCAATTTTAATTGGGAAGATACTTCAATGACCACAGCCAGCGATTTCTTAAGATAATAAATCTTCCCTCCGATTGTGCACACTTAAACCAACCATCTTGTTTCACGCTTGATTCAACGCTTTAATAGTTTTCAAATAGTTTCCCTGAGGGACCGATTGCAGGCGAGGACTTCTTGTCTCGTCCTTCATGAATTTCGTTTTTGTTTTGTTTCGTATTCTGTGGAAACTTTAAAAGATTTCATGTAGAAATCGATTTTGAGTTAATTATTTTGAACTGATAATAATAATAATTATTATTATTATTATTATTATTATTTGCCAATCCATCTTACATAATATATACAATTTATACAATACTTCTAATACTAATACAAATTAATATTACTAACTTCAATTAACCTACTCGACGCAGCTTACCCTGATACCTGAGTCTAAAAAGGAAAATACATACATATATATCAAATTTAAGAGTTAAAGAAGGACTATCGCGATCGAAATCACAGTAAAAAGGTTTTCTCCTTGCAAAGGGGACTTCTTTTCGCCAGCGTCTTGAAAAATGTAGTCAGTCCTCAGTCCTCCGTGCAAATTGTAATCACACCTGGGCGTTTGCTTTCAATTACCTTCAAATTAAATGTGGCCCAAATAAGGAAAGGGATGGAACCCACAATTAATAAACATTTCCGGAACCTTCGCTTGCGAATAGTTACTTCTTCCGCAGTTTCAACAACTTCCGCAAATTATTCCGCCATGAATTGCGGCGGTGAAAGATAAAATCGCGTGATTTCAGACTCAACACGCACTTCGAATTATTCCTTTTGATTTTGTCTGATTTTCACAAAACAACTTGCATTTTGGTGCTTCGAGGTAGTAAAGAGACTTTCACGGAAGTTTTTTTTATTGTGACCAGAATGATTCAATAAATTTTGTACTCTCAAGACTGCTTAGTACTCCAAAGTTCTTCTAAAATTGAATTTTCATTTATTGTAATCGTTCATTTTGTAGTTATTTTAATTAAAGTAAATTTAAATGCCAATTACGTAGGTGAAAACTTACAGCCGCAGCAATCGGAATATTACTGAAATTATTTCCACCATAATGAGGCGGTGAATGTTGCTTGGTGCAACAAAGGCACCAAGCTATAATTTAATTTACTACTGATAATTTATCCTTCTCCTTCGCACCAGTACTTCAACAATGCTGTTGTTTGGATAGCAATCTCGCTACCGCAAAGTAAGAATCTCATCAGAGTCCTTCTCAAGCACTTGAAGTTTTCTAATTTCGTTTATATCTCTACGTATTGTCATTTTCTTTTTTCTTTTTTTTTGTTGTTGTTTTCGTAATTTTTTTTTTCTGTTTGCCAAACACAAGGCCAGTGCATCATGAACTGCCAGGATATCCAACTGCAGTCAGGGTGGCCTTTTCTATCTGAGTAGCTAACAGAAGCATCGTAGATGCACTCATCATTGTGAGGAGTTTGCATTTCTTCATATCCTTTGGAAAGAGAGTCACAGTCGTCAAATGTGGTTGCACCCCCCACCATCGCATCTCACCCCGGCACGCTTCGGATCCACTGTCGTTTATAATACTCTCTATCAAACAAATATGTATATGCAAAAGGAAAAGCACCAAATGGGGGTAGAAAGGATTGCGAATGGTTTGAGTTTAGTCGATGAAGGAAATGAAAAGATTAGGAGAGGACGAAACGGATTTATTTGTGCGATGTTTTTTTCCAATAATAGCAATGTTAATTTTGTTGTTATTAGATTAGTCTTATCACTATATTTGTGTGTGCGCTATTCTGCAATTATTTTGGACTTTCCACCATGAACTATGTTTTAAGGATGCGTTTATGAGGGACCAGACTACATATTCGTATGTAAAGAAATGTAGTGACTGCCATCACTAGCTGCAAAGATTATGTTTTGCAAACTAGGATAGAGCTTATTGCCTTCTATTTTGAAAAAAAAAAAACAGTGCATTCTGCTGCGGTATACCTGAACGACGTCTATACGCCCGGATGAGCACGTTCCCATTTTTAGAAATTAAAAACTGCAACAACGAAAGTATCCTTGCGCGTAAATCCTAGAATACTCGCAATTTTACGTAGCTGTAGAAGTCACCGCCCCACAGGAAGTCCCCATAAGATCATTCATTTGCAATTTCTGTTGTGGGTGATTCCCAAAAACACAACAAAATATACCGCAGTCATATAACCTCGGAGACATCTCAAAATGTTGTTTGCATTGAGCTTTCAGAACTTGAACATCCCCTTATGATATAATCCTTCCCATTTCCAGTTCGTGGTTCAACTTTATTTTGCTTTCTGTTATTTTGGTCATGGCATTCTGGTTTTTTTTTCGCTATTGACGCTAATGTTGAAAGTTGGCAGATCGACAAATTTTTTCTTGCGCTTCCTTTCTCTTTGTTATTTTTTAGTATTTACAAGACCAGTTAACGGTGAGATGAGCAGAAAAATGTTTATTTGAACGTTTAACTCATGACGACGCTTGTACGAAAGTTTAGAGGTGCGGGGAGGGCAATACGTAGCAAGCGTCTGGCTCTATCCTTAAATCCTCAATATATCACAGAAATCTGGGCAATTTCAAGCAAGCCAATTCAAGCAGACTGACTTCAAGATAACAGACGGCTTACAAAAATCAGGAAAAAAACAGCAATAACAAATTACATACAAGACAGCCAAAGAAAACAATTTATAGATCTTTTGTAAAGTCCTTTTACAATTCCTGTATGCACTAGGAGAAGACTGCAATTACCCCAGTAATTATAATTAAAATTCTTATATTAGAGAATGGCAATTTACGTTAAAGATAGTGTTTTCTAAAAAAAACAATATAATATACCTATACATATAGCATTTATTATTAAAAGTTGTACTGAAAAGAAAGTGCAAAGACCAATCCGCTCAACTCTGAAGGATAAGTGATTCGGGCATGTGCCAAGCACGCGACCCCTACGGCATCTTTCCTTTGTTTACCTTCGGCTATGGCATTAACACAGAAATGGAAGGAGCAGGAATAGACACATAGCCGCGTGCACATTCCAACAACCACCGCCGTCGTTCACCCTTGCGATCGGCAGAAGCACCTTTGCCCTGCAAGTTACCGCCAGACGGCTTCTATGCTCGTTGGCCAGGCACGAAAATTTTCTGCAGAACACAAGGGAAAACGACGTGAAATTTTCCTGGGGAAATTGATCGAGAGGTTTAAGCAAATGGAGGACGCACTACACCAACAAATGTTCCTCCTGATAGCAACTGCAGAATTTTTGGTCATGCCATCCGCGGAGTCGCCGAGGATCGCCACCGCTTGCTGCTGCGTTCAAGTTGTAACCCTCACTTTTCGTCCACAATGTGTGCCGTACCGTTCAGTTGCGCTTGATTAAGGGTTCCCTTGCATTCTTATTGTGGTATCTCCAAGGAGCAGATGTGCAACATGCTTACCTCTATGCGATTACAGCCTGTGCTCGGTAGGTTTTTTCCTTTTTCCCGAGGAAACAACAATAGCCGCTATAAGCTTGTTCGTTTTCTTTCGTCCCCTTACCTTTACGTCACCACTGGGTGCAGCTGCCTCTTGGCTCATCACTTCTGGGGTGCGAACTCAAGCAGATCTATCAAAAAAATTTGAGGGGAGTTTATAGCAGCCAACTCATACGACATAAAACTATTTTCGTTCGATAAAACCGCTTGAAAACCGCGATGATATTTGAATTAACTGAAGCTCGACAACTTGAGCAGCGAAAGGATTCCGCCCAGAGACAATTTGTGCACACGCGACCTTGTGAGCTGCTTTCTTCTCACTGTTCCTTTTCCCAGTTCGAAGGTTCCTTTCTTCCCGTTTTGCAACTTCTCCTTCACACCACAGTATGTGTGTGCGTAAGAATTTTCTTTGGATTTCTTGAAGGAGAATAGTGTGCATTCGATTCCTTTGTCCTTACCATAAGTTAGGGATAAGATTGTGACGTCACTCGAAAGGAGGAAGCAAAGTTTGCATTCTTACGTTGCTTTTACGTCAGTTTCCCCTGAACAGAGAATGGGGCGCTTATCCAGGCATCTTGGGACTTTCTTAACAGGGTGCGAGGAGAAATATTTTTTTGTTGCTTGTTTTACACAAGAGCCACTTGTTGGGATTCGCTGTTTTCACGGCAAGTGGCAAGGATATCAGCCAATGCGAGCGAAGTATATTTTGATAAGAAAATTGGATTCGTTAAGGACGATTCTAGGAGTGTTCCCGTGAAAATCGAATGGTACTGCGTAGTAAAATTCGAGGGATAGTGTCTCTCCTTGCAATAATCAAAACGTTACATCTTCTGCACTATTGCTGTAAACTTAAAAACAAAATAAAAATATATTTTTTCTTTGTAGAAAAATTGAGTAGCAATAAAAACAATATTTTAGTTTCACAAAAATATTTTATTTTACGTTATTCTGACACGTACGCGTTTCGGTCTATTCGACCATCCTCAGAGAAATCGCTAATGCTACTAAAAGCCTCGTCTTTCTAATTTACAAAACACAATAACTACAAATACGGCACAACCGCTACTCTAACGACTACCACACAGAGGATTCAAAACTGGAGGCAATTAAAATTCTAACTGTTCGTTGAGAATCTTCCTGCCTGCAGTCTTGGCCTTTACAATTTCAAAATTTTCTAATATGTCCAGTCTCCTACCTTTATTCTCTATGTATAAATATATTGTTTTCCGCAATTGTGTTCCGGAAACATAAAATCACAAATGTTCATGTGGAAGAATGTAACAATTTACATCACTATTAATTGTTAAATCAGTTTCTTTATTTGATTTGTGTTTTGTGTAAAAAGGCGAACTACACTCTCTGATCCATTTTGATATCCTACCATATGCTCCTACTTGCTTAGTTCCGCTGTTTCATTATCAAATGTGTGAAGAATGAGAATTTCTAATAAAAAAAAATGAGTTCAAATCCCCCGCAACCTTTCCTTTGCACGTTTTTTTTGTTTCCGATCCTTGTTTCTATTCAAAAATTTGCGTTAAACACCCGCATGTCGTACATTTTTTTCTCCATTCTTCTGCAAAGTCATCTGCCTCATAAGTCATCCGGCAACGATTCAGAAGCGGGCAATCACTATTGGCCCGTGCCATTTGATCCTGTTTCCTCTTTTCTAGTTTGGAAAGGTGAATGCTTATGAACTGTTTTTATACGCTCACTAAACAGTGATAATGTATCCGTGCATCTTTAACATCTGGTAGAGTTTTCCATTGCCTCAGTAAAAAAGGACTCGTGGAATGTACCGCTTTTTCGTAGCTCCTGCTGATGAGTTTTAAATTCCGACTTTATTAATGCTTATCAAACCATTATATTTTGTAGAGAAATTGAGTAGCAATAAAAACAATACTTTAGTTTCACAAAATATTTTATTTTACGTTGTTTTTCAGACACGTACGCGTTTCGATCTATTCGACCATCCTCAGAGAAATATCTAATGCTTCTCTGATTTAAATTATCATAACATCAATAACATTACATTTTTTTTTGAAGATATAAACAATTTAAGCAAATAAATGCATAAGAATTTTACGGTAATTTGGTAAGTAATAAAAATTTGAGGAATTTTGTTATAAATGTGATTGGTAAAACAAAAACAATTAGATGATGCACTTCTAGGTTCAACAACTTAAACAAAAACACGTAATTATAATTAATCAAAATTATATTGTCAATTAGAATGGAAACTCCAATTAAGTATATATAATTAAACACAATTTTCCATTAAAACAAGTTGTGCTAATGTTAATATTTATTCCAGCAAGTAAAAACTATGAGTCTCTTGCATAAAATCCCTTTCTACTTTCAATCAATAAAAAGAATCTTTTAATTCCTGCTGCCAGCCACAATGGTTCTTTTGTTCAATCATTTTCTTTTCTTTTGTTCTCTAACAACTCCATATTGTTCTTTTTCTTCTAATCAAGACATAAAACAAAAGACGACAGTAAACCAGCTAAGCAAACATTGTGTGGATGCGACTAGCCATTACCTCTGTAGTTCTTCCTTTAGTACCGTTCCAGAAAGCATTCCCCATCGTTCTGCTGCTTAGAAGCAAGGGGGAGTGAAGTACCATATGGAAAAGAGCCTACAAATTATCAAAAGCAACTAACTAGCCACCTACCTACTTTTCTCTAATGAAAAGTGCATATTATAAAAAAAAAACACAGTTCCTGAAAACGGGTGAGAAGGGAAGTCAGGGAGCCACCAATCATAGAAACAAAAACAAAAACAAAGCTAACCATGCCCATCCAAAGTGTGCAAAACCCACAAGAAGACTGAAAGTTTTTCACGTGCAGCAAGGATATAGAAATAAGTAAAATATCAAAAATAAAAAAAATTAGAAAACAGAAAAAAGCAAGATATTATTAGTCATAAACGCTTTTAATGCATCTGCGAATGAAAAGATGGAACACTCCGCAAAAGGAAGAAGTGTCCATTGCTCTCTAGATGCACATACCGTATTTCCTTGGCCTCCGAGGATATCGCTTGCTTCGTGGAACTGCATCCATCATCGTGTCTCATATCTGAGGACTGAGAAAATAATAATGGATGAAAGGTCCAAGTTATAGATGTGGGGTGGATGAAGAGGCTTGAACCGGCCCGAACGGTGCATTGCCTAATGGAACACCGTCGTCCTGTGCCACCTCACTTATATCTGGCGGATATAACGTCGGGATACAGTCCTGGATGCAGTTGCATGCATGCATGCTTCTGACCAGCGTTTCTGGTTACCTTCTGCAAAAGATTTTTAGCGAAAGAGTGGAAAGGGAACATGTACTGCAGGAAAACGGAATTATTGCGAAATTCATAGAAACGAGGAATGTGTTTTCGTGTCCACTGTGCACTGAATTTGTTTTCCCAATTTATGCCGAGTTCAGGGCTTGCGAAGAAAAGAGTTAAATTCTACCTTGTCGATGAGCTCCGGCTGACAAGCCACTGCTCCTGGCCGAAGGAACTTCAGTCAGAGCCGGCATTAAACGGGCACAATTATTGATATGTAAAACCCTAAAAGCGAAGTGCTTTTACTTTTAAATACAACCTGGATGTAAAGCACGCAAAATTCTGTGTCGAGACTTATGCCGTTAATCCGGATCTGTGGTGCACTTTTATGCATATGAGCATGTGGCCCTCAGTCCAATTACCGCACCTCCGAAATAGGTTTTTCATGAAATTGGTAAATGTTTACATGATTCTGGAAGTTTGCATTTTAAATAAATGTGTTCTTGCTGGAATGATGCTTGAAGGACGACAGCCTTCTAAATAAAGTAAAGAGTACTTATTTTCGGGCAGAGTATAGTAGAAGGGTGAATACTGCTTTTATTCATCTTCCTCAAAATTGTAGTCTATACGTTTCCAAAAATTTTGCGAGCTCTTTTTTCAGTCATTAATCACCAAACAATCATCATCGGTTTGAATAGCTTTCGTCCAAAGACCCCGCAATTGTAGTCGAAGTAGGCGACCAAACTGGGCAAATATAGATTCGAATTGGGCATTAGAAAAGTACGGAATGACATCGGGAATTATTTTAAGGTCGGCACTAATTATCGGAGTGGTGTACCGTTCCGCGCCTTCTTACCTTACCTACGAGCTAGTCATCTCCAAAATATTTTGACTAATTACTTCCTTTGTAGTCGCCACATTGAATTCTCTTACACCCGGACATGGCTGTGGTTAACAATGAGGTACAGTAACGATCAAAAGGGATGTTGCAGAAACGAAAAGGAGCGAATCCCTTGCAAGTTTGACGAAATGCATTCCAGATGTTCGTGATGCTCCTCCAGTTGTTGGACCCTGATGTTATGATGATGGTGATGGAGACGATGATGGCTATGCTAGTGCCACTGCAATCGCTTGCCCAGAGTCTTGTCTGCTGTTTGTGCACACACGGGCGCACAGCCATGTGCAAAAAAGTTTCTGTGCAAAAATCATTGATCGGTGAAAGAGCAAACGAAATGAATATCTATTTCGTTTGGTGTTTTATCCTGATACATCCCCAATCCTGGTCTATCCATTCGCAAGCCGTGCTACTGCTATCGCTTTAAATCTCGACAGAAGTCCTATCCAAATCAAAAGTCCACCCGATGGCCACCCCTTAATCCTGAATAAAGGCAAACAACGTGGTACAACAAAAATTGGTATGGAGCTATCTCCGTTGCCTGCCTGAACCCCCTGGAGCTGGAGTTGAGGAAGGCTCTCCGAGGGTGCCCCGGTGGTGTTTGCGAAATATACAGCCACAGAATCATGGATACATCTATCTACGGTAGCGGCATGAAATACCTAGAAATATCTGCAAAATAGGCTAGGAGCCATACACCATCACCATCGCTAACTCACCTTTGCATCAGGACCACCAGCAACGGCATGCAGCGGCAGCAATGGCAGTAGTAAATGCGGTGCGAGCAGAAGCATCGCCATCAGCACCACCAGCGTTACGGCCAACAGTGTACTTATTTATGCACTCACTAAAAATGATCCCCAAACCCACCCACCCCGAACACACTTTTTTTACTTCACCACCAGCTCCCCCTCGTTCTTCTTTTTTATTATTTTGATTTTCATAGTAGAAATTGTTGTAAAGCATCCTGTCGATGTGATGTCATGGTGCAGGCCAACGGGGATGAAGTGACTTCCTCAAAGTTGAACTGAACTGGACTCCGGAAGGTCCATAATCATTGAGCTTTGGTTTCGCCTAAAGTTGCTGCTGTGCCGTGGTGTGTATTTCGTTCCCGGTGCAACAAAAAATGAATAAAAGTCGAAAAATTATTTACAGCTTTGCGCTGAGACTTTTTTTCTCTGCCATGATTTGGAATTATTTTTTTTAGTTCTCCCTCTGCCTGCTGAGAAATTTTTTTAAATCATTGAAAATTGAGGGGTTTTGGTCCAGCACCAAATAAGGAAGAAACCCTTGGTTGCCTTCCTTACTTCTTCTCACTTGTGGAGTGGGTAAATAAATTGATTTTTGTTGCTGTTTTCGAATTTATTTTTTAATCGTTCGGCAGCTACCTATCTATCGCAGTTGAATGAATATGCGAGAAATAAAAACAAAAAACAGCAAAACGAAAATGCAAATGTAAATTTAAAGCACGAAGGTGATCAGCAAAAAGTGGAGAGCACAGGGTAGTAAGGAGAGCCGTTTTAGGGGCGCTCGAATCAGTTCTTCTCGTCATCGTTATCACTATCACTGTTTACATCCTGGTGCAGTCAGTCAGGCATTTGTGGTTCAAGATAGGTCAACCTTAGCTTGAAGATAGAGATCTGATTAAAAATCAGAGAAATGCACCAGCATTGAATGGAATTATGGAAGGAGTGTACTCAAAGCGAACGAGGTACAACAAAAAGGAAGCAAAAAGGAGTTGGTACACACAGATGATGAGGAGGAAAAAGAAAGAAAGGAATAGATGCATTTTTAAGCAATAAAAATAACTGGTTGGTCGAAAATGGGGGGAAAAGTATTCATCTAGCAGTTTTATTTCTTTTCAACTTTAGTCGCTGATCGAATCCGAAAAATTTGTTTCTTTTTTATAAATATCTATATTTGTACTTATATATTTTTTACTGTTTTCTGTTTGTTCACTCTCTCTTAATTACAGAAATGAATTTTATTCGAGTCCTGCATAAATACTGTTGTTGCCGCTACATAAATACCTATAACTATAGCAAAAACTCCTTTACTTCTTTGCATTTCATTCATAATTACATTCGGGAGGAGGTTAGGGGTGTTTTTGTGCTCATACATCAACATATTATTTATATCTGGTTGGTTTCTAAAAGTAATGGATGCCGAAAATCAAGATTTGGAGATAATTACTATTTCTAAAACCCTACAAAACGATTGTTTTTAGTAGACATTTGTATTTAATGTAAGTAAATATGTATGTAGAGATCTACTTTACAAATGAAGCCGAAATATTTATTATCTCTGTATATTTAACAGCCAAAACAATGCCCAAAGTCTGAAAAATCACTGTAAGTACGTTCAAAAGCAACTAAGTCTGCAATTAACTTTGAAATCGGCAACTGACAGACAAATACCTTGTAAGGATTGTGTTGCGCCTTCAGGTGCATAATTCTGACAATAAGGATTTCTACCTTATTTTTTAAGTTTTGCAATTAACATCAAAGCACCTTTTTAAAAATGAATTTTGAAGATTTATTTCCTTTTGTTTCCATCTGAACAAGACTACTTCCTATTTCTTTTCGTCCTCGCTTTGAGCAATGCAATGTGGATGACTGACTTGGTAATCAGGAAAGTGAAAGAAATGCTTAAGTAAAATTGACGAGATAACAGACATACAGATTATTTGCATTCTTTGGCCAGTTTTCTTTTTTATATCGACTCTACTTTCCTCTTCCTCCTCACTAACTCGGCATCAACATATCCTTCACCGAAAGATGATATTCTGATAAGAAGTGTAAGCAAAATAGGTATAATATTTTCTTTTATTTTGTTTGTCATTAAGAATACGTTGCAAATTTTCATTTCTTTCTAAAGCCTCTTCTCTTTAAGTTTTCCTTTTGTGGACTTTGAACGCATTTCTCATTTAGACAAGACTCATCAGAAGTGATAAGGCTCATGAGAAGTCGTTCAACGGTTCCTTTTTATGTGACACTGGTTCTAGCTTTGAGAAATGTTGAATGCAACAATGTGTTGTCATCCCGAAAACTCCTTCTTCATACAGTGTGTACAAAATGTAGTAATTTGTTAATATTCCGAAAAATTATATCGAAATTTCAGAATTGTCGGTTAGTCGTCGGTGTGGTTATGTAACAAAACAGATGAGCGCATTGCGATAAGCCTCAATTACCTCTGACATGACACACAATCGTGCACGTAAACCGTAACTGGAGTAACTATATCAAGTAGAATCATCGGGGTTGATTTTTGCTTAAGAAAAGCTTTTATTCTGTGGGCAATTGCGTTCTTAAACCGACCGCATGCATGCTAAACTAATTTTTTTGTATCAACCATAAACACACAGGCCGAACTTAAAAGAGCTCCGGGCAGCCATTGCCAGAATGACATTGTCTCTATCATTTGGTCAGTAAAATAATGAATCCATCGTCCATGTGGTTGGCGTGTTTGATATCTCGATCAATAAATAAAATATGAGCACATACACATTTATAGAAAATGTTATCTGTGCACACAGCGTTGCCATCAACTCACGAGCCTTTAATCGTTACTGTTTCCAGGGACTAAAGGAGAATCACCAGGATACTAGAAGCACACACAATTGTCACTCTAAGTGCTGGGCATTGGTAATTTAAACAAAACAAAAATCCTGTAAGGAGTCATTTACTCAGGTACATCGACCAATATCAACGGAAAAATCTATTCCAATTTCAAATATTTTCTAATTAGATACAGATATGAGTGATGGTATCTTTTCATTATTTCAATGGAAGAACAAATCCCAAAATGTCCAACTAGTGGCAGTAATCGTTTACCTTTTCCTATTCTGATCGATCTTGGTTCGTTTTCTTTGCATTCCTCATATGCACCACTTGTATTATGTTCATTCATCCTTTTTCAATAGTGCACTAAATCCTTTGCCACTTTCATAAATTCACTTTCAAAAAATTACAGACAATTTGAGACAGATGCAAAATCGTTTCTTTTACTTTTCTTTGAACACGACTTGATCCCATTTTCGATTTCGATTGATCCTTTTTGCAAAAGGGTCAATGCATGAATAGATGCAAACAAAGTAAAGGATGTCGTGCACACAGATGTACACTGTACAGTAGCCGACGTCCTCGGGTGGTGGTATGTTAATGTATAGCGCATATCATATGCGAACTTTACTGCATGCAGGCGCATCTTAAGGAAAGAGTTTCTTTTCAGGATTCATAACAATAACATCGTTTTGTGTCGTCGAGTTTTTATAAAATAAATGAAATATAGGTACGGATTTAACTATACTTCTATAGATGGATGACGAAATGATAGCTATCAAAATGCACTTTCCTTTTTATTACTTAATAATTCATAACTACCTGAAATTGGGCCATGAGTGAGTACTGACACAACTGATTAAGTGTAAAAAAATAATATAGTAAACCCGTATGTCGAGCGAAGCATCTTGAGGCAATCCGCCGCTCCCCTTCAGGAAACCGATACGGGCTATTCAGGTCACCGAAGTATCGATTCCGGATACGCCCGAAATGGCATAAAAGATCACAAATCTTAAACACCGGAATCACTTCAGATTTGTTCCATGTCGCTCCGAATTCGCGGCCATCTTTATTGTAACGTTCTTCGATCTCTTCAAGAATGGTCCTATTGAAATGAAGGGGGAGCGGAAGAGCCGTTCCTCATGTATAATGCAATCGCCAACATCGTGGCAAAAGGTGTTTGAACTGGATAAGCACCCGCGTATTCTTAACCTAGAGGTGGCCTACTAACACAGCCTTCAATATCTTTCATTTTTCACCCATTCCCTGGCGAAACTGTGACACTTGGGCAACTTTATCGCCGTAGTTTGTTGCTAATTTATTGCCTGAGTGTCCACTTTTTACGCACAATCAACGATTGCACCGCATTTATTTGGGCGGGCGTTGCTTTCGCAATGCGAAGAAAGTTGAGTTGGTGACAATTTTAGATTGTAGGGCTTGTTTGATTGATTTACATAAAATAAACGGATATGAAAATGTTAATGCTAGTCTGCTAGATTTAAAAAAAAAAAAAGCACTGCGCAAATGTGCGTTTGTATTAAAAACCACAAATGCAATTTGACTTATTATAATTATACAAATCTGATAAGTAGCTGCATAAATCTTAATCGGAAAAGAACTTCATCAAAGAAATTATGTAGGTACAGAATTCTGTGCATTCTTTGGAAATATTTTCCATTTCAAGGAACACATGTTAACCGAACAATAGAGGAAATTTTCTGCTCAAGTAGAAACTACTACTTTCCCACCGCAAGGGGGTGGTATTGCTCCGTTACTCTCACTCCGGTATTTTGCATTGTAAGTACCTCGTTGCATCCTTAGAGTTGGATATCTCAATTCAGTTGGCGAATTCAGGACTCATTCGTTTTCAGCAAAACGCTAAAAACGGTTCACTAGATACACTGGTGTGGGTGGTTTGATCATATAAGCTCACATAGTCCTGATATTGTCAGGATTATTCGTCATCATATCGCATGTAGTAAACCATATATTTCTGCAATTGCAAAAAGCGATCCCGGTCTTCCTGCTATCCACAGAAGCTCCTTGAAGAGTAGATATGTAAACCTTGAATTGTCTATGAGTTTGAAAATTCATCAAGCGAAAGGAAAACTCATGTTGCACACCTCACAGTGCATCAGAGGCTCTTCCTCCTTTCCTGGTTCATCTCTAGTTGCATCCGCACACTTTCAAATCCTTTGAGACGTACTGGAGAAAGACTTGAAGACAAATTTACCATTTCTTTTTTACGTTGCAATTTTTCTCTGTTTTTAATTCAGAGCGCATCGCAATGGGTCGGACTCATGAAGGCAAGGCATAGAGAATGAGCGCTTAAAGGTGCCGAGGACAGGCTAGAAGTAAATATAAGAAGGCACTGCAAAAAATTCTAAAGATGCATATTTATTCGTCATCGTTATCCTTGTCAACGTCAACGAGGGACGACGACTGGTATGCTCACGACGACGACGTTGTGTCGTATTTTTTTTTTCTTTTAACTTACGTCAATTGTGTATTTAACTACATGCTCATGGAGAAAGTCTTCTTATATTGCCGCAAAGCTTATTCCTCTAGGATGAAAGGAAGGATAGGAGGACGGTTCTGGTGTGGGCCATGTTAAGACTACGCGAGTATGAATAAGCCGTGCAGAATGAACTTGTGCCAGAGTTTTAATTACTCGTCTTGCATTGCATCTTGATTCTGTGGATTTCCTTCGAAAACCCTTTTCTTCCACATTTCATTTTGCAAGGGATCTGATGATAGCAAGCGTTTCTCCTTCTCATCATTTGCTACTCAGACTGCATATCTAAGCCGAACGTCGAGCATCAGCCCCATTTCTCCCTGAAACAGCAGCCAGCAGCAGCACCCCTTGTCATATATTTTCTAAACGAGGCCGACGAAAAAAGAAAACGAAAGTCTCAGATGCACCCTTCTCCCACCTCCCAAAGAAGTTTTCTACAAAACAGGTAGTAGTTTCTACCATCATCATCAGTGGCGCATAAGCGAGGATTGCGCTATTGTAGTTATGTTGAGTTAGTCCTATCTGCTAAGACAACAGCTTTGACAGAAACAGCAACAAAAAAACCACTGAATGTTTAGATTTAGACCATTAGTACACGTACAGTAGTTAAGTAATTCTTTACATTAGAGTACAACTGGACATTTCAAGATAAATTCAAGATAAATTGGTGAATCACTGACTTGCTATCAACTCGGGTAGAACGCGGCGCGGCGCAAGAGTCCTCTTGAACGTTTTAAAACAGTTTTAATATACAATACAATATACAATACAGTTACTGTATTGCGTTTCAATAATTAAGAGACTTTCGTCTGTTATTAACGGGTTACTCAGAAATGTTGATCCTCGATCAAGTCAAGCCAGTTCCTTCAAACCAGTACACAATATTTTGAGTGCATAAACCACTCAAGCCTATTCTCCACCTTCTGCTCCTTGTGCTTGTCATTTCTTCTTTTCCTTTTCCTCGGCAACTACTTGGATTTCTAGAATTTGGTTTCTCAAACTGGGTGTCGGTGTGGCTGTGTGTGCCGAGTGGGTGGGTGTCTCCTTCTGTGTGCAAACTGGGGGGGGACTTAAAAAATGAAGAGCACGAGCTTGAGGTGGATTGAATTGGGATCTTACCTCTTAAATGTTTGAAATACACGATACTTACTAGAGAGGGGCAGGCGACTGATTGTGAGTGTCAGTAGATTGAATCGTCCGAAGACACGATATCTTTCTGAAGTGCTATTGAAGTCAGGAAAGCAACTCTTACGTAGATGTGTTCATCCCGTTAGACTGAATTCCGAATGGTGTATCGATTTTGTTCCCAAAATAAAATTTCATACTTTGTAGAGTTTCTTTAAGTTTCAAGTACTTTTCACGTCGCATTACTGTACCATATATTTTACACTGTATATTTAAATGCCCCCTACTAAAAACAAATCTTTTCGATGCTGAATCGCAAATATATTATAACACCAAAATTTCAAAAAAAAAAAAAATCGAAACTGCTAACATCAGTAATTCATTGCATTTCATTTGTCGTTTCTAATTTGCGATAAATTCTGCTCATATCATCATTGATTTAATCCAACGATATGCACACCTACTAATGTTCGAGGACGGAAAAGCATCTTTTTCCACTGTCATCGCCGTAGGATAATCCTCACGAAAGCGTTTTTACCGCGTAATAAGTTTCCTATTCAAAATATATTTTTGCTGAATTTGCATACAGCTAAAATAGTGAATCTCGCATCATTATACAATATGGCAAATATATCCACTTTCTTTGATTAGGTGGCGACTGCTTCCCATTTCCGTATTTTCAACGTACACCACAATTTCTTCCCCTCGGTACCCTTCCTGGCCCCTCCTCCTCTACCCCCATACTACACATAACTTTCCAAGATCAGCTTAAAAAACTCATAACGTGGCTCATCAACTTGATTCTTCTAATAATCGCCACATTTTTCACAGTGGCATTAATTTTCCCTCTTATCATCCCCCTTTGCCCCTGTCATTCACTCATTTTAAACCATCTTCTTCTTTCCGCATATATACAATATTTTTTTGTATTTCGGTGAGCATATTCCTGCACTTGAGTCTCTTCCGCCGACTGAACGCATTCTACACACAAAATGCATTATTATGCACTTCCCTGATAACACGGTTCCCGTACGCCGCCCTGCGTTCTGCCGGCGTCATAGCTGCCGCTGCTGCCACAACTACTCTGCTGCAAAGCAAATACGAATTACAACCGCATCTGCAGCTAGATGCTGCTACTGATTCTGGTGCTGAGTAGCTGGAGCTGTGATAAGTATCAAGAGTTCTCCTCGATACAATGGATGGGCGTGAGGGGCGGTGCAGGAGATAATATCTGTGCATCCTAACATTAACATTAATCACAAATGAAATAGAGATAAAACTCCGATTCATAAAAATTCCGACGAAAAATATTTGCGAATTCCTTTTTTTCTTTCCTCCTTTTTTTTGAACACTCTTGGTCGTTGTAGTCGACTACTGCGAGATGCATATGATGTGCATTCTTTCGTCGCTGAGCTAGCAGCGAACACAGTGCAGCCAGCCAGGCCAGCGTCAGGAGTTCAGGTGCAGCAGAGATGATGTGCGGACCATATCGCATCCTGATTTGGCCTGTTTCTTCCACCGTGAATGCAACTCCAACTCCAGATCTCCGTAAGTTTGCTTGGTGAATGCTGCTATGACTGCTGCAATTCGCCCGCTACCACCGTTGCACCCTCCATAAGCCACCCTCAACTCAGGGCGCTTCTTCGTCGACCCACACCTCTTCTGAACGGGTGTTTAAAGTTCGAGCCGAAAGCTAATTTGGGTTATGTACAAGGAGCGTGGAAAATATCCTGTGTATCCCTCTGATCCGGTGGTGCCTGGGAGCCAACAGAGCCACAGTACCACAGTTCCCAGTGGCTGAAAGCTTTGTATCATTTTTCGCTGTTTTTTGCAATTTTGCGCTGTTTTTGTTGTTGTTCTCTCTGGGAGTTGGAAACTTTTAGGTCGACGTACAAGTGATCGACGGCAACGCTCATAACTTGGGTGCCTATTGGCGTTGGACATGAATTTGAATTCCCTTCTACATAACCAGGGTCGATTTTTTTTTCATTTTCAGAGCCTTTTCGTCCTTTTCCTGGAATGATTACTGCACGACACCGACCAGGTCGTAGCCTCTCCTAGTTAGTTGTTAAGTCAGGCAGAGATGAGTGTGGGTTACACAATGTGTGTGCCGAATAGAATGGCTACGGCCGCCGGGTGGCAAAGTTGTGCGTTCCATCCTGTTTTTTGTCCGAACACGAATTTCCTGTTTGCATAAGTTTTAACGGATATAGCGAGCCTGTGCTATGCATCTGATGAAACGGAGCTGAATTTGCCCATTCCACCTCCATCAGATGAGGACATTCCCAGGATTGCTTTTCCGATACTAGCATTCCCATAATACAGCCACCCCAAAACTGGGAAGGTACAACAGCAGCCAAAGTGCATAGAAAACGCATGTATGCAGTTTTCAGTTAAAAGGGTAAAAAAAAAATCAGCCTAGGACCGTAACCTGCAACAAATTTGATAGAATGAGCTTTTTCGGATAACCAATCGTTGGGAGACGAATGGAAATCACCATTCATTCCCACCCACTGGTATCCCATCACGATATTGCGTCTGGTCTGTTAGCAGTGTACCACTGTACCACCATCATCAACCCTTTCTTCCGGATTAATAATACGAGCTTTCCTTCCCCCTTCTGCCCATCATGCATAGATGGGGGGGTTTTAGGAAAAACATAGCCTTTCATGTACAAAACACAATCCAAATATATTGCATTGTCTAAAAATGCTCAGACGATTGCACGCAAATCCTTTCATCTGGAATTCAGTTTCATTTTTTTTTCCTGTTTTCAAATATTTACCGATCCTGCACTTGCGAAATGTATTCTAAAATTTTCGAATTTAGTTTTATTTCCTCCTCCAAAAACAGAAAACTATACAAAACATATAAATATCAATACATGCTGTTTGTATCTTAAAGCAAACCAAGTTTTCCCAAGCAGAACAGATTGCCAAATAAAAAAATTGTAAATATCCTAATTAATTATTTCACAAAACTGTACCGAAACAAAACAACCAATCTAGGACTGCAGCTCTAACGTCTGTGTTAGAAGAAACATTATAAGGATTTCAAAACATTCGTGCTGCTCTCAGATTCGTTCTAATGGCAGTAGTAGGGATATTATCATGGCCCTCATCATCATTTTCTGAAACAAGGAGAGCAACTCTGTAATTGTAATATTATTCAAGAACTACGAAAACTTTCTAAGGGAATGCCTGCCAACAACTTTGTACATTAATAAGAAAAAAATTTGAGAGTACATAAAGGACTTAGAGTGCCTGCGAACGAACGATCCACTTCGTTGGCTAACTTGTTGGCATACAACTCGGCTGGCATTATTAACACTCCTGCATGTAATAGGTTTGCTATTTAAAATGGGTTTAAACAATAATCGGCAAGATATAATTATAACGTCCCTTCTATACATAGAATTAGTCTAACGGCACCTTGCATAGTTACCTCAACCTTCTGACATAGTTTTACGCGATCCTAGTAATCGCACGAATTTATTTGACTTGCAAAGTGACACACACGTCATTTGGATGACTAATACAAAATAAATAAGTGCTATTTACCATTTTGCTATGCACAACAGAAGCCACCACTCGGAACGGGAGCTGTACCTGAATGATTTTTTGTATGATGATGAATCGGATGACGGATTCAACCACACATTCTATAAGATCCCGAATCGGAAATGGTATCACAATATCTACAACCCAGAAGAACAAAGGCTTTGCTTTCGTAAACCTTCCCGATGGCTTGTAATATTATTATTCTATATAGTCCTCTACAGTTGCGTCTTTTTCATATTATACTTTTGCTTAGTATTCTTATATCACAACGTCACATTTTACGAGCCAAAAATTAAAAAAACAACTGTAGGAGTTACTTTTACGCCATGCTTAGAACACAAGGAGGAACACATTGTCCGCGTTGATTCAAATGACACCCAACAAATGAAAATAATTGCTGAACTAATGAACACTGCTGCAGGACAATCCAGCCAAACGTACGGTAACTGTACAAGTGCGGATTATTACGGGTATAAGACAGGAAGGCCGTGCGTTTTCTTACAACTCAATAAAGCCTTTGGCTTCCAGCCGGAACAATATAAAGATTTGCCGCAAAATATGCCGAATAGTTTGAAAATACAAATCAACCAAACACCGAAATATAAAAAAAATTCTGCTTGGCTCTTTTGCAAGGGTTTGTCTGCAAAGGACGATGCTAATATTGGCAACTTAATGTATTATCCATCACAAAGCATTCCTGGTGGACTCTTCCCATTCCATACTTATCCGATTGCGGTTCAATTTTCTGAAATAAAAAGAGGCGTTTACGTTATCGTTGAATGCAGATTTTGGGCAAGGAATCTAGAGTTTAAGAAGATTAATCCCAAAACTGATTTGCTTGGCTCAGCAACTTTCGGCATCCAGATTTCGTAAACAGTGCTCCAAGGAAATACAATTAATTAAAATTGATTGTTTTTGCAAAAAAAAAATTTCAATATAAAATAACAATCTCAAAATATCGCTTTTAATTAGTAATATTGTACCTGGAAAAAAATTTTAAAATTTCTAGGTATTGAAAATCCTTCACACCGTCATCAATTGTTAAAAAGCAAAAAAATTTATACCCTGAATTCGAAACGAAGAGACCCAGGTGAATTTCTTGACCGGAAAGAAAACTTACATAATGACCTACACAAAGAAATCATGAAACAAGAAAAGAAGATATTAGATGTCCTCTTCAAGATGTGCCCTCAGTTCTCTTTTAATTATATCGGCCGAATCCCTTGAATACACTAAACTGGTGGATGGCGCGGCGTATCAGTTTTCTTAATGAACCCAGGCGAAGGTACACAAGAAACCAACAATCGTCACGGCGGTTGATCGACTTCCTTTGACTGATGACTTTTTATTCGAGTCTAGGGCGCTATCGATTTCCTGCTTTATCCTTCTTTTAACAAAATCCGTCTCCGGAGACATTAAAAATTCCCAAAGGAAACGCAGGGCATCTGGTTCTGCTGCTGTTGACACAACAAAGGGTAATGGAGCGTTCAAGTAAATTCAATCATTCAACACCTCCGGAAATGCTTATTAAAATTATGAGGAGTCCTCTAGGGTCTTGTGTTATGAGGTCAAGAAGTTAGTTACGATTCGATGCAGTGCGCTGCAGTTGGACCCAAAACAACGGTTCCATGAGAGACTAAGCGGCTCAGGACATGGACGAACGACTGAACTGAACTGCACTGCCTTCTGATGCTGCTGGCAATTTAATAACCCGAAAATAAAAAAACCAAAAACTGCCCACTTACTGTGCATGCGACAGAGTTGACGCCGCGCGTCCCAGGGGCATCCCGAGTCTTTCGTTTCCCACTAGACAGTCGGGTGCAGTGCGGGCACTTGTACTTCTTCACATGGATTCTCCAGACACTGACTGATCTGCAACTGATTCAATTAGTGGATTTAATCGAACTGATTCTCGCGCACTTCCATGCAAAGAGTTGTTGTGGGACGGTACCGTAACAATGGTAAGTTGAGTCCATCAGGCCGGAGTTTCTCTGTCGCAATAAGTTTATTGCCTCGGCGGCAACTTCCGACTTTTGATGATAAAATAAGCAGCACCAAGTTAGTGACTTCAGGTCTCCAGCCGAAGGGGACCACCACACTCAGCCCCACGAAGCTGGGTTCATAGGCAAAAATATTGTACAAATGGTATTGTCAACTGAGAGAAGCAGGGCGTATGAAGGAAGCACGAAATAATGAGGAAGCAAGTTTGCTGTAAGTCAGCTAGGGTGAAGGGGACTCCACCATCGGTGCACGGGGTGTACGGAATGGCGACTCCGGTCAGCACCTTGCGGCTTTTATGCACTACTAACCTAGCCATCACCGAAAACGTAACAATTTCGACTTTCAATTAAACGCTAAATGAGCTTAATTAAAATCATTTACGGTTATAGGTCCGAATCAAGTACTCAGCCTCGCACTGGAAAGCAACTGCCTTGAGATTTCTCGAGAGTTTATTTTACGCCCAACACCACCACCCACTCAAATCTCAAAGTTAATCTGTTCTTAGGGCAGGTGCTTGGACCCAGTTAATTAGCACAGCCACAATTCTTCCGAGTTTAGTCAGCCCATTTTTTCCGACTTAAGTGCTGCTCATTTCAGTTCTGCTCAAAATAACTGCGTGTGATTGAAATTTCCGGCAACTTCTGGAACTCCGTTTTTTCCGCAGCTTTCATTCATTGCAATATATTTATTCACCAGATAATTAGCAAAACAGCAATTCTCCTTCCTCTCGTACTCGTAAGTTAACCAGTGCAAAAACTTGAGGCAGTGCATTAGAACAATTACAATAGACCACTGAAATATCAGTCTTGCACTTTGTGCACTCGACTTGTAACGCAATACCCTGTGGGAATTGCTTCGAGTTGCCCTTTGGAAATTTAAATGCAACGCACTGGAATTAGTGTGACTCAAAACTATCAGCCAGTGACTTACATCCGAGAAGGACGTCTGCCAGAGGAGATGATTACAGCCAACGCCAGTGCGCGATCTTTAAATTGTCGCTGATGAGGATGATACTGATGATCAAATAATGGCGATGGCAATTCATTGGAGATGCTTGTGCGTTCATTCATAACATTTATGTAATCAAATTATATTTGAGAATTTCACGCAATCTTATTTTACTGGTCACAGTTAGAGTAACAGTGATTTCAACACCTCACATCGTTTGTGCGAATGCGAATAAGACATTTGGGCTTAACAAGGAAACTGAATGAATTTCGGTCTGAATTTATGAAGAAATTTCGAAGATGCATTATTTCTGGAATAATTATTTCTTGAGGTAGGAATGCCTTTTAGAAGCAGGAGTTATTAAGCTTCACTCTCATGCGATGCTCGCTATTATCCTAACACCAACTCGAAATGTATAAGAAATTGTTTTAATCCTGATTCTTCATAATACTCTTGAAAAGAAGAGGAAAGAAAAAAAAACACCCCCTGGCATATACCCCAATTCTCAACACCATTAAGGAAGGGTGGCTGCTGAAAGTAAGCTCGTAGTCACAATCTGCCCTCATCCCAAATGCAACGACAGCACCCGCAGCAGGCACATCAGATTCCGGTTTTTCTTTTTTTTCTTTTTTTTTTACAAAAACGCAACCAGACATCTTATAGGACGGCATATAATGCAAGATCTGCATTTTTAAGTATATCAAGCCCGTCCTGTCCTTATTTGGATATTTACCCAAAGGGTTGAAACAGAAAAAAGTCTCAGCGTGTTCTTTCTAATCTTGGCGGGGGTGGTACATGTGCCTTTTATACTTGAATAGAAGAGAAGAAAAAATTGCGAAGAGTCAGTCAGAACCTTGTGAGCTGGAAGCGATTATTGCGGAACTTAATTACGGCAAAGGAGGGTTTGTGCACGAAAGGGCAAGGATGAGAGAAGAGGACCATGCAGGTGGTGGGTGGCGGAACGGAGGAAAGTAGCAGTCATGTCTGTAGCAACAGCAGCAGCAATATTACGAGACGAATGCGGTAAGAATTGCTACGACCTACAATTTCGCAGGATCCTGGTCGCATTTGCAAAGAATGAACCCTTTCTCTCTTGGTGCGGCCGCGATGCGTCTCTAAGGGATTCGTATGCATCAATAGCTGCTAAAGTGATGCAGGAGTTCTTTTGGTAAGATACATTCCCGCCCATTCGTCTTTATATTCAACCAACAACACGCCAACCGACATCCTTTAACGGGACTTTAAAAATTGCACGTAGGTACTTCATTTTGAATGTATATGCAACTGGATATTTGGTTTGTTATAAGATTGCATTTGCAATGGCGTGCCCCGAACATGTTGCCCACTAAACTTGAAAGATTAAAGCACTTTCCATCAACAGAGTGAGGTTTATTTAAATAATAATCATTAGCAATGTACAAGCAGATAACTGTATACCATTAATTGTGTGTTATACACATAAGTGCGTCACGCAGACATCAAAAAATAAGTAAAAGTTAAAAATCAATAATTAAAAGGAAGCAGGAAAAAATTGGAAGAGGAGAGCAAACAAATTTGTTTTAGAGTAGGGAAAACAAGCTGAAATGAAAAAATGCGGAAGGAAAAGGATTCTAGCCTCCCCAACTACTGCGTAAGGGCCTTCTGGTCCGACTGGCTTTGTTCAATTCCTACCTTGGAGTTTTTTTTAAAGAGAGTTTAAGTAGAACAGCAGCGCACTTTTCTCTATATATTGATGCTTGCTGCGGATATGTTTACTCCTGCACATAATTAGTCGGCCGACCATGATGGCATGTACCTGTATCCGTAGCTCGTTGAGCCATTTTTAAATCCTTTTCAGAACCTAACCGAGCAAATTTGACTTAGAACTTTGAAAATTTCCTCGGCTTTGATATTTAAACAGTCGCCTAATATTCGTTTCCTACACATAAGTACGAGTAATTCCTCCAATCAGTTTGTTGACACCTTCCTTAGCTAGATTACGAACAGAAAAGGGTAAGAAAATGCAAAGAGAAGCAAATTATTAACTGCTTCTAATAAATTTACAAAACTTGGATTAAAAAACATCTGCCAAATGATCAAATTGACAAGACTGCAAGGCGCGAAAAGGTCAGTCCTTCCGGCGACTGAAAAAACAACAGTTATTAAGAAAGTGGTATTAAATTGGTTACTTCCTTCAACACCGCAAGTGCGATATTAGTCGATGTGAAGAGCCATATCTTCTACTGTAAAGGGTCGACGTTATCTCCCCCTTGGAGTGGATTGTGGACATGTCATGCATTTCATAAAAACACCCACAGTTGCAATATAATTGTAAAACTTTGGGAAGAAAAGGTGAATGCACAAACGTAAAATGAAAGCTATGCGATCTATTAACTGCCATTCTAAACCATTTGCAGTAAGGTATACGAGAACCGACAAAATTCGTGGTTCAGCGCGTTTTTATTGAGGGAAATTTCCGGAAATTGACCAAGAAATTGTAAAGGAAACCGGAAACTTGAAAAAATAACTTAATGTTACGTTATTCCATTGTGGGTGTGATTTAAAACAGAACCAATCGAACGAAATCAGGAAAATTACATTCTTTAATTGATACAGAATTTTTACCTTGGATGAACCTGAAATACACACCAACAAAGCCTACGACTCGTATTTTCAATAAGTCACCCTGTGCCCGTATGGCAGCGGCTTTCCAAATGGATCACCAACGAAAAAAAACGCTAAGGCGATCGGGCAAGGTGAAAAGGTATACTTATGGCATTTACTTCTTTCGTTGTGAATGGGGCAGAACAGAATTTCTTACAAATCCAGAGATGAATTAGGGGACCAAAATATCACAATAAGTCACATTCAGGTAACTGCACTGAGTCACCAAGGATTCGGCACTGTGCGCGCGTACCCTAACAACAATCAACTCCTTAAGACGTTAAGGGAAAACCTTTTGTCCGTAGGGAAAGGTGCAAAAAACGCACCACGATCACTGAATGGAACCACGAGTTGTGGTATTTAAAAGATCAGGGAACTGCGAGCACGCTACTGCTACAACTCGACGTTGTTCCGTCCATGTGCAATACTTTTCAGTGGGAATTTACATGTACATGGTTTTTTTATCGCTGGGAATATCTTTTAACGGATATCTGCAAAGTAGCTCTACCTGAGAAAAGAAAAGGGAACTTATGGGCAGTGCGATACGGTCAAATTGTGCTGAAAGTCGTTACGGAGCCAAGAAGTCAAGCAATTAATGGAGGTGGTTAAAATGCATAAAACTAAAAATTTTCCCCGTTTTGGTCCGTTGTACGCAACCCAGAATACTTTCAATTAACCAAAAGAACAAGGATAGAACTGACAGAAGTAAACAAATATAACTGCTAATTGTTCTAATATTATATCATTATTATTATGTATAGGTACGTAATTATAGAAGAATTAAAATTATTGCTTCTCAGTTATTTGTGGTCATGTAACGTTCTTTTTTCGGCGATTTCAAGCAAATAATTTCGAATGCTGGGAATTCTACAACATGGACATTTAGAGCAACAATTATAATATTATTATTAATTGTGTTATTAGCAGCCAAAGTTTGCTGAGAACATCATCCTTATTCACAATTCTATATTTGAATACCAAATTAATAATTACCGGTTAGAGAGAGAGAGAGAGAGAAGTAAATAAGTTTCTCCCAAGAGTTGAACATTTTTTGCCGATTTCAGTAAATAAACAAATATCTTCAATGTAATATATTTGATTTCAAGTCGTTGGGCCGTATTCATTCTCCTTATCTTACCTTCGTTTCGATCTGCAGGCGACAGCTGACTCCTGATCTTCACGAATTCAAGTTCCTCCTCTCGCTCCCTTTTATTTTTCGTGGGCCAGGTGTGCTTATATTTACTAAGAGTTAGTTGCAATACCAGAAATTGATGAATTCCCCTTGAATTTTGTATTCTACCAAGTTCAAACAGGTCCTGGTAAGGACCTATGAAGCTACTTTTTTCATTTTTCATTTTTTTTTTAATTATAGAAATGATTATAAAAAGTGTTCATGTTCCGTGTGTTATTTAGGGAAACACAGAATTTTTGATTTTGTTACATATATGACAGGATCAAATGATTTCGTAGGTTCTTCATCAAAACAAATATACTGATTCTTCTTCGTTACTTCTAATCTTGTATCCTGCATTTTGATTAAAATATGTGACTATAAGATGAGTGGCTTGGGGTCGTCCTTTATGAAATATCCTCTTGAAATATACTTCTCGTTTTTGTTCAGCAGCATCCCCAACTCCTTCATTTCTTGTCTTCTTTCTAATTCGCAAATTAACTGAAACGTTCTGTCCAGAGTCTCCTTTTGTGAAGCGGGGTTAAATGAGATATCATTTACCTACTCATACAAAAAGACATAAATAAATTGAAAAACGAAAAAGAAAATAGAATGCAAAAAAGCAGCATTTCTGATGAGATAGATGATGATGGACCAGGGAAAAGTTGTTGCACTGGGAAGATGCCAATAAAATAATTAACACTACCACAAACCCATTTCACCCAGCTATTCACTTAATTGTTTACTAATGGATAAAAGAGTTCTGCAGAAAAATAAAAAAACAACACACAACATTCAAATAAATCGCAAGAAAAGCGGCAGAATATTTGAGTAAAGTCGAGAAAATGAAGTGAACGTCACTCACACATTCCGAAAGTTTGCCTCGTCAAAGGATTATCAAACAGCAGCGACGGCTGCAAGGTAAAGGGGTCTTACCTTTTCTGCACCTAAGAGTATTCCTAAGAGCTCCGTGCAGCGGAAATGAGGGGAATCTTTTGGTTGGGAAACGAGGGGAATTCCTTTAGTCGTTTCTCTTTTCGTTTCAACGAAAATTTTTAACAGTCTGTTTCTTTTCTGCTTTCAGATTTATACGATGGAAGGGGGAATGCAATGATACTTTGTTAGAGCAAAGAATACCGAAGGGAAGAAGTTGCAGCAGTGCAGTGCCGCGAGAACCAGAAGAACGGCAGAAACGACAGTAAACATATATTTCTAACTTGAATTTCGAAGTGAGACAGAGAAAAGAAACATGCACGTGTAGAGTGACAACGGGACAACAAATGCATTAAATCGGAGAAAACTTGAAGTAACGGGGAAATTCTTCTTTTTTTTTTCTTTTTTTTTGTAAAAAAGGAGAGACCTTTTTCGCCGCCGAAGGAGAAATACTTTGTTTTATTGAGAAGCATACCAACACTTGGCTGCTGGTTTATCGTCGAATTGGAAAAAGGAAAAACAGCCACAGCAGATTTGGCACAAGCAGAAAACAGTAGATTTGACAGTAATAGCCGGCCACCGGAAGTTGTATCTTTTATGTGGGAGCAGTGGAAACAGTGGAAACAGGTAGGAGGTCCACTGCAAAGTAGTGTAAAAATAATAAAAGAAAAACGACTAAGATTGAATACAGAGCAGAACAACGGAGGAGAGCAACGTTCACGCGGGAGATTCGATCTCCCCACCAACGATCCTAGTGGTCTTTAGGCCAATAAAATTGTTGTTCATCTTATGATGTCATCAGAAGAGGACACAGACTGTTTTGGGTTGTACGGTGATAAGCTTTTAAAGAAAAATAAACGTACCAGACAGCGCGTAGACGCGGGTGAGCCAAGAAATAGTTATTCGTCGATACCAAATTTCAGTTCACGACCATCATTCATGAGTAGTGGTGGTATTTACGGGGCGCTTTTGAGCCAAAGCCAACAGCACTTTGGTCTGTTCGGGCCAAACGGTTTCGGATCAGCCAAAATGTTAAATGAACTTTTCGGGCGACAAGTGAAACAAGCACAAGATGCAAGTGGACCGCCGGATAGCATGATCGCAATGGAATCAGCATCGAGCACGGATTGCGGGATCGGTTTAAGTGGATCGAATAAGCACAGTGGCGGGTTTGATTCAGCATCTTCAAATAATTCTTCACCAATCATAAGACGCACAAGCAGCAGTGGTGTGGATACCGATGGAGGAGGCGGTGGTGCCGACGGGTGCACACCTCCAGCACAGCGTGATCGTGATCGGGAACGTTGCGATCAACAGCAGCAGCAAAATGATCTTGCGCATCACATGTTGCGAAATATTCTTCAAGGGAAGAAGGAATTGATGGCACTCGATCACGAACTTCGGGCAGTGTCAGCCAACCACCATAATGGTGGGAATAGCAATATTTGTGATAGGTCGTCGTCACCCGACAACAACAATAGCATTAGTAAAAACAATAATAATAATAATAACAATAACAGTAACGTGAATAATAACTGTGTAATGTCTGGCAGCGGTGTCAGTAGTTGTCTTCAAGATGTCAAAAGTGAGCATAGTAACAGTTGCAATAATGCAGGAAGTGCTGGAAATAGTGATCGCTGTGACCGTAGCAGTTTAAGCAGCAGCAATGCAAGTGGTGCAGCGAACAATAGTAACAGTTGCGGTGGTAGTGGTGGAAAAATATTAGCGCAGAAAAACGATCAAGTTCCTCTGACGATCAAAGATGCAATCGACGATCAATCGGACAGTGAGAACGACCTGGTAAATAATGCAGGTGGTGGTGTTACAAAAAAGGAGCCAAACGCAACGGCAGATGATCTGCTGGATGATGAAATGATGGGAATCAATTCTAGATCTGATCTTGAATCCCTTGGCTCACCAGGTTCAGACGATAACGATGTTATGGAAGCTAAGGATGAGCTGGAAGCTGAACTAGAAAAGGATCTTGCTGCAAGCAATTCACATGGACAAAATACAATTAAACAGGAGCCTGTAGCCCTGGACATGAAGAGGGCAAGAGTGGAAAACATTGTTTCAACAATGCGATCGAGCCCATCTTCACTTACGGTTCAACCACAGGTAAATGGATGTAAAAAGCGGAAATTGTATCAACCTCAGCAGCATGATAACAGTGCAGCAGAAAGATATGCAGCAGTGGCTGCAGGACTCAATCTTGGTTTGAATATCCAAAGTCTAATGCTCGAGGAAGAAGATGAAGATGAGATTGAATCTCCGCAAATTCAACAAAAAAGAGTGGAGAAAAATGCATTGAAATCACAACTTCGTTCAATGCAGGAACAGTTAGCAGAAATGCAGCAGAAATATGTGCAATTATGTTCTAGAATGGAACAAGAATCTGAGTGTCAAGAAATTGATGATACAGCCAGTGACAGTATAGAACAGGATGACAATACCGAATCACCGATTGTCGACAAACCTCAACGTACACGATCACCTGTTGTCTCGCCACTAAAGGAATTGAATTCGAAAACGGCAAACACAGCGAACACACCTCATATGCTGTCGCAAATGATGAGCAAAATGATGTCCTCTAAACTTCACAATCCCCTTTCAACACACGCACATTTGCAACAACCGTTCAATGGAACTCATCCTTTATTACAACACATGCAGCACGGAGTTGTTCCTAATGAACACTCAGTACAAAACCCTCATCTGCCCCCTCATCATGCTATCAGTAATGCCGCTGCAATGTATTTAGGTCAAAAGTTCTTTTTAGAACAAGAACAAGCTAGAATGGCGAAGGAGGTTGCCGAACATCACGAGAGACAGCAGCAACAACAACATCAACAGCAGCAGCAACAACAGCAGCAGCAACAACAACAACAACAGCAGCAACACCAACAACAACAACAGCAGCAGCAGCATCAACACCACCTGCAACCTCAACAGCATCCGCCACAACAGCAACAATCTCAACAATCCTTAAATAGTCAACATTCCAATCAGGGCAGCAGTAGCAGCAGCAACCATCATCATCAGCAGACCCCTGTGCAATCGCAAATACATCAACCGCCCCCGCAGTCACAGTCACAAGGCCACAGTCAACCGCCGCCGAAAATGTCCTCTATGCAAACAGATATTTCGGAAAAGTTTAATATAATTCGATCAAACACAAGTTCCATTGGTCCAATGTCAGGGTCGGACCTGGAAGGGCTGGCAGATATTTTGAAATCAGAAATCACAGCATCGTTATCAACCTTGGTCGATTCAATCGTGACGCGATTTGTCCACCAACGCAGGTACTACGGAAAACAATCTGAGGCGGCGGCAGCCGCTGCAGACCAATTAAATAAAGATTTGCTAATGGCATCCCAGTTACTGGATCGGAAATCGCCAAGGACAAAAGTTTCGGAACGGTCACAAATACCCGGAACAAATCAAACAGGTAATGGTCCTGTAGTTAATACCACTAACAGTCAATCATCAAATAGTAATAGTATTAATAATTGTCATCAACCTAATTCAATGATATCAAATCAGGGCAATGGCCCTCGAATGAACGGCAGCGCTTTTCCCACAATGGGATTATCGATGCACGTTAATGGTCCACCACAGGCTCAAGATAATAATAATAGTAATAGCATAAGTTCATTAAGCATTCCACCTCATGTCCGCCCTTCGCCGTCAGCGGCTATGTTTCAGGCACCCAAACCACCTCAAGGAATGAATCCAGTTGCAGCAGCGGCACTCTACAATTCAATGAACGCTTTGAGCGGCCACGCAAACCCAGTCAACCCGTTCTGCATGCCAGAGCCGCGCGATCAAAATCACCAGGAGCAAAACGAGGCTTTGAGTCTGGTAGTGACGCCCAAGAAAAAGCGGCACAAAGTAACCGATACCCGCATAACACCGAGAACAGTTAGCAGAATTCTAGCACAGGACGGAATTGGTCCGCCAACCAGTCAAATGGAATCGGGGAGCCAGAATACCGCCAGCCACAAGTTCAGTAATCCTCCAGTTAGCAATGGCCCAGCACCGACATCCAGCACACCATCGGAGAGTCCATCACCTCGATCTAGCTACCACCCACCACCACCTCCACCCTCGATGATGCCAGTTTCGCTACCGACATCGGTTGCCATACCAAATCCTTCGCTGCACGAGTCTCAAGTATTTTCCCCGTACAGTCCGTTTTTCAATCCGCACGGCCCTCATGGACCCCACGGCCCGCACCCTCAACAGCCATCGCAACTGCACCACATGCAGATATCATCAAGTCCGCCAGGACTTGGAGGTATGATGGATTCCCGGGACTCACCACCTCTACCTCATCCGCCAACTATGCTGCATCCAGCACTCCTTGCGGCCGCGCATCACGGCAGCTCCCCGGACTATGGCCATCTTCGCGCCGCGATGGATGCCAATGATCGCAACTCGGACTGCAACTCTGCCGACATATCGTTTGATGGGATTCAACCTACTATATCCTTTTCAAACAGACAACTTCAAAAGTACGCTAAATTTTGCAAAAATTTTATTTATATAGCATTTAATTGCAGTGCCATTACAAAGCAAAGTTTCCTCATGTCCGTCACCCACGTTTTCTTCCCCTTGCCAAATTGTAAAGTTCTTTTTGCAAAAGAAGAACAGCGATTCGATTGCTCATTGTCACTTAATCGTCTTACCTAAAACGACAATCAAGCCCGCTTGGCACCACCCCCCCTTTCATTTGATTTACTTATTTATTTCTGTCATTTGACCTCCTCATTTCAACTCCCAGAAGCCACGAGTTCTCGTCTATCATTTTTCTCTCCTCCTTAATCGCCCAGGAAAGACTCTTTCACTTGTAAAGTTTCCGTCCTGGAGATTTATTGCAACCTAATAAAATATCTTTGTTTAAAGAATCCGGAAAAGTGTCTACAGTTCTTAGTCGAGAATTAAAATGCCATTCTTTTTAAATCGGACATTTTCCTTCCAGTAGTTTGCCCCCCCCCCCCCCCCCACACCAACCATTCCCCTCCCATCTCCACGTAACTCTCCAATTGCAATCCCTCCCCAAATGCATTTTAATGGAACAAAATACGATAATTTAGCTCACTAATTCAAACATTATTTAATACATTTTTTGAATCTTTCTCAAAATGACCACAGTCAACAATTGATTTCCTTAACTCCGTTGCACTCGTCAACTCTGACCCCTATGCATCTGAGGAAAGCCAAGCTGATGTTCTTCTGGGTAAGATATCCAAGTTCAGCCGTGCTGAAAATGTATTTTCCGGACATAAAGTTCAACAAAAACAACACAGCGCAACTAGTGAAATGGTTCTCCAACTTTAGGTAAGTTGTTTTTTGTATTTCCCCTCTAATTTACATATTGTATGACAAAAATATTATACCGCACAATATAGAATTAGGCTTACATATTGTATGACAAAAATATTATACCGCACAATATAGAATTAGGCTTGTAATGCGAACAAAAAAAAAAAAAAAGAAACAAAAAAATAAATACCATAGGAAAGGAGTAGTGTAAAATTGCCCAGTAGTATACCTCTTCTCTATTAGCCAAGCGCGCTCCACAGACGAATATTCCGTGAAGGAATAAACATTAGTTGCTGCTTTATCAGAACATATCAATCTTTATTACTCGGAAATCATTACACTTGTGACATGTGTTGCGTGAGTAATCCCCGTAGTATTTATGTATCGTTCTCCGCCCCTTCTCTGTCCTTCAGCAGAAAACGAATGCACTCCTTTAAGGAACTAAATGTTTCCGGCGCCATTGTCATTACAGCGAGTGGTCATCACACACTCGCTCTTAGAATCAATAACATTGATCCTGTTGCTGCAAATTGTTTAGTTGAAAGGATTCAAATGTTTTTCAGTCAATTTCGCATAATAATAAATATTGTTGTTCAAGATGCAATCCAAATCATGATTTCATTTAGAACTGGAAAAGCATAAGTATCAAAAATTGTGTACTGTAATCTAATCTGCATTTCTAATTTTCCCATTTTTTTTAATCATTTTATTATTGTTTATAAGCGCAGAAAATTGTCTATAAAATCTCCTTCGTGCTATTCGTCAATACAAAGTGATGCTACCTCGATGCCTTTAGAGTTTAGAACTTTGTAATTAACTTCAGCACTTGTATTCAAGGACTGTGATGATATTGCATTTTCGAGAATACTACGTATTAATTCGAACCCTTTTCCAGAGTCATCGAGAAATAGGAACAGTGTAAATAACGAGAGCAATCCGCTCAGCTAACAAGGTGTTACAGGCAACGGTCTTCTTCAGCTCCTTTCAAAAGTAAACTTTTCATTCACAAAAAAACTTTCCATCCGCACAATGCGATGCCAGTAAGCCAGAACACAGCTCCTTAAAGCTCCTTTTTTTTATTGCTGATCGAAAAGAAATAGAAACTAATTAAAATGCACTTCTTGTCAAACTCTTCAGTCACAGCACATAGAAAATCTATGGTCCGTGAAAGTGCTGCAAGTTCCGAATAATGAAAAAGCGCATCACAAGAAAACAATAATAGACAGAAATCTGCCAGCATTGAATTTTTATCCGAGTTTTAGGTTAAGGGGAAAGCCATAACTGAAAATCAAGTGAGGGTGATGAAGATGGTTTGCCTAGAATACGATAACTGCACACAGCATAAAAAAATCCTTAAAATGCTAATAATATAGTCTCTGGCAATAGCGCATGGGTGGAGCTAAAGTAGCACGGCATCGAACAGGAGAACGCCTTTTTGAAAATGCACTCGCTCAGAAATGGATACTGAGATGTGCAACGTGTCACCACATGTGAACACTTGCACCTATCGCAGCCTCTTCTGTTGCACCGTTTGTTTTCCTTTTCTGAGGATGATTACATATGTCAAGTAAGTTAATATATTGTCCGCTTCAGATAATTCTGATGATAGGCGCCTCTTTACTTGTGTACTCTTCCCTGCAGCCGCACATAATAACACCTTTTTCTTTTTGAGTTTTAAGGTGATGACGGCGAAACGTTCGCGCTGTCAGTGTCACACAAATGTACTCGCGAAAGTGCCAATTAAAATCATCGTCATTTCGCGCGGGTTTTGAAGATTCTTGGAAAACCTGGGAAACGAACTGATTTGTTTTCCATTTTTTTCAACTTGTCTCGCAATAGCACCCAAGCATTGATACTTTATGTTTTTAGGTTTTGAACCTAGTCGCAAGAATTGAATGGAAAGGATACTTACGCCTTTTTATATTGCACGAAAAGTGTCTCACTTGATTATCACTATTGGATGATTTCGTATAAAATATTTAATTGAGATTTGCGCAATCTTTCGCAAATGTTTCGCAACATTCAATTTAACCTCTCCTTGTAAAGTATAGTGCTAATTTAAAAAATATATGAATGGCAATAGAAATGCAAAAAATTTGTTTCCAGTAGGTATTCTGTTTTATTGTTGACAATTATTGACGAAGTGAGAAATCTCAGTCAATAAATTTTTCAAGTTTTCTAGATGTACCTAGAATGTACGGACCTACAAAAATTAATATTTTTTGTATTATGTGATTGTGTAGGTAAGAAAAAATCATATGAAATTCATTTGCCGTTGCTAAGTAATTACTAAAATGAATGGGGTTTTTGGAGTGGGACGATGACAAGTATATAAATTCGTAATTGCTCCAAATTGTCGAAAACTTAGATTCAAATTGTGGCATTGTTCCAAAACATCGAACTGAATTTTAAAAAAAATCACACAAGCACACATGTAAAATGTTAATGAAGGAAAATTTGCAATTAATGTTGTATTTCGCAGCTAACGGAAAATGTTGTTGTTGTTGATTTAGCCTTATTGCTATTTTTCTATGCCTTACATACACCTTTTGTTCTTCGTCTTTTGTAAACAAAATTAAAGCGTCAAAGAACATGAAAAGTGTTAGGAAAAGCTTTTTATATTTTTTATAGTGTTTAATCAAGTCATTTGCACTAATTAGGAAGTATAAAAATAGGAAAATATCAAGCATTTGAAATTACATGTTTATTGTAAAAGTAAAACAATTTCATTCGGTGTTTCCCGTTCCCTTCTCCATACGTGAGTAATCTGTCATCGCCGTCGCCCACACACTAATATTTGTAGTATATTTGCGAAAAAAAATCGTAAATCGTTTGTGAAGCATTTCGCGTTGTTCTCATCAAACCTCCAATGTCTCCACTTCTGCCCCCGGTTTACTTACCATATTGCCTTGTTCTTGCACATTACGCGCGCTTGGCTTGGCGAAGTAGTAAAATTCATGGCCGCAACGAACTTCGCCATCCTTGGCAAAGGACAATAAATTGCAGGTATGAAAACATGAAAACAGCAGCCCCGCACAAGTGATACACCAGAATCCAGATTTGGGGGATGGGATTGAATTAGATTGGTGGAAGTACAACTGAGCGACTTTTTCTAATTGTTATGTCACTTTGAGTCGGTTTGCGTTGCAGTTACCGTTTTGGAAGTGTATCCTTTGTACATATGCGAGCACATTTCACATACCCTTCTATCGAGCTCAGTTGAACAAGGGCTAGGATGCGACGTATAAGGACGATACCCTACTGGCAGAAGGAAGGACTCGCTTTTAGCTAACCTTAGCATCTGAACAACGGCCGTGGTAACGGTTACAGAAGTGGAAATCGCAATAAACAGCTGGAGGATCTGCGTATAAAGCTCAGAGGCCACTTACTTAATGCGGTAGCACGCCTTCAGGAAAAACAGCACCGTGCTTGCGGTTAATAAAAAACTTCACACCTAACAGAGAACCAATTACAAAAGCGACTAGGTGTGAAAGTGCATTCCTTTATTACGCTTGGCTTTCGTTTTGCATTTTTCCCCGTTGCACATTTTCATTGCTTTGGGTTAAATATTTTCTAAAGGCTCCTGCTTTCATTATATTCTTAATAAACCTCTTTTTCTTAATAAGCCATCTAGGTTACCTCTACTAAATCCCCGACACCTTTACTAACGTTTTAGAATTTTTACGATTATTATTTTTTTTTATCCTAATAGGTCGTCAAGTGAGGTAAAGTGAGCGAATTTCACTCGTTGAAGCAAAAAAGGAAAAAATTCTTGGGGTTAATTTTGTTTGAAACGCTTTAATACGTGAGCCTGACTTATTATTTTGCATTGTTTTTCAATAAGCGAACAAAAAGCTTAATTAAGAAAGAACGTTTTAATTAGTATTATTAGTCTGCGAATGTGCGTGTGTTAGTGCTTGGGTTTCCGGATGTGAAGAAACATAAAAGATAGCAATCCATTAGGAGACACTTGTTTTTTATTTTAAATGACTATTGTTGTTAATTTGCCAGTTTTCTTGGTTGTTAATTCAAGATCTTCACATCATTTAATTGTTCGTTATAAAATGAACCGAGAAATTTTCCAAAACATATATTTTTACCTTTTGTATTTATTAGAAATATATCAACATCATGGCGACATGAAAATGTGGATTTGATTTGTGGTCAAAGGCATACATCCGCATTCCGAATGCTATGATCATGAACATGAAATGTACTCCTTCCACTTGTCTACCCAATAAATATATTCTAATTTCATAATCAACCCATTTCTACACCTTATGGTACTTTCAACAATTTAGTTACGTGCATAATGCAAATGCAACAGATCTAAGCTGATTTGTACCAATTCCGAGTTCAATTGTTTTTGCATTTTAGTTGCATATAAATGCCGACACACATTACTGCAGGGCAAGGATGGGGGTAGGTTTGAGGTTATTCAAAACGACCATGTGCTGCCATATCATGTACTATAAATGAACCAGATTCACACATATCGTCCTGTAATAGAAAACGAAAGGCAAAATCCGAAGCATATGGTGCCAATTGTGCACCAGAGTGTTAGATATTATATTGATTGGCATAGACCTATTTACCATTTGTTTTCGTTCTAAGGTTAATAATGCAAATTTCGGGTACATTGACCCGAACGAGATTCACTTTCATTGCAAAGGACGTATCGATTCGAAATGGCTTAAACAATGTTTTCGTACTAAGAACATGGGGCCTTGTACACTTGTACAGTATACAATTTGCACAGGAAAATTGAATTCAATTAATATTCATCGATTGCAGCAATTCTAATTATTATTTTCCGTGAATGAATGCCATCAATAAATAAACGCCTTGAGATGACACATTTTCCTGTAATTTTAGGCTGCATACATGTAATACAACGTCGTCATATCTTTTTCTGGATTAATTCGAATGGAAAATGGGAAAAATCAGTTGTATAGCGCAAAGGATGAATACATGTAGCGCCCACGAACCTTTTCCTGCACCAAACACTGCTACTAGTGTCAAGATGATGATAGCAAACAAGCCGGAAAATAAAAGAAGAAACAAAATGTGAGAGGAAAATAGACAAATCCTCCCAAGGATATAGAAGAAGAGTTGGAAAATGCTTCCATCAAACAACAACAAAACATTAGCGATGATGATGACGACGATACTGAGGATGAGATGATTCCTCTACATTGGTACATCCCTACCCATGTGGGGGTGATATTTTCGCACTGGTGTACGTACACTTGTCTCTATATGACATTTCTGATTAAATGTGCAACTCGGCAATTTTCTTTACAATTGCACTGAAAAGATGATGTGTTTTCGCGCTTATAATCGCGCTAATACAGATTTCTCTCCCCTGCGCATACACGACATTATTATTATTATTATTTTTTTTTCCCTTTTTTTTTATTTTTCACAGCACATCAAGGATGAGAAATTGAAAAAAACGAAAAACTGACTTATTCCACAGTCTCTTGATGCTGCTTTTCTGGTTAGACCTTGACTGATTCCAGAGATTATGCCTGTGCCTATTTCCTTCCTCTGCCTTCCGGATTGTGGGGCGGAGTGGGGTTGGGTGGTGGATAATGCAAGTAGCAGCAAGTGAAGCAAGCACAAGTAAAGTACTTCTCCCATAGTTGTGTGACCAAATCCACTTCCACTGCATGTGTCAGATCCCATGAAAAAGTCGAATATCTCAGTGAGTAATACTGGGATATTCCTTTTATTCCCGGATGATAGTGTTATTGCCACCAGCTACCATTGATATCGATGTCATATTCACTCAACGGGTTTTTCTTTTTCTTTTTTTATTGTTTGAGTAATTTGTAAGATTGGTTCCCGGAAAACATGCAAAAACGAGAGTTGAACTAAAAACTGCCTGGGGACAGAACTCGGATATATGAAGGCGAATTCACAACGGAATATCCAGATGTTTGGTGCATTATGACAAAAAAAAAGCAGTTGCAGTAGAAATTATAGGAGTTTGTTATCACTTCTGATGCTGATTGTCTCTCATTTAGAGAAAAAGTTACCCTGGGAACAATAAGACGTGAATGAGAATGGATGGAAAGTTAATGGTGGCTTCATGGAAAGCTCTTCTACATGATGATTATATGTGTCGCAAAAATAATAGATGATTAGCGTCTAATAACGATTTCTCTTCTAGAACGCAATAATCGGGAGATATTGCTTTATTTGTCGACATTTTGTGATAGCGATTTCCCAATATTGGAATTTGTCGTGATCGCACTGAGTTTCGCGATGAAAACTGGTTAACAGTTAATCAATAATACTTTTTTCCAACAATTTGAATGTCTTCAGTACTTCGAAAAGTTTTAAAAAATTCATTTTGCAAGTCAAAAGTATAAGGCTTGAAGTTATAAGAAACTGCTTTTTACTATTTTAATCGCCGAAATACAAATAAGGATGATTCATAACAAAAAAACTAAATAAGTACTTTAAAAAGATATTTTTTTTCTCCAAAGTCATTTACAGAAATTCTATTCAGAATTCTTAGCGTACTTCACTTTGGTTTGCGTTAGCGAAGCACAACGTCTTTTGGTATATGTATAAACCTTCACCTCCTTCCTCTACTCATTAGTTGATTTACAGAATTCTCGCCAAGAGCTGGCAAGGGTTAAAAAGGATTTCATTAAAAAGATTTTACTTAGGCTGCACCAGCAGCACCATAATCAAAAACTGTTCTTTTTAGCATCGTTTTGAAATAATCTTTTTCTTGTTCCTCATAACTCGCTCGTTATGAATTGGACGACACCGAAAAGAGGGCAAGTCTTAATGAAAAGCCATCATCATCATCATCACCACCGTCGAGACTATCCAAGCAGCAGGGCCACCACCACCCCCCATTAGAAGGTTGCAACTAACTTAGGATGGTAATCTTGTTCTTAATGCGATGCTAAACGACGTTCTTCATGCAAACAGTTTAAAAGTATGCTAACGCTTAAGAAGGCGCAAGGACGAAGGATATGTGCCGTTATTGAATGCCACCTGAGGAAGAACGAATTACAGATTATATGTGTCAGAATGATGGAGAGTAGATCATGCTCGAAATTCTTTCTTCTAGATATAATCAAGAACATACAAAGTGTAAATACTTTGTACTTAGCAATCTCCACAAGTTACACTCAGGACGAGAGGGGGAAACCAATGCGAATGAGGACTCGCCGCAAACTCCTAAAGGAGTCGCTAGATTCACTTCAAGCCTAGAGCATTCTTTGCATATTCCTCAATTAACATACTTTCACACACCAGCAGCATCGCCGTAAACACTTGGCTGCCTTAGCCCCATAATGCACGGCCCCAACCCCCACCCCAGCTCGAACTGGGGTTATGTTTTTATTTAGTATTCTTCAAACTAGTCTTTTCACTTCACTTAAGTTGAGTGCTCAGTTTAGTGCTAAAACACCCACTATAGAGGCGAATAAGAGCACTTTTCACACTTTTCATTTTCCTCTCTTTATGGATAAAGGCAGCAGCGATGAATGTCACATGCAACACATGTTGGTTGCTCGACGGCTGGAGCAGTGGGTGTGGGCTGCCCCACGCCAGCTACCCCAGTTGACGCTTGCATCCGGGGGAGTTCTCCACATTAGAGGGTATAATAATGTCCCACTATAACTTGATGGCGCCCAAAGCACCGCTTCAGGCATTCGTATTCTTTTCCAGTTTCCCCATTATATTATCTTATATTTATGCAATTTGGTGATGCCAGGCAGAGGTCTTCTTCATCTTTCGGTTTTATCTGGTACATTCTTCACCTCTCCATTCCTTCCACTTCGTTAACTTTGTATGCCTTAAAAAATAGGCCCTAATTCTCGCATGAGGATAATGATAGGGGGTGGCTATAACGATGTACTACAGCGTTGTAGTTGATAAAGGATACAGCAATGTCATGAGACTTGGAAACAAAAAAAAAAGAAAAAAGATGAGTGCTCTGGATGGGAATAGGAGACTTTGCCACATGTAGGTGAGAGGATGTGGGAATGCAATACTGATGCAGGAGCACCAGCAGCGCCAGCAATTGCATGTTATATATCCACATTATGCACGAGAACAGAACTGAACAGAATAAGTCGAGTAGTCCCTCCTGTATAAAGATGAGGAACTATTTAAGAAAACAAATATTTAACCCTCTTCCATTGTTGCAGACGCTATAATAGCGCTTTTTCTCCGCCTATCCGACAAGCTTGTACTGAAGACAGAGAAAGGGCTGTGGAAAAAATGACTCAAAGAGTGTTTAATTTTGTGTTTAACTGCTTTATTGGATCAATGACGTAATTAATGGATGCATGGATGGTTGCTTGTATTTATGTGGTTGGCTTGTTGAATGGTTTTTAGGTAGATAGAGGATAATGAACGATGTGAGATATTCTGGATAATTTTATATGAATGAGAGCTTTTAATAAATCAGTTATGAGACTCGTTTACCTATAGAAGTAGATCTATAATCCTTTTGAACTGCGGTAATTTGTAATTAAAAGAGATTTGTCAAACGAAAGAAGTTTTTATCAGTGTACAGTGTACACTGTACATGTTTCTCCGACCAAACATTGCCCATTACAGGATCTGGGTTTTCTTCCAAAAAATTTAAAATATACTATTAATACATTAAGCAGAACACTGATATGTTGTATAATCGCTAAATCCTTTACGAAATTTTAATATACTAGGCATTTACAATATATATTTGAAACGCAATAATGAAAAATATTATATCCTTACTGCGTTCTAATGTTGATATGACTTTAAACTACAACAGAACTTATTTATTTTATTTCAGGGAATTTTATTACATACAAATGGAAAAATATGCAAGACAAGCCATTACTGAAGGCGTGAAAAACGCAGATGATCTTCACGTGAGCGGGGATAGTGAATTATATCGTGTGCTAAATTTACATTACAACCGGAACAATCACATTGAGGTATGCAGAAATCAGGTGCGCGCCATAATATAACGACACCAATTAAATATCATTTTTGTATATCAGTATTCACAACATACTTTTAATCATTATTATCAGTTTATAGAAAACTAATTATTTGAAAATCACACTTTACACTTAATTAAATAACAACATGAATTAATTTTAGTTCACATTTTAATTTTTATTCTTATTAACTCGTTCATTGAATTTGTTTTGTTTTACAGGTTCCTCCGAATTTCCGTTATGTTATTGAACAAACATTGCGGGAGTTTTTCAGAGCTATACAAAGTGGTAAAGATACAGAGCAATCATGGAAGAAATCTATATATAAGATAATATCGCGATTAGATGATCCTGTACCAGAATACTTTAAATCACCAAACTTTTTGGAACAGTTGGAGTAGATTATTATTAAAATTTTATGATTAAAAGGAGAAAATAACAGAACAAATCTCTTGAAAGTAAATATAAACCTTTTAGGTTCTTATTTAAAGGAGAAAGGAAAGAAGTCCAGATGATAAATTTTTAGACAAAAATGAATTAATGAAATTTAAACCAAATTACATTTATATTTAAAAATGAAAAAAAAATAATGAAAAAATTTTAAACAAAAAAGAAATATTAAATTTTAAGAAAAAATTTAACAACATTTGTGGTTCCTATAATGTAGTGTGCTTACGTCCAAAAAAAAAAAAAAAAAAAAAAAAAATAAGAAAAACTGTAAAAAGAAAAATTAAAAAAATTAAAGAAAGTTTAATGAAGATGAAAAAATATAAAGCGACTGCAATTTATTGACGATATACTCGCGTTTAGGCCTTCATTTCAAAAATTAAATTAAAAAAAAATTCAAAAAGAGAACTTTAAACTAACGAATTAACTTAATGAATAAAAAAAAATCTTTAGGAAATGTTTTGCTAAAAAGAAAATTACTTGAAATTTAACACACACAAAAGTGAACAAAATTTACACACAAGTCGTCAGGATAAATGCAATTAAAAAATATGGCAAATCAAGTCTTAACTTTTAATTTACAGAAAAGGAACACGTAATACTATATCTTAAGCATTCATGCTTAATTACTGAGAACAACAATTTTGGTTTTAATTTAAATCAATATTATTATTTCCTTTTCTCCGAATTAATTAAATAAAATATCAAAAGCCGATAAAATAGGATCATCATAAATTTTGCGATTTTATAATAAAAATATGGCTGACTAAATAACTAGAAAATTTCCAACAAGTTTAGCTCTAAAACATTTTTGTTTACGGTTTAGAAGAGGACTTCACACTATAAAAAAAAATAAATTCATTAAAGTGGAAAACTAATCGCTATATTAAAATAAAAACAGATCCGTATATCTAAAGTGTAAACTGTATTGCAGCAGCGAGTAACAATTAAATTTACAATTTGAGTTTTCATAATGAATTCGATGAAAAGTAGTGAAACAAAACACTGCTATTCATTAAATAGGTTAACATGTTATTTTGCAATTTGTTGCTGGAATTCTATTCACATCTCAAAGAAATACAAAACAACAGTAAAAATCTATTAAATAATTGAAACTGAAATGAAAATTAAATCTTAACTGATCAGAAAATCATATCCCAATTTCTATATGGTAATAATTAATTATGAAATCAGGGCAAGATGCTTCGAAACGAAAATAAGAAATTGATATATATCTGATGTCTAACCGATTTTATTTTCCAAAACTATTGTAAAAAACTTAAGAAGAAGAACTTCAATATTGTATGTAGATAGATTTAATGTAGATTTTTTAAAATTTATTTTCCCAATGGGATCTTATATTCACCCTAAATTTGTATGTGTTACAATAAAATATATTCATTCGGCTATTTGTGTATGCAGCAAAAACATTTGCCTAAGTTCTTCTAAATGTAAATAGTTATTATAACGCTTGTTATTTTTTTATAAGAACAATTTCTACCAGAACGGCAGAACCAAAATGAATTCATACACTCCTAATGACAGACGGTATAAATATACAACCAAAAACTGGTATCAATGTTTATACAACTCTATTAGTGCGTAAATTTGTATGAATAGCAGCATTATTAATCGGAATATACAGACACATTTTTATTATTATTATTATTATTATTATTTTTACTTTTAATTGTGTTAATTGTGACACAAAATGAAACCAAAGTTGAAAAATGCACAATTGAATTTGCTAGTCTTTTTTTCTTTTTTAATAAAATTCACACACTAAGTTTTTAATCTGAATAAGATTTTAACTATAATGTCATTTAATTTAGTTCTTAAACATAACAATTCATTTATGCAAAATAATTATCTATTAATTTTTATAGAACTGTATATATTTCCATGTATATGAAATATATTAAAGAAATTAGTAAAAAATACTTAAATTTATTTTTATTTTAATTGAAACCAACAATTTGAATTTAATATAATACACTTCTTAGTCTACTTATAAAATTGTTTCAAATTTTACAACATGCCTTTTTTTATTTTAAAAAGCCGAAACTAATTCCTAGGATCCTTTTTTTTAGAAGATCAGTTGAAAAAATTATGAATTTAATTTATAATGCTTTAAGCATATATTCTTTCTCCCTGACGTCTATTCTGCAACAACCAATAATAGACATTCTCATTTCAGCCATATTCGTATTTTTGAGTTTTACATTCAAATCCATCTGCGAATTATATCAATTTTCAAAGAAGCAAATATTTTTCTAATATTAAAGTAATTCCTCTACGTTGATACAATATTTGCATTAGTCATATTAATTTTATTGCCTTTTCAAAGTTGTTTTTAGTGTATAAAGTTGTACTAAAACTTCCTAATTACATTTTTCATCTAAACAAATGATAATTGAATTTTTTTTTATTTATCAGTATATTTTTACAAATGTACATTATGTTCTTTTTCCTTTTTATCTATTTTGTTGGTTTCGATCATAAACAATAATAAGGCAAACATTTTTTTAAAACATTGAAGATTGAATGTATTGTTCTGATTTATTTATGAACCAATTAAAATGTTTCTTTTATTTCATTGAAAATCATTTACGAAATATTCCAGTAAAATAATGTTATACGCAATGTTCACATCTGATTATGAATAATTTTTCAATAACTGCGAGTTTTAGACAAAACTCCCAAAACGGAACCTAATATTTTATCCATATATTACAAGTACTTTCATAGAAATTTCAAAGAAATCAAAAAAATATGAATAATTGTATTAATAACGACTCTAATTTCACAGTAATGAACCCGACAATAGCGATGCAGTTTACACAATATTAACGAAACCTTATAAAATCAATAGCCACAATATTAAAAAGCCATACCATACTTTGTAACAGATTACCGAATCAATTTGACTGGAGAAAACTAACTATAACCATAATATGCCAAATATATTAATGCTATAAAATTACTGACCCAAAAACGTCAATAGGTTTAAAACCGAGCACACAAGCAATAGAAAAAATAAAAATACACATTCAGTAACTATAAAACAAGTGACACCAGAATTACCAGAATTATATCCTTAATTGAAAAGTTTACTCTACAAAAAAGGGTATGTTTCATTTTTAAAAGTAAATAATCAAATCAACAGCAAAAAATGAATTAACAGAAAACAAAAAAGCAAAACAATAACACTTAAAGAAAAACGTGACACCGTAACTCATTATAACTTGCAGAAAAATATGGAAATGCTTCATATATTTACGTTTAAGTAAACACAAAAGCAGTTAATGGAAGTTCTCCACAAATAAAAAATGTCACAAAATACCTTACTGCATTTTGCAACTGTGAATGTAATTTGTAATTCCAGCACTACACTAAACTGAAATTTTTAAATGGAAATTGTAAACAGTTGACAAAGGAAGCATAATAAAACTTACTATATTTTTAAGAGTTAGCTGTATTTGTACAGACGAAGAGTTGTATAAAATTAAAAGTATCACAGTAAACTTAGGCACAATTGCATCTTAAACTTTCATTTCCTTTTTGAAACTGGCCAGCGATATTCAAATGCTTACATATTACTAAGTAAAAATAGTGAAACCTAAAGCAGTAAAGCATACGCAAAGGTCGACAATATTACATCGATCAAAATATATATGTATATCACAAAACAGGAAACATTTGTTTGGCGAAATATTTATCGGCATACAAAATCACTTCAACATAGGTATCAAGTTATTGTGAAAAAACAATTTCTTTTTCAACAAAGCAATAGTTATTTAAAAAATAATAAACGAAAAAACCTACAACCTGTGACTTGAATTCACTTTAAACATCCTTAGTTCTAAACATCTGATCACAAAAATAAAAATATACAAGGCAAAATAAATAAAATTGACATAAATCAAATAAATTTACCGTTTCAAAAATAATGTATTTCTTATATTCAATAAATAATTGCGTTTTTTTAGTAGCACGATTGCCCTAATTTTTTAATACAGTTTTTATAAGAAGAATTTTTATCACTTATTTGTCACATTAAACATGTTTTCGTTACAATAGGATATTACTATGGGAATCGGTAATATGAAAATGTTTCAGTTATTTCAATCGCAATCGGAGTTCAATAATCGAATGTTCACCATCTTAAGTTCAAATATTTGTTAAAACAAAATTGCACAAATCTGAGATCAAATTATACGTTTAGGGCTCCAAAATTCAAAATTCTTGATATATGTATATCAAATTGAAACTACCAGAACATGACCAAAATAAACCTCTCTTTAAAACTCAATTTATAACGGAATTAAGCCACAATTACAAGTAATGACATCCAAGATGAAGAAGCAACTTCGGCAAGTGATCAAAAACACGCAAAAGGATCTGCAAAATGTCCTTTTATATAGAAAATTTTGTAGGTACATCAATTTAAAAGAAAGTCGAAGCAATCGTCAAAAAGAAGCACATAAGTGACAATATAGAGTAACTGCAACAATTTCCTTTTGTTATATTTTTCATTATTCACTATTGATATATTATGTATGTTTATTTTTTGAAGAATAAAAAAAAACAATAGTACGTATATTAATCGACATAAGCCAGTTCATTTGCAATAGTTGAGTGTCTTTCAAATGTTACTAAAACAAATTTGAAAACATTCGAAAAATAACCGGGATAATTTATAGTACAACATAAATACCAAATATTTAATAAACAATTTATATTTTTATACAGAGATACAGAAAGCAACTAATTATATTGAAAGTGGGATCATTTAACCACAAAATAAGATTTTAAAAAAAATGATAAAAACGAATCATTAAGTGTACCTAACTAAATGTTTATAAAATAAAGAAAACAAATTAAAAGTAAAACAGCAACACTGGAGACATATCCTTCGGCAATGAGGAGTATTAAGAGCATAAACACCTGCTAACACAACACATTCACTTAACAGACTACTAAAAATATGGAAGCTAAACAAAACAAGCTTTTACGAAAAGATTTGGGTCTTTTGGAGGAAATTTATACGGTAAACTAACTGTTACCAGACACAAATATTTACAAACAAATATTAACATATTTAATGTAGGGGAAGAATATATCTGTACAATAAGTGATAAAAAAAGTTTATTTCCGTTTTGTCAGATTTCTCAATTTTTGCATATAAAAATATTGCGAAGTGTTACGATTTTCTAAATTTGTTGGCTATTTGCAAAATTAAATGTTTGATGAAAGTCGTTAATAAAAAACCCAATAACATTGTTTGCATTATTTGTTCGTTAATTTACTCCATCAATAAACCAAAGAATTTAAACAAAAACTGAAACTTTCTTATAATTACAAAATCTTTAAGCCAAAATAACCAATTCAAGTTCAGATATTTTGTCGTTGTTTTTACTGATATCTAAACTACATATAAGAAAATCTTAATGGGTTTATTTTTCCTTTGGCAAACGATAAAACAACGGCATCTTAGATATTATTTGCAACGATTGCAATTGATTTCAAATAAATTTAGAAAATCGCAAAAAAAGACGCAACAAAAATTGTAAATGATTGATGATGAAAAAATCCAAAGAATTCAAATTTTAATTACAATAGCTAATCGAAAATACCATAATGATTAATGATAATAAACAAACTTTTATTAGAACAAAAAAAGAGACTGCAATGAAATGTGATCAGATATTTATTATTACATTTATGTATAAAAACCATTAGAATTAAAATAAAACACCCTTAAAATCCATACAGTTAGTAATAGAGCGGATATTGAAAGAGGAAAATTTTCATAATATCACTTCTGATTGATGTAAATATAATTCAAAAAATGAGGAAAAATACTGCAAAAATTTAAATGTTATCTACGAATATCCGCAGTGATAAATGTTCACTACTTAATTGAAAAACCCACACACAGAAACAGATCCTCGTTAGAAAATATAAAAATGAGAAAAAAGTGTGTGAAAATACAATTTTTTAAAGTTATATATTAACTATTTTTTACTAAAAAAAAAAGGAAACTATATATACAGAAATTAAAGAACATATATACACAAGGAATAAATGAAAGTACGCTATATATTATATTATTATACACTTGTAATATATTTTACAATAGAAACGAATCTTGCAATTCCTTTTGTTTTGCAAGATTTAAGAAAATCAGGAATTATTTACTTGTTAAGCCAGATCATTTGCAATAGTACGAAAATGGATGCTTCTCTTCCTCACAAGTTATTTTGAAGTAATAATTGTCAAAAATATTAAACAACTGAAATCCTTGTAAAATATTAATGAATGCAGGAAGAAAAGCACTCATTAAGATATCCAGGGTGAAATGGGAAATTGTTGAGATTTCTGAAATTTTGTAATTCTTTTATATATACTTTCAACTATTTCTCATTTCAATGTTATCACAAAATATCATCCTAATTTGAATAAAATAAATAAATTCATTTGATTTCGTTGATACAGAAATATGGTTTCATGAATTACTGTTAATACAAAATGATTCGTTTCTGTTCATATTATAAACAAATTAATTCAAATTTCACGGAGTTTGAAAACATATGTTTCCCGATCTAATCAAAAAAACTATCCGCTCTAAATACGTCACACGGACGTTTTTAAAGCAACCATCTAATCACTTATTTTAAACATTTTTTCAACAACATTATCAGAATTATGTTCGATTTTATTCTTTTAAGTTTCCTCGCAAAACAATTGACATTTAAGAATAATTTAATTTTATTTTCCAGTATATAGAGTAAATTGTTTTAAAGTAACAAAGACATTTTAGTTTGAACAATAGTGCCAGAAATATTTTTATAAAAATAATTAAAACAAATAAATAACTTAATAGATAAAAAGTAAAGTCACATGGAAAAGTTATTTGTAAAAACACAGTAATTAAAATGACAAAACATAGACTTAATTTCTGTTCATTAAGCTAAAAATAAAATTAAAAAACGAAAATAGTCAAAATATATTCAAGATACATTTGCTGTTGACAAAGTAATGGAAAAACTTCGTCAATAGCAACAAAGCATTTGAAATATCGGCGCAATTAGCATTGCAAAAAGCAAAATACAACCAAAGACAGCTGGGGATGGTCAGTTTCAAAAGTAACTCATCAAAACCTTTAGAAAGTAACGGTAAAAACTGCAGCCGCTGCCGACAATGAAAAGGCCAGTGACCTGCAGAAAGATGGAACCGAAACTTTATGACATGTATTTAATGTAAAATTTTAGATACTTTAATTAAGAGTGAATATAAGCATTAAAATAGTGAATATTGAAGCAGTAGTAATAAGTAAAATTAACGCAATTTAATGAAATGAGGACAATTAAGCAAGCTTGCATTCAAGGCAACATCAACAAATACCAAAAGCAAAGCTATGTATTGTGAAAAAATATTGGAAAACTTTCAACACAATTTTAATAAAATTAAATGTCCACACTTACTCCCACAGTTTTGTTCTTATTTAAAAAACAGATAAATACATGAATTGGAACATTCAGCAGCACACAATAAAATAAAAAATGGGCATACACGAATGCTCGATCAGTTCAGAGAATATTTGCAGATTTATAAATATTGGAAATAAAAAGAAAGTAAAACAAACACAAAAACTTCTGTCTGATCAAAAAATATGTTTGTAAATGATACTAATTCCGACATTTTTTTATAAAGAAAAGCTTTCTATTCAGCAGCTATAGAACACTTCGTAGTTTTGTGAATATACTGATTTAACTAGAAGGAGTAATGTTTTTTGTTTAACACCAATGCCCAAGAACAAAACGAAAGGGAAAACTTTGTTGTTGTGTTTTTTTTTGCACTTATATTTCTATATACCGTCTGCCAAATGAAGAAAAATTATGATGTCTAATATAACAAAGATATTAGATTAAAAGGCATTGGATATATATGTATATGAATTATGCAAACTCTCCCAGCTTCGTTCTTTATACATTCAACGTTTCTGAGTGATGTCATTGTTAAGTTTCTTCCATTCCGTTTTTTATTTATAATAATCATAAGATTATTGCTCAGAAAAATCTGTAAATATTAACAAGATATGTACTTTTTAGATTAATATAAGTAGTTCAAAATGATCGCGATAAGTACTACTCCATAAATTATTTAGAATTCCAGCGCGTTCAAAATAATTTGGAAAGAAAAGTTGCAAGCGATCAAAAATTTAAATTATGACACAAATCCTTTCTAAATGCATTTGTTTTTCAATCTTGCTTTCTTTTGTTTTTGTGTTCTAGTACTAAACTTTTGTTGTGCAGGGATTTTTTTCACTAATCGATCACATTATTGAAATATTAATTTGGGACCTGCCGCAATATTCCAGAAAAGCTTATTACTAGAACAACTGAGTTTATTTCTACAAACGTATTAACAAAATAATACAATAAAGTTGAAGTTATTCATATCAACAAAAGAATGTGAACTTTTTCATTATAGTGATATGATAACTTTATGCTCACGGCTTTTTGTTTGACAATACCATCGGAAAGAGGCAAACACACTCTCATGTAATTGTTTCGTTGTGTTTTATTTCATCTCGCTATAAATATGATATAACATAGAATGCACACAGAAATGGACAATGAAATATTATTGAACAACACTTAATTTTATAGTCAAATGAATGAAAAATGTTCGTATCATAAAATGGCGACAGATTTTCAGTTTAGATCAATCTAAAAACAAGCTTTCGGAAACAATTACGTCATAACCACGGACATATTTCGGTACCGTTTTAATTGTTTACGAGAGATCTCAAGAGGTAGCGATTCCGATTGACATTCGATATTATTTTACGTGTTTAAAAACTACTTTCTTCCACACACACATACTATACAAAGGCGTTTACACAGTTCAATACCAGTAAACCATAAACAAATTCATACTTTGAATGGTTTCACAGAGCCTTCATTTAGTTTTATCTCCTTTTATCGATACCATTCATGAAATATTTATTACTAGGCATTCTTAAATATTTTATTTTACAGGCAGAAAACGGTTAATAATTTACAGACATTGATTACGAATACCTATATTCAATCATGTCCTTCGATTTGATACAATCAAAATTATTTTTCATATAAATGATATTAATAAATAAATATCTATGGCAAAATTTCTCGTTTTTGGCAAAAATGTTTCGGACTCCCGGTCTAAGTAAATGATGAAAAGAAAAAATGAAATAAAAATATCACGAAAAAAGTACAAGCTTATTTTAAGCACCTTCGCGCCTTATCTTTAAGAAAAAAAAATGAAAATTAATAAGAAAAATTAAATTAAAAATAATGTAATTAATGTACTTTAAGATATTTGAACAAAAAGACAAAAATACCATTTTCCATTTTTTCGATCTCGCATCCAAAATAAAGAAAAAATGAACAAAAACGAAAAAGTTAAGAAATTTACAGTAAAATGTGAAAAATTGTGAGGGAAAAGTGAAAATAAACGTTGTGTGTAATTTTTACCAAAATCTGCCTTAAATTATATTTTCGTATATATAAAAGAAAAAAAAAACGCGTAAATGAAATTCAGCAAAAGACAAGTGACAAGTAAGAATTACCAAACTTTATGGGAAAATAACATTTTTTAAATATTTTTATTATATATTCCAAAATCCTAACGCAAATGTGATGATGCTTTGTTGTATTTTCGGAAGCAAAAGCACAAAAGAAGCGTAAATTTTAAAGTATCATAAAAAATGTTACATTTAATTTTAAGAAAATTTGTACAAAAATTGCAATTCATTTAGGAATTCAGATTATGAAAATTTCCTTATTTGTATTAAAAATCTCCTGATTGCGATATTCCGTTGTAGTAAAAACCAAAGCAAAACTATTATTGATATTTGTGAAATTTTTGGTGTTTGTTTTTTAAAAGTTTTGTTCATTGGTTCAGTTCACAACACAATCAGCAATGATTTCATTTTTTTATGTTTTAGTTTTGTTGAAGTACGATTGATAAATAATTCTTTTGTCTTACGTCAATTTAGTGATTAACATTGTCTCAGTAGACCCTATCGCGGTTTTTATTGCATCATTTCAAGTTCCAAATTTTTGTACAGTTGTCGTCGATTTCGATCCTGTGCCAAGTTCCAACACTTCTAATGACGGTTTCTTAATTGATTTCCATATAAACAGAAACATTTTTCCAGACGCTCGATACTATTGCAAATACTAAAATCATTAAAATGATTGTAAGACTACGATTTCTTGTATTTCGATTATCTGTGCAAATTACTTCGTCATGTTTAGTGCACGCCATCAAACAACAAACCAATACAAAAAAAAATCTTCATCAATAATATAATGTCGATCAATGACATTCATATTACAAAGTGTATTCTACGTTATTTTCCTATAATCTCTATTACAATTATTCCATTTATTTCGGCAAAAAATCCGCTATCCACAAAGCAATAATGTTAACTTAAACAAGACAACACTTTGTTATGATTTTGTTGTTAAAATACGTTCGTGATATTAGTTGCAACGATTGCACACAAAGCACACATGATAACAAAAAGCCAAAGTATATTTAAACATTAAATGAAAGAATAAATAGTAAAAATTTTTTCGAATATGATTTTTAAACAAAGTATAAAATGCTGGACGTAAACATATATGTTTCCAGCAGAGTTTTATCTTTGATAAATTTGATGTTTCTCACTAAAAAAAACTGAGATTAAATATAGAATATGGAGCTAATGAAAAATGAAAGCAATTTTGCTCATTTGTAAAACAATTCTTACATGACTAAATCAATTTCCAAATCTGAATCCAAAAAGAAGAAAAAAACAAAAATCATTGAATAAATAAAAATGAAACAAAATTACAAACGTGGTGGAAAATCTTTTCTTGTTCTCAAAAATTAACCCCTAACAATAATCTATAGGTATTTAAATTTATTTTCTTTCTGTAAACCAAAAAACGTATAATATTATAAAGGAAAAAAACGGTAGCATTTCTGAAGAAGCTACTCAAAGAATTAGAAAACGTTTTATTTGAGTTTCTTCTTGAAGTCAAACAAACTCAAATTTGCATTGTTTGTAAAAACTCAACTATCATTTATGATAATAAAATAAATATAAACGAATTGTGGATAAAGTGATGACGATTAAGAAATGAGAAAAGAACTAACATGATGTAATTAAGGAAAATAAACTTAAGCAACTTAATAATATTCATTTGAATGTGGGATGTAGTATATATAAATATATAAAAGTATAATGTAATATTTGTTGGGCTCTTTTAAAGAAATTTGGTTGAGGCTTCTGTGTGGGAACTTCTTATCGTATTTGCTTTTATAAAAATTTCGTTCAACTGGATTTTTGTTAATTAAAATTTTCGAAAGCAGTCTTTTAAATGCGTATAATTTTCAGGCCGGCACAACAAGAAGGAATTTTTCGAAAATTCAATGTAAATATAGCGCTGGACAATATTTCCTAATCAAATACTCTTATACCGTCATTTTAATAAAACACCAACATATTTGAACCAACAAATTTGTTTTCAGTTTCGAAATTCACTGCAATAGCCTAGAGATTATCACAATAGCAAACATATTATGTTTATATGAATTTATGTTTAACAATATGAAATATTGTCTGTAAAATACATCATTGAATAAACCAGAAAAATTCAAGTAACTTTATTAAATATTTTGTTGTTATCATTTTGGAACATATGACAAATCTCATTTTACACTATTTGTATAAATAAAGCACAGTCTTGGCGAACATAATGTTCGGAGTACTTGTGCTAAAAAGCACAAAACAAGTATGATTTGCGGGCAGTTGTAAGTAGTTGTGCTCTCTCAAAACTGAAATAGCCACAAATCTTTGACATACATCCAAATCCGTTTCTGCAATAGTTATGAAGGCAACCAAACTCAAAATATACAGGTGAAAATTAGATTCTGATGAAAAATTTTGCAATAACCAGATTAACAAAATTTTTTGGCGAACAAATATTCCGGACTCATACAAATCGTTTTGGCATTACATAATATTGAGGAAAAAATACAAAAAAAAAAAACAAAAATCTACAAAACAAATTTACACTTGGGCCGCATCGTCCGATCTAAAGTGCCTTCAAAAACAAAAAAAAATGTTGATTTTTTACGAAAAAAAATTAAAAAAAAATATATAATAAAATTTACAAAAAAGGGCCCTTAATAGACTACTCGCCCCACCAAAGTGTGCAACTACTTGCAAATGCTCCGATGTTTGTATATTTCGTTGTGAAACAAAAACAAAACGTGTCAATCAAAATATGTAAAGAGGAACAATAGATTTCTTTTCCAAAGGTTTCTATTGTACCTTTAAAATAACACACACACGAAGCATCTCAATCAAAAAAAACATACAATTTCAAAATTCTCGAAAGTATATATATAATTAAGAAAAAAAAATGATAAAAAATATATTGTTAATATAAGTCTTTACAAGAAAACCTAATGCAAGTAATTATTACAAAAATTTATAAATATTGCTAACAAAAAGAAAACAAACACTCACCTACACACACGAAACACAATGAATGAAGTTTTCAGTGACAAAACATATACATACATATAAACATCAAGAAAAAATGGAAATATTCTGAACTTGAATAACATTTATTCTTTTTCCCATTGTTTCATATTTTTATCCTTTTGTACAATTACAAAACACAGAATAAGATTAATTTCAAACCAAGTAAATTGACTAACTAGTAGGATTACCGTTTGAAATTGTTAAGCAATACAGTAACAAAAGAGAAGTATTCGACTGCATAGATTCGAGTTTGGTGTTTTTCATATTCTTTATGCATTAATACTATTTAAAAACTATATATGTAAAAGAAGGTAAAAAACGTAAATATCGAACACGAAATACAAGAATGTTAAAAAAAGGAATCAAGTCGGCAAGATAATAATGAAAACATGGAACACAAAATCTTAGTAAGTAGAAACAAGTACTGCGTACACACCTAATATTTATAAACACTATGATACTAAAACTATTATAATATCTATAACTAAAAAAAATATGAAGAAAATACGCAAAGTATTTAAAATAAATACAAAAAAAGTAAAATAAAAAACAAAAATTCAACAAAATATTGGACTAAAATATTTTATTTTCCTAGGTTTATTTTTTATAATCATTGAAGTAGTTTAAAATGTCAATCCATTAATTACTTACACGGTTCTCTTTTGTACATTGTAATCTTAATTACGAAAGCAATTAAACAAAAAGAAACAATTGTATAAAACAAAAATTATTACCGGGCAAATAATAGAAAAAGAACCAAATAAAATGCTGATGAACTTAAAGCAAACAAGGAAAACCGAAAAATAAACAATATTCTGGGCACTAGCAAATATTAAAAACGTGCTAATTTCTACTGTTTACGATTATTTGTTATTGTATAGGCATTTTTAGTTAAATGGTGTTATCATATTGTTTTTAGTATATAATCAGAAGGTTTAAGCATACCTAAAAATTTTAGAAGGTATCTAGGTGCAATTCAACTACATTTTGAGTCCATGATAAAGTGAAAAAGGTTTCAGACATTTTTGCACCCATCTAAATCCAAGACAATGTTAAGAATATGCTAAAATCGTTGTCTCCTATTTTCGTTGTAATTGTTTTATGTGATTTACTTGTCAACAAATGCATATTTACCAATTATTTATAGATCTGCACAGAAAATCCATTGTGAAATGTTGAAATGTCTGAAATGTCTACTCACGAACTGTTTGCAAATCACTCTCACTTGAATTATTTTGTTTGGAGCATTCTGTAAGTTCCAGAACTTTTCAATATCTTGATGTTCCAAAATATAGCGTAACTGCAAAAAACAGTATATTGTATAACGCCAATCAAAATGTTTGAAATAGCCATAAATCAATAGCGTTCTAACACTGTATAGATAAATGACACGCAGTAAAATAGTTAACCGAATTCTTATAATGCAGAAAGAGTAAACTGAACTAACCTTAATTAAAAATAAGATACAATCAAATGTTAATTTCTTCTTATCTTACCATCAATATCACTATTTACTTTTGAGAATTATTTCAACGACAATAGCCCGGTGAATTTCTAATAGCAATACATATAACACAATTAAGTTAAGCAAGCAAACTATTGAAAAATTATATTAAATAAAATAGTTTAGAGGGAATCAATTGCTTGAATGAAACAAAATATACATTACTCAAAGAATACAATATATTATTTCATAGGTAAGACGTGCTTTGTTTATTTAAATTCATAAACAACAGCTTTAATTAATTCGCGAAATTATATACTGTAGTGACTATAATTACCTACTTTTGTTTAAAACTGCGTATCTACTTTCAATTTAATTTTTATATCCGCATTGCGCTATTATATACAAAATATCGTTGGCACAAAATTTGCATATCCTTTTAACGACCCCCATAATTGAAATAAAATGGTTAAAATCGACTATATTTCTTATTCGGCATTTTTCAATTGTACAGTTGTACACATTTTAAAATACTAATTAAATTTAAAGACATGTACAAAGAAGTTGCTATTAACTTCTCATTCCTTTTCGAAATTGGCAAAAAAAAATTATACCTGCTAATTTCAATATTTGTTAAGTGTTTACAAAATTATTTTAACATTTAATATTAACTTATTAAATGAATAGTAACAAGCAAGTGAATCCACAATATTTTTGTATATCTATTTCCTATTACCAACAGTTGGTGTATTATATTATATAGTCAAAATTAAAAATTAAGTAACATAAAGCGACGAAATTTTAAAGTTGCGGTGTAATTGAAATATATAAAAATTAAAAAAAACCAATTCAAAAATAAAATTTAAGCAAAATTTCATAGCAAAATTTTAGATAAAAAAATATTTGAAAAACACTATTATTGTTTTGTGCAAAACGTACGTAACATTTGGGATTTAATAGTAATTTAAAAAACCTTTGGCGAAAACTTTGGACATATTTTTCCATTTATAATTGAATTAATTAATTAAGTTATAAGAGAATAGTGAAAAGAAAACTATTTAAAAATGTGTGTATATTTGTGGACAGGGACGTTTGTGAAAAAGGTTCAATTAATTATATTATTCATAAAACGAAGAAGGAAAGTTTTTTGCAAATCGATTTGCTCTATTCTTAGTTTTATTAAATAAATTCTAAGAGAGAATTGAATAGAGATTGGTGTAACATATTATATAAAAAAAAAATATTTATCTCAGGCAAGTTATATTAAGAATTATAAGATCGGAATTATTACAAATTAAAGCAAAATATATCTATTTAGTTGTAAGCATGTCTGAGAAGCTTTTACGATAGCAACTTCTACATATAACCAAATGTAAATACATGGTAAAAAAACAAACATGAATGTGAAAATTCAACAGCATTGTCAGCACTCTTTAAATATCTTTAAATACTTATGTATATAATGTATAAGAATTTAAATATAGTAAACAACTTATTCGCATTCTATATTTGTTTGCAAAATATTAACTAGTTAAATTGATATTTGATTTCGAAATTCAAAAATTATGAAAAAATATAAAGAAATCGGCTAGCAATATAGTTTAAAGAGTGGAGATCTATAAAACGAATGTGCAATTTTATGGCACTTTTTCAACAGCTTATGGTTTATGTTCATTATTGACCATTGTTATGAATGGTGCTGTGAAAATTTTAATTTAAACGAAAATCTACGAAACTCTTATAGCTTGTAATTACTACTAAATGCCGAACGCGCAATTTAAATATTCAACTAAGTTCAAACAATATGATGTAATAAGACTTGCAAGTGTTTTTGATTTAAACCTGTGTAGAACTAACTAAACTCCTGTATAAATGTAATCCGCAAAGGAAGAGATCGGCTAAGTTCTTAAAGCTTATGGTTTTTAACATAATCGAAAATGTCAAACGGAACTTATTTGCGCAGTTTTTCTTTCATTTGACAAATTAACATTAACGCAAAACTAACGAAATGAAACAATTGGAAATGTAAGTTTCCAGAATGGACAAGTATGTTGATGGAAGCCATTTTCGATTTGTTTAAAGCTCGTACTCGTATTTTAGTAAAGTGCACTAGACGCAGGAATTCTGTATTCAGATTTGATCTCGTTCCTTTTTTAGGTTTACTTAGGCATACACAGAAGTTAGTATTAATTGTAGTTTACATTGCGTTCAAATTGTAATTTTGAGTAACCTGTTAATAAATAAATAATACATTATATGTTAACAAGCCAAAGATATATAATTTTCAATCACCTTTGTAATTAAGGCGTGTCATTGTCCATACATGTTATTAGAAATTACAAATATTGTAAAAGTGTGAATTCAACAAACGTGGTAAAAATTACTGCTTATTGCAAAATGAAAAGTAACAATTAAAACTCAATATATAATTATACTGTTTGATGTAAACGAAAATGTGTAACCTTTTTTAGCCATAAGTTTTCATGAAATTCGCATGGTTTAACAATAGTAAAATTGCAAACAAAAACTAATACAAAATGAAAAAATAAAGTTGCTATACTTTAACGAATCAATAAAACCGAAACGGTTACTAATATATACTAACGAAATTCGTATATTGTTTTACAGATAATTTTTTTTTCAAAGATATGTTAAGCTGATAGTAAAAAAAAAATATCAACAAATATTTTATGAGATTGATATCGATTAATACACAAAAGGAACACAATCAAAATGATGCTAATCTCACAAATAGTAGGTACCTAGATTTCCTGTTTATTATTCGTTTTTATTTTGTTTTCATAAAAAGTGACTTCAGAATAAATTTTGCAAATAGAAAATTTTAACTAAAATTTATTAAAAATTATTTGTTTTACATAAATTATGTTGTTATTAGTTATATTTAAAAATGTTATGCACAAGTGTTTGGAATTTTTAATAAAAACGATATTTATATTATTTCGATTTAATTAGGCTTCTTTATGTAAATAAATATTATTTGGCTTTTCAGCACAAAAATACCCAAAAGAAAAACAAAAATGGAAGAAATTGCTCGAGAATTTTGGAAATTTAATATAAAAAGACATTAAAATAGATTTGACTCTTGAAATATATTCTCAATTTGTTTTTCTGATAGTTTATAAAAATTTAAAAAAAAGCAAAAACCGCATTAGTGTAATCCTTAAATTTTTTTTTTGAGAATTGTTCATATTTTATTAAAGAAGAAATAAAACAAATTTAAGGAACTTGAAGAAATAAAAACTAAGTTTAAATGTAAATGAGTAAGATCTTTACTCTAAGTAAAGCTATTTGGAAGTAAAAAAGAAAAAAATATCTTTTTTAAAAATAATTTTATTGACATTATGTAAAATTTAATATATATATTGTTTATTTTTATCTTGAAAATAAAGTTTTTAAAATCGTATACAAACTATTTCACGGACATTTATTCCTGTGTCCAGTACTTCCGTCTTTGTTTGTTGCTATTATCTTTTCCAGTTTTGCAGTAAAGGCTTCAGTGAGGAATACGAACCTTTGAAGGCAGAGGTCGCTTCTGTTGATTCGTGCATACATATTGATATTAGATAATATAGATCAGTACCTCGTACTACCACATCCCCGCTCCTCTTTCCCTAATTTCTAACAACACTCAACTTATATTATTATGTGTATTGTATATATAAAAAAGCCCATAAACAGCAGACACACAGTAGGCAAATTCGGGATTTTCTTTAGCTTTTCCCAGGCGTATTTAAGAATATTTTTGAATGAAAATTAGTACACGCGTAGAGGGGAAGGGAGGCTACATTTTGGCATGCACAAAAGTGGGTTACATAACACGGCTGCTGAGCAAATGGATACGAAAAATCGGACTTTCAGAGTCCTTTCTTACCTACTTCCAGGATGAATTTCAGAACTTTTCTTCCTGGACCGGATAGCCTAGATCCTGCTCTCTACCTACCTAGATTTTCAAAAAATATCACCTAGTCCTTCTGCCTGAAAAACGCAACATAAATTTTTGGCTAATCCGCGGTTTTTTCCGCGGCTGCAAAAATTGCATTTTAAGACCGCATTTTTGGAACAGGAGTCCATAAACAGTACTGGGAAATCCTGCAATTAGGAAATGTTTCTTTATTTAACCCAAGGATTTTATGGCCTTTTATGATGTGACCGGTGGTCCGTGCAGGACAATTTTGCAAAATTATTCCTGTTTTTTTTTTTTATGATGCTGTAGTAAAATGACTCGAACTTTGTTTCCTCTAAGATTTTTTATATTTACCTCGATCGAGCAGTGCTCGTCCTTCATGAATTATATCAATGCATATTATGGTAACGAACCCCTTCCATTTTTTATGATGTTGTCAACCAGGGAATCGAAATTATAATTTAGAAAATTTAAACCGAGAAAATTAAGAAGAAATATTTCGGCGGAAAAAGAATGTGACGTTAAGTCTACATAGGCCTTTAACCAGTGTCATTTTTAGAATTATTAGGTATTTCAGTGTCATCAAAATGATTTGCAATTTTCAAAGAAATAAGAAAACATTAATTTTTTAATTTCGAAAGAACTAAGAACAGGAATTAACAAGAAGAAATTTCATACATCGTTTTTTGTTCGCACCACTGTTTCTCCAAATACTCATTTCGTGAGTATTACTCATGTGTACTGCTGACGAGCAGCGATACAGACTGGTGTGCCCTTGAAACGCACATACGCATGAGCCGTGTGCGCTTTTCTTACCCATATTACTCACGCACGTGAGTGAGTAATTCAAAGTAAGCCACCGCACATTCACGTGCGTGAGTAATATGGACAAGAAAAGCGCACACGGCTCATGACTATGTGCGTTTCAAGAACTCACGAATTTATCGCAGGTGAGCAAGTGGGCAAGCGAGTGTGCGTTTCCGAACCCTGCTTTTAGGGGTAAGATAGTGAAATTCGGAATAGTTGTCCAAAGATTTTATAGCAATCAGTCTAGTGAGTATACAAAAATTTTAAACTTTACTTTGTGAATAAGGGTCCTGAATTCACATAAGATAATATTAAATTGTCCACTTCGTATTTAAACACATATTTTTCTGGTAAGTTTCCTGACATCGACTTTTGTAAATAAATTTTGAATTTAAAACGCGCGCCTCGTCCCCCTCCACTTAATCAGTAGGTGCAATAGAAATTCATTGTCGCAGTTGCATATTTCCATCTAATTTTTATAGCCTTTTATAATCTCGATAATTCAATTGCAACAGTGTAAATTTCCATTTTTTATTCACAACTTCATTAAATATCCTTTATAAATAAATGTCAGAAAGATTTGAATTCTTAATCGTTGTATTCCACTCAATTATTGTTAATGTTTTCTTTATTAAATTTGGAATCATTGGGCATCCGATCGACATGAAACTTCTTGCACTTAAAGGTCAATGCGCGAAAGGTAGCGAAAAATTCGATATTTTATGGGAAACCTATCAAAACCCACCTTTTTCGAAATAAAAGTAGGCAAATTGAGTATGAATGTTCTTATTAAGTTTTTAATTCATGTGCAGCTTTGTTTTCCTTTTCTAAATTGAGTTGTTCTAAACAGTAAAAAATACTGTCCCTATTTCCTGAAATCACATGCAAAATACGAACAGAAGCATTGCATAAACAATCAAGTACATGTGCACCCAGTTCAGACAGTGCAAATTCAGTTACGGCAGTTTTGTTCGGGTGTACAGAGTCGAGGTATCAGGGGCCCAGAAATCAGCAAAACAGCAAGCAAATTTCTGCTTCAAAACTCGCCTGGTAAAGTGGTAAACATCCGACCGGTTCAAACAATAAACAATGATGGCCGTTCAACCAATCAAATCGCAGTAATTTTTCAATTCATTTCTTACTTCTCACACTTAATGTGTCTGAAGGCATTTCCAGCTGGGTAGAACTGCTTTCACAAAAATCAATACTGATCACCACATTTGCATTTCCCCATCGGTGTGATTTGGTACGATCACCCACACTGATCGGCATGTAAAACCAGTCCGGCGCTGGCCATCGTGGAGTTAAGACGTGTGGAGGTCACGCCGTTGGAATTCTGGGTAATTTCATAATTTGTGCCGAAATATCTATTTAATTTTAAATATGTTTTAATTAATGTAAACCGCCTTATTTTCTGAAAGATATTTATTGCTTTTTATGAGTGTAAAGCTGTAAATTAATAAGTTACTTTGTTACTTTACAGATTGTAAACAAGCTTAAAGAACATTCAGATGCACCACTACCAAAAAAGCAGAAACACGTCAAGATCTTGTCAGTTGTTGCCAGATGTCAGTGGTAAACTATTGTTGCATCCAGGGGATATAAGTTTTCTGAGCGGTATGAAGACGGAAGCGGTCCTGGATCGTAGATCTGGATTAAATAAATTTCTGATCACAATTAGCATCTGGGCCGAAGAAAATGAACATACCTAATAATGATGCAAATTTTACGAGAAATTTTAGAGCCTGGTGCCCTGCTTAGACGATAGCGGATAGAAAAATTCAGCGTAAGTACCTACTAAGTAATAAAATTCAACATTAATATTATTTTAATTTTATTAAACCATGTTCCCAAATACTATTTTCAGATACTCGTGAACCTGACTAGAATGTGAACCATTCGAAATATGCCTGTCTTTTACGAAGCTGCAAATAATAATGCGACTTTCAGCATTCATCCGATTGCCTCCCTTTGAGCAGTGCCATTCATTTACTGGATGAGGTAATCAAAGATCTCAGCGGCGAGGCATCACAAACCGGGTGCTCGCCCTCGGTGCTCCTTGGGTCACAGAAAATAAGAAGATATTGTTGCATGCAGCGAAATCGTTGATTGATGTTGATCAAGTAGACCAACTTCTTGTCATTTGTTCCAATTTATAAATAACGAATAAAGTTTATCTTTTAGGAAAAGCATCTGGCCAAATGGTAAACACCGCAAACGGACCAACATCCAGGGATGAAAACACCTAGCTGAGGACTTGCTTGGCTGAACCAAATGACACTCTTCGCCCTTTTGTTTGATGATCTAGATTCTAGAACGAGTTTTAGGCTGGGAAACTAAAAGATTTGGTCTGCTCAACTCTCTCGATTTGGCAGCATAAAGATAAAACACTTAATTTAAGACTTGCCCTAGTACTAGTCAAGGACATCGTGAAGACATTGTATCAAAAAGATTCGATAACGAAGCATGTAACAATATCCTTCACTGATCTGTATTTAACCTTTACATATAATCTTTACAGCCTTGAAACCTACGAAGAATCTCGATAATTCGACTGCAACAGTAGGAATTCTCGCTTTTTATATAAAAGTAAACGAATTGAGTAGGTATGAATGTTTTTATTAAGTTTTTAATCCATCTCCAGCTTTGTTTTCCTTTTCTAAATTGAGGTTCCCTAAACAGTAAAAAATACTGTCCCTATTTCCTGAAATCACATGACAAAATACGAACAGAAGCATTGCATAAACAATCAAGTACATGTGCACGCAGTTCAGACAGTGCAAATTCAGTTACGGCAGTTTTGTTCACGTGCACAGAGTCGAGGTATCAGGGGCCCAGAAATCAGCAAAATAGCAAGCAAATTTCTGCTTCAAAACTCGCCTGGTAAAGTGGTAAACATCTGACCGGTTCAAACAATAAACAATGATGGCCGTTCAACCAATCAAATCGCAGTAATTTTTCAATTCATTCCTTACTTCTCACATTTAATGTGTCTGAAGGCATTTCCAGCTGGGTAGAACTGCTTTCACAAAAATCAATACTGATCACCACATTTGCATTTCCCCATCGGTGTGATTTGGTACGATCACCCACACTGATCGGCATGTAAAACCAGTCCGGCGCTGGCCGTCGTGGACTTAAGACGTGTGGAGGCTACGCTGTTAGAATTCTGGGTAATTTCATAATTTATGCCGAAATATCTATTTCATTTTAAATAAGTGTTAATTAACGTAAACCGCCTTATTTTCTCAAAGATATTTATTGCTTTTTTGGAGTGTAAAGCTGTATATTAATAAGTTTCCTTGTAATTACAGATTGTAAGCAATAAGCAGAACAGCTGATACCAGATTTACAACTGTTGTGGCAAAAAACTGTTTTATGTTTTAAGGTAAATCCTCATTGAACATTATGTAGTCGAATATTATATTATTCCTTTAAATTTGCTTGCAGGTATCACAGATGAAGGGATATTTTGAACAGCGACGAGAGAAAACGGCGATAAACCTAGCAGTGTCACTTTGTTTACATCTGAATGTAAACGATCGGATTAGCTGAAAGTAGCTGAAAGTAGTGCAGTGTAAACACTCACAATCAGTGTTAATAAGTGTATAAATGACGAAATAAATGTTAATAAAAGAGAAATATTGGCGTTTTTCTTAATCTCCCAATGTTAAATTTCAGAAAATATTTGTTTACGACAAAGTAAACAACCGGCCATCTTGTCTAAACCTGTTCTCAGCGTAAGCACCTCCCATCGCTTTCCAGGCAATTTCCAGTTCAGATAAGCAATTGCATAAATTCAGGCGTAAAAGTATTAGGTGCAGAACTGCTGATATTTGCTTGCTGCTGATTCTGGTGGCCTAGTACCTGAGCCGGGCGCCCGAGTCACAAACTGAAAATGAAATTTTCGCTTTCAGACACTTTTTATGCGGATTAAAAAAGCTGCACTATTTTAGCGAATTTCGGGATGAAAATTTGTGGAGATATAGAATCGAGGACGCACTTTCCAATGGTGTCCTTTAAAATAAAAAATTCCATCGGGAAATACCTTAAAAAAAGCATTAAAAAACGAAACCATATTTATGCTCCGATCAACATGAAATTCATACGGCACATAGAATTTGATGTGCTGATTGCAAATCTGCAAAAAAAAATTGGATTTTCTATCGGCAACTCGAGAAACAAGGACACAAAGAAAATTTATGTTGACCTTTATGTCCTTATTTCTGCAGTCCCTGATGAAAAATCTAAATTCTTTTTGCAGATTTGCAATCAGCACATTAAATTCTATGTGCCATATGAGTTTCATGTAGATCGGAGCATAAATATGGTTTCGTTTTTTAATGCTTTTTTAAGGTACTTCCCGATGGAATTTTTTATTTTAAAGGACATCATTGGAAAGTGCGTATTCGATTCTATATCTCCACAAATTTTCATCCCGAAATTCGCTAAAATAGTGCATGTTTTTTTAATCCGCATAAAAAGTGTCTGCAAGCGAAAATTTCATTTTCAATTTGTGACTCGGGCGCCCGGCTCAGGTACTAGGCCGCCAGAATCAGCAGCAAGCAAATATCAGCAGTTCTGCACCTAATACTTTTACCCCTGAATTTATGCAATTGCTCATCTGAACTGGAAATTGCCTGGAAGTGATGGGAGGTGCTTAAGCTGAAACAGGTTTAGACAAGTTGGCCGGTTGTTTACTTTGTCGTAAACAAATATTTTCTGAAATTTAACATAGGGAAATTAAGAAAAACGCCAATATTTTCTTTTATTCACATTTATTTCGTCATTTATACACTTATTAACACTGTTTACACTGCACTTTGTTAAACTTCGCAGCTACTTTCAGCTAAACCGATCGTTTACATTCAGATGTAAACAAAGTGACACTGCTAAATTTATCGCCGTTTTCTCTCGTCGCTGTTCAAAATATCCCTTCATCTGTGACAACTGCAAGCAATTTTAAAGGAATAATATATTATAATATTCGACTGCTTAATGTTCAATGAGGATTTACCTTAAAACATAAGTTTTGCCACAAGAGATCGTCTGCCGTCACAAATGGCAATCTGGTATTGCATATCATTTGGTCTGCTTATTGTTTACAATCTGTAATTACAAAGTAACTTATTAATTTACAGCTTTACACTCACAAAAAGCAATAAATATCTTTCACAAAATAAGGTGGTTTACATAATTACCACATATTTAAAATTAAATAGATATTTCGGCACAAATTATGAAATTACCCAGAATTCCAACAGCGTAATCTCCACACGTCTTAAGTCCACGACGGCCAGCGCCGGACTGGTTTTACATGCCGATCAGTGTGGGTGATCGTACCAAATCCCACCGATGGGGAAATGCAAATGTGGTGATAGTATTGATTTTTGTGAAAGCAGTTCCACCCAGCTGGAAATGCCTTCAGCCACATTAAGTGTGAGAAGTAAGGAATGAATTGAAAAATTACTGCGATTTGATTGGTTGAACGGCCATCATTGTTTGACCGGTCGGATGTTTACCACTTTACCAGACGAGTTTTGTAGCAGAAATTTGCTTGCTGTTTTGCTGATTTCTGGGCCCCTGATACCTCGACTTTGTGCACCCGAACAAAACTGCCGTAACTGAATTAGCACTGTCTGAACTGCGTGCACATGTACTTGATTGTTTATGCAATGCTTCTGGTCGTATTTTGTCATGTGATTTCAGGAAATAGGGAAAGTATTTTTTACTGTTTAGGGCAACTCAATTTAGAAAAGGAAAACAAAGCTGCAGATGGATTAAAAACTTAATAAAAACTTTCATACCTACTCAATTTGTTTACTTTTATATAAAAAGCGAGAATTCCTACTGTTGCAGTCGAATTATTAAGATTCTTCGTAGGTTTCAAGGCTGTAAAGATTATATTATGTAAAGCATAAATACAGATCAGTGAAGGATATTGTTACATGCTTCGTTATCGAATCTTTTTGATACAATGTCTTCACGATGTCCTTGACTAGTACTAGGGCAAGTCTTAAATTAAGTGTTTTATCTTTATGCTGCCAAATCGAGAGAATTGAGCAGACCAAATCTTTTAGTTTCCCAGCCTACAAATCGTTCTAGAATCTAAATCCTCAAACAAAAGGGCGAAGAGTCTCATTTGGTGCAGCCAAGCAAGTCCTCAGCTAGGTGTTTTCATCCCTGGGTGTTGGTCCGTTGGCGCTGTTTACCATTTGGCCAGATGCTTTTCCTAAAAGATAAACTTTATTCGTTATGTACGAATTGGAACAAATGACAAGAAGTTGGTCTACTTGATCAACATCAATCAACGATTTCGCTGCATGCAATATCTTCTTATTTTCTGTGATCCAAGGAGCACCGAGGGCGAGCACCCGGTTTGTGATGCCTCGCCGCTGAGATCTTTGATTACCTCATCCAGTAAATAAATGGCACTGCTCAAAGGGAGGCAGTCGGATGAATGCTGAAAGTCGTGCCAGACATTTCAGTAGGCAAATTCGGGATTTTCTTTAGCTTTTCCCAGGCGTATTTAGGATTTTTTTGAATGAAAATTAGTACACGCGTAGAGGGGAAGGGGGGGCTACATTTTTCCATGAACAAATGCGGGTTACATAACACGGCTGCTGAGCAAATGGATCCGAAAAATCGGAACTAAAAATATAGTTTTTCTTTATTTGTTTCTTATTAATGTTACTTGCCTTTCTTTCTACTACTACAAGATGTTCATACAAGTAAATCCTGTGATAGGAAACATTTTTAAAAATAATATATTATATAAAATTTGGATTTCTGTCAAACTTGAAAAATAACTATTTTCTTTTTATCAAATCGATGAATTTTAGACATCAAAATGAAATTTTTCCGAGGGAGCATTCCATACTCCCAAATACCCTAATAGCCCCACGCTGATCAAGTCCTAGATCTGTCATTGATCAAAAATACAAAAACAAATTAATGAATTTAACCAGCTCTAGAAAATGGCTTAATCATTACATCAAAGCCGTCATAGTTGCCTGCCTTTGAAAGTATATTATAAACAAATGAGCACAAGTTCAAATACCACTCGCGATGTTTATGTCCAAAAAAGAAAAAATTAAACATTTAAAGTACAGCAATTACAAAAACATTAACTTTTTACAAATATTGGATTTTTAAAGTAAAAAAATGCTTGATTATAAACAACCATTATTTATTTTACGAAAAGGATGTATTCAACCCGAACTTGCACAAAAGTGTACCAGATTTCGGAGTTTGATTATAAATACATAGAAGTGATATTGTAACAACAGATTTCAGTAAAGAAATTACGTACACGTTTTAATTATACTAATTTATAATTAACTTCTTCTAAAATATTTTACAAATTAATATTGAATTTACTGTAGTCTGAAGTGGAACGCTATAGATTAGTTGAATTAAAAAAAAAAGAAATAAAAAATAATATAACGGTCACATTTATTTATTTATTTATAAAATAATAGCGTTCTACATATAAATTAACTTAACTACATATAATATATATTATGATTCATATTTATATAAAAACAAAAACAAAACAATTAAAAGATAGTAGCATAGTAGTTTTTGGACAAAGGTTCGTATATTACTTGGCGTTTTTATGCAAAATTTGTAGAGCGAAGATCTCATTTGATTATTGCTAGTGGATGCGGTCACATCGAGTTTGTGCCGCATAGTTTTTACGGGTAGAGTATACTTTTTTGTAGAAAAAATGAGTAACTTACGCAAATGATGTATCACCATTTTTGTGGGTTTCATCCCGTAATGAAGCAGTCGTTGGTGACGTAACAGTAATTCTACAGACAAAAATTAAAGGAATAATTGAAGTTGAAAGTAAATATCAGAATTAGTCTATAATAGTTACAAAATGATTTATTCACCTTGGACTATTGTCACCTTTCTTTTCCCTAAGAACCAACTTCGTTTCGTTCAACCCATTCGTTTCCTTAGGTGTAACCGAACTTCTCTTAAGTTGTATCGGTCTAAGTCTTTGTTCCAGATCGCTGAGGGATGCATCTGTACTATCGCTATCGTCACTGCGAAAAACGTAGAAAAAATTAAAACAAAGTCCGCGATGCCAAATATTTCAGTTACCTTTCAGTTACTTCATCATCCCCTTCCTCCATTGCCTGTTGCAAGTCTGCAATTCTTTGTAACGCGAGTCTTAAATCATTTCGCAGGGAAGCTGCTTCTGCCTCAGCGGTTTCTAATCTCTTCTCCAGATCTTTTCGCCGCGCAATGTATTCCTGTTCTCTGTTCGACACAACATGGAACTCCTCTCGTAGATCCCGCAAACTCTTTTGCACCTTTTTAAGTGCATCCTGCGACTGCAGCTCTCGCAATTTATACTGTGATACTTCGTTTTGCATTTTCTCGAGGGCATCTTTGTGCCTATTCGCTTGAACTTCCAGTCGGGCACGAGTTGCTTGCTCCAACTCTAGTCGGGATTCTAATTCTTTTGCGCGTAGTTCAAGTCTTCATTGATAAAAGATGTTTATAAGTGAAAATTAATTACATTTAAATAATTACTTACCGCTTAGATTGCACTGCAGCTGAAGGATCGCTCATATTCTCAATGTTTTCCAATCTGGTTTGCAGCTCCGCAATTTGCTCTTTGAGGGAGTTTCGCTCAGATTCCAATTCCGATATTCTAATTTCTGCTTCCGACATTGCTGTATGTTCGTTGTTCAGCTGCTTCACTGTTTGAGTGTACTTCTTCATTAGCTCGGCCATTTCCTCTTCATTTTCCTCTATTTGTGCTTGGAGTTCAGCTCGATCACGATTTGCAGTAGTAGCCTTATCTTCGGCCTCACTTCGTGACCGCAGAGCGTCATCAAACAAGGCTTGAATTTCACTTAATTCCGTTTCGACTGATTGTCGAGCTTTCACTGCTAAGGATCGTGCTGCCTCAGCATCCTCCAGTTGATTGCGGAGCTGTCTAATTAAAGTTTTACCAGGAGTGTCAGCCTTGAGACGCTCCAACTGGGCATGTGCATCCTTAAGCAGTGCTTTGTACTTCCTAAGATCCCTTCGAAGCTTTTGATTAGCTGCTTCTTCCGCAGAACGATCTACACGATCCTGTTCTTCCATTGCTTGCAGGCGACGTTCTAATTCATGTTTTTCACGAAGTAGAAGTGTTCTTTCTTCATGTTCGGTCTCCAGTTGACACTCAAGAGCTAATATTTATATATGTTTAATAACAACTATTTAAGACAACAAAATAATTAGTTACCTTTGATCTTTTTGTACGCGCTACCACGAGCTTCTTCCAGTTCATCATCTCTCTGCTGAGCTTCTTTGCGTGCTTCTTTTCTCATCGTTTCTAGAGTCATCTCAAGTCTTAATTTGGCCTGTTCTAATAATTGCACTTGTCCAGCCATTTCATCCAATTCCTCTTCCTGCTCCTTAAGACGGCGATCCATATCCATCTTTGAACGTCTCAACTGGGCAACTTCTTCCTCTGTACCTCCACCGAATGTCATCTCTGCTAGTTCACGTTGCAAAGCAGTCAACTTCTCCTCCTTGAGATCAAGCTCAAGACGAGTGTCCTAAATGGTAAAATATAATTCAACATATTTTCGTGTTTCTTTTTGCGTTAAACGTAAATTTTCTAGGAATTACTGTATGTAAACACAATCATGTATGTACATTATAATATCACAAGATAGTATTAATAATAGTATCATTTGTGGTCTCTAATCTATCTTCCCGATCAAACATCAAGCTCTATCAGAGTTCATAAACAACTTACAAGAATTTGTTCTATTTAAAACCGTTACACGTAAATCACAGAAAAATTCCTCAAAGAAAACTTTAAAAAAAATTTACCGCTAAGTTCTGTTCCAGCGTGAACTTCTCAGCAATAAGCACGTCCTTCTCCCTAGAGAGACGATCCTTTGTTTGCCTCTCCTGTCTCGCAGCATCCTGAAATCGTACGAAGAACACAAATCAATACCCAAAATGCTCAACCAATAATTTTCAATTTAATAAGTTCACCTGCAGTGCTTGGCATTCCGCGTCGAATTTTCGTTGTTTTTTCTCGAGCAAATTATTCCGGCCGTTTTGCTCCTCCAGCAACATCCGCAGATCATTCATTTCGTTTGTCATTTTTTGTGCCTTCCGCTTCCATTGACCAACGACTTGTCTCTGTTCTTCGACTTCCTCGTATGCATCCGCCAGCTGATGGTTTCCGAACAGATAAGGAGGAGGGAAACATTGATAAGACGACGACCATCTCAAGTTATGCTAGTTTTTTTGAACGCGACTCACCTTCTTTTCTAGCTGCTTCTTGAGACCAACAAGCTGTTCCAAATCGTGCTCGTGCTGTGTTTGAAGCCTTCTTTTCGTAAATTCCAGCTCACGTGCGACACGTTCGTACTTCAGCTTGTATACACCGCCGCTATCTTCGGCGTCCCCATCTTCATCTTCGGAGATACTGGAAGGTAAGATAATGAGTGAACAAGATATTTGTCTGGGGTAATAGATGCCCTCAGTCTGTGAATTTTGTTTACCCATTCAAATCGGATTTGGCACATATTAATTCCATTTCAAGCTTTTCGGATGTTTCTTGTAAATTTTTCACTTTGATTTGTTGCTCCTGAAGTTCTTTTTCCAGCTTTAATCGTTCAGCTGTTTCAACCTCAAGACGCTCGGCGGATATGTTAGACGCTGATCTTTCTTCTGCAAGATCGACGGTCATCTCGGACAACTGAAAATAGGTATGCAGTTTTAACCAATGCTATTGTTAATTCATTTTTCGTTTATTGATTCCTATTTTATTGGGAGCATATCATTAATCAGTATTTTTTCGGAGTTAGGACACAAAGTCCAAGTAAGAAAATATCAAAACTGAGCACACGCCATGCGTCTGATATAACTAGTATGTAATGTATATATATTGTATTGTAAATTGTACGTATTCTGAATGGTTAATTAAAATTAAACGCTGATTTTACTAATAAAATACCAATAAAAACCAGCAAGATGCCTTTTATTTGAATGGAAATCGAAGTAATGGCCAAGATTATTGGATGCATATTCGATTGGTTTAAACTATCAAAATCGATCATCTTCGGGCAGCATGGGAATTACAACCAAAATAGATTTGGATGATGATGTTAGTCCATAGACTACTTTTCTAATTTATAATCATAAAAACTAACAAAAAAAAAATTCAATAATTCTAATTAGATATACTGTAATGTAATGTAAACACTCGGTTAAGTGTTAATTCATTTTTTTTTAAATTGCAATATAATAGAATTAAAACAAAAAACCAACCGTTATCTGAGATTTAAATAAACTATTATGAATGCTTTTTAAATTGATTGGGTTTCAGCGAATGTAGAAAGTGTTAATTTTCACTAAATTACTAAACAATAATTACAAGGCTTGTACAAAACTAATTTTCATAGTTTAAGCTGTTCTTTGAAAGTAATCACCACAAAACATAACAATTTTTACTGTTTACCGTTAGAAAAAAATGCTTAAAACAAACAACATCAAACAAATTTCGTTTAACTTTGTTATAGTCGTACCTTAAAAAACATTTGAAATTATTCATTAATAACAAATAATTTTATAGAACTGACTTCAGTTTTCTTGATTTTCTAGTTGATTAAAAATACCAAACTAGAAAATAAAATAATTTTTTCCACATAAAAAACAAATTGCGAAGTCTTCAATTTTGCTGAAGAATTGTAACTGGTCACTACAAGAGAAATGATTCTACTTTGAGGTTCTTCTGCCGCAGCAACTAGACGTAAATCGAATTTTCCACGTTTTCCGCAAGACCTGATATAATAACCGGTCAATGTTGTCCCTGCGGACGTGACTGCAAAGTTCAGTTGGTCATTTCCAGAGAACACCCGCAAATGTTACACAAAAGTGAGGAGTAACAAAAATAAAATATTCTGCAATGGAACAATAGCGAAAATCTGGAGTGTGCTGTTTTCGTTGCAATTTTCACCGGGCCAAAATATAGCGAAGAATTTTGTACTGAAATATTTAGTGGCCCAACTGAAAAATTTGAATGGAATCTCTAAGTCTAGAAACTAATTAAGATGGATTGAGGGGAACATTTTCGCTCGCATTGGGTTTCTTGCTGTTTGCGTGTCACGTTTTCGCAGCCGCTTTCTTGCGGCTTAGCAAATGTTTCTGGTAAATATTAAATGGCGATCCGACTTGGGGGCAACAATTGATTAAATTTTCTGCATAGAATGTGCTTAGTTTCAGGAGTATAAGCAAGTTATTTCATTTGACGACCGTGCGTCGTCAATGGTCGTCATTCAACAGTCCTACGCAACACGTCTCTCTGGTCGAAGAAGAATCGTTAAACAAACTAATTGACAACCTCCAATACATCCTCTGGCATCTCCTCTTAAATTTAGAACTTGAAATAAAACAAAATGTAAACATTTAGCGATCTTGGACTATTATTAGAAGGCAGATAAAAAATTGAAAATAAAATATGTCAGCAATTTCACATCGTAATCTACTGACTCAAAATTTCGCGAAACAAGCAAACAATTTAATTTTGGATTTGGAATTAGTTATTTTGGTGTTCTGGTTTTCAGTTGCAGTAAAATACTGCAGGGAAGACCTTGAATGGTGGGACAATGAACGTCGGATGTTAATTTAGGCTGAAAAATTCAGAGAATAGCACCGAGAAATTGTTGTAATGTATAATAGCTAATGAATGTGGGAAACATTTTGTGTTCTAGAATTTTAAATACTACACGAGAAAAATTCATTTAAAATATTTCTCTATTGCAAATTTGTAATCATTCGAAACAATTAGATCGCTCAAAGGAGTTAGAAACAGTTTTTAATTTAAAAAAAAAAAACGCTTTTTCTCCTTGCGGGAAATTAGAAACGCAAATGATAATTGTTTGTACGCAATTATTTACCTCATCACCTTCTGTTATCGTGCGATCATCATCTAGAGATAGTTCCCTAGACACCGAGCTGGATCTTGAAGTGGGAGGCAGAGACTTGGACAACTGATAGCCCTTAATAAGAATATTAGTAACACTTCGTGATCGCTGCCCTCGCTCCGCACTGAGTTCCCGCTGGCGTTCCACTAAGCTGATGGTGTCATCATCGTATGCACCGGATCTTTTTCCCAAAAGTTTCCATTCTTCCATCACATGATCGGTCCGTTTCAAGAAGCTTTGAATTTTTGCGGTGAGGTAATTAGACGCCGTTTGCGGATCTGTATGGGACGGTGATGGCCGAAATGTTTGCCGGATGGGTTGCTTTTTACATCCCAGAACGAAAGATAAATTAGCATCAAACACCACCGGTGATGGTTCCAATGACTGCATCTCGTGCACGTTGATCGCATTCTGGTGGCCATAAGATTGCGGAAAGATGCGCCGAGGAGTTAATGATCGATATCTTTCGTGTGTCGAGGAGTAGCTATTGCGAGATGAGGCAGGACTTGGGGAGCGAGAATTTACTACAGACGATTCACGCGACAGAATGCGATTGATTATTCCATTTGACACTGCTGCAGATCCCGCAGATCTATGGACAGGAAGTTTCAAACTGATCTCCATTGGATCTTCTTTCGGACCTTTTGAGTTGGAGATGATATCGAAATTCTGTGTGGAGGCAGAACGGCTTTGAAAAGGCTTCCGGATACGAAACGCAGGCGGAACAGGCGGACGACCGAATTCTCTTTTAACTTGATGAAATTTTCCAACACCATCATCACTGATTTCTTGTTTCGATAAATACGAGATATGTCCGTTTTGTCTATCATTGAAGTTTTTACAATTTGTTGCTACATCAGTTGGAAATAAAATATTTGCTTTAGAAGAGTTCTTGTTTACTGCCGATGGAATTGAACTTGCAGGTGGATTCGGTGCCATTTTAATCAACAATTTTCGAGCATTCTGTGAATTTGAACCAACGATTGCTGCTGTCGGCGGAATTCACGTAAGTATCGTTTTCTTGCATTCAGCGAAACAAATTAGAAAATGTTTGTTTGCCAAGTTGAATAATCAAGCCGAAAACTACAACTAATCAATGGAAAATTAAAAAAAAAAACATCAACGATAAAACCACCGTTTCATGAACATTGCGTAATGGCACCAGATATTAAAAAGAGCGAACACAAAATATTTATATACACATATCAGCGGGAATGAGAGGCGCAATCCGCGAAAACTACAAGCGTCTCGACGCGTTCTATTCGCAACTTGGCTATGACTAAATCGCGGATATCTGTTCCCAGTTGTTCGAACTGTTGCAGATTTAAGGCTGAGACTTTTATAAGCTCTTCGCAGATTTTGTGCTATATTTTTGGTGTATTTTTGATTTTACTAGAATTGAAGTGAACAGCACAAGGCGTGCAGATTGATGCAATCGCGTATAGTCGTGTTTATTTTTTGAAACAAGAACCAAAAGTACTCTCTTTTCTGTAGGTTTAATTTTAGACCTCTGTACTATTCTTTTAATTTTGGAAAATTTTCAACAAACTGATAAAAAATTGGTATGCGTAAGGTATTTTTCAAGTTAGCATTGGTGACTAATATAAATATATGTATTTTATGAATGTATTTTATGAATTACAGTAATCCTTTTTCTATGTGATTAAACTGAACAGTTAACGTAATAGCACTTAAAAAAAACTTAACTAGATTAAAAAGAACATACTAGAGAAATTCATTCATGAATACCCCTATTGTGTCTTATAGTAGGAATTTCATTAAACCCATGGAATTACCGCAATATTTTTTTGCAACATTCTAATTTCTGTACTTATTTACTTTTAGCGCCATTGATTTGCGAAGGAATTGTGTCAACAGTCAATGGGTATATTATGGATTTAGACTATCAAAACTATTAAAATATTCAAATGTTTAGAACGTGCGTAACTTACTTTCGGCTGTTATGAATATTCATACAAAAAAACACAATTTAATCTCAGCGTCCAATTAACCTGATTCAACTTCTGCATCAATTTTGGCAATAAAGTTTTATTTTTATTATGCAATTGATAATTTTAAGAGAATTGTGCAATGATCTGACACAATTCTACTAGATGCTCTGTGCAACAATTGACCAACACGATTAATTTGCAATGGCATTTAAAAAATGTTTAAATATGTTTTTTATTAATGTTTTCGTTGAACTGAAATTTCAATTCAAAAATTCATTCAAGCGATAAACAAATTTACATACAATTTATTATTTTCCGAGAATCAAGAATTATAGGTACATCACTCAATTTATAGTTCTTTTCGAATACCCAATCATTGATTTTTTTTTTTATAAAAAGAGCTTCCTTCTTCGAAGTGTCATTGAATTACAACGGGTTAATTGTTGGCGGTTTGGTTTACACTTGAAACCAAACGTGATCTCTACTAAACCCTTTGGCTGTTCACATCCTGCTCACAACAAGACAAAAAGCGGTATTAATTTGTTTTTTGCGAAAACATTTCTACAAAGATTATCGATAGCTTAAGCCAAACCATAAGCCCACCGATTGCAAACATAAGTACTGCATTTGTAAAAAGCGGCGAATGTGCGGGCTCGTCTTCCGTTGCAAATAAATATGAAAAAAAATTGTTTCTGAGGAGAAAAAAGCATTTACTCGTCAGCCACTCGCGTTCTTCATATAGAAGCAATTTGATATACCTCAAAGTGTAACAGCGAGCAATCTGCAAATTATTGAACAGAAAATTATAAGGTAACAACTCCCAGGAAATATCTCTGTCCGAGAACAATGGCACCAGAACGATAGTTGATCGGAGCAGCTGATCCCGGTGGAGATCCCAAGTGAAATTGGCAAGGTTCTACATTCTACATGACTTGAATTTGTGGGCCGTTGATCTGGGGATCAAATCTCAATTCAACATCACTTGAATTTACTTAGAGTGAGATTAAAAGATCATTCTTGAACAGCGCCCCTAAAACAGAACATAAAGCACTCGCTGAGGATCTGTGGGTGTTGGCCGATTTGCATTGGACTGGTTCCAAGGCAATGCTGTCATGGTTGCTTCATTACATAGTTAATTACTGGACCACCGAATGGGAAATTAAATCGACGAATTAGTGGAAGCCGAGATACTCAATTAAAATTTAAAATTATTGTGGTATGGGGCGCCGGATATTGATGGTGTGTCCACGTTGCGGGTTAAGGTAATCATATTTTTACGAAAATGTGATTTTACCTGAGTAGTGAAATTGTTTCTGTGTTAAGATAATGTTTATGCGTTCAGGAACATAACTGCCAGAACGAAAACCGAAATTAATAAAATCAGTATTCATGGTGGGTGCAATTTACACTGTTAATCGATAAATTGTGCGGGAAAGTCTCGAGTCCGCAACGGAACGTGTTCGATACTAATGAAAAGCCAAAAATGATCAGCGCACCGTTATTAATTCTTATATGTATACAAAACGTTTTTCAGACTTTTCGCATTAAAGTATTTGAATAATTAAGCAATTGGTGTACAATTGTACATACAAATATTTCACATTAAAACTGATGAATAAAATAAATATAATTTATAAGAACAGTTATAACAATGTCGGAGGAACATTAACACTGTTAGCCAGAATAAAAATAATTCAATTACGAGTCCATTTTACAAATGTTTCTGCAAATCTATTCAAATAGGTTCTTAGAAAATCAAATTACTTTAAATAATGAATGAAAAGTCGGTTTTAAATGAAAATGGCGTAGTGAAAAATATTATGAACTCAATTCAAGAAATTCATTATTTACACAATTTACGTTAGGTTTAGAGAAAAACAGGATAAGAGTTTATTTGACCGTGAGTTTGTTTGCAAGCGTTTTAGAATATCGAAAAACTATGTAAAAAGGTTTTTTCTTTAGTTCAAAGAAAATGTAACAAAGTTGCAGTGCCTCAGGAGACTTACCTTGGCCTCTAGTTTATCATTCTCAGTCTTAAGTGCGTTCCTGTCATTTTCAATCTTCTCCAATTTGGCCTTGAGCGACTGTAACTCATCGTTGGCAATCTTTAATTGTTCCTCAGTTCGATGAACGTTTAGAAGTGGTGTAACTCGAACCAATAATCTCCACCAAGGCCAATCACGAACCGCCAGGAATGCCTTAACATTTCGCTGTATGCAGCGCACAGCCAATTCCTAAGGGCAGAAAGAAAAATGATATCCTTTAGTGGGATGAATCTCGTGGTTACATATCTCGGGTGATACATTTATAGCTTGCGCATGCAATTTAATATTAACTGAACATGAAATAACAATAATAATGCTAATCAAATTTAATGTGCCTTTTGTTTTTACCTGCACTCGCCTTTGTGCAACTCGTCGCCTGGACAGGTATCCCCGACAGTAGGCTTGTAGCTGGACAATTCGATCAGATAGCAGCTCATCACGTTTTGCTTCCAACTGGTTCAGGACTCCGGATCGGAAAAGTACCTGTAAAAAGGTAAAATTTCCGCAATTAATGACATGCACTTCGGAAACAATAAAGGCGTTGCTCCACATCTTGATAAATGGAGGAGCTCCAGGCATTTTTTTTAAAAGCACTGAAAACAAAACGCTTAATTTAAACAGTTTGAACTAAAGACAAAATGAAACCTTTTTATCTGAAGCATTTTAACGGAAACAGAATCTCAAAAGTTGAACAAGTTTTCCAGCATATTGTTTAAATCATGTTGTATTTTTTGAAACTTTCTGCGGTAAATATTATGGAGCATATATTGTTATAGATATACAATATACATTATACATATGTTATTATAGTATCCTGTGATCAATATAATTGCTTATTAATTTAATTCGACAACATTCTGAGGAACTTGAATAAAAATCTCTCGAATCAAATATGAATCCGATCAAACAACAAACTTAGCAGCGATTTTCAATGAAGTTCACGGACATTTTTTAAGCAATTTGCAGCAATTAAAATCTAGCATTTACCTCAAGCTCTGATAAACCCCAATAGAGTATTGCAGTCATTTACTAATTGGGCCAGCAGACTTAGCTCAGACGAAACGGCCACCACCTCTCTCCGCGCAACCGCGGCCAATTGTGCAACAACAACAACAGCATCTCGCCTGTTCTCAAGAAGACCCCGAAGAAATTGCGACTCGAATAGAGAAACTTTTCCCACTTTCCTCCAATATTGCAAGAAAATATGTGTGATGTTTTGAAAGCTTTCGCATTAAGAAAACAAACAATGATTTGGAAATTGATGTGGTTATTCGATTTTCTACCAAATTTATTGTAATTTGCAAGTTTTAGAAGGTCATGATGATTCTACCAAATTCATCTGGGATTCGAAGTGAAAATAAATCATTTATGAGGAGAAGTTCAAACTTTCATTGACGTACCCGGAGAAAATCGCTTGTTCGATGTTGGAGGTCTCAACTGTATAATGGAAACATTTACATTTTTTTAAGTAATACAGGAATACCATATAATCAAAGATTATTCTTTAGAGGCACAATTCCCCCATTGTTGCTGTTTTTTTTAAAAATTTAAAACAATATAATATAACTATACATATAATAATAATAAATGTTGGTGTATGGTTAGAATGTCAAAAGTTCTTCTCGATGCGTTCTCGAAGTATTGGAGATGAAGTATATTTTATTCATATAGGCAATCTACTTACATTCTGTTGAATTTTTCATTGTTATAAGCAATGTTAAAAAAGCAGAAGGAACTGAAGGAGCGGAAAGAAGGTTAAGGCCAAAAAAGAAATAAAATTTGATTTTGATTATAGGAAACGGTTTTAATCCTTGATAAAAAGAAATGACAAAATTGTACTACTTAGCGCTCAAGCCCATTAATTTGAATAGTTACCTCTGAACTGTAAATAGGGCAGATTTCCATTGAGGATGTCATGCATCGGATCGGCTTAACTTCAGCCACTTTGACGCTTGTGCAAAGCTTATTAGTTGGGCTGTGTCCAGCTGCATCGCAAGTGTCAGCAGTGCTTGCATTGAACTCGTTGATTACCCCTAGGGATGACGCAGCCGTCTTTGGGACCGATTCGAATTTCTCCACCAGCTCACTGATCTTTATTCCTTTATTATTTCTGAGACAATTGGTTCCTGCAATGCTGACGTTCTTTTTCGCATCCAAGCAGTAATTAGCAGTGGACGACACCAGTTCATCGTTTTCGTTCGAAATGTGACCAGAATCCTCAGAACAATCGCTGTGGTACTCCTTCTCGCTCCGCAAGATGTCACTGTTGATGCAGAGCATTGCGTCTTGATGCACTCGCAGCGGTTGCTGCATGTTTTTCACATTGACCAAAAGCTCAGTGGTTTGTTCTGATGGATGACCCAAAATGGGTGGAATGATCTTGCAAGATTCCAGCCGAGGAGACTGAATAACCGATTCGGTAGCAAACATGATTTTTGGACTGCACGCCTTCTTGGATAGATAATTGTCAGATGATGCGAAGAGGACGTCTCCTTGTTTATTGCCAGCGTTTACCTTTTTATGCTCCACCACCACGGATGTGCAGTTTTTTGTTTGATATGGATCTTTTGATCTCGTTTCCTGCCTGGACAGAATCTTGTTTCCTTGAGAGGTTTTTTTACCTGTGATTGCACTATCAGTGCGGACCTCCTTAAGATGCTTATTGTAGCATGTTGTGTTTGGATCTCGCTTCATCAGGCTCTTGCCTGGAGGATTTGATACACTGGAATCAGCAAACTCAGGAGCGGCATTTCTGGGCAGTTTAGTTACACTTCCAAATGCCTCCACTTTCCGCAAAATGTCGTGGCCTTTCTGGAGACATTTATTGAGTAAAACATCGCCTTGCTGGTGTTTGAATTTTCCATTGGTGCCTTTTGTAGAAAGCACTGTCTTCAAGGGTTTGAGCTGTACAAGTGACAATTCACTGTTAGCACTCTTCATCCTGTTATTGGAGAAAATTAGCAATGAGCCTGCAGAGTTTGGAGACATTAATGATTTCGAAGAAACACCAATTTTGTGCAGAGAATGTGGAGTTGAGTATGCAGAACTCATCATTGATCGTTTCTTGAGAGTTGATGGGACATTGCTGCTTGGCTTGATTGCATTTTGGGTAACACAAAGGGCCGAAGTTGTGCGAACCAATGGTTGTTTATGATGTGCAGGAATTTTCGAGTTCACGTTCATTTCATTCAAATTCCGAACGATTTTGTGAACTGTTGTCGTTTTGCCAGGATTGCGTTTTAGAGTTGGCAGAACTTTTCCCACTTGCACGATTTTCCCGGAAGTAGTGGAAATCTTACTTGAATGGTCCTTACTAACTGAAGAAGTCTGCTCGCAGAAGCTGTTGCTTCGGCAAGTTAATGCCAGTTTTTGAGTTGGTGGCTTCATGACTGGAATTTTACTGCCAGAGTAAGTGCGGGTGCAGGAATTATGCTGATTGGAGCAAATCACACTTGATGAGAGCTCCCATACACTTTTTGCCTTGGGGTGTGCTTTCAAATGCATCAAATTACTTTCTTCATGATTTACGATTGGTTTCTGATTAGATGACTCGATTGCTTCCTTCGACGGTGAACTTTTCTCCACTTTGTACGTGTTGTAGTTGGTTTTCAGCACAGGAAGTTTGCAATCAAGTTTTCCCATTTTTCGGCCAGTTTTTGCAAACTCATCGAAGTCTTTCAAATTCCACAAGCTTTTAGTTACTTGAAAAGCCTTGTAGTGAGGACAATCTACTGAGAGCGACAAGTGACCTGAACTCGACTCTGTTGGATCCGAAATGCTCTTCTTAAGGATACAACGAGACTCAATTATGCTGCATGTTTTCGATTTCTGCAATGGTTTATGGCCACATAACTCCTGTTTCTGTTTTTTCTTTACAGTGATTTTTTTATCAGAATCCGTTTGGCTTTCTGATGCTTGACTTGTTGAACTTGGTGCAACATCACATAATTTTAATGCTGGTACACTGGTTGTCATATTGCGATCAGTGAATTCAGAGAGAATCTTGTCGAAATTCTTCAAAACTGCTTTCAGTTTCGCCTCATCATGGGCAACTTTTTCAAGTTCCTCGAAAATTTCATCCTCCAGAGAAAGTGTGGAGTCGTTCAGGCTCAATCGGCATTCTTCATCACTATCGTGTAAGCCATTGGGATTGGAAGATATTCTGATGTTTTCGTATCCTGACGCAGCTGACGAAGGTAAAACGGCTTTTGAACCATCCGGGAACTGTTTATCCATTTCAATACCTTTTTTTCCACTCTGGCCGCGATTCCTTCTGCCTGCTCGAGGTGGAGCCGTGGGCTTCTGATTTTCCACATTGAATTTCGTTGTTCCATTGCTCTTATTCAACTTAGCCGTAATCTTAGGAGGTATGTCCTCAATTTTATGACGTATTTTTGTATACAATTTCTGTACACCTTTTGTTGGGGATGACGATGACGCAGTCTTACGAGATTTGTTTAAAGAATCCATTGTCTTGCTCTACCTACTCGAATATCAACGCCGCAATGTTTACGGAAGAGCTTAATGGCTCCCTTTTTATTCCAAAGTAGAAGTAAACAAAAGCGCAGAATCAAATTTCACAATCGCTAGTTTCAATATGAACCGGCAAAACTCCAAGCAGACGAACCATACTAATCCTCGCTGCACCCCAACGCGCACACTATACGCTGGATTATCTTACATCGCACACTGTCTAATAAACTAAAAAATCGAAAGAAATTTTCCAAATTGCGATTTGAAATCGCCAATCTGATCACATTACACTATGATCGCCGCGATCACTCAGAATAAAATTCGAATATCATTTGATCGAGTCTGTATCGAATATCGGTCCGCAGTCCGCTGGTAAAAGTTATCCACTGTGTCGATCGCGCTTTCTACGTACGTCCAACACTTGTTGCGATCGTGGGCTCTTTTGCTGAACTGAACACTGAAGCCCCGAAGAGCTGCACTTACTGAATAAATCGCGCGGGTTCAGGTGTACAGCTTCTTCTTTCATTCATAACAGGTCTTCTTTTCTTCTCTTGTCCTCAACGAACACGGACCAAACGCGTAGCGATCGTAGGCCTACCACAGATATTAGGAGAGTAGAATTACATGTGGGCCCCCGCGGTCAGACGAATGAAATAAGGGCTATTTTCCAACAAGTGGCACAGAAACTGAACTGCAAACGAAGCACGGAGCGGACGGCCGCGGCACCTAATGAAAATGGTTGGGGGCAACGATTCATTAATTTCACTTTGGATTGAGATTTTGAAATGCGAGTGCTCCCGCGGTACATTTGAACGATCTCTGCGAAGCCAGCAGTTATCATTGATTTCCTTGTTGTGGAACATTAATGAGCCGCTGTGACGTCCTTTATCGAGACAACGAGACAATCCCGGGCTGAAGATGCCGTAATCACTGACTTCCGAACTTTGGACACCGAAAAGTAATTAACTTTTGTCGCGTTTCCAATTTCTATTTTTATTTCAATCTAGCAAATAATCAAACACATTGCAACTTTCTCTTGTTAATCCAAAAAATTGCCACTTAATTTAGGGCGCTCTGTTGGAAAGTTATTTTAGATTATTGTCTTTTAATTAGACGTTATGTATTATGTGCAATTGGTTTGTTATCATACAATAAAAGGAAAACGTATTGCAATACGTACTAGAAAATGGCCACTGCTTGTTTTAATGCCCTTTCCAAAAAAACATTATTGCGTGAATTCTGTCGAACTTTGATTAAATTGAAGTAAACATAAGAATTCAAGCGCAATTAATTATTCCCCTCGATTGTAAAAGGTTCGTTAAACAGCAACTCCAGGAATTCAATGTTTTCCTGGAAAATAGTCCATAGTGTTTTAACACCACTGAAGGAAAACGCTCTCACGTCTTTGCGCAGTTCATTAACATATTGACAGAAGTTAATCGACCACGGCTCAAGAAATTAATCCACATTAACTTTATGTTTGCATGTAACTGCATCAAACCAGAATTTTTGCTCAAGAGAAAAGAGGTTTTGAAAAAAAACGAGCCAAGTTAATTCGATTAAGACAAGAGGCAATGGCATCCAGAGAAACGGTTAGATCTGATGGAGCTTAAAGTGTCTTATCGACGCACGGACGCGGGTGCGTCGGAAGTATTAATTTGGTGAAATGAAAATTGCCAGGCTTGCGCCCATCAAAATTCTCCAGACGCAAAAAAAAGTTGATTTCCCGAATTCACATTGGAAGTGCTTAAATCAAAGTGAAATGCACGGTCACCAAAGTGCACGCCATTCACGGACAATGCGGACCATGGTGATTGGTGGTTACCTGAAATGCACTCGATGCGGAGCGGACGAACGACTGTGGTCAAACAGCTCCGTCACTGCGAACGTGCTCTTATCGGCGATCATTGATCGCGGCACGTATGTACGTGTTTACGCACTGGACAAAAAGTGGCGAGGTGAATTGCTGATTGGTGACCGCTCAGTCGTCCGTCGATCAGTGAAATCTATTTGTCCGCGAGGAAAATGTGAGGTGTTGAGCGCAAAAAGAAGTTTTATTGCAGCGTTCTGCGCCAACTCTCTTCTTGTCTACAATTCCAGTGATCGATTGTCTCTCAAATAATTTTCTAAACGAACGAGAAGGAGCTTCGGGCTTTTCTAACTTTCCCTGGTTATGCTTATTTGGGCCATCTGAAGTCGTGACTATATTTGTCACCGTTTTGATGGAATGCAAGTTTTATTTATTTAACAATCATTTCCAGGTGTAAAATGCATACTCTGCCGATTAACACTTTTCAAAGGAATTTGAACCACTTAGACCAAAGAAAAATTCATTCCAAACATTTGGGAGGAACACAAAATTGGTATTCTGAAACTTTCATCAAATTAAACTTTCCATGGGATGATAAAGATCTACAGAACTACAGGATCCAGTTTTCGAAAAACCTTTTTGAAAAACAGAAAATGAGATCCCTTCAACATAATTTTACTTTCCAACAAAAAATTTAAAAATGGTATATTCCGGTCCAAGAAGGCAGCAATATCGATTGGTACAGTGCAAATTCGAGGATTTATTTTTCCACCTTGCGGATGGTTCAGTGACAGGTGTCTCATTAAAAACTTGTTCGATGGTCGCTCATGTTCCACTTTTGCTTTCGCCGATGAAGACAACAATAATGTTGGATACTTTTGCTGATAAACAGTAGAAGCTGATACAGCGAAAGAGTTGTTATTTTTTTCTTTGCTGTTAAGAGAAATTATTGGTCATCGTGGGGTTTTAACATCGCCATAGGAAAACGCTTTCACTTGGACTGGGATACCTCCAAAACGCAGTGATACTATATGAAACCGTTCAACTTTAAATAGTAAAAATACATTTACCAATTTCATGATAGAAGTTATGGACTTCCTACAACTAATATCTAGCAAACATGATGTGCACCTGCAATAGTATCTTTTCATACTGTGACTTTCCAAATGCTTATGCATGTTACGTAAAACGATTAAATAAACAGTTTATGTAAACATGTGTAAACGCATTTGAAATACCATAAAGATATTGACACCTTCATTAGATTGGAAGCTTTTAAATATTCATATTAAAACCACTCCTACACATACTAAATAAGACTTAATATTGCTTGTATCCACTAATTTAAAAATGCAAGCCAATAAACTATAATATATTCTGAAGCGTGAAATTTAAATAATTCCACCCGCGTTTTTTCAATTGGCTACAGCAACACATAGCTAAGGCACTAGCATCATTGATTCTTTAAATTATGCATGAAAAGTACAAACTCCAAATTCGTCACCAACAAATCGTTCTTCGAATTGCTTCCTTTAAATTCAGGAGATTATATAATTTCGCTCAAGCTCAATTCGTTGGTTGGCTAAAATAACTCAAACAAAAAACAACACACCACTAGCACTGTGCAAAAGTTCGCCAACTCTTTTTCACCACATTAAGGACAAATTAACTTACGAAAATTATCACAATTAATCCCATACAAAACAAGCAGCCTCCCCCACAGATCATTAAAAATCGAACAAAGCCAAGCGCCTGTGATCGCGGCACAGCCAGGATGATCCCACGCAGAATCGCGAGCAGAAAAGGCGGAGGATATCAATAAATTGCCAATAAAATATAAACAAGATGCGAACAGATACGCCACAAGTGATTGCGATATCTCGGGAAAATCTTAATATGAACTTGACCTTAAAATGCACACGATCGGAAACTACTTATGTGTGTTTCCGAATCGGAGAGAACTGCGGAGGCAATCACCGAGGAAGATCAGATCTACCTGTGGGTACACCACGGAAAGAAACCTGCAGGGCCGTGCCTTTGTATCAGCAATGTGAAACAACGACGCCAGATTATGCCCATATTATAATACCACGTTATTATTGCAGTATTGTTTCGCACAGCATCTAAGAAATGGATACTGGGAGCAGTTGGCATGTGACGTGTTGTAGCAACTACTAACTGGCTCGCATGAACAACTGAGATAAATTAGCACTGGTCGTCGCGGTGCATGCAGCCTCACTTGCAGCATTACGATCATCATGATTCGTTGTTGTGCCCAGAAACAAAGGGACACATCCATTATCTGCCCCCTGAGAAGATCTGTAATTACCCCCCGATATTCGCGCTTATACCTTGGATTTCAACTCGGTTTTCCGAACGTATTCTGCACAGTGCACAGCAATAATTGCTGTAATTATTACACGATCGTTTTGAGAGTACTTTTGCTACAATTCAAGTGCGTTTCTATTCGAACTACAAGTCGGGCAAGTTGATTTGAGTGAATGGCACTGGCGCCTGGCTTAACCAAAGTTCCCGTGAAATGTCGTTTTCACTTGTTGGAGGAAAAACTTACAGTGTTTGCAACAACACGTTTTGAATTTTAAGGAACCTTTCTGCCATGTTCGAAAGGTACGTGATCCTCTACGAGTTGCGATGATCGCAAAACTTCCGCGTTTGTGATTGCCGTCAGGTAATTCATTCCAATGAGGATAGCCATGACAAGATATTCACCTTAGAAACCACGCGACCGCCACAAATTTTTCCCTCGTCAAGTTTGTCTCCACAAATCACTCACCGCAGCTATTTTTATTCAAAACCAATGTCCAAATATTTGGCGTTTCTAATCACAATTCACAATGTCAATCCTCACTAACCAATGCTTGCCACTATGATGTATAGGGGTATTTTAAATGTTTCTTCTTCCCCGCAATGCGTTTTACCTGGCGAAATGTAACATAAAGTGCAAATTATGTAGGCCTGTAGAAATCTCAATTGGCTCGCCCTGTAACCAGGAACAATTATTTAAAATTCGCGCCCAAGCCATGCTCATTCTTACCTAGAAAAAACGTGAGGACATCTGGCTCGCCACATAATTGCATACCAATGACAATGGTTTAATGAAAATTAATCACACAAATTAAAAACAACATCAAACATAACAAGTGGTTAAAAAAAATAGAAGAGATTGAAAAAGAGACATGGTTATTGTAATTTATGTGTCACTGTCCTCAGGTATGTGATGGCATGTGTTCACCGGAATTAGCGAGTTCGTTGCTATTCATTGTTTATTTCAAAGTGCATCGTGATTCACAGTTATAGACAGTTTTAAATATTTGATATACATTATACATACATAACATCTACCTATGTACCTATTTGGAATCACTTTTAACGCTTTTAAAAGATATGTTTTGATAACTGTAAAATTAATATTGAAGTCGATTAGGGTTTTTGGATTTTAGGGTTTTGCTTTGATTTTGGAATATTATCAGTTTGTTTCGATAAGAATCCAAAATCTGAAATATGATACTTTGTATAGAATTTCAAGCGATAATTTCAAAAATGTTAGTATCTATCTTAATCTCTTTAAAATTTCACTTATTGTCTGCATTCCAAGCACTTGCATATATTGGAAGAACCTTCATTCCGAAGATTCCAAGGGTGCTTGAGCAATAAACGAAAGTCATTCAATTCTTATCCATCGAACTAATTAAATTCACATTAATTTCGCCATTGGCGTGATTTCGTGTACAACAGAAACATTTCCCAGAAACTCTTCCTGGGTAGTGGTGGCTGCTTCCACATCTGATTTCACCGACAGCTCTTCCCAGGCGCATGCTAACTAGTGTCAAGGTTTCATTCATGCAATTTTCATTTACGCGACAGCGGGTAAAATTACTTCACTTGCCGAAGATATTGCCAAAAGGTAAATAAACTTCTTCGACAAGAAATCACCAAATGGAATAATTAATTTGGAAGGTGCCCGAGGCATGGCATTTTCGTTTGAAATATTTCGTTCATTCACATGAGAATGTTCGCAATGTTTGAAACGAGAAAATGGAAGTAAAAAGTTGCAAATACGACGACGGCCGAAATGATCAAGTTAATCGACAAGGGAAATCGAACACTGCTGTCAGCAACAAATTTTAGAGGTTTGCTCTCATGATCGATTTGTGCACCGCGAGTTCGACTTCCTCTGGGAAGTGGGAACAGTCCCGTTTACAAACAGCCTGCGCCCAGAGCGTTACGGCATCGTCTTGCGTAAGTCAATATAAATGACACGTGAATTTTATATTTAGTTAGGCAATGTTTCAAATCAATCCACGCAAATCTAAACTGTAATTGTTAAGAAATGTCAGCTAAGCGGTGTCGATTGATTATAGAGATACAATCTTGAATTGCACTGCAGCCAACTCCCAGAATTAATGTCCATTTCAAAATCAGCCGCTACTTTTACTCCCTTTCACATGTAAATACAAATGCGGCAATTATATAAAACACAAATATTCGTTGGGACATTTTTTACTTTCACCACAAGATTTTCTTAATCTTCAAAAGTATTTTCGCCGACAAAACTGTAGAGTGATGATCCATGTTAAAATACATGCGTTAATTGATATGAACATCAGAAAAAGAAAACGAAGATCCAAAGGCTGGAATTTGCAATATTTTGTGGACGCGGTACTGAATGCATGCAGGGTCATAATTTCACTTTTCACCCAGAATGAGGGAAATTTTCCGATTCATATTTTAATTAAATTCAACACTTATTGACGACCTTTTGCACACCTGTCCGCTACCATTGGTCATGAAAACGATCAATAAATTTGTTTTTCAATTTTTTTAAATATTCGTTTCAGTCGGAGTTGTTTTAAAAGTTGTTGAATGGGCAAATCGGATTTACTTAATTTCATTACTGTCTTATTATATTTTGTAATTCGCATTGCTTATATCTGATTTACTAACATTTATCAATAAATCGTAACAAATTATGAAGTTGAGACAAAAAAAACGTTTCAATTGCACAATTTGAGTTCAAGAAGTATTTTCGGAAGCAATTAGCGGGAAAATAGGTTAAGATTGCAATGATAAAAGTAATGCGAACTGTGTTCTTCCTTGTTCGTCGTGATATGAGGCCCGCATTTTATGAGCACAGACCGAGGAATAAAAACAACCGCTGCGGGTTACTCGTGTCTCAGTTAATTGATTTTGAAAGTAGCCATATAACCTTACATCCACTCAATTAGGAGTATCCTCCACAAATATAGGGTAAAGCTCCATTGTCTCAGAATGTTTGGGTGTATACGAGCGCACATATGCATACTAAGAACAGTCCACTGAACTAAATTCCATACTTATTCCACAAGCAGTAGAAAGTTTAGTTTACGTCCAATTGTTTTAATTGGTTTGGATTTGTTTTTTACATTTTAAATACAGAAATATTTTAATGCGATAACTTTAAGAGTAACGTGCTTATTTTTTAAATGTAAATATTTTTTGTACGTATTTGCCTAATAAGCTAATAAAAATTGCAATGGAAATGCTATTTTGATTTAAGCATGAAATCATTTTTGAAAAACAAACCCACACCTTTTAGAGGATAAGTAATATAAAAAGCATTTTGATTTACCTGACTTGGTCCGATGCGATATGTGGGCGGGTCTATTTCATTTGTTGCTAAAATTTGTTCTACAGTAACATCTTTAGATGAAGAATCACCAAGAAGACCAAATCTTCTAACAAATTCCGAAAGAGGAACTGATTCTGGGAAGCCCAAACGATGAAGTCGAGCCGCTTCTAATACTTGTGAGCCGCGAATCTATTAAGAAATATTTCTTATTGTTGAATTAAATTCAAAAAAAAGGTAAAAAACCGTTTTTACCTGACTTCTCAATAGAGGAACATTAATCATATCTTCATATCCGTGCAATGAATGGTTTGGCGACGAATTAACAATGGAATGGGTGCCGGCATTGTGCTGCAGTAAGTAACAGTGGACAAAATGAGTTCCAGTTCTTCTCAAAGTATCAATTATTCCATCAACTGTAAACTTCACTTGCAACATCACTGAATTTCGTTTGATACCGGCCGATGTGAAAGATCGCCGTATGCTTGAAACACGCCGAAGGGATTGTGTTCCTTCTAAGCCGACAATCGATCCGCAAAATACACTTCCACTGCCTCTGGTCAAAGTGCCGACGAAGAGTCGACTGATTTCTGCCTTAGAACTATCTTGCAGAAGGGTTGTGGAACTTTTCACCGCTGGATGTTCGCGGCTTGCTTTAAGCCACCCGTGGGCTGAATATAGAACAGGATTTGTTCCTTGCAAGTGCTGTAAGACAAACTGCCTGGATCCAGTAGTTCTTCTTATAAGGACTTGATGCTCCCGATCACCATAGTGAGAAAATACACGTTCTATGAAGGAATCGTCATTTGAATTCGGGTACATTGACTCTTCATCGAGAAGCCTACATAAGGAATTAATAATTAAATTATAATAATTATTATAAGTATAACAAAAATGATAATAATAAGAAAGTGAACCTAAGATTTTTGAAAATTTGCACTTAACGCACACAATTTTCAGTGATTAGGGAATATTTAAATAAAAATAATATTTCGATAATAATTAATTTACTGTTGTTTTAAGCAAGTTCTAATTTAAAGTCAAACACTGTATAATTTGCTGATTAGATCATTTTATAATATGATTATAATTTATTAAATCTGCAACAAAAGATTTATTCAATTATATGAACATAAAATTTTCTTGTTTGTTGGTACTAAACTTTTTAAGTATTATTTCGTTTAAACAAAAAGCTGAACCACTTTTTGTATCCTCTATATACTGGGCTAATTGCTCAATGTTGCGAACATCCTGTCGCTATGAATAATCCGCCAAATCAAGAGCACATAATATTTGATTCGACGGAATAGAGAAGGAAGTAAAAGTAAACAATTACCATAAGAGTCCTCTCCGATCTTGATCACGCAGATCTCTCTGTGAAGTTCGGACCACATGACTTTGTGGAGCTTTATCGATCAACGAGACTAGTGGTCCTGGATGACTTTCAGGCAAACCTTCTGTGTCCACTTCAACAAGTTCCTAAAAGAAGTCATTCTAAATCATATTCAAAACATTTATATTTTTAATTACTTGGGCATATCTATCTCTAGGTGCGACTAGTGTCATATGATGAAATAGTAACTGGAGCCTTTCCTGAAGGTAGTTATGTCGCAAATCAGACAGCGTAGCTCCAAGTTGGACACCACAACTCGCTGGATTCTGGAAACCTGGTGAATCAACTAGCAGAATCGATGCGATCGTATGAGCTGAAGTGCATACGGCTTTGTTTATAAGAGAGACCGCTGCAGCCATCGCTTCCGAATAGAGTCCTACTACTAATCCCTCTAGGCTCTCCCATGCTGAATCAGTACCATCTGTGGGCGATCGCACTGGACTAGAGCTACCGGATGCGTTCGAGGGAAATGCAGCAGCGAGCAAATCCTCCAGAGAAATTCCTAATAAAGAAACCGCCTTTCGAGCGGCAGATGGATTTGCGAATTGTATTCTTGACGTCGGGCCATTACCAACTGAAAAATTATCATTTGGTTATGCCAAATATTTCAGTACGTAAAAAAAACCTTTTGTAACTCCTGCCACTCCTAAATGACAAATAGCAGCCAGGATATACCAAATTCCTTTCACAGCTATTGGATCTACATTTAAAGTTTCAAATGCTTGCACGGTTCTCTCAAATTCAGACGCCGCCTTATGTCTGTCTTCCAATTTGTAGGAGAGCGACACAAACGGGTTGTTATCCTCAGGCGATATATTATCTAAATGGAGCTCCTTCTGCAACACTCCCTCAGCTCCAGCTAGAAGACGTGTTAAAATATGGAACGAATGTTCTCCCCTGGCCCGTTTTCCGGCTCGTGATCGCTCCAGCAACAGAACCTGATCATAAATATAATCAAAAACATATCTCTATGGAAATCTTTTCAATGATACCTGAACTGATGCAGACGCAATTTGTCCACTGTGATCGAAATCCAAACTCAAAAGCTGTGTAAAACGAGTCGCATTCGAATTGAGGCAGGTTTTTGTGTTACCAAACGCCTCAAGAATTGTGTTAATTGCATTCACCTTTTCAGCCGTAAGAAGCTTATTCACGGAACCTGAAAACGCAAATAAAATATATATATGATATGTTGTCAATAGTCTATTTAAGGAATGCATATGGAACGTACCAGCAGCCAGTGCCAAATAATAGAGGGCATGTTTGAAGCTAGTCGTTTTTCCGGAACCAGAACGTCCCATAAATATAAGACTTTGATCTCGTCGCGTCTCCAGCATACTCCTGTAGGCGGTTTGAGCTAAGGAGTAGACATGTGGAGGCATGTCCTCTGTCTTACAGCCACGAAACATAGACACAACCTATAAGAACAAAAAGTAAAACGTTTAATTTTGGGCTAAGGAGATTTTTTTGTTATATACGAAGTGTACTTGTCGGCAGACGGCCAGCAAAGAGTAGTGTTGAACCAATGCGAATCAACTGTTATGGATTCCTTTCCATTAGTAGTCTTGAAATCAATAATCAATTTACGAACGTGTATTTCAATATCAAATGCCACTTTCTTTTTCATTTTTGCAACTTCTTTGTTATGAGAATTTCAAAGAAATCGATATTGTGATGTGCAACAGAGTGCAGAGTTTGTTCAGTTTTTACTTTTACAATACAAATAAATTATGTTATATGTAAACAATCAAATTATTACTATGGCATATAGGTGAAGGAACTCGTTGCATATATAAAAACAATCGTAAGAGACAGAGATATTATTGAATCTATCTCCATGATCAAGAAAAAAGTAAACTTATAAATATCTGTCGAATATTAGACAAATTCGCTTTCTACATAAATGCATTATGAGTCTGAGTAAATTGCTTTTCCTACCTTCCACAAATGCATAAACAAGTTAAAAATAGATCGATCGAGTGCGATGATCGATAAACAGGGAACGATGACATCTTATACGCTTTAAGAGCCATCAAATAACAGTGAAGCAAATAATTAATCGCAGTGCTTTCAATTGGTTCAATATTTGTCTGATTGTTTTGCTATAGAACAGTTTTCAAACAATTGCTAAATAAATAGCTTACCTTCTCTGAGTAAAGTGAAAGTGGAGCCATTGGATTTACAACCACTAAAATGGGGCCTGCTTTGGTGTGAATGAGATTGCTGGCGTACCTTTGCCGCAGAACGTGCAATACGGACGCTTCATTCAGGTGTTTCAATTGGCAAATGTCCTCCACTAAATCCAGGGCAGATAGATTGGACTTTTCAATATCATCCTCGTCGACGATCATCTGTTCACCGTTGTGGAGCAGTCGTATTGTAACCTTACCAGGTTCATTGTGTTTCTGTGGTATTCGTAGAGCCGATGTGAAGCCTCCGCGATGTACTAGCCAGACGTGTTCTCCTTCGGAAGGGCTTTGGTTTTCATCTGTGATTTGAGTCTGAAAAATTCAAATAGGTTTCATTGAATAACTACGAACATAAAAGAGATTGAATTATTTTGGGTGAAAATAAAAAGAAATAGAAATCTACATATACAACTCGACTTCATCTCCTGTTTTTCCCATTTTAATCAAAAGATAAATCAAGTCATTGTTTTTCCAATCGCTAGTCTTACGACTGAGTTTCATTGAGGATTCTCCTTATTCAACCTTCACACAATGAGTACGTGCGAGTTACCTTCGCCTATTTCCTTCTTCAGTTACTAGAGCTCAAACTTGTTGCTCCTTGTGGAAATTAGACGCATAAAATTATATTGTATATTATTGCTTTAAATACGTTTCAAATTTACAATTACTTCCGTCTTCCAACAATTCTAATTTTTCAAACATGTACAAATATATGTGCTTCATAAAACAAAACATCATAATAATTCAATAACTGGAGGTATTTTGATGAAATGTTTTGCTTAAATAAATAAGAAAAAATTCTAGGATACTATTGCATATAAAACGAGTGTTAAAACTGTTCCTAAAAAGCGACCCGACCCGTCTGCTGCAGCAGACTAAAGTGATGTTGGGAAGAAGTGTTGGACCACTGAACTTTTGCTGCTAATTCAATTATGATTACTTGCGAAGAGTTTATTTCTGGATTTTTGGAGCAACTACATTGTACATGTGCATGCGGTGAATTCAGTAAATACGACCGCCACGGAGCCGCCTTCCGTGTTGCTCAATGAGCGCACAAATAGAACCAATTTATGGTGCGCATAGTTCGAAAGGGAGCATTGCTTCTGATATGTGGACAAACAAGCAAGATTAATCACAATTACTAGAATATATTTAACTTTAAAAAGCACACACCCCCTCTTATGTAATATTTGTTTTATATAGAACTAGGTGGTTTACCACACTTCTTACGGTGGTGCGATGAAAATTATTATAACAATGTGAGGTATGTATTGTATATGTCAATATGATCGATATATTGATTGATAAACATTAATATACTTGTATAACAACAAACCCCGATTGCGGATTTTAAAAATTGTTTTACGTTTACCTTACTAATATTATTTAAATATTAGTTTTGAGATATCCTTTGTTTAACTCAATTACAAAAATAGGAAATTTCATGGATTTATGAAATTTGCTCTTTTTCTTTTATAAATCGTACGTACGAAAGTTATAGTTTTTCTTTCACGTGCTTACTACTTTTTGCTTTATTCCATTTAATCCAACTCATCAACTCAACTCAACTCCAACTCAAATTTCATCTTACATGTATACCATTTCAATCGGTTGAAGCATTAAGCCGTGTATTCGACACAAAAAAACTCATTTTCGTATTTATAATATTAATAAGGAAGTAAGGACACTTAAAGCATGTATGTATGTACTATATGTAATAAGAATTTAATAGCAGCAAGTAAGTTTCCGCACGCCTAGCCTTTCATGTTTTTCTTTATTAAAGCAAATAATAATTTCATGTGCATTTCAACAATTTAATTGTCTTATAATTATAATTTATAAGTTCGGAAGTACTTGTTAGAAATAACTTATTTATAGTTTAATTACTTTAACGACAGATCTTTGCTATAATTTCGATAATAAATGGTGTTTTTTCCTCAACTTCCCATCAAAGCACAATGTTTCCCTTCCGCGTATTTCAGATGTGTTACTCTTTCCTTTAAGAACCGTATTTCAAGCCCCTTAAAGAATAAAAGATCTCGATAAATTTAGAAAAACCCCACACAATTTCTAATATAGGAAAAATATATTTCGTGACTTTTAAATGCCTCTAAAAAGTTTTGTGCTATTTTTAATCAGTAGAAGGTTTTTTTCTTCTGAATGCTTCTGATTATTTACATACCTATGTGGTCTTATTTTTAGCGCAATAGTTCTTTCTTTTCTGATTCTTAAAACCCAAAATTGAGGTTGATAGATTAAACTCAAACATGGTTTACAACAAATGGACCGTTTATTTTGAAAGTGGTGTAAGTCCACTTTTTAAAAAAATTGAGAAAACACGTAATTTACTTGTAATTTAGTGTAAACTTTTTATTTATAAACAATTCAGAATTACTATTTTAAAAAATCCATATGCTCTGATAAATTTAAAATTCGTCAATAAATTGAATTGCGTAACGATTGATTATGAAAGTGGTGTAAGTCCACTTTCAGCAGTATAAAACTCTTTTTAACAAAAAAAATTGAACCGACTTCAAAAAAACTTACACTTAAAAAGTATAAAATAATTTTTATTTCTTATATAACAAAAACCCAACTTTTTGAAGTCGGCGCCAATTTATCACCAATTTTATAAAAACTGATTTATTTATCTATCCATTACAATAAACCTACAAATTATACATAGGTATATATCTGCATATTTTTGGAAAACGGTAAAGATATAATGATAGCTTAGTCAATTAGGTCCCTACCACAGCTTTGAGCTACTCTAGTTATAAGTGTTATCTTTTGATTTAGCAGAGATTAGCTTCTTTTAGTTTGAATTATAAATATTAGGTTCTGTATATATATGGTGGATTACTTATGGGCGCCGAATTCAAAAATTTGGGTTTTTGTTATATAAGAAATAAAAATTATTTTATACTTTTTAAGTGTAAGTTTTTTTGAAGTCGGTTCAATTTTTTTGTTAAAAAGAGTTTTATTTTTTCTCTTTTCAACGTACAAGCGTACAAGTGAGCGAAGCATAACTGTGATCAAATTGGAGTTCTTCGGAATGATATAAAAAAAATTGTAAAAATCAATTCCGCTTTTTATAACCTTTAAAGTACAATAAACCCGCAGAAGCGATCTAAATTTCCAATTCAGGGTAGAGTGCAACGTCGCCTTCGTCTCATCTTTTCCTATTATGCGTATCACAGTTCTTTAATCCTCTTTAATAAATAAAAAAACATCCGAAGGCGAGTATGACTTCGGGGTGGGCGAAGTATGACTTTTGTTATAATGGGACCTGAATCGAATAAAAAAAGAATTATATGCAAATCGGTTAAGCTGTTTGGAAGTTTGGAAGTTAGGTATGCTACAAAAAAAAAAAAAAAACGCGTTGAACTTATTAGTAACACGGTACCACCGCGAAGCTTTCTTAAATCAAATAAAAAAAGAATTATTAAAATCGGGTAAACCGTTTGGAAGTTATGCTGGAACAAACATTTAAAAAAAAAAATCGCGGTCGAACTTATAACCTTCTCCTTTTTGAAGTCGGTTAAAAACTAAGAATTTTACCAGCAAAAGCATAATGTAATGGGCATAGATGGAATGGGAAGCATTACACTAATGCCTTTGGGCTTTGTATAAAGATGTTCGACCATTACATATGAAAAATATAAGGATATGCAGATGCGGCCTCTTGTGCATCACGAATATTTCAAAAAACTTCCACATAATGATCGTAAATGATATACCGTATCAAAATAGTTTAACGAATCCTTTTAATTTTAAGAACAAAAAACAATATTTTATTTTTAATTCATCTATATTAACTTTGCGAAAACTTGCTTGTTTGTTTATTTGTGGATTTGTGTATTTGTGCTGTTAAAGAAAACCGTTCGACGGCTAATTAACACACTTCCCGTCATCCAATCGAGCTAAAACTTTACAAATAGGCTCGTTGTCGATCAAAATGCATTCTATCGAAGTTTTATCCCGTTATCACAGAAGGAACGGATAAAATCTTTAATAATAATGCAAAAATGACAGCGTTTTGCCATGTGTATAAAAAAAATTATCATCAAATCAAATCATATGTCCTTATTTTAAATAGTTTTAATTGTGACCATTTTAAAAATACCATACTACCCAATACCCATATACATTTAGATGAATTTTAGTAAGAACCATTGTTTTTTGACTATCAAAATTAAATGATTTTTACAATTCAATAATTTTGAAAGTGGTGTAAGTTCATTTACGATTCAGAAAGGATATTATTTTAGTTAAATTCAAATTCAAAGTCATATATGTGATCAAATTACATGTTTCTAAATTCGTTGAAACATTGCCAAACTTAGTACCATTTATCAATATTTTTTGCAAATGCAAACCTTTAAATATCTCGAAAGAGAGAAAAATGGACTCATATCACTTTCAAAATAAACGGTCCAAATGTTGCACAACAATTATTTTTGGATTCTGTATTGATGCAGTTAAAAAATTCTTAATTATGAATTTGTAGTTTATTAATATACACTTTCTGTTACACTTTATTCCCTTTTAAAAAACAATGCTTAGTAACATCCTGTGCGATAAAAATGCGTTGATTTTGTATTCACAAAATGTATGTAACAAATATGGAAGTGAAACAATTTCTCTGTTGATCTAATGATTTATACCGCTGAATTCCAATGTAAAGCTGCTCGTTATGTAAATCTTGCTCAGAAAGGCTATTTTACTTGTCAGAAAAATAAATAAATCAATCAAAGTGTGGGAAAGTCGCGATCAAAGGACAAATGTCCCGCTTAATCCATTAATTACTACACCCTAACTAAAATGGAGAACACTTATGCAATTATTATAGTTTGCTGTGATTTTACTCCGTGAATGGGTGGGCCTCGAGCATTTTACGCTTGTTTATCATAATAACAGCTAACAAGAGGCTACAATCACGATTAGAATAAATAATCACCTAATTAGGTCATTTTGTGGATAAGTAAATAAAAATATAATTTCTTCCGCGATTAAGAGTTTTTAGAAGTGGAGAAATATTTGAATGATTAGATCAGAGAAAGTGTCACAATCACTTAATTTTATTTTTAAAAACATCTTTGCAAGTCTATTTAAATTAGACAAGGCGTAAATATACGTAAATATATACGAAAAAAGCCCATACAGTTTGCTGGTTAAACAAAACGAGCGCCATGAATGTCGCCCTTGGTCCAATCAGCATTTCTCCTATGCGAAAAAATTTCCATAAATGAAAGCAGGAAAATTTCCTCGAAATCGTTAAATTTTCGAAAGTTATTTGAATAATTGAAATGTCGATAGATATTCCATCAACAAATGTAGGGTAAATACACGATCTCTTGGATGCTTGAAACACGCTTCGAAACTCAAAATTTCAATGTCATTCACTAACTTCGTTAACACTTAAAATTTATGATTTCAAGCAATAAATGTTAACCTTAGGTAGATATGTTGCTTGAAGTCACTCTTTTAATTCCCAAAAGAATTTTAATTAATAAGATCGCGACTTTGATTTTTTGCCGCTATTGTCGATGATTTAAAAATATTTTTGATTTTATCTTTCACTGTAGAATGTGCAATCGGTGAAATTTCACTAGAAATTATGTCACATTAATTAATTTCGTAATGATAATTGCAATTAAATATATTTCCATTGCTTGTATCATTGTAAAACTATTTGTCTATAATATAAGCGGAGGATAAAATATAGTTGCTATAAACTCTGATTTACTGTTTAGCCTTAGGGCTCAGAAACTATAATCTTTAACTACAAACTGTCAATTAAACGAATTTGTTACTTTATATCAGTTATTCAAAAATGAATTCATATTGCATACAAAACAATTTGTAAGCAACAAAAATCCGCCTTGGGCGAGGAAGACCAGCGATTACGATCACCTGCAGTCAGAGAGGTTAATCGGTTCGGCAAATCCGAACGATCAACGGCAGATATTAATTATAAGATACCAGAAGCATAATGATTAGAAACGCGGCATTTCTGTGCATAAATTACTTAAACAGGAATCATGATGTAATGATTAATAGGAATGATAGCATTTGACCAAGTGTTGGAAGTGGTGGAAGAGTGTATTTAACCGCATCAGGCGTTTTGATTGCAGATGAGGCTAATTACATTTATTTGCCGCACAGCGGTCAAGGAATCTTCTCAAGAATGTTCGCGGGTGGAGGAAAGACAGACTGTGATCGAGAACAAGCCCGAATAATTCGCAATTAATTAATGTCATTAAGAATTTCAGCGTCCTCTAGAAGATTATCTGCTCAAGGTCTTCGTCTAGAATTCAAAATGAATTGATGTCTTCGTGGTGTTACAGTGATGATCTTTGAACTTTTAATAGTAAATATTTTTGAAAATCAATCATAGCACTTTGAATAGTTTAACAAGCTGCCAAACGAGGACTGCTTCCACAATCCAATAATCAGTTTCTGCACCCTAGTTTCTATTCCTTTTGGCAATTCCATTGATCTTTATTCTCTATTGATCACAATAAAAGCAGTGCATTCTGAACGAATTTGCTTCACGTGCTCCTTGGACAAATGACCTCTGGACCGAAATCACCAACTAAGTGATGGCTGTCTAAAATAATTTATGCAATTTATCACAAAGTTATCTAACGTCAATAATAATTAATCTATTGATGTGATTCAGAAGTTCCTTTCGGTCCGCGGCGGCCGGCCTCGCACAATCTGTTTGACTTTACTCGAAAATTTATAGCCCGCTCCGGATCGCCGTGACTAATGTTGAGGAATAAAGTGATGGCATCGCGACGGCGGCGGCAGCGTCTTGATTTAGCGACGCCAACCAATGTCAATCCATGCAGTTCGCGGAGCCGCAGGGGCGCTATATTACCTTCGGGATATTATTTCTGCAGCTTGCTGCCAGAAATCGTGACCATTGCCACAAAAAACACAAGGCAAGAAATTAAATTTACTTTCGTGGGAGGTGACCTGCAAGCTAAATTATGTCACGCCATTGTTGGTGCACGATCTCCACTGCATCGCAATGCTCTTTAATTTGCCCAGAATAGTCTTGTTTGAAATCAGATTCGGCTTCCTTATTTCTATTTTGGGGCAATAGAAATTACTATTGAATAATCTTAACAGCAGCAGAGGAATTAATATATTGTGGGAGAATTTTTCGCTAAGCACAGTTCCCACAGAAAAGGAGGATGAAGAAGTCAACGCTCGTTATTGCAATGTTATCTGAGGACCGGAGGCAACTGCGAGAACGTAAAATAAATACTCTATAACAATAAAAGACAATAGGGTGTGAATTTTACGACATTCGTGCCTGATACGAAATTTCAAAGTATTTCCACAGTCGTGAGCACAATTTCTTAACTTCCAGCAGTTCCATAATTATTATTGATAAATTCTTGGCCGATGATCTAAAGAACTTCGTGCCTTTCGAAACAATATAAAATAGTATAAAACAATTAATATTCTTTTTAAGATCGTAACTTTACCTGTGCATTTACATATTTATCATAGTTTTTTAGAATACTTCCATCTTGTCGTAGAGCCAGAGATTTTTCCTTCAGGGTGCCCCATTCTATTACAGAATCCTTTCGCCGGAACGAATTTCTCAGACGATTATTGAAACTTCCGTTTCTGACGATTCCATTGGTTCTAGTCGGACTGGGTGTCGCTGTGGTTTTCACCTTGGAATAAACACTTTGCCAAGGAGGCTTTAGATTCCCATTTGCTGTGCCAGAAGCATTTCCTTGCTTATTACCGCTCCCACAAACCCGAAAACTTCGGTTTCTATGCAGAGTTATTTTCTTTTCATCCTGTTCGTCCTTGTCGCCATCGCTATGCAATCGATTCCGTCGTACCAATTGTCGAGATGACACCTTATCGGATTCACCTAATAAAGTTACATCGTTCGTTGCCTTCCGATTCAGAAAGGGGGATCCCGCAGACTCGGATCTGTCCAGCATTTGCCGATTGTCGTTACTCCCGGTCCTGTTCGAACTCTGCTTCCGGTGACTGATATCGTTAGAATTCCATGAGGAAATCTCAGAGCCACTATCACTTATTGTCTCTGAACTAACGCTGTTCTTTCGATGATGATGATTTTGTTGATGGGAATTGCTGCGATGAAGATGCTGATGACTGTGATGATTGTCATCCTGTTGTTTAGAACTACTCGAACGGGTTTTTATAGCTCCGCACGCATGAGCCTTTCCAATGCAACCACGATGAATTTCTGGCTTTAAGGAGGAGCCGCTTTTTTGTGAAGTCGAACTTGTAGACGATCGGAGCGACTGCTCAAATGATTTTTGGAACGTAAACATTGACATTATAAAATAACACAAACTTCAATCAAATAGTTCCTTGTCATTCTAATGTTGTTATACCTAGAATTCTTTAAGTATTCACAATAAATGTCTTTTTTTCTATTAATTTCAACATATTAATGGCGACGAAATTTTGCTGTTCAATTTCATATACCTAATAATTTCTCAAATAGTTTTTTCATCGAAATCTTTCTTACAAAGAATTTTTTAAAAAAGAAAAGAGCAAATCTCCACGACTAAAATTTAAACATCTGGCGCTGTCAATTTGCCTAAAAACTTAATCTCATCAAAGATAATAATTATCATTGGCAAATATTACCAAAATTACTAATTAGCAGCTGCACGATTAGACCCAAACAATGTATTTAAGAAGAAACTTAGAAACCACTGAAATCAACAAAAACCAAACTTTTAAGAGTCTGCTTAGTAAACACAAAAAAATATGAGTAATATATTGCATAACAGTTATGAACTAATGTTTTGCTTGGTTACCCAAAGAAAAGAGCCGCGAATCAATTGAACAAGTGTTTCGCGATTTACAATAATTATAGTCACTTTGTGCAAAGGAAAAAACAACAACATATAGTAGGGGACCAGCAATTATTCTCATCACAAATCAAACTTTGAAACTTCTACACTCAAGGTAATCTCTAAAAAGATTTCCTCACCGGCAATCAATTCCCTTCACATGAAGTTAAATGCAACCGAAAGTCCGTGTGGATAATTTTAAGATACTTCCCACTTTAAAACTTGTTCGCGTGTTTTAGCATGTTCTTGACAACACCATTTTTTATTCCCTTGATCGATTAGTGGAATAGCGCCATTGAATTTTCAAATTTTCAAAGTTGGTGTTGAATTGAAGTTCTTAATTTTCACATTCCGTGTCTATTAAAATTCAATTAAGGTTTTGGCTCGTGATCTTTTGGTTAAAAGACTGCAATCATGTTCAATTAAAGATTGAAGTGTTGAAAACTCAATTGACGGTGTTTCGGAGATAAGCGAAAATGATGAAAATTTATTGAAGGAAAATAGTTTCAGTACCTAACAAGGACAAATCTTTATGCAAGAGGGTTTTGCCTAAAATGTCAGTTCACACGGTGAATTTTGTGGATTATTTTAGATAACAATGCAATTATTTGAGGGACGAAAAGTTAAAGTTCAGCAAGTTTAAGATTACTCTATAGTATTCGTAATAGTGGAATATCAAAAGTTTTGAGTTTAACAAAATGTATCTATGTTTACTGGTGAGCAACGTGTCGATTGTTTTCGTTTTTCTGCTACATTTACAGCATCACCTTGACTTCCTAACACATTACGCTAGTAATTCACAACTTGCTTGAACATCTCGCGACTTTCATTAACAACATTTCGGAACACTCCTCACCCCTTTCTTCCCACTGTCTTCCAACCAGCAATTGCTTTAAGTTTAACAACTGAGCGGGTGTCAAAACGTTTTGGCTTTTTACTTTATTTTAATTATTTTAATTTCGTTTTCCGTTGATATCCGAACGTCTTTCCAGACTACTTGAAGCGACCCAAAAACAAACCGAATGCACTCAATCCACGCTTAAGTACGGCGCTTAAAAAAAGCTCATTATTTGACGCCAAGGCCGAAGTGCTACAACACACCTCCAAATGCCACTTCTTTAATGTTTATTGGAATTCTCTTTGGTGCAAATAGTGTGCCTCCCACACACCTACCTCCTTACCTCTTTATTACTTTACTATAGAAACAACGCAACAAGAAAAGCGCGGAGCCCCCACAAGATCATGTCTGTCAATATCGATTTCATTTCAGTGCGTCATCAACGTTGCAATAATGGTCTTCATTGGTCTTCAGGTGAACATTTCCGTATGGGATGGAGGGACATAGATACGACGCGGTCTCGAGGAGAAGAAGGCAGCTTGTGAATAAGGAATGCAGATCATGTAACCGAATCGTAAAGAATTGGAATATAGAGTACACTCGGGCCTCATTGTTGTTGGGGATGGCGAAGTCCTTGCTTGCTTAGCGACCGTGTAATCACTCTATGAAAACATGTCGCACTTGTGGCATGTCACAAAAGCATGCGGTTTGAATGTCTTGCAGCAGAAATATTATTACTTATTGTAATAACACAAACTGCTCTTGGCTCTTCGAAAGTCTATAATTTCTTCTTTCTGATTGTTTTTAGTGCTCCAGATGTCGCGTCAATATTATGAACATATACCTATGACATATTTAGCTTAAAAAGACCAATGTTGAATTGAGACAGGAAAAATCAATTATTATAATTGACGCGAATTGAACATGTTATGCTACATTGCAATATCGCACTTAACCGCAACACAACAATAAGCCATTGGAACTGCAGTACTAATTATTGCATAAAGTTTTTTGTAAATGAACTTGTGCAAGCACTTTCCCGAAAACAATTCAAACAGAGTAATCTGTGCTTTGAACAATTTATTTGAGAATTTTTCCGAAAATTTCAAAATGTCTTCTGATCGTGTTTATACTTCTTGCGACTATATGAATGAATCTCAATTTCACAGAAAACTTCTAGAAGTTGAAAACGCTTTTAAAAGATATCATTCTGCATTAACGGTCAACATAAGCCAGCAAAGAATCATTGCTGACAAATTGTGGGATCAAATTCAGTGTTATGGAATTCTCAAAAAAGCAATTCCTGGGTATTTACCCTATCCGAAATTAATAAACGATGCAGCTGAGCGAGAATATCTGTGCCAAATCAAAAGTAATATGAGAGGAATTTACAATTTAAATTACAGTTTGGAGTGCAATTTAAGAAAATTGAAAGACGTTTTAAAAAAATTTCATGAGATGTACGAAACGTTTGATGTCAGTGTTCAAAGCCCTTTCGTAAATGGTTATAAGAAATTAAAACCGATCATGTACTACAGAGAATTGGTCCGTGACATTTACTCGCAGTTCAAGGACTTTCTTGCCAAATTGAAATTCGCAGCCATTGTTCTTACTCCGAGTAACGTGATCGCTATCGAAGTATATCAGAAAATGCTACAGCCGCTTGATGAATACGAGGAATATGTAAAATTTTCTTTTTGCAAACACGACAAATAAATGGAGTTTTCTAAATATCATACTTTTTATCATGTGGTCATTTAAAACAGATTTTTCTACACTACTTAAATACAATTTGTGCCTGAAATTCTACATATAAACCGGCATAAAGAAAGGTCCTTAACTAAACAAAGTTCAAAAAATAAACAAACTAGAGAATGTTTGTGGACATTTAGTTACTTTGCTTACAAGACCATTATTAAAAATGAAACTTGATCACAATATTGTAACTAAAATAAAATAAAGTCACTGAAGTATAAACAAAAATTTGATTTCCATAATTAAAAGACGTTTTTTAGCTGTTGCAATTTGGAAATAAACAATGTCATCAATGGTCAATATTGTTTGATGTTTACACTTCTTTCCTCTTCTTGATTCAATTTTGAATTGTTTTCATAAGCATGTAATTTCTGGTGGTATTTAGTAGATAAACCCAAACTGTGTGCATTTCGTCTGCAGCCATTTTAGTGAAGTATTCAATAAATTGATTTCAAAGTAAATACGATATTGCAAAAATAATATTATAGTTTTTTTTATAAATACAGGATCGCGCTATTATGACATATGTGAAATGCTATTAGAAAACAGTGATTCCAGTGGAAACAAATAATCAAAATGTTAAAAGCAAATATAAAAACATAGCCCCACTGATTATCTTTAAATGGGTTTTTCTTAAAAGATGCGGTCTTAAACGCCGATCAATAATCCATTTCATTTTCAAGGATTAAAAACATTTTTCAAGTGCTAAGCAGTTAAAATACAAAAATTAATAAAAAATATGCTTTTGATATATGTAGCAATTGAGCAGCAAAATTCCACCTCCTTTAAAATCAAAATCAGCACATCCTATTTTCAAGCTTTTAATTGATTTCCATTGCGCGAACACCAATGATCAGCAAGAATTCCCCCAATAACGTACAAGTTCTGTATGCCTTCGTTACCACTGAAACATCTGAATATCAATTAACACTTGATCACACTCCTCGAGCATAAATTCCTTCCGTAATTACATCACTCGGCACAGGTAGATCGTTGCACAGAGAACGAAGACGCGATCGTTAACATTTCATTAGAACGTAATAATCTGATGATGGTCACCAGCTGGCGTTAATTGCAAAAAACGACGAGTCCTTTGGACAGGCCTTGCAGCGCGTCACTGGACCTATCCAAAGCAATGTTTGTCCAGCGTATTGCTATGCAAGCTCTTGGCGCAACACGCGACTTTGTGTATCGATCTACAGTTCAGACACGATCACCAACGCTGTCGAGAGCAGACTGCGAGAAACCCACTGGAAACGATCTTCTTAGACCCACCAGAAATGGAAACTGCACTGGCGATCGCCCTCTCTATCAAGTGCGACTACGACGTGTCGTCGATAACGCAGCTATGCTATGATTATATTGAGTGAAATTTTAATGCTCCTAACACTGCTTCTAGTGATCTAGTTGGACATTGAAGAAGATCAAGCGGGCGCATATTTGGGTTCTTTTAAGAACCACAAACATCGAGGCCGAGGTTCAGCGTGTTAAGAATCCTGAAGACAATTCGTCTTGACACTTCATATTATATCTACATCTACATATTAAGGAGGTCTAGGTATGTTAATATTAATTCACTTTCAGATTGATCACGATGCATCAAACTGCGCTTATACGAGTTTTGTTTTCACTATGGATCCTTCAGATTATTCTTAGAATTTAAAAGATCTTTACTTGATATCGTTACAACTACAGGCAAAAAAGTAGCCGTGCCGAAATTAATTACCTTTGGGTTTTGATGAAGACTGCCTTCAAGGGTTTTAACTCTAGGTGACGTCAAAATCATCACGCTCCAATTGCACTGTGCCCTTCTGTTGATTCATTGGAATCGACGCAAAGTCATACAAACGGAAGGTGCCGATACGGCAATTAATTTAATTTAAAATAATATAAATGTATAATAGCGCTAAAAGGCGTTCGTGACCCACTCGAAACTGAAATGTTTCTGGTAAGCGAAACCGGCAGGAGGCGGTGGCGGCGGTCATTAAACGCCCAATCAAATGAACCATGCAACATAGTCGGAAGAGGAAATCCAGTTCGTGCATAAATTGTGCAATCACGCATAGAGAAGCCGGCGACGATGGTGAGCAGAAGTCAATCACCAGCAAGAACCGAGGCTTTTCACATTGAATGCACAATCGAGTCGCCCGCACATATGTGGAAGACCGGAAGGGGCAAAGTTCTTTTCTTATAGCCTATAGGTCCTCGCAGAAGAGTTCTAATGGTAAGACCTAAAATTGGAATCGCAGCCATGATTTGTGCGCTAGACTAGCAAAGACCCATCGTCGCGGTCGAACCGATTCTGCTGCGACAGGAAGTTTAATGAGCCGCACAATCTTTTGTTCTGGCTAACTAATGACACTTTTCGTCTACAAGAATTCGTTGCTGGTGTAATTAGTGAAGTCCCACTTTAAATCCTTTTGTGTCACGTTTCACTTGAGGTGCTTCTGATAGGACTGCAGTTAGCATAGGCGTGTATGTGTATATGTTTGTGCTGTGAGGAATTTGTTATTTCTTTGTTACTGATTATAATAAATGAGTTGTAAGCATTGATTATATCACAACTTCTTCTTGAGTAATAAAAAATTCTCCTTGCTACGCAATTAAACTCTACATCGTCGTAAAGATAAAGAAACTATAAACTGAATTATGATAATTTGAAAGTATGTATTAGTAAATTATATTTGAAAAAGAGTCAGTCTGAATATGTATACAAAATACAAATTGCTACATTTCTGCATTTTGCATGTGTTTTAGAAGCTCATGGTTCGGGTGTAAGCATACGCAGCATTCTTAAGCACCGAAAACATTAAAATTGATCAGGCGAGGCACACATTTAACAATTTAAAATAGTTTCCACACAAATATGGGTTGAGTTGGTTATGAGTGGAATCGGCACACCTGCATTCTGAGAAGTGCGACACAGAAGGGAACTACCCAGCAATTTTTGTACAACATTTTAAATTTCAAGATGTACAAGAAAAAACCAGTCTTCAGCTTTTCTATGATTAGTATTTTTACGCACAATATTTCCCTTAGTTGGGAAACTCATTGAGTATCATACATTCCCAAACTTATTGAATTTCCTTGAAATGCAACAACACATTTGAATTAATCATCAAGCAAGAAATTCAATCCAAATATTCAAACCGGCATTCGCTGCAGTTCAATTCCACCTGGATGAATTGCAATCGATCCGTAGTAGCGACTTTCAATTCGCAAACAAGGCCCAAACCGCATAAAGGAGAAAACCAAAGGCACATGGTACAAGCACGTGGGGTTTAAAAAGGGTTCAAATCAGTTCAAAGATTTAATCTCACACCCCTGTTTGAATGGTCGTCCACAAAAAGTTGGGTTTATCATTGAGACATCGGTGTCCAGTGGTGTCCGAAATGAGTTACGCGCCACACGTGGGTGCTCTACTTATTTGTATTATATAAAAAGCCGTGGCCTACGTGGGCGAACTGGATGAATGGATTCCTTCGGCCCAGCACGCTGATTTCCCAATCACAGCTACCTGGGCAAAACGCATTCTGGATGCCACAAATGACTCTGTGACGACACCATTGCATACATTTCCCAGCTATAATAAATTACTTTGTGCCCAGGTTTTATGATTTAATAAATGCCACGATTCTTCATTCATGGGATTTGGATCCGACAACGGAAATTGCAACTATGGTGTTTTCACGTAGGTGCTAAGTTGAGAGCTCGTGTCAGTCAGCCGAATGTTTCGATGTCCGTTAATGCATAACGGGTTGCAGTTCTATGCACCTGTATCTGGAATGTCCATGAAAAATAGTAAATAGTCCATCTCAAGCAAAGGACATATTCATTTAAACACACATGCTCAAATCACTTTTATTGTTCTTCATTCAGTTTAACCCACGGACAGAAAAATTTATCACTATCTCTTACAAAATTGGCAGCCATTTTAAAGTTAATTTGACTGCGAACTTCGATTCGACTTCGGTTAATTAATTGTGAATTCATAATAAATTGTGTCGTGGGCTTCCAGGCCTTGGGATTCGCACTGCATTAATGAATTAAGGACAATTTGAAACAATGATTTATTCAACACATGCGCCCTTCAATCAGTTTTTAAAATTGCACCATAGGGAATAATGCACAGAGAAGATCTACAAGTCATATAAAACAAATACACTTGAAGGTTTTGAAAGTGTTGACGACTTGTACTTTTTAATTGATTCTTTGAGGTTGTTTCTTACACACCTATCAATACTGCAATCAGTTCTGCGTAGGTAACGCATTTCGAGTTACGCAGCAGACATCACAAATGAAACGATCTCTGAAATAAACAACTTGCAGGCTCTAGCCAACATAACATTACTACAAGTTACAACTAACATTAAACCAACTACTAAACTACACTTTATGTATTATTTTGTTTTTCATTAAATTTTTTGATATTATTTGCAATATAGGTATATTGAATACTATATTAATGTTTAATGTTTTGTGATTAAGACAACTTCTATGAGAACTTTTGATTCTTCTGATTTTAGGTAGATTTCGAAGAAAAATCTACCTATTGAGATGTATACCATGTCATGACTTTCGAAAAATTCTTTCATAGTTTATCGTTTCATGCCTCCCTGAGTACGAAACCACCCCCCGTTCGAAAGTTTATAGATATACATATAAGTTTTATATATAATATTAACACGCTAGCGGCCGTATTTTTGAAGATATTGGAACCAAATTTTTTTCTGGGGTTAATAGCTCGGTTAAGTTCGTTAATGAGCAAAATCGGCCCAAGGGGGTGGCCGGGGGAGGGGGTTGAAATTTTGAAAAAATGATATCTCGGCCCCTATGAAGTTTAGAGAGAAACTTTATTTGCATAAATTAGACTACTCTCCACGAGGTTAACCGTAACACCACCAAATTAGGGTTTGGTAGAGTACGAGTGGGGGTGGGGGTGGAAATTCGAAGTTTTCTAAACCACGTCTTGTGGGGTATCGTTGAAAAGCTCTTGACGAGTAGTTTATAAATCCATAACTAGTATCTCGATTTTGAAATAAATTACCCCAATAAACGCAATCGAAACACTTCGAAACATACCTTAGCCTGTCGGCCTGCCGAAAGGAATTTTTAAATTTTAGCGTTGACTGTATATTGAATAACTTACTCCATATTTCTATTCATTCAACAAGTTATTTGATGGCTGAAATCTTTATTTATAAACAATATTTTCTAACGTAATGAAACATGCACCTTTTTTTATTATGATGATTTTGTGACCTGGCAATGTCAAAACATAAACGTTCTTTATGTCTGCACAAGAATAAGAAATTCTACACGGATAAATTTATCCCGATCTGCGTCCTACGCTTAAGTCTCCACTTAAAGCTCGGCCACCTATTGGACATGTGCAACATGACACGCTTTTGCACGTTTCAATAGCTGAATACTGGTGGCCGAACTAGGGATGGGAAAAACCTACCGGTTTAAACCGAAAACCGGTGTTTTGGTTCGGGCAACCGGTGTTTTTTCGGTGATGTTTTTGGTTCGGTTTTCACGGGTGATTTTTTTTAAATGCAATAACCGGATAAGAAAAACCGTCAAAACAAATTTTGTAAACAGAAAGAAAACATGGTAATTTTTACCCCTTTCGGTGACATTTTGCTTTTTAGAAAAAAAAACCTAAATTGTAATTAAATTATTGATTGAAATGGATTTGAATTTGAAAACTCTGCCGCCAATGGCCTGCGGACATACACGCGAGGAAAGCAATCAGCAAATTTAAACTCATTAAAGTAAAGTTTTTGAGCTTTAAAGCTTTAACCCCAGTTTGTTATTAAAAAATTAAACAATAATCAATATTGCATATACATAATATATACTATTATACTTTATTTGTAACTTAGGCGGAACGCGCTTGGCTTACAATTATAAATAATTAAAAAACTTTGGTTTTATTATAAGCGCTACATTTTTTACTAGCGATCCCTGCTAATGTTTAACTGTTTTGGCTTTTGAATGAACATTTTGATAGTTGCCTTTTGATTTATAGTTGCCTTTGCATCTGAAGGAAATAGATATTTTTTTATAGTTTGTGTTTGATTTCAGTTTTGAGATTATCTTCAGGCTACAGCTGCTCAGCACCAGCTCCATATTTGCTTTGCACTATGCAGCAGTAGCGAGCTTTTGGTGTTTAAAAAATAAATCTTTTTAAAAAACACCGAAAATCGGTTATTTGAAAAACCGGTGATTTAGAACGGTTTAAACCGCGCGGTTAAACCGCAGGTGAAAAACACCGAAATAACCGAAAACCGGTTATTTTGGCAACAACCGCCATCCCTAAGCCGAACTCTTTCAGACTTTCACAAATTCAAGATTGTCGCACGAAAGTACATCAGACTGTTATACAACTTTATAAGCGAGTACACAAACCTGTAAAACTTAAGGTTTTGCTGGATTCGGTGAGTTGAATAAGAAGTATTATTCCAGTACTTAAAAGCTAAATAAGCTGAATCACAAGTGCTGAATCAGGTAGTATAATTAGATACAGATAGTTTGTAACTAGGCCAAGCAAATTGGACTTTTGCTTTCGAGTTTCGAATAACTGGTGGGGTTCTGGAAACTGCTTTAATCTTTGAAATAGGTCTCAGATATGTACATTGTACATCCTGAGTTTGCCACAATTTCCGAATGGATCTTCAGCTGGTATGGACTAAAATCTTCCAAATTTTGGGACTTTTTTCGGTTTTTCGCTTATATCTTCTAAAATACCAATCTTTAGAAAAATTGCATCAAACGAAAGTTGTAGAGCATCAAATTCTACGTGTAGACACTAAACATAAGTATTTTGCACCACCCGCTACCAAAGTACAGTAGGCTAAAGTTGGACCAATTGTCCTTTTTGACGAAAAATTTCTACCGAGTTGTATACGAATATCTCGTGATTTATGATTTTATTCATAATTACCGCGTTAAGAATTGTCTATGTTCCAAATTTCATGATCCTAGATCGATTGGTACTGCTCCATCTCTTCCATGATCTCCGTAGTCCGACAGTGAAAGACAGCCGTATCTTGGAAACTATACCACTTAGACGTACAAAATTTAAAGTAGTGCTACCTTTTGCTCATCTCAACTATTCTGAACACTGTACCTTGACTATCTTCGGAGATAGAGAAAATTTTATTGTGTAATATTGTATTACATTAAGTATCGTAAAGTTTTGGGTATAGTTTTGAGGTTTTTAGGTTATATCTCATAAGATATCAAACTTTAGAAGAAGTCTTCTAAATGAAAGTTGTAGAGCGTTGAATTTTGCGTAAAATGACACTAAACAGGAATTGTTTGAATCACCCGATACCAAAGTACAGTAGGCCACATTATGAGTCAACTTTCCATATTTACGAAAAACTTTAGTTTCGACGTCAGTTTTCCTCAAATATCTTCGAAAATTACCGGTTTATCAAGAAAGTATCCGATATAAAAGTTGTAGAGAATCAAATTCTCCGACAAATGAGACAAAGAACGAATTTTTTGGACCACCAACTACCAAACTACAGCATGTCAACACTGACTTGTATTAGTTGAAGAGAAGAAATGAAGCACTACCAATCGATCTAGGATCATGAAATTTGAAACATAGACATTTCTTAACGCGGTAATTACGAATAAAATCATAAATCACGACATATACGTATATAACTCGGTAGAAATTTTTCATCAAAAAGGACAATTAGTCCAACTTTGGCCTACCGTACTTTGGTAGCGGTTGGTGCAAAATATTCGTGTTTAGTATCATTACACGTAGAATTTGATGCTCTACAACTTTCGTTTGAAGCAATTTTTCTAACGATTGGTATTTTAGAAAAACTGAAAAAAGTCCCAAAATTTGGAAGATTTTGGTCCATACCAGCTGAAGCTCCATTCAGAAATTGGGGCAAACTCAGGATGTACATATCTGAGACCTATTTCAAAGATTAAAGCAGTTTCCAGAACTCCACCAGTTATTCGAAAGCACACCCTTTTTTGAAGCTAATTTGCTTGGCCTAAACTGAAAAATTACGTATTTTTACGTAATTTTTGTTGAAGTATTACGCATTTTTTTTAAAAGCCTATACTGAAAATCCTAAGGATTTTGCATCTACTGAAATTTCAATTAATTTCTCAAAAATTTTAGGATCAGCAAATATGCGCAGACAAAAATCTAATAATGTAGGAATTGTAGGATATGATAAGCGTCCCCCACGTTTTTTTGTTTTAAATTTTAAGAGCGGTCCAGACGCTCAGTTTTGCACAACGATTTCTCTGCACAGTTTTAAGACTGAATGAAATCGTTGCAATTTTTAGAGCGACTACATGGTGCAGACATATCTATGTATTTCGCTCATTTTTGTGTGATATCCGTTCAAAGTTCATGGAAGTTCATGGATATCTATGCTCTTTAGCTCAGATATCGCTGCAACTGCACAGACTTCGCGCCAAATTAAAAACTGCGCACTTTTCCAGTCTACACGCAACATTTTATCTGCAACGATTTGAACTGTGCAGACAAATCGTTGTGCAAAACTGAGTGTCTGGACCGGCCTTTACAAACATTTTTATAATACAATTAAAAATTTACAATCACAAATTTTCAGGCCACTTTGCATACCCCATGCAGAACCTGTATGGGGCTAGCAGAAAATAATAAAAATGTTTGTTTATTAAAATAATTTTTGAGCTTCTTTTGCAGTTTTGCCCAATCAACTTTAAGGCTTAGTGCTAATGACCACAACTGCTTATCGCGCTATAACGCCCTTGAACACGTACCAGGCACATTCAAGTTTAACCGGGGCCATACACTGGAGGCATTTTCGATTTGAGCATTTGAATGCATTGAGATTTTTGGTGAACTTTCGTGTTCTTTTGATCTTTTTGATTGAAAATATTTTCGTTAGTTTCTTTACAAAGTGAACATTTTCAGGTGATAAATGTTGATAGACTATGAATATTTTAAGGTATTTTAAAAAACGAACTCACCTCTTGCTTGAACCTCTTGCTGGCACTCCTCTTCAGAGTATTGCAGTTCACATTCAAAGAGACTTTATCGGTCTCGTCTCCCGGCTCCTCACTTTGCACCATACATCGACGACTTAACTCCACCAATTCTGCAACTGGCTGAACCTGAGGATGTCATGGAGAATATTGAAAGTAACGTCCAAAAATAATGAACGATTTCTAAACTTACTTCGACTGTAACACTTTCCCCGCTGTTTCTTATCATTTCAATAATAGTCTCCCGCGGAAGTTCTCCTACAGGATTTCCATTTACTTTAAGTAGTCTATCGCCAGGCAGAAGTCCAGTAGAGCCTCCTCCCGCACCCGGTTCCGCAAAAATGACTGCTTTAAAAGTGGGGGACATGAGAGATTCCGAACGATCTAGGCAAATCGCTTTTCTCAAGCTAAATCCAAAGTCGTTCCGGGGCGACTTCTGCCTCTTTATCACTAGTTCCCTCGCCGTCGGCAACTTAACTAACTTAATCGGAGGAAGAGGTAGATAAGTGTCCTCGAAAGCGTGGACCCTCGACCATCGGTACATTCCTTGGGATTCTCCAATAGGACTAAGGGAGAACGGGGGTGTTGCAAAGGATGAATTCGTTGTATCTGTAAGGCTCTCTGCGCTTGGAGATGGAGAGGTCATCACATGGAGGTTATTCATGGGGGAGTTAAAGCCTCCACTAGGACCAACTACCATCCCGCAAAATATCTCGCCGCCATCGCTGCGCAGACTTTCGACTGAGGTAAATGTGTTATGGTCACCCTGCATACTGCCGTCGAAGAGCATCTCATTTTGCAGAGTGTTCCGTATTAAAACCACGCGAGAGTCCGGTGATGGAACCGGGATCTCTTCGTGAACGCTCGCTATGTTTGTTCGGGATCCTTTGAGGATACCTCGCTTTGGTGGTTTCGGTGGTACTGGAGGTAGATATCGGTTCTGAAAACAAAGAAATATTAGCAACTATTAAACTTTTGTTAATTCATACTTTGTATAACAAATTTTCAAAGATTGGCTTTTGTTATTGAAATTTTAATTTGGGTGAATTTAACAATTTACTCAAAACAAAGTAAAATTAGTTTCAAAATTATGGGAAAAATTCTCATAAACTTTCACCATGTTGAGTGTAGATTATTGCGACTGCTTTTATTCCGCAACCGTAAATTTGGAATGACCTTACTCTAATAAGCGCCAACTGGTCAGTATTACCAGCATCGTAGGCTCACTAAAGAAATTGTCGCAAAAAATCGCCAAACGATCGTACAACCGAATTATTCGGCAGACCAGAAAATTTATTCAGCCTGGAACGGCAGCAGCTTTTCATGTTTGGCAGCGGCCCAAGAAACGGTAAAGTCCACTTCCGGCACTGCGTTCTTAATGACGATTGACAGCGCACTCACATATGAGTGCTCCTCCGGGTAAGTACACTTCGCAATGGGCGCAATTAAGACGATTGGTTTCAACGACATCGACGTTTCTTGTCGCGAACCTAATTAGCATGTTTATTGGTGGAACTCAAACAAAATCCTAAGGCGGGATCATTGGAGCAGAACTATAATTTTATGGGCTCGAATTCAATGGACAAAGAGACGACTCTAGTCGCTGATGTTTCATGTAATTAATTCATTCCGACTAAAAATGTGTCAAAATTTACTGACCGTTTCAGTTGTGATAAGACAAACATAATAGTGGACAGTGTCGTATTTTCGTTGGAAATCTTCACGTTTTCTAATTATTTTGGGACAAACTGTTAGTTATGTTCACCATGAATAATAAGTTTTTGTTTTCCTCATTGCCGTATGTAATAAACCGAGTTAGTCAAGAAGCGTGCTTAGGTTTAGAATTAGGTGCCACAACAAATTGAGCAAATACTAAACGTTAAGCGTTTAGTAGAATTTATTAAACTTAAATTTTTAATGTAATTAGAAATCGGTTCCTCAATTTCATTCGAAATTTGTCCCCTTTACCTCTTCAATTTCAAGCAAAAGCAATATTTCCATATTAGTTTCAAAATATGTACAGAAATTATTATTAATCCAGTAGTGTTGAAAACCCTAATCCCACCACTTCTAGACACTTTTTAACCGAAGTTCGTACGTCATTATCAGAAAAACATTTTTCCGCCTAAAAATTCCTTGTACTTAAAGATAGTGTATTAATGACTGGACTCATTGTTTCGTTGACGTGCGTATTTATAAATGTTCAAAATCAAAAATCACTTAATAACGATATTGTTTTCGCACCTAAGGGCCTAGAACCACTCATTGTAAAATTACGCTTTGACGACTGTACGTCTGTACCTAAACATGGAACTAAAACCCATGACTACTTTTTCGAAAATGTTAAGACCACTCTAAAAGCCAGCTTTGTTATATCAAAATTTAACCCTCTTCCTAAAAGCAGTATTCAACCACGAGCAGACAGAAAAGCAATAGACATCCATAAGACGGTTCCTTTTCAGTTCTTAACAACGGATATACGGTTCGTATTTCCAACACCACTCTTTCAAACTTAATATTTTACATCTATTCATTCGCTTCTTTACCATTTGTGTTGTGGTCTTAATATAGTATTTTTCACAATCTCTGCATGGGATCTCATAAAATACGTTTATTGTAGTTGCTTTTGATTGCTTATCTTTAAGTTTTCAAAACAAATTTCTAACACAATTAGAATTTTCATGGGTAATTTGAATGTTATCACAAAATTTTTGAAGTTATTTTGCAATTTTGGTTGATGCTGAAGGTACATATTGAATATCGAATATTAGAAGTGGATTTTTTGCTTGATGATATTATAATATTTTTTCTTTGACGGTTTATCAAACGGAATTTCTTGAGAATCATTCTTATTCAAAATGTCTGTAATTAATTTATTATATTCTAATGCAAATCGAAAGTGGCTTGAGCGGTTGATACACGCTCAATTAGTCCCAATGCAATTATTATTGTTATTTTTCATTATTATTAAAGATTTCATCCATTCTTCTTTAATAATTGGTTGCCATCCACAACGAGTGTACCTTAAAAGTTTTAGCTCGATTGGATGACGGAAAGTGGGTTAATTAGCTGTCGCCAGATTTGCCCTCAAGATCACAAACTCGCAAACAAACAAGTTTTTTCGAAGTTAATCTTAATACATAGAGATTATAGATGAATTGGGTAATAAAATAATTTCTTGCGGAAATTCATTAAAAATTTAAAAGCATTTCACCAGCAATAATTCTTTGATTGCACACAATTATTTTTAGCGCAAGATAAAACTTATCAGGAAAAACTCCTTAGATACGCCAACGGAAAATGAGATAAAGCGCATAAGATAACGTAAAAAATCCAGATTCTTAACTAACCTTAGAATTATTAGAGGAATGTAGCGATGTCTCTGAACTATCGGATTGTGGAATTGCTGACAGCGCCGAGGTACTATTGGCATGGGGGGCGAAATTGATTGACACATGTGATGTACTGGAACCGACTAAGATTGTGGAGCCTCCATTCGCCTGATCGGCAGTGGTTACTGTGGCCGCTGCGAGAATTTCCTCATTGCCGCGATCAAGCTCTACTCCGCCGCCAATCGAGGTTCTATCGATATCCAGGTGCGCAAAGAACTCACTGTAGTCAGCTGTGATGCCGCTGGGCAGCTTCTCCTTCTCCTTGCGCCGACCTCGTATTTTTAGCGACCGTCTGACCTGAAAATAATCGAAACAACGTGACAACAATTAATGGAAAAACATAAAAATAATAGAATTAATTTAACTGGAAGAGAAACACAATACACCGTGGCTCGGAATGTTAATCATGGACGCATCCAGCAGAGGATATTTCATAAGACGAGAGTATTTGGGCTTGAACTTGTAGCACCAACTCCTCGGTCTGCGCTAATCGAGATTGTAGTTTTCCTTATTTTTGCATTTGTTTTTAGCTATTTTCCATCACGAATGTGGAACACGTCTGGGTGGTTTGTGGTGACTGGCAACACGATACTTGCAATTAATCTCAAACAGAATAAATAATGTCGGTAATTTATTGGCTCTGTTGACTAACCCCCAGGGGAGGTTTTGGATTTCGTGGACAGTGTTTACCATTGATTTTCATATATTCATACAGCACAACACGTCGTAGCAATAAGATCTCTGGCAATGCATTCAGTGAGCGACTTTGAAAGCATTATTGAATTTTTTTTATTTTACCTCCAGGGGACTTAGAGATAATGACACACTTCCGTAAAGTCAATTGAGGTGCAAGGAAAAGCAATGGTCGACTTGAACCAGGAAATCTTTGCATAAACGGTTGGAACCCAATTGACAGGAAGCCTCCCTGAGAAAATACTGTGAGCAGATTTATGCATTTTATTATAAATATTAATTATACACCAAACATCAATGCCGTTTTCAGACTTTTGGGGTCCTGGTGCAGCTGCAGACCCAATTTTAAATTTAGGGGTTGTTCCTGTTTTTCTCATATTATGCTTACATTTGTTTTGAATAATTTTATAAAAAATGTTTGTCATGTTAAGTTATTTAAGCTTAAGCTTAACGCTTTTATGAAACTGTATTTTTCGCCAGATCAGTAAGCTAAATCTTTTTGGAAAATTCCAGAAAATTACTTAAAAATATAAAAAGTTTCCAGAAAAATACATCAGAATATTCAATAATCTTATAGAATGTCATGGAATTTTCCAGCAAAACTTTTATTATAAAAAGACAAGAAAACAACATAGTCTGTAAAGGTTATCTTGCAGCTGCTGGTAATTTCACATAATATACACATATTTATGTAAAAATTATAACAATATGTAGAGGTATTAGTTGCAACAGAGCTATTAATTACACCTACCAAATTTTCACGAATTAAAGGGTTAAAGACTTCTTCAATGGGGTTCGACATCGGTGAATATGGTGATGGAAAAAAATAGTGTGCGCCTTCTCTGACCAATAAAATCCCGCAGTTTGCTTTCAATTTCCACCCGATATTGCTTCAGCAGCTGATGTTAAGTTTACTTTTGTCTCCTTTTACTTTGTTCAGTTCATCGATTTAAATTTTTTTCTAGAAAATAGCATTGCATTCGTTTAAAAAATCAAATCAGAAAAATCAGAAAGGAACAAATTCGGGGCCGGGAGAAATAAGAATGATCTATTATTTCTCCAGCCGGAAATTGTACTAGAAAGGAACAAATTCGGGGCAAAGATTCACCATTTCGGTGGATCTAAAGTGCAAATCTAGGTACAATTTCACAATTTCGAAGAGCCGAATGCCACGAAGAATTAATACAGTCTTTATCTTTAGAGCAAACAGAGGTTACGCGAAATATTTGGGGCAAAGAAACAAAATCACAGCCTAATATAATATGTAAATAAATTTAAGATTGATTTATCAGAAATTAAACTGGATGGACTACGAATTACCAGGAAATATGATATCAGAATAATTAGGTAACATTTACAAAAAACAAAAACGTTGGTTGGTGTAATATTATACAAAGACTTAAAGAAAAGAGACTAGATTACTTATATGTTATGCAACAGCAACAGCAATCACCTTAGAACTCTTATAAAGAGGTTTAGTCGCACGTGTCTTATGGTCTTGATTGCCGTATACCTTTGGAGTCCCTATATAGTTGTGGACTATCCCTTTTTGCCCCATACCCAAAAGGATAATAGGGTTTAAAAAACAGAATGTATACGGCGTAAACCAAATCAAATACAACTCAAAACGTTATCAACGCCATCTCAGCGATGTTTGCCAACAGCGTTGCGTGCCGATTTGAATTTTGAGAATCCCTTTTAGTTTTCATATAAGGAACAATTCGCTTAATTCCAAATCACACGTCCTGATCAGGATGCGAGTCTCAATTGCCATGGCGTTCCGAAAGAGAACTCCTTCATCAGTCAACTTGACAATTCTCCGTCTTTGGAGGGATTAATTTCTCCATTAATTAGAATTACAACGGCATGAACAGGTGAAAGGACAACAAATGCACTCCTCTAATCCTCGACACCCCTTGTAAAGTGGATACTATACTGTCTGTCTGTCTGTGCCGACTTCGGGGCAAAGTCTAGCCCTTCACTTAAAATGATTTCAGCACTCTCTGTTGACGTTTCAATTTTTACGGACACTTATCCCTGTGGAGGGTGAAACTTCGCATAATGTAGACCTCTTAGGGTTGTGGTTTCTCCTGCTAGCCCCTGACATTGTTGCAAAACGGTTGAACAGATGCTCTTTGTCCTGAAATCTGATACTGTGCGGGTGGTGTGCAAAACTCAAGCATGAAGAGGTGTCGAAAGGGTTAATTGTAAATTTTGTGTACACCCTTCAAATGAAGGCTGATTCAATATAAGCGAGTTTTGAGGATTTTCCGACGAAAATCCTAATACACGAACAATAAATAAATTTTTTTAACTCTATCTAAACTATCCTCGCCCAAACACTAAAAAAAGGGATTCGGCAATGAACTGTTTCCTATATGCGCTCTAGTGCCCTGCGGATGTGCGCTCCCACGAATTCCTCTTTCACTTTCGCCACACCCTAATTTGCATTTTTATTCGAAGGATAATTTGAACTTATTGGCTTCAGACAAAAATCGAAAACCTCCCCAAAATATTCGTTGCAAATTTTAATCCCCTTTCGCCATTTTTTCCATTTTGCGTGGACAGTGAAAATATCCAAACCGATTTCATTAGCAGATAAAAATGGAAATTAGGCAATGAGATGTCTTTTACGAAATAGATTAATTGATGACGAGGCAGCAAGATCCAGGGAACTTCACCTTTCAAATATTTTCAGAAAGCGGAAAAACAATTTTATTTTTTATGGATTTTTTTTATGTTGATATCTATGAGGTACTATGTATGAAAGTTTTATAAAAAACAATGAATGGTTGGAAAAAAGGAAAGCAAGGCATTTCTGCAATTATATTTAAGTATAATATCAACAAAACCATTAGTAGCTGGGTTTTGCGCTAAATTGTGCAATATTATTATTGTTATGTTTTGTACTGAGATCGTTAATTTCATATATATGTAATATCAATTAGGAAGATATTGAGGTTTATTCGAAATGCAATATACCGTTCTTTTTGAATTAAATAAGTCCTTTTGAGTGTATAAATAGTATACACCCCCTTAAGAAATCGTAGTTATCAACCACGAGTGGACACTATTGACAATAATTTTGAAATTATTATTGCTGTACTGAGGAGACTGATTTTTACTAATCACCAACGGTGCGATCAAAAGACAACATTGTAAAATGCTCAAAAGCCGACCTCGAATATTCCAAAAAGCTTTGAATCCAATAATGCAATGCAATCAAATATTTATTATAGTTTCCAAGGTCGTAGGGTTATTTTGGAATGATATAAAAGACCTGATAGTTTAAATAAGTTTTTTTTTAAATATTGGAAATTTTTAAATGCAAATTCGAACACAATTTGACCTTAAATTGTTCGAATAATCGAGAACAGTAAGTTCTACGGTGCTGCTGCTAATGTGAATGTGAATTGAATGAGACGGAAGAATTAAAGTGCAACAATTGCATTCGTCGCAGTCAACTTCACCAACGTCGTCGATGAAAGGGGTCGTCCGCGCCTACGCGCATTCTTAAGGCGCTCGGACAACGATTGTCACTCAAAATACTGCGGGCATTTTGCTACGGTCAACGACTTTCTCAAGCCGCATTCTGTGACGACCCAAAGAGACTCCTCTTCTTTGTTTTGCTACTTCTTTCTCAGCCGTCACAATCCTCGAGCAGGCTCTGAGAAATACATGTTTTAAGTGGCTCTTGTGTCCGACGGCTCAACGTCCGGCAGGCGTTAAGGTCAGCGAATTTTTTATTTTATTTATCGGTACAATTTTTTAATAAATTTTGTGAGAATGCTTGTCGACCTGACCTAAAAACGTTTTTGTAAAACGGTGTTATGAAATTTCATTTGAGGTATTCGAAAACCCGGTTAGCGCGAGAGTGCTAAATTGAATTCGATTGGCGAGCGGGCAATGATCCGCAAACGACAAGGAATCGAAGGTTTTCGCATTGATAGCCAAGTTAGAGAGCCTCGAGTTTTTTGTTTTCGAAGGCAAATGATAATTGATTACCGTTTAAAACAGCCCAAAATGCAATCTGCTAGTCAGCTGCGACTGATTGTCCGCAGTCGCTTCGAGCAGCTGCTACAAAATAAAACAATTGTTTTGGATAAGAGATTAATCTTTGCAACATTGTTAAACCTTGAAAGAAATATTTAGATACTTCACGTCTTCCCAAATCGATTCCTACATTAGGTTTTGACTTGCGAAGAATTCTGTCATTATTATCGGTGTCGGTGAAGTGTGAACAATAAGTGCAAAAATGCCAAACTACCGGCGAAGCGCTACGAACTTTCTTCAGTGAAGCCGCGGAATCTCTGACAGCATTTGCAGGTGAATCGCTGCAATATTAGCAAAGAGTACCCCCCTACTTCCCGGCCCGGCACCATAAGACGCCGAAAATGCAGACAGCACCGAATTAACCTTCATGGAATCTCAGTCAGAGCAGCGAAGGTATTTCTTCCGCGGTATCCCACTCGTACGTGCAAGTGGCTCCTCTTCATTGCATAATCCTTTTGATTACGTGTCGGTGAAAAGTTTCTCCTGAGAAAGTAGAATCAGTATTGGATGGACTCGGGCAGGGGAGCGCCGATATCTGGTTGTATCTGCGCTAGATAAGATAAAGTTAATAACCCAAAAATTTGAATGAAATTTTTTGTTTTTCTCACTGATAGATTTAAATATTTAAAAAAAAGTTTTGGAATTGCGACCATATATCAAACGGTTTTCCATTGACTGAATTTAATCCTTTAATTTGGTTCATTATTTTTGTAGCAATTGCAGCTGAATCTATGTAAGTTTGCTGTTTAAATAAAAATAAAAATGTCGACCTTGTTTCGTAGGCAAGATTAGATATAAAGAAACGCGATATGAATGATTAATTATTGGAAAATGTAATGAAAATGTGATGAAAGAATGCTGGATTTTTGCAAACAGTAGATGGAGCAGATCTGCAGTTCCCTTTTGCTCCTTCCATTTTTTATGCGTATATTACTAAACCGATTATTGTAGCTGGCCTTAAAAGAGCAACCGACAAATAGTGCAAATGTAATGCATCGAACTCTTGCTTTGAATCGCCGTTACCATGAGCAGCGTATTCACCTACTTTTCCGAGTGCATAAGAAAATGTTCGATTGATCAGCAAACAAAGAAAGCATTTCCCAAAGGACCTGTACATCTACAACGAGATATAATTGTTCCTTGGTAAGCACTTAAGCAGGCACATATTTCTAAAAGGACTTTTGTCCTTTCAAAAAAAAAACTTACCTCATCCAATCTAAGGAGTTCCTCTGTGCTCATGCTCCCAGACACCCCCTGCTTTCCATCTTTTCTCAGTTTTTTTTCACGTTTCCTTTTTTCCTTTTCCTCACGATCAGATTTCTCACGGTCCCTCTCGCTGACTCCCACCCCCTTCTTCATAAAATTGAACATTGTTGCTCCACTAAGCCAACTATTGCCAGAAAAACAAAAACACCACAAAAAACTGCTTCTTTCGCACAAAATACTGATGGAATATTTTCAAAATTTTCTAAGTAAAATAAAAACTTTAAAACAATTCGGTCGCTACACAATTTTTTCAGACACGAGAAAACAACACAGAAGAACAGCAATCGATGGCTGTGCTTGAATCCGCGGACACACTTCCTAAACGATTTCCCATCGAAGAACACTTGTTTTGAAGTCTTTCTTCTAAATATCAGGGCGATTATGAATCAACACATTCGCGGAAATCAGATGAAATTTAAAGGAATTTCATTAGACGTCTTTTCTGCTTTTCAGCAAATCCAAGTTGCTCCGACTGAAACAGAACTGTCAAACGCCCCACGAATTGATTTTTACACACAAATGCACAGTGCACTCACACATCTAAAACGTCATAGAGTCGCGACTACGAGAAAGTAGACACACTCCTTTTAAAATTCCACATTTATTTAAATTTAACTCGAAACGAGTTAATTCAACCTTTAATTCATTAATTGTTTCGAAGATACCCGATTAAAATTTGTAAAAAGCATTTTCCATGCCACAAACACTTGCACATTTCCCACACGCATTGCAGTAGTCGTTTAAGACCCACTTTTGGAAAGTGCAACAATTCCGCGGCTTCGCACAAAAGAAACAAATATCCTAAAGACGAACGCAAACAACACCTTCACCGTTTCAGATGTAGAAAATTGTTATTGCACATTTGACACAGGAGTCAAATACAAATTCAGTATTAAATGATTTGTTTTGCACCGTCTACAGCAAAATACAAATTCCTTCTAAATCCAGATTCTAAGTTTTCACTAGATAGATATCTTGAACATAATTACAGAATTGCAGGAGATTCCTTCCACTAAGCCCTAAACACTAAACACTAGTCCGAATTTTGCTCCCTTGTTCACTATTTTGCTCACTATTAGTGTGATTCAGATCTGCCTTCCACACTAAATTTCTTGCGTATTAGCTGACTGTTTCTAATTATTTTATTACTTTCTATGAATAGTGCATGACCTATTGCAATGTCACAAACAATACCTTATTTCCCACAAATTCACTTAAAATGATTGCATTTCGAATGCACATCCGAAATATTGACCTCCGCCGTCACCTATTTCTAACCAAAACATTATGGACCATCTCCAGAAAATTGCAAATAGTTTACGATTTGAATCTATGACAGTCTGTCAAAATCGTAAACACAATATCGAAGTATTTAGTGGATGCTGGTGGAATGTGGAACCAGTGATCAAGGGAGCAATTTAGCGTACACTAGCTTTTTGACAGCAAATCTAGGGAGCAGAGATTCGAAATCACTATTCCCTATTTCGGACAAATTCGGAAAAAATCTAGTGTGGAACGTAGTGTTTAGTAGTGAGGACTTTCGAAAAGGTCATAAACATCTGTCAGTGGAGTTTCAGGCGAGAATATTTTAAACTATTACTACTCCAAGTTCCAAGAGTTCCACATTGTGTTGAATACCGACAGGCAAATTCCACAAGACAAATTAACCCGAGACAATTTACCTGAGTTTCGTGCTCAACTCAACGGTAAATACAATTATTAAATAATTTAAACAATTTATTAATTTATTTTTTATTACCGTGTAATTTATAATTATATAATTGCTCCAAATATATCACTTTTGCGTCTAGGCGGTTCGATCGATATATTTCATTCGATACCATTTTTTAAAATACATCGCGATTCGATTTGTGCCACATTGCGACATAATGTGCGATTCTTCTGCGAATCGTAATGTAATTTGTAATTGTGCAAGCACTAAGCAGAAGCATGCCAAAAAACTTGATATTTTGTCGAAGGAAATCTGTAATCTGCTAACGCAGTAGAAATACTACATGTAGTTGTAGATCAATTTTGCGAACATTTGAACGTTTTATTTGAATATAAGTTGTTCAACACGAAGGGAAAACCTAAATTGTTACACGTAAGTTATTTTTTTTAAACAAATGATTTTTCAAATTTTGATTTTAATAAAAAGTACCTTTAAACTGACAAAGCTATTTCAGATTCGCTTACCGCCTTCCAGCTATAATACCATTCTGTTACTGTTTGTGCATTCGTTTCCAAATCTTCTGCAGTTTCATTTTTAAGTTCGAAGACAATTTCTTGTTTATAGCTACTCCTAGCTTCATCAAGAATTGTTTGAAAGATTTCACAGTCGATATTGCACCGGATTTTCATTTCGCTGTGGTCTCTTTCTTTAAGCCTATCATAAAGGACGGTATTGTTACAGCGAAGAACAAATACAGCGTCGAACCATCTTTCTGGAAACAATTCACAAGCATGATATTCCAGAATGTTTCCTCTTTTGCCCATAATCGGTTCCAGGAAATCCAACATCTATTAAAATGATTATTAAAAACCCCTTTCAACGACATAACCTAAAAATTGTTAGTCTAATTCTAATACAAACCTTGTCTTCGTCTAAAATGAGGCATTCAAATTGTTCATCGTATTCCTCCGTAAAATTCAGTTCTTTAGCGAGCGCAGACACACTGTTGTACCGTAAACCCAATCTTGTTGCCAATATCTCGCATAGTTTCGATTTCCCCGTACCCGGCGTCCCTGAAATAGTAAACTTAATATAATAAATGAATGAGTGAATGACATTAAACATACCTGTAACTAATATGTTTGGCTTATCTTTAGTCACCATCTTTTAACACTTTTCTATTTGTCAGGTAGCAGCAACTCAACGTCGCGAAATATGTATGTGGAAAATTGCCGCACTGTTATTTTTTACTATGCATGCTGTCGAAAAATACCTACCAAGCATATTTTGACATTGACAGTTGTATTTATTATGTAATAGATTAAGCAATCAAATTGATTTGAAAAGCCCCACATATTAGGTCTGTTCGCGTACTTTTTTGGCTGAAAGTTTCTGCATGTTGCTATTTTTGGTAGTGGGGGTAAGACTATTGAAAGTACGGGAACAGCTTCCTGCAATATTCTGAAAAAGCAGAAGAAGATTCTGACAGCTTGGTAATTTGTAATTTTTCGTACGAAAATTCGCATCAGATGTAAAAAGTTCCGGGATATGGATAAGAAAATGTGTTTGAAAATTGTGTTGGAGGCAGAAATAGAATCATCGAGCGATGAAGAAAGTGATATTATGACTGCATTTGAATATTATAAACTTTTGAATGTTGTTTGTGTCTTCTTCTTCAAAAACAGAAAGCAAAAGCCCGAAATACTTGCTTTGATTTTCTGAGAGTTTCTGCAGGAGGGGAAGTTGTGACGTCAGCAAATTTTTCTCGGAAAAATGAGTACGGGAACGGCTTTCTGCGAATGCATTACAATGAATTCGAATTGCTGAGAGTACGCGAACAGACCTATTATTTAAAACGAAAAAATGTACCTATATCATTCTTATTCAAACAATTTATTAATATGTAATTTAAATGAATTTCATTTTTATAACATTAATAACTGAATTCTAGTCCTGTATGGACACACTTCAGTATTTCAGTATGGCAAATATTTTTCGGAAACGATTGAAAACATTGTTACCGAAACTTTAAACATTTTTTTTTTTTTCATGAAAATTAAAACAATATAAACGAATATTTGAATATATAATGTGTGCTCCGGGTAAAAGGTAGAACCCTCCAACAGTTTGGCCGATACAACTAATTCATCTAACAAAGTACCAAAAACTACATACTTCCCTCCAAACTTTACTCCGTACAACAAAAAACTCGCAAAAAACACACAACTTCCTATAACTTTCAAACGCACAAATCCCAGCAGTTCAATGTGAAAACAGCGTGTTCTAAGTAATAAAATCTACTTTATCAATTTTCAAAATGAATCTTTGTGATCATTCAATTTTAGAGATGTTGTTATGGAGATAACTTAATTGGTCATTTAAAAAGCAAAACAGCTAACTTTTTCAGTGAACACTATTCATTTACAATAAACTGTTAAGTTTGCCAAGGAACTCGCTTCCATTGCGATTTATTGTTTTCCAACATGTTCAATTGTCCACATAAATGCTATTTTTGCAATGAATAAATAAAAGCAACGTTGTATTTGCAAGTTGCAATGCCAATATGCTGATTTCGCAACCTAATAATTAGTACAATACTCGAAGCAATAAACAGTGGCGAAGTTTTTCTTTTTTAAATTAACTTCTCCAAAGGTCAGCAACTCTGTAGCAAGAGTTCAAGGGTAGACATTTCCTATGGTCTTCGACGACAAGTGTCCGAATAAAGGTTAAGTCCAAAAGCATAATTGATGGCGAATTGTTGATGGTAAGTGACGAAACACTGTACAAGTTCTTCTGTATTGATTGCTAAAGAACGCAGTTGCATGATTGGGTGAGATGAGATCCCGACCAGTGACCACTTGGAAAGGTACACTAAATTCGCGAAAAAAATCAGAATGAGTCTGTGGCCGGTTACCTCTTGTGACAAGGTTTACAGCGCTATCCATCTTCCATCCGCAGCAGCCTATAAAAGGGGGGCTTGGTGGCGCATAACCCACTCCATGAGCAGATCTTGTCTGCAACACGCAAAACGGTCGTTGTTGGTCACTGTTCGACTTAATCCGATCGCGCACGCGCTCACGCAACATATCGCGCCCTCGTTATATCGCTGCTGGTTCGCGTCACAGTTTGCAAATCCTTTGCAGTTTTGAAGGTGTTGCAAGTGCACTTGTAAATTGTGCAAATTCGACATGGCAACCGAAGCAATTGTTCACCTATCGAAGATGTGCTCGAAGATTCAAATTGGAATGATTTTGTGTTTCGTTGCGCTGGGAATCTTGGCCACCGGCAGAGACTTACGTACGTAGAAAGTTTGTTTTTTATTGACCGTGTTTTGCAATCAGAGAGTAAAAGCATAATTACATATTTGGCTACACGGAGGAATGCATATTGCATAACACTTGTGTGATAGTGATTTTGCTGCTTTTTGTGGTGTTTTCAAGTTATCAATGAATCTGAGTACTTTCTTTCTTTTTTAAATCCGCCTTTTTATTTATTCCGCTGCAACGTAACAACTCGTTTTAGGAGTGTATTTCAGAAAAGTGATGGCGAAGGATTACCTAAAAACGAAAGCACTGGTTCGACATGTTTTGGGTCAGCGTTCTATATATCTAAATCTAATGTTTAAAAAAAGTAACAGTAAATGTGATTTTAAGCAAAATGTAACGCCTGAACAATTCAACAGATTTTTTAGTTTTCAATTTAACTACCGTTTTGATGATTTTAAATGTATTAAAATTTAAAAGTTAATTTGTCCTTAAGCTGCCTCTACTGAACGATTAAAAAACACCACAAGCTCAACTGGATTCCACACCAACAAAGATCGAACGATTATTTTATTCAACATTGGTAAAGCTGAACCCATGCTTCAAACGTTTGGAAATAGTCTGTGAATTTAAATGTGGTCGTACATCTGAAAATGATAATAAACGTTCAGATTACCTAAAAACCTATATACGTAACTGACGAAATCATTGCACGATATTCCAAATGCCGCATTGAATGGGCGATGGTAAACACGAGGATGCTGAAGATGAATGTTTACTTTAAAATTATTTTGTCCAAATCATGAGAATTCACGCGTATAATGTTAAACTATTCAATTTCATTGGGCATTAGCTTGCGAAACAGAGGATCTTCCTGTTTTTTTTCGAATACATGTGCTAAGTACCTGTAAATTTGCAAAGGTATTCTTTAATCCTGTTTGTTTATTTTATGATTTTAGTGCAATACAGAAAAAATGTTTTCCGGGTTTTCACCCAAAATTATCAGTCAAGGCAATAAATAATTCGATTGAAAAACAAAAACTTTTCCCGAGTTGAGCAAATTAAGTAATAAATACTAATTATACGGAGATTTTCTGCTTTTTACATAACCCAATCGATACAGGTTGCAAATTTCATTGTTTACACTTCCCGATTACGTTACAGCTTTAATAAATTGGATTTTTTTTATTAAAATTATTCAATATAATTATGGTCATTAGTTAAATTACGTTAAATGTTTTGTGAATTTGACTTGCTTTCCATTTTCCTTTATTCATTTCTACAATTCAATATAATTCCTCTGCAATAAATGTGTAATGTGTGACAACTTCGCATCAATTTAATTGGTTAAACAAAATACGTATGAATGTATGATGGTAATTAACCCGTACAATACAAAAACAGTCAGAAAATAATTTTTAAATGAGTAAAAAAATAGTACCTAATTCCCAAAATTAAACCAAGTTGATTTATTTGTTTGTTTTTTTAGTCGGCATTTCTGTTAACCAACATCCATATAATCGGGGCAATAAATTAATATAAATTTAAAAACTAATGCCTACAGAGCCGTGTTTTTTTATAGAAGATAATGTCATACTTTTGAATTGAAATTAAAATTTGAATAATCCATGAAACTTTTAAGATCAATAACGAGAGATTTGTTTAAATTTTCTATTTGCAGCGAACGAGTTTCAAAAATGTAAAAGGGATGAAACCTTCGATAAGTGCCTTGTGGATGCGGTAAACAAGGCTCTCGTAATCCTCAAAGATGGTGAGCTTTTTGTTTCAGTATGTAATTATTATAAAAGTATGGGGGAACTATGAATAAGAAATAATTCATTGAAACCTCGGAGAAAAACACTTCTGTTGATGGAACACGTACCAATTTTTATATCTCCATTCAAAGCTCCAGCTCGTGAACAACAAAACAAAGGATGTGCGTGACTGCAATACGAACTAAATTGGAACATTCGTCGCAATTCCTGCATCGTTGCAATAAATTCTATTTCAAATTGCAGCCTTGAACAATCTTGGAATTCTCATTTTCAACCAACACTGATTTTATTTTTCCAGGCTTGGAAGACTTCGATATAGCTCCGTTAGAGCCTCTCCACATCCCCAGTATCGTCGTGGAAAGCGGCCGAAATTCTCCAGTCACTCTCAAACAAGTGTTCAAAAACGTATCGATTTTTGATCTGGTCAAAACAAGCAGAGTTCTAAAATACACGTAAGAAGTGTTCATCATGATTTGATTCATTTAAAATATTTTTCTTTGACTTCAGGACCAACTTGGATAAGCATTTGATTGTTTGCGACAGCTTCACTGACCGGGTAGAGCTAGTCGGCGATTACGAAATGACCGGGCGAATTCTCCTGTTCCCCATCACAGGTAAAGGACGAGCTAACATTACTCTACTCAATCTGAGAATAGAGCACCATCTTATTGGACGCCCTGTGCAAAAAGACGGTGTACTGTACAACGTCCTGAAGGAGTACCGCGTTGACTTGAAACCGAAGCGGGTCCACATGCACTTCGACAACTTGTTTGGAGACAAAGTGCTCTCGGACGCCCTAAATAGGATTATCGACGAGAATTGGGAGCTAGTGTTTAACGAATTAAAAGGGGGATATGCCAAGAATGTTGGCAGCGTGTTTAAAAATATCACAAATCAATTATTCGGTACTATACCAATGGATAAAATATTTCTGAAATAAGTTAAGGAATTAAATGTTTATTTTAACTGAACTAACTGCATGAATTTATAATATTATACATTTAAGGATTAGTGTAGGTTGAAACGATATAAGAGACCACCAAATATATTTATGAAAACATATTCCATTTAAGACAATTAATTCTATTCTTTTCTTGTTTAACAGCGACAACATTCAAACCTCCGAAAAGTGGTAATATTAAAGAATTTCATGCTAATTGCTGATATCGAAGTGCAAGACTATTCGCAACACCATTTTGTGTCCTTAAGCTTTTCATTATGTGAAACGGCTGATGTCTTTTGATATCCTGAATTTGAAGAATCACTTTGTGTGGCTTGCCTCCTGAACACTGCAACGGCACGACACCCTGAAGATCCTTTGTTTTGGTTGGTTGCTTGCAAGTAGCGCAAATAGGTCGGTCCTCAATAACATTCGACGGAGTCAGGATTTCTCTGGAGTCCAATTGGTAAACAAACTCACAAGTGTGCCCCACAGGATTTTTGTTATAATCGCCGATACGTCGTTGATTGGCCGAATGATTACTCAAAATACTAAAGCAATCTTGGACATTTTGCAAACGAAATTCATTCAATTTGCTAACTCGATTGAAGTCCATATCACTCAGAAATTCTTGACAATCATAGTCATCGATTGCAGACGGGACATCACTACGGTCATTGTACGCAGAAATTGTTTGATTATCGTGTTTCTTTTGTTCATAATTTAATCTTCTATTTGTAAGAGTTAATTCAGACGAACTGTTGGTGCACTTTTCGAAGTTAGAATTCGATGTAACTGTAGAATTTATGGAGCTTGTGCGTCTCGAACTTGGTCCAGAATTTATGGAAAAAGTCCTTAAATTTGTGGACGACCACTTTGGTGGACGACCACTTTCTGTGCTAATTTTTACAAATCTCGAATGAGTTTTTTCTGGCACTTTATCCATTCCACACACACACCCCTTTATACAATAGCATTTTTCCTTGTGCTGCGGGTAAAACTTTGGCCTGTTCATTCCACCAAATATATTTTCCGTATTCTCACAATAGTTTAACAAAATTACTAATTCCTTTTCTATTTATTAGTGACAGTTTTATTTCAATAAATTGATGTCTACGAATAACACTCATTAAGTTTAGTTTACTTGTGATTTGAGCAAATTATTGTAGAAATAGCTTTGAATTATTTATTTATTGTGTTAAGGAAATCCTTGCAACAACGCTTTGTTTTGTTGTGTTATTAAATAAAAGCAAAAACACTTCTTCTGTCAAAGATGTCAATAAAGGAGATTTCTTAGGCTGCGTTCAGTTGTTCCACATTTACCTTGATTCCACATTGAATATTTAAACTTCACGCAAGTTCCGATTTTGGTATGGCATGGTAGTAAAGAAGTGAAATCCCTAAAAATTATAATCTCCCCCATTCAATATACGCATGAAAAACATGTTTTTGCTAAAGTTAGCAGAGAGACAAGGTTCACATACCCCTAATTTGGTGGTGTCACCTCTAACCTCATAGAGTACTCTTATTTATGCAAATAAAGTCTCTTTCTAAACTTCATAGGGGCCGAGATTTTTTAAAAATTTCAACCCCCTCCCCCGGCCCCCATCGTGGACCGATTTTGCTCATTAACGAACTTAACCGAGCTATTAACCCCAGAAATAACATATTAAAATTTGGTTCCAATGTCTTCAAAAATACGGCCGCTAGCGCGTTAATATATATATATATAAACTTTCGAGAGGGGGGGGGGGGGGGGGGGTTTGTTTCGTACTCAAGGAGGCATGAAACGAAAAACTATGAAAGAATTTTTCGAAAATCGTGACATCAATAGGTAGCTTTTCTTCGAAATTTACCTAACAAATATGTTTGTTGGAGAGGGAACCGAAACCTTGGGTGGGGTGCGAAAGTATATTAGAATTATGTATATTTTTTTAGTGTTTTCGTAAAAAAATCCAACCAAAATAAAAGTAATTTGTTTCTGCTTCGTTTCTTTTAAAATTGTATGAAGGCTTTTATTCCCGCAATCGAAATAATGAATAAATTCCAAGGAGAACACATTTTGAATCTTTTGTTCACCATTAATTCGATGTTCGTATGTAGTGTTTATTTTATGAAATATTTTTAACTTAAGTAGTTTATTGCACGTTTAAAAAAAAAACAATTAATAAAACAAAAATAAGAAACAAAAAGCCCATGCACAAGTTAAGCAGATTTTTCAAATATTCTACGATTGAGCCACTTCACCCTGAATTTATATAATTTTTATAATAATTGGATAGACAGTATCGCCAAAAATATTATCTAAAGGAAATCTCAAACTGTGAGTGATGAATTCGTGTCACTAATAACGAGCAAATTTTCCAGAGTTAGGATCTGAAACATTTAAATATCTCATAATAGAACCTGAAATTGAAACGTTATAAATTAAACGGTGGTTAAGTTCCAAATGCATTATATATACCGTAAAACATTAATGTTAGTTATTTTTTCTTCTAAAATATGAAAAATGTTCATTCATGCTTTAATTCTAATGAGCACACTTGCTTCATGAGACTAATTCAAAATAACTTCGCTGTAAATAAATGTATAAAAGACCAGTTTGAATAAAATGAAAAATAATTCTTACCGTAAATTAACTTCATAAAAGAAAACCGGAATATATTATTGTACAAGAGGAGTTATTACTGTAAATAATAAATTAATAGAATAAAATCGATTGCACAATATACTTTTATGAAAATTAAAACAAACACACGAAACGTGTTGAAGGAAAAATCTCGAGAGCTGTCGCCAGGACAATTATTATAATATTATAGTGAACAATTATTGGAAACAAGTGTTTTAAACAAAAAATCAACTTAGTCGCAATTAAAGCATTGTTAGGTTCATGGTACAGCGCAAATGATAAATTGTTGAAGTATTTCTTCCATTGTTGTTAACCTAAAATCAAATATATCTCACAAATTATAGAATACTATACATAACGAGTTTGATGATAATTTCTTTTATTGACGAAACTTATTTATTTTCACAAGAAATTATGAAAAGTTTTTAATACGATTCTTCTTTACTCTCAGAAAAGTTTTTTGAAGTAATAAATAAATTAAATGTACCTACGTAGACAAATTCAATCGATGATGAGTTTATGTGCACAAAGGTAACGGAAAACAAAAAAATCTGCTATGAAAAGTATTGTTTTCGAAAACTAATAGACAAATCAAGAACTGAAAAACGTATTTCGTAACAATAAGTCGCGATTAATATTTGTAAATATTTTAAAACGATTTGAACCGAGACGACGAAAGCTTCCAAATTTAATGTTTCTTTTTTTGTCATTTACGTGGTGTTATACAAGCTGATTAAAGTTAGACTTTAAAGTACAATAAAGTTTATGGTTTTTAGTTTTAATATTATTAAAACGTCGATAATAATAATTATCATTATTATTTTTTCATGAATTGTAAATACTTTTAATTATTTCAATTCACTAACTCTTACAAGATGGAAGAAGAAGTAATACACAATTTTTTCGTTTCTTTTTGACGCGATCGGCTTTGCTATCGCCGCCCATATTTCAGTTCCTTCGGGATGTGTCTGCATATATAAAATTAAAAAGAAAAAGAAATGCGTTAGAATGATTTCTCACTATGATAAACTATCAATATTGTTTTAAATTTAGTAACTACATCTGCTTTTATAATTTCTAAAGAAAAAAATGAGAGAAATTAAATTCACATCTACTTTCATGAAATCAAAGAGAAATAAAGATATTCATGAGTTATCAAAAAAAAATTAAATTGATGAGCCATCTTTGTGATAATATAATAAACTTTAATATAAAAAAGTTGGCAAAACAAGCGATGTTTAATTAAAATAATTGTTCAAGTATATAAAAATATATCTTTTCGGAGAGTAAACTAGTCAAATATTTACATTGTGTATAAACGTTTTGCGAGATGTTATTTCAACCACTTAAAAGACCATGTTTTTATATACATCATTTGCGCTTTTTCAATTTATTTAGTGAGATGATTAATTTACGTAGAGAGTGCTAATAATAATAGTAACGTTATCTTAGTATTTCAGTTTTAGTATAATTAAATAAAAGTTCGTACACTAGTGATACACAACAACCAAATTCTTTTTTCCTTGAATTGTAATTTTTTGCAAGTTAAACATTTTCCCAGCGTCAGCAAGTGCCGAAAAACTAAGTGCAAAAAAACAGTGTGATGAATTTCATTTCCTGTCTAATATTTTGTAATGTTGTCAAAATGTTCTTGTAATATTAGGGAAATTCCAGCCATGGAAATAATAAACTAGGTATTTCTTTTCAAATTCTTGTATAATAAAAAAAAAAAAAAAACATTTCAACTAAAATAAAAATCCGCAGTCGTAGAAGTATGAACACTTATTTTTTAAGGATTTAGATGAAAAGTGGGATTCAATAATTTATGAAATACAAGTTAATCGATAAATCATAGCTTGGCTTAAAAGTAAATTTGATTGAACAAAACTTACAACAAATATTCTTTTAAAAATCGTAAAAAATGTAATTATTGTTAACATCAATCGAGAAACACTGTAATACTTATTTATCACTTTTGTCATAAAAGTAACAAATAATTTTCAAAAAGGAGGTATTCTGAATTTTATAGTAATTGAAAATTAAATGGTTTGATAATTAATAGCCATATTTTTCTATGGGAAAAATGTGTTTTATTGTTCCTTAATATATATAACGTAATAAAACGTCAATCTAAGATAAAGAAGTGTCTTATTTTTCACATACTTAGATCCCCATCGCATTCTTGTATTAATATATTTGTTTCTTTTTTTAATAATTGCTTTCTGTATTTAAATCTAGAAGAATAACAGTTTGTGGGGACACATCTCTACTTAAACTGTAAATAAGGAAATAAAGGATGCAACCTTAAACATCGTTTGTTAATACCAACGTGCTTGATTTTTTTTTCAGTTAAAAATCGGTAAAGAAAGTGAAAATGAATAGCTTTTAATTAATAAAAAATATGGTAAATTATAGGAAAAAAATTGTGTTAAATTTCAATAAATTTTGCTTTTCTGTTGTTTATGGTGACGTATCACTTTTTGTTAACAACTTAACTTATTTATCTGATTACTCTTACAGCCATTTAATGTTTTCTTTATTTTATTTTTCACTTAAATTTCCAAAACTAACATAAATTTCTAAAATTTACTACACAGAATTTTGCATGGGAAGAATATGTACAATCACAAATTGAAGTGCCGCTTATGAGAACGATTTCTTTGTGGTATGGATAACCCGTTTTAATAACTGTAACGCTAATTGAAGCGTACTTTTAGCGACTTAAAGAAAATGCAATTGTTTTTAATTTATTCCGATATTATTAAACCATTTACATAGCAATTTTCGAAGAAGATATTGATCAATAGGTCAATACGAAGTCTAGTAAAATTTTAAACAATAAATGAACTAAATTTTTATGTTTATTTTTAATGGTTAATTTAAATTAAGGAAAGACACTCAGTGGTTTTTGAATTTCAAACTCTTGGTGAGATGTTCTCTGAATTATTACAACAATTTGTTAACTCAATCGATGAAGACGTTTTCAATGAACTCAATGTTACAATCAACAGTAGGCAATTTACCAAACGAATTTGTAAATGAAGTGATTAGAACGGGTTAAAGATTACGCCCAATAAACTTCTATTATTTTCTACAATGATCGGCTTGATATTACTTCCAGTCAACAGAATCTGTGTACATAATAGGAGTGCATCTTATTTTTATCTAGTTAAGCTCGTTTAAACAATGCTAAGTAATATGAAGCAATTAATTTACAATCTAAAAAGCTTCCTGTTTCAGTTGTTTTCAAGTTCTCATATTGCAAAATGGATGGTATTTGAGCCTAGCACTTATTAGATATATTTGTTTCATTCGTGAAACAAACGAATAAACAAGTTACAAAAAATTGTTGATATCTATTATAAATTTCACAAATCTAGAATAGTACATTTACATACATTTTTGTAATTTTATTCAATACATTCTACATTTGTCTTTTTTAAACATTTTGTCACATCTTTTAGTATTTAACAGTAACATTCAACAGAAAATCAAAATCTTAAGTGTCGAGAAAGTGGCCAATAATAATAATAATGGTGAGAAATACGTACCAAAAGCTCATTAAAAACTTTTCAAATAAATGCTGAACTGAAAACACAACTTAAATTAAAGGTAATAAAAGCGGTAAAAACAAGAAAATTTGTCTTTTGAATTTAATTTCCCAACTTTTTTCTCTTTCTCTAATTAACTTTAAAACAAAATCTGCATTAAAAATAGGCTTTAAAGGTGGTCGGGGGGTGGTCATATGCTTTCTTCATTTCTTTACAAGTTTTAATATAAGAAATATCGTGGCGCCGTTTTTTTTTTAAATCAATTTTAAATAATATTTCATTTTAATCCTAGGATTTGTTTCAATCGCGCTTTTTGTAAGCAATCATTTAAATTGTATTTTATATCGTTTACCATTATTATTATTTTTTTGATTAAAAATCAATTTGAAATAATTACAATATTGCAGGGAAACAAAAATACATCTTACAAGTAACTGTGTTTTTATGTATATTTCATTCATAATATAAAAAAAATTTGTTTTCTTCTAACAAATTGCATGTGACGTGTTTCCTTATCAAATAAAATGGTGTAGAATGCAAGACATGCTTTAAAAGATTTTAAAGAAAATCTGTTTAATTTAATTTATTTTGTCCATGTTTTCCCTGCAGTAAACATATTTAACCTGATTATTTCGCTTCTATTGAAACTATTTTTCTAACTAAATTTCTTCTTTTTTTTCTTTAAATTTTAAGAATTGTTGTTGTTTTTTGTCGGTTCTGTTTAATTTTTAGCATTCAGTGAAATTTTTGCAATTTTAGTGTTCAATTACAATCAAAATTGATGTTTTCAGTTTTCATAATATATTTCTTTGTTGTTTAAAAATTTTCCTTCCTTATATACTTTTTTTTTATACTTATTAAATGTTAATGCAAAATAATAATAATAATAATAAACTTATTTCTTTTTACTTTTATTATTTGCGCCACGTGGAGGAGTTAATGGCCTCCCCGGACCACCGAAGCTTGGATAAAGAAGTCTACGTTTATCAGCTGGCTTCAGTATCTGGAACGAGCACATCAACGTGTCATCGACGGACATCATTGCACCTGTTAAGATTTTAAAGAGAAAGCCAACAATTATATTCTCGTATGCTTTACAGAGAGAAATAGAGAGAGAATTCGTTTTGGAATGTAGTGCTTAAGATTATTTTACCCGCATTGTCAAATTCCCCACAATAGTTGGGAGCAGAAAACAGTGTAACCAACTGTCTTTTTGCGAAAAACTCATAACCGTCTTCTACCACTTGATGAGCCCGGCATATCAAGTCAAAGTCATGTTTTTGCAAAAATTTTCCAACAACCTGAAAGTAATTGTTAAAGAGTTAGGCACTTGAAAACTCCAATTTCAAAGAAAGGTACAACACAATAATCCCATTTCATACAAACGTTTTACTTAATTTACGTCGCTTGGGATAATTGAAACTAAGCAAAATGAAAATGTCAAAAATATTACTTTTTTTACTTAAATTTAAATGTATTTTTACTATTTTTCTCCGCCGGAAAATTATCTATTTTTGTATTTTACAAAATAATGTACAAGCATTTAATAGCATTGAGAAAAAGAAACAAGCGCGTGAAGTTATAATTTTAGCATTAAGAGCTTATATCAGCTTTTTTAAGAGACAAAAAATTATTTTGAAAAATCCGGTGATGAATTTATATTCACAACCTAAGAAACAGTTGCGTATCTTCTTTTGTATTTCTTTGAACCTCGTAATTAAGACGATGAAAATTAAAACCAAAACAGAAAATGTACATAAAGAAAGATTGGTTGCATTACCTCAGCTCCGAAAGTAAAACTAACTCCGCGATCATTTTCTCCCCATCCCATGGTATCTTTGTCTGGATCGGACCACAAGAGATCACAGAGTAGTCCTTGATCTGGAACATCAGTGGGTCTCATAATGCGTCTAATTTGTTCCATTGATGTTAGATCAGGACTTAGACCGCCATGGCAACAGAAGATTTTCTCATCAACTGCACAAGAAATTATGTTTTACAAGTGATTTTATTGAAGAATGTGATGTAAATTTACCAATAGCCGCGACAGGCAAACAATTAAAACAGTCTGTGAATGTTTTCCATAATTTTATGGTGTATCTTCTTTTGCATTCGTCGTAGAAACTAGAAAAATAAATTGTTTTTTTTTATTGTTTATCACTAACAATAATTAAGTTTAATTTTACAAAACAATAAATTTTTTGTTGACAGCGTTTTTAATGTGTCCCCAGGAAATTTGCAAGCGAACAATTATTATATTCCTCAATTAATTTAAAAATAAAAGTTTATAAACCAAATGATTGCAATTAATTATCGATGAATAAATCATTTTGAAAAATTCACTTACCCATAAATTCTGTTGATGCTGGCGCATTCGTGATTGCCTCTAAGTAAGAAAAAGTTTTCTGAATATTTTATTTTGTATGCGAGTAAAAGACATATAGTTTCTAATGACTGTTTTCCACGATCAACGTAGTCCCCCAAGAACAGATAATTCGACTCGGGCGGGAATCCACCGTACTCGAATAAACGCAATAAATCGTAATACTGCCCGTGAATGTCACCTGTAATATACACAAAATTCATTTTAGAGAAATCTTGCGTCATTCCTTTTGATTAGCTTTGAAGAGAACTAAAAACAAATAACAGCTCTTTTGAATATTCCGAAAGTTTTAACCAATTACAGAAAATGATGTTGCTGCCCATTGCGGTTTATGTGCAATGCTAATTGACAATAATCTGTGCATCAAACACGTGATTGAAAGGAGCACGTTTGTGTTCTAAAGAGGACATTTATCTAATTTAAATTTGGAAGATAAAAATAAAAAAAAGTCTAGCAACGAGTCTCTGCTGCCCACATGAATGTACGCACTTGCATAAATATTGCACGCGAATGGAAGCAATTGAATCCCGTGTGCAGCTAATTGAGTTAGACCTAGATGAGAACACCAAGCGGCAACTAGTGCAAGGTTCGTGTTTTTGTTAAGAAAGCAATTCAAGAAATACTCAAAGATATTATTTTAAACAATAAACAAAAATACGTGACCTTAATATGAAGTTGTAATTGACAAGTTTTCAAGTAAGTAATTAGTCCTGTTTTCGACAACATTTTATGCTCTTAAAACACGATTTAAATAAATTCGGAAGACAAGCAGTAAATAATATTAAGAAAACTATACAAGATTCATGCTTAAATGGTAACACCGCGAAAGAGTTGCCAGATTTTGTTTCATTTGTTTTAACTAGTTTAAGAAGACTTCCTCCGTTTGGACGGTTGTCGCATTTTGGTTAAGTGTTGAAACTTCTAAATCCCCGGTATAAGGATTGAAAATTCGTTTTTAATTGCTCGTGTAGCAGTTACATACAAATTTTTTAGAAATATTGTGCCAAATTTCAGTCGTTAAGCTCAAAGAATTTTCGAGTTATTATGCAGATAGGGAAAACACGCAGACGAATGACTATAAAACGATTTGTTGTGATGCCCCAATAACGGCACTTATTCAAGGTGGTGGGTGGTGCCAACGTCGGATTGAACTCGGTCGCCACAATTGATATAGGGCAGGGGTCTGTAAAGTGGTACAAATCGACCCCCTGGGCCCCTAGCGGTCGAAATTTTATCTGATGGGGTCGGTTTCAATGTTACTTACTTTGAAAAACATTCTCGATTATTGCAGTCCCTCGTAAGCTTCATGGTTTTTTACGCGACGTATTGGATAATTGCAACTTTTATTTTAACTAAACTGTCTAACCAAAATGCTCATTTCATTCAAAAGATTTCAATTATTAATTATATTTGTGAGGTTTTGGTAATAATTTCATAATTGGTTATTTTGAAGAGAAGCAATTCCATGTTTGAGTATGAATGTAACAAGAGTTGTGATTGTGTTTGATCTATTTATTTTTAAACATCTATGGTCCAAATAATTTGAAATCCATAGTAAACTAAGTGCACCATCAGTTGATCATTTTCAAATAACACTAGGAATATCTACTAAAATTCTGGGAAAAGCACAAATAATATTTATTTTGATACACCTTATTAACACTCAAGTCATTATCTAAGTACCGTATTAGGTTAAAAAAAAATGACGAAGTGTCTCTAAAACAAAAGTTTTCTAAAAGAATTCAAATTTCAGTTTCCTTTTGAGTTTTGATTATAGTGTAATTAGGTATGAAGTGAATTCATTGTTCTATTTTAATTTTCTTTATAAGCCACTGTTACACCAAGGCAAACACTTGCGAACGAGCAGAAATGAATGCGAAGTTCGCTTCGGTCTGACCAGCACCTCGAGCGGGAGCGAATGCCGTTCGGTCTCCTTCGTTAGTGCTTGGTAGGCGTATATTCGCGTTCGCAAGTGCTCCATTTCTTATGGCAATAATGCAATAATGACGGCGAGTCGAAACGATTCGTATGTGTTTGCTGTAGTGTAACTGCACCCGTTCTGCAGTGTTCGAAAACGCTAGCGAACCCCTGCAAACACCAGTGAATGTTCGCTTCGCAAGTGCTCGCCTTGGTGTAATCATGGCTATAATAGGTGCGTTTTTTTAATGACCAGCAGATCCCGATCATTAAAACAACGGCAGGGGAAGTTTACGAAATATCAAATCGAAGCTATGTTCAGTGCTTTCAAGTGTCAAATAATATTTAATAATTTATAATAATATTAAATGTTTTATAAAATTGAAATTGTATGCGAGTTGGAAAAAGTAGTTTCCAATGAATGTTTAGTAAATATTATGTTTGAAAGATCAGTATAATGATCTTGATAGAAAGCAAAATCAGCGATTTGTATAGAGAAGATCTGTATAGGTCATTAAAAAAACGCACCTAATACTGGGTTTTTAGATACCAAAAACTAAAAGTAAAGTAAGATCAATGATTATATAATTTTTGTTAAGACTTTCTAATGCAATATACTCCCAAGAAAACAACAACGAAATAAATAAAATACAAGTGTTTTAATACAAGGAGTAATTAATACGAAATCCTTTAAATGAGCTCGTCTAACAGAAATCTTCTATTCTTAAACGAACTTGCTTGCTTCATAATTTAATGAATTAAATATAAATTTGATTCTCATACCATTTCTGAAACTTTAAAAATACGTATTCCAGGAAAATCACAGGCTCATAAATAACCAGAATAAAGGAACTGGAACGAAGCTAACTAAAAAAAGAAGAAACTATTGACTGGAAAATTGATTGTCTACCCGCAAAATTGGTATTGATTGTCCCTCAAACCACCACGAACTATGTAAATCAAAAATAGGCAGCAGTATCGAGTTGACTTCAAGTTCCATCATATATGAAGTAATTCATTGGAAAAGCGAGCAGCCAATAAGGATTCCATAAAAATTCGAGGACATTCTCTTCCCGAAAGACTTGACAAAGTAAATCGTAGCGAAGAAATTAGTGGGAGTCGGCCAGAGTCGCATGGAAATAAGTTTCCCTTTCAACCTTGCCAAAGTACCCTTGAGTGGGATTAATTTATCGAAAAGTTATTACGAAAGGAAAAAATCAATTGTTGTTGTTGTTTATGGGTGATTTCTGTTCACAGAACGCTTTTCATCGAGGAAAGGAGAGGAGCTCCTGAATTAAATTCCCCGCACGCAATCGAAGTGGCTTTCACAATTTCTACATTTGTGCGACGAAAGTAGAAAAGGGCCAAAGGAAACGGATCGAACAGAGACGTAAATTATAGAGGCGTAACCCTGACGGTTCGCAGTCAATGTTAAGGTCACACAGTTCTACCTGTACTCATCTATTTTACGAGGGCGAGAGACCGGGGTAGTGGAAGCGCCCTCGCGTCATCAGCTGATAATTCTTAACCAGGAAGAAACACTACTGAACATGACGATTACCGAAGCTAATGTGCCTTCGACAAATTGAAAGAAAATTGCATTTTGTGAGCAGTGTCCCATTCTTTTTGCATCTAAAGGAAAACGTGCCAAATTTAATGGTGTCAAGCATTTATTTTTTGCGTGCAGTTGTCTTGGTCTTGATTCATAATCTATCTTGCCAAGGACATTCGGAGAAGGCTGTTTTTAGGGATGACTGCAACAAAAATAAGCAATAATTCTAGTAATGATTACTTAAAATCAAATTGAAATATCAATGTCTTGAATCACGGCGCAGGCGTCGATTGAACGCCAATATTTTCGGGTTTTTTCTCGTGCGTACGAGTTTTTCATTTAATTTAATTTTAGAATCACCCTGAGTGCCCGTGGGCAGGGTAAAAAAGTGTTTCAGTGGAAGAGTTGCAAATTCGAATTGAACCGCCAACAATCAACACAAGCCCGTCAAATATTGGCGCACATTCGCAAGTAAAAGGTGGAAGCGAAAACCCCGGCGCTGGCTAAGCGCCACCACACCACCACCCAATAAGGAACCAACGAATTGAATAACATCAATCACTTTTCCTCCATTAAAAGAAAGTGATTAGCGCTTACTGCAATCACTTTGTTTACAGAACGTGCGCGAATTTATAATTAACAGACGACGGCGACTTGCGCTTGGCAAATCGATTACGGAGATTTTATCTTCTACTGGAATCATGCATGCATGTTCATGTTTTGTCCAAGAAAACATAAAAACTGATATTTATGCTCTTTTATGCTCAAAAAATGTCTGCTGTTCAATGTTAAAGCACGCTTATCCCTCGTTTATTAAATACTTATGTTGCACGTTTCAAGGTAAGTTTACTATTCGAAAATGCGTTTCATTGAAGAATGAATTATTTCGGTGCTCCTGGAACTAAATATTAAAGGGTTTGAGATTCGGAAGTTTCAAAAGGAAGTCGATAATTCAATTTTTCCATTAGAATTGAAATATCGATTGCGAGAAATTTTGTGGAAATGTAATCACTGAAGGGATGTGTGTGAATACGTAGGAAACTGCAAAAATAATTAGTGGATAGAAACCCTGCATCTTTAGTTACGAGTTTTTTAAGAGCGTGCGTCGTCTGTGCATGTTTAGTGTAAGAGTCGATTAGTAATTTGTTACTATGAAACAGGTCAAAGAGTGATATTGGGAAAACACTCGTTTATGCAAGAGTGAAAGAGTGAAAACAATGCACTGCAATGCAATGTTTTCTCTACCATACTATAATATCATAAATGCAGTTCTCTCAACAAAAAACAAAAAATCAAAATTTGCATGGACCGATGTCCGATGTAATTGATCAATTTTGATTTTCAATTCTAGATTTAGTGCGTTTTCATAAATTAGCGGTCATTTATTAATCTAAAATAAATAGAATCCGAAAAAGTAAGAAAATTATGTTCAAGCATTCATTTCGGCAACAACAATCACGTAACATTACCTTTTTGTTGATTTTAAAAATAAAAATCAACGCAATAAAACTGTTTTGATTGTTGATGGTTTTTAGTTCCAGTGGTTATTAATGTTCCTCTTTTTATTGCTTATTTACGTGTTTACGTTTTTCATTAGCAACGATTATTGAAAAAGTATGAGTAATCCTTCTCTTATATTACACGTTTATACTGAACTTGAATTTTTATATGTTTTACAGTTTCGTTCAACAAATTCTTCCGGCTCTTTTTAGACGACTTTTAGAGGCACGTGCAAATTGCAGGGCAAATATACTTCCTTTCTGATAAAACCTTTTATCCCTAGTGCGGACTGTTTCATTTCACACTTACTACATTCATTCCAGGTTTAAGTTCTGTAAAGTTTCAATATAAGGACAAATTATGGAACAAAATCTCGGTTTAGTAATGCACTCGCACTTTATCATGCACGGTCGATTGGGAATGCAAATACCGATCGCCTATCAGTAGCCATTGTGCAATAAATGTGATTTGTGGCGGTTGCACTGCTCAACGAAAATTTTCCACTTGGTGCAGACTGCAAAGGTGTACGTACGTACTGAATCTCGTGATTACTTCCACTGATAACAAAACCTTGAAAATTTTCACTGCAATTAATCAGTTATCGAATTTACTATCTTTTTATTTATTTCGAATATCCGTTCGGAATTGTTCAAATCGCTGTTATTTCTCATTTTTGATCAAATTAATGTCAACAAATAACAATTCTACTTACCACAGATTTTCAGGGGCGCTTCCAGTTCTAGTAAAATGGGTTGTGACAGAAAAATCTCACGTGATTTCAGGCATAATCCGCGGATTTCGTTCTCTGATAGTTGGACATTTTTTCCAGGCCTGGCACCTCGAACTGCAAAAAAAACAGAAAATGAGAAATGTGTTTTGTACCTAATTTGATGTCTTGAAATTGAATGCACAGTGGAGGCGATCGAATTCTCTTCACAGCTCTGAAGTGGTGGTAATTGCATTGTGATCCCGATAACAATTAACTTTTGTGTTAATCACTTTCAAGACCGACTTCAATCGTCTGCACCGCGCCTCTTCAACCTGGCGGTGGTGTTTTTTTGATTTTAAATAAAACAAGATGTAACTTAATTGTGAGTATCAACGGCTGCAGTTGTTATTGCAAATTGACTGTTTTAGAAATTTGTTTGATTTTTGCTTCAGCTTTTGAAGTGCAAAAGATTTTAGGAAGGGTTCGAGTGTGGGTTGCACAGAAGCAAACGGAAATCAGATGAATGTGTACAAGGGGAACAAATTGTGACGATGGCCAACAGGAAGACAGTGCGATTGCTCCTCAGTCAATTGAAGTAAGAGCGTGCGGGGTTGGCAGCTGGGACGGCATCACTCCCCCGTCAGAAAAGAAATAAGAATCATTGACAAGAATTTCTAGCTGTGTCGCAGACGCAGCACAGCGAATAAACTGCAATGGCATAGTCAATGTGCACTTCGTGCTGCTGTAGTAGGTGATGGAGTTTTTGGGATTCTTTCCAAAACAAGAAAGGAAGAATTACATTCTTCGCGGATCAATTCAATGCCGACGAAAGCGATTAAACCGCTTCGCACACAGCCACCACTTGCGTGTCCGCATACGCAAGCCGCCCAGTGGGCGAGTGTAAGTGCGCAACGTGCCCGTCTCGCTTCCCTGCCGAACAACCGAAAGAAAAACGCCAACTTGAGCACTTGGGACTTGGAGAAAGCATGTCCCGCAGCTCGGCGAGGAAAGAAAATTTTCTTGACACTCGGGCGTTGCCGTAAACACTTTCGAATTGATCCCCTTGGATTTGGTAACCTATAACTTGCAATCGAGATATCGATACTGTGGTCATTTGTCCTGCAAGGCAAATTCGCATCGTCTCCGAGCGGCGCTCTTTCACACGAAACTTAAAAGGAAAGTAGAATCTCGAGTTGGGCTTACCTTCCAGCAGTCGTGATATGATGCTGTCAATATTCAGCAACTCAGCCATTTAGATGCGTCGCCTTGGGGCTCTCGTTTCCCTATTGCTTCGATTCCTTTTAGACAGAACGACTACTTCACTTTAACACACTTGGTGCAAAGTGCACTACACACACAACTAATTACCGGAGAGGAAATCCAAAAAAGAAATTGTGAAATGCTTCCTTCCTTTTCGAAGCAACTCGAAAATCATAAAATTAACAAAATTTCAATTCAATTCAGAAACAAAACCAAAAAGAAATTATGAAATATGAAAATTTCACTTCTTTTTCCACGAACTTTGCAGTGAAAACGTTCTAAAGTCTGTCTGAAGTGCGATTGCTTTATGTCATTAAAATTAAATTCGCCCACACACATTTACAAACTCGACAATAGAAATTCTTTTTAGCGTAGAACTGCTAAATTAATGCTCCCCGTCGTTGTTGCGATTAATAACACTTTTTATTGAATATTGGCTTTATTTTTGGAGTATATTGAAAGCAACTCACAAGGACACAAATTTTCGATTTACCGATTTTCACTACTGAACTGTAATGGCGGACGATTTTGTTGCTCGGCTTTGCGCATGTGACCACAGTGGCATGCTGCGGAAATTGCTCGAACTAGACTTTGTTCGTTCGTAGAAAATTTGTTCCAAATGGAGGCGTTCAAAATTTGAAAGCCAACTAGAACACAATTTTGATTCTTACAACAAAAAGCATTATAAAAGTTATACAAAAAGCATTATTTTATAAACCTAAATATATTTTTTGCCAGATCTTATTGGATATACATATATAAAAAAAAAATTTTAACGGAAGACTTCTGGATATCTATTTTTTTTTTATTTTGAGCTATATAAATTTTATCCTCAACTGTCCCAGATTAAATTATACTATCCTTCTAGGGATGCGCCGGCCGACAGTGTAAGAACAAACTACTACATAAAGAAAACAAGTGAATAAAATTTTATTTTTTAAAATAACACTTGATAAAAAGCCGGTCTAATCTAATAATCATTCATTGGCATTTAATTTTTTCCAATCACATTCGTTTTTTCTTTATTTGACACATCTCGAAAAATGTTGAATGTGATGTGAGAGGGGTTTGATTCTGTCGTATATTAAAAGAAACCACCTTTGGCACTTTTTTCCAAAGAAACAAATTCGGGGCCGGTAGAAATAAGAATGATCTATTATATTTCTCCAGCCGGAAATTGTACTAGAAAGGAACAAATTCGGGGCGGGGAGAAATTAGAATGATCTATTATTTCTCTAAACTACAGCCGGAAATTGTACTAGATAGGAAGAAATTTTTGTATGGATAGACGTCACTCATGTGTGACGTGCGCACACGGAGTGAAGATTGTCCTTCATATACAACACACACTAATTCTATGAGTTTTTAAGTCAAACTGACAGCGTGGAACTTGTTGCACTCGCTATAACATGTCTGTAAAATAAATCTGAAATGTATCAAATTAGAAGTCCCGCCGATTTCACCAAGTGAAAAGGAAATTTCAACAGTAAGAACTCTATTACTGTTAACTTCTAGTACTGCTATGTACTGCCTTCTTGTTATTTTCATAGTTCCCCACGGAGGGGAAGAGCACCACCGCAGCTTTTTTAGTATATTTATGTATGTATGGGTTTCAAGCCTATCCAAGTTCATTTTCTATGCCAAAATGGGTTTAGGCGTTCACTCAGACTCAACCTCAACCTCGCAACGACCAAATAATTTGCACCGTCGGAATTTTGTTAAACCTTTGCAACCGATAATAAATTCGAGAGAGTCGGATCCGGGCAAATTTTGCTTCTTCTTCACCTTCCAATTTGCGGCAACTTGGAACTTTAGAAAACCTGTTCTTCCTGTGCGTATATTCCTGTGTTGTAAAAGGAATTTGGGGCATTTAATAATTTTTTATAAATTATGTTAGTAGCTAGTCTTTCTATGTCATCTAAACTGAATTGTTTCAATCTTCGCTCAGTTGCTTCAGGTTCACCGCACATTTTCCGCAAGACCTTAAACTAGATACCACACAATTTTTATTCATACACCTTAAACGAAACGGTTCATTCTCTTGAAAAATCTATATTTTATATCAATAGAATCTGACAACTTACAGTAAAAACGTGCACAATTTTCTTTGAATTAAGTTTTAGCTATGCGGATATTATCTTATATCATTTGATTTCGGATTCGATTTCACATTTTAATCACCTCCCACCGCTCATATTAATTCATGAAATAAGAAGCTCACTTCTAAAATACTATGATATTTATTTCTTAGTGCTTGAATATGATTTGAAATAATATAAAAATCATCATTTCGTAGGAAGGGTATCAAATACTTTTAACTTCTGAATCACGGACTCGTTACTTCTTCCCAAGAAGACGATTCATATCCCTATTCTGCTTGTTTATTTTGATATCTACATTCTCCATTGTGTCCGTCATATTGTCCAGTAAGTCGTTTTGACTCTCGATTTCCTTATTTAGGTCAACTGCGAGTCCTTTGAGTCGTGATAAGCTGCCACACATTTCTTCAAGATTCTGTTCTAGACGCTGTTCAAAGGGTCCTGATGGTTCTTGTTTCTGTGTTGGACTCCCAAGATCATTGCGGAGCCTGTTGACTGGATGGGAATTGAAAATTTCATCGGTGGACACGGGTGGAGGAGATTCTGTTTTTACCCCATTTTCGGTAACTTTGCTCGGGGTGGAAGTGGGCGTAACAGAGCGAATGCCACGAGTGCCGGCCAAATAATTCTTGAAACCTCCAAACAAACTCTTTATATTTTCCAAATGTTTATGACTCTGTTGCAAGTTAGCACCGATATTATGCAGTCGATGGCTTGTTGCCTCCAGCTGCTCCCTCTGCTTTCCCAGTTCCAATGCTGTAGCCTTACCCACTTCTTCGGTTTCGTGCAAGAGTCCTTTATGGGATTTAAGTAAATTATAAACTAAACTCCTTCTTGCTTACAATTTGCGTCTTACCTAAACTCTTTTGCGTGGACTGCAAAGTGCGTGCTTCAATTTCTTTGCGTTTTTCCTCGAAGCTTTGTTTCTGCTCCTCAAAGGGGTTCGTACTTTGTTTCGGACGGGAATTCTTAAGAAAAGTTTCATCGTCAACGTCTTCATCTTCAAATAAATTATTTGGATTTGTAACGTACTTATGACCAGACATATCTAAAGTTAATAAATATGAGATAAAAGCAACGTCCCACTTTCTTATCACTTTCCAATTAGTGGTTGTTTTGACACTTTGAGTTTTGACAGTTGTGTGGAACGTGGATGCCGTTTCCTGTCGACACTCTGATCGTTCGTTTTCAAAAACGAAAGTATTTTATTAGGCACAAAAAAGCAACGAACATAGAAGAAAAATTAAGAAAGTAAAAGAAATAAAACACAGATTTCTAAACAAATCAATAAATTGTGGAGACTTTGATGATGAGTTGTCATTGACTTCCACAGATAACAGTTAAAAAGAACAATGAACAAGTTACAGAACACTGTTGATGATGGCACAAGTCCACGAATTTTGTTTTGTTTTATGGTGATTGCCTAAATTCTCAAAATTGGTGCCAAATACAAAGTTGAGTGCTTTTCACAACATTAAGAAGTGTATTCGTTTACAAAACTATTAAAACAAAGTTAAAGATTTGCGGGCTTGCTCATCCGCGTGAGTCATCGATCTCCTGCGCCTGCCTGTGCAAACAAACTTGAAAACTTTTGAAACGTTAACTTTGGGTTGTATTTTTGTTGTATATTTTGTGTTTATTGTAAGTGAAAATGGAATCTTGTGTTGAAACTTCAGCTGCTCCCGAGTGGCTATCAAAGCTGGAAAGTCGCCGAGAGAAATTAACAAGTTCCAAGTTGGGTCATGAAGTTGGAGCTGGTGCTCCATGCAACGATTGCGGTATTTTTTGTCAAATGAAACCTTAAATCTATCTATTTACTAAATAAATAAGCAGAATAATAACGTTGTTAAACGACAAAATTTTGTTTGGATGGATTTATTTATTTAGTTAGGTTTTCATAAATCATTGAAAATACAAGAAAACGATAATATTCTACCTTTGCCTTAAAAAAAACATTTAGAATGAAATTGTTTCATTAGGAGATAAATGCCCAGGACTTGACTTGCATTTTTGGCGGAAGGTATGCAGAAATTGCAAATGCCGAAAGGATCAACACGACGTGGACGACGACTTGTCTGGATGGGCTCAGTTTGAGATTCTCGGCCAAATTCGATCGAAACCGGCGTGTATGTTTTCCTTGATATTGCTTGACTAATAATTTCACTGATTTATTCTTTGTTTAGATATCAAAATCAAAGCTTTTGCCGATAATCCAGTGCAAGTGGACTGGGTGCCTCCAAATGTAACACCCGAATTAGCGTCAGACTACATGGACAATTTGGGATCTATGTATATTCCAGTTGTTGGAAGTGATGCCGCTGCAAAACGGAAACAACAGCTTGAATTCCAGGTGCCTCCACACGACTTGGATGCTGCTTTATGTGACAGTCTTACTGAAACGGAGGCCGCTCAAATGAAACTATATGTAGACAACATCAAGAACCATTGCGTCGGCCAGGGAAGCGTTATTCGCATTGATTCTGTTCCACATGGTGTTGCAGGGAAAGTTGGCAGTAATACGACGGGAAAGCAAGCACATGCGTCCAAGTATCCTCCGAGGGAGCTGCTTACGGCGTTGAACTCATATATACCGGAAATACTAAGAGACAGAGTTGCTATGAGTATTTTAAATTCTGAAAATCTCGGGAATATTATTTTGTCGAATACAATGCACCTACTACCCCAAAAACTCTGTGCATTTGACCAACCTTTAGTTCCTGACTTTGACAATACGAATTTAAGCCCTGAGAACAAGAAAAGGCTTGTTATCATGAGGATCAATAAGGATCTGGCTCACAGTCTTATTGAAAACGGACCTTTTTATGACAATCTTTTGAAAAAACTGAGCGAGAAGAAAGCTAATTTTTCAGAGGATCCTATTTTGGAGCCAATCAAAAACTTCCGAGTGGAATATTTGAACAACAAACAATTTAAGAATGATATGAACAGATTTGCGTTAGATCTAGGCAAAATAGACCCACAATACGCCACACCAGTAAAATCTAAAACTATAAATTCCGATGCATTCCTTTCGCCTTTGCCTGTAAGGAATCCAGTCCAAACAAAGGTCGGCGCTCTGATGAAGCAAGATACTCCAATGAGAAGAGTGAAATTCGGAGGAATAAGCGTAGCACTGGACTTGGGACTCCCTATTGATGCATTAGTAGAAAGAGATCACGTATTTTCTAGTATAATTCATTCGGACCAACTACAGTCAGTATTGCAGAATTACTCAAAAATCCCCTATAAGAATAAGATTGTTGTACTCAACACCCCAATGACGCCAGACTTCGAAGACATTTCCGGTTTGAGTTTACCTACCCGAAGCCGTTTAGAAAAAATGCGGCTTAACACGGAAACTGTTTATAGTGGGGTGGTTAATGGGCCTTTATACGACAAGCTTTTCGACAGTTTGAGAGAGAGAGGAATTAATTTTGCCAATTGCCATTTATTGAACCCAATTTCCCAACTAAGGCAGGAAGCTCTCCTGGATGTTCCTCTCCAGCAAGAATTGGACAACATTATTAGAAAGAATCCAGAAAGGATGTGCGACACCGGATCAGTATCCCAGGATGTTAGTCCAGTTCATCAACTAAGTTTCCGTTCCAATCCACAAAGCCCTTTCAAGAGCGGCTTGCACTGTTCCAAGAGCACAGATTCCGGTTTCGAGTCGAAACCACCAACACCAAATTATTCCACATTTCCTGGAGTTATTCCAACGAACAATCAGAATGAGAAACCGCTTTTATTTGGCTTAAACGCTCATTCTGAAACACTTTCCCCGATCCCAGGTATAGAAGACTTTAATATGTACCCTCAAGTCGCTCCTGGTAACCTGACTGCTACAAAGAACATGAACGAAGGCATTGAGGATCATTTCGATAGGCTGCGCCTGTCTACTGCACTAGAAGGCCATTGTCCAGTTCCTGTTCTCAAGTGCAAAGAATGCGCTCAAGATATCATGTCCGGAGAAGTGGCTGTTAAGGCGGAAAGGGCAGGCAAGGACACTGCTTGGCATCCGCAATGCTTCGTTTGCAAAAAGTGCGGGGAGTTGCTGGCCGATCTTGTGTACTTCTTCCACAATGGGTGTTTGTACTGCGGAAGAGACTTGGCGATCATATTGGAGATTCCGAGGTGCCATGCTTGCGACGAACTTATTTTCACGAAAGAATACACAGCTGCGGAAGGATCGACATTCCATATTAAGCACTTTTGCTGCTATCATTGTGATATTCCTTTGGCCGGACAGGAGTATGTACCCGATGAAAAGAGCAATATGCCGGTCTGCTTGAAATGTTACGACGAGTTCTACGCCGCATCATGCCAGAAGTGTAAAAAAGTCATTGGGCCGACAGAAGAAGGAGTTGTTTGGGGCAAAAACCATTGGCATCATCAGTGCTTTACATGTGCCGGCCTCGACTGTGGAAAATCGCTGTTGGGAGGAAGGTTATGCGTGAAAAACAATTCACCATTCTGTAGTTCTCGCTGTGTTTCAAGCATTGTTAATTAATTACTTTTACATTCACCTTTAGTGAAAAAATTAACGGGAATGAAGCCAGAAAAACGAAATAGTTAAATTATTTTAAAAAAACATGTTTGTTTATTTAAAGTACTTCCCTCTTGAGTCTTTACACTGCTAATTGCTTTTAACAAGTAAATTTCTATAGCCTCAGTTAAGGTATGGCCTTCAAAGTGCGCGTTGTCGCTATTTGAATGGCCGGAACGTGACATCCGAACGTCATCAAAGTAACATCTTTTTAATAGCTGTTTCATTTTCATATTTCACGCCAATTTTTTTGCAGTTAATAGAGTAAGGATAAACCTTTAAAATGATGTATAGTAAGCAATTTATTGTGTGTCAGATAACTCGCAATTAATTTCATTCCCGTTGCTTTTTTGTCAGACAATCGTATGACTATGGCATAGTCTTACAAAACACATGCACACATACATTATAATCCATTTACGCTTATAATACCAACTAAATTATATTCACTAGCAGTGCTCGCGTAGACTACAAAATTATTATTAATTTTTTTTTTATTCACATAAGTTCATTAATGATCTGATTACTACAAAAAAAAACAGATTTAAATAATAAATCAACCGCAAAGAAGCTGATTCTTCAATTTATCCCTCAAATAATTGAAATCGAAAGTGTCATATTTCAAATTATAGGCGCGCGACATTGACGTAAGAGGCTCTGACTTGCCATAATTCGTACGGTGAAATGGAATATGGAAGAAAGAGTGGTCTCTCAAAGAGCGTGTCGGGATAGAAATCTTGAACAAAGAAACAATCATGGGTGAATTTATTCTTCCCAACATACATATTGAAAATTAAGTTGTAATTTACTACTCCCAAGCACTTCATATATATATACATATATAGGGAGGTTTGGGGGGTTGAATATAGGTTGGTAGTTCTCTTTGAGTATTATCTAAAGATGTGAGAACAGCTGTTCTAAATTAAACCCCTAGAAATTAAAGAAGTAAGGATAACCAGCATTCCCTATTTTCCCTTTTCGGGGGTGAAAATTTCAAAAATCCTGGTGCACGTGTTTCTTTATTTCTAACCAAAAGGCCAAAAATTTTTATGAATTTCTTAACAACAAAAGTGGAGGACTTGCAAACCATTTTAATTTTTCTGGAGCAGTGTAGTCCAGAGAAAAGTACTTCCGATAACTTACGATTGTTTCATAATCTTCAGGATCTGAGATTTTTTGCTAGCCCTCAAATCGTCATGCGCAATGTTATTCGAATTCATACAATTAAGTGCGCACAAGGTATTTTTGCAGGTAATCCTGTCGTCGCTTTGATCCTGTCCATTAAACTATCGCCACCCAAAAATTGCATTATTATATTCCATTTCGTGCCTTTTATAACTTCGAGAAGCTGAATTATATTTGTTTGATCGTGATCCTTCCATTATTGCAGAGCTTCAATTTCGACTTCGTCAACTTGCTTATTATTGTGCTGAAGCGTAAAGGACTGCAAAGATTCGGCCTGTGGATTTTCTTTGCCTTTTCTGTATACAAATTGCAACTATTGCACCATTATTAAATATGGCCGACAACAATTCGCATTTTTCATCAAAGGTATTCGAATCTCTTGCTGCTTCATCCTTTTATCATGTAAATAAACGGGAGAAATATACATCTGCAAAAGCCTTTCTGCATTCTGAAGAATTTTATTTGGACAGTCGTTAAGCGGTGCTGTTGAGACATTTTTAACAAAATTACTTGTATCAAAATCAGTATCCATTATGGTTTAAACGGTGGCCATATTTCTTTTTTCTGACTAATCTTAATTTGATCAAACATTTAATGAGATTTAATGTCGTTTGCTCCTCTTCCACCCAATCTCTTTTTCGAGATTTTCTCAAGTAATTTCAAATTGCAATCTTTTGCCTTGTCGCTGAAGTTATGTGGGATCAACGATTATTCTCTTAATATTCTATATGCAGATCAGGTTCATTATTTACATCTGCAATGGAGTTCTTCCTGTTACAAACTCGTAAGTTTGTATTTCCAGTGATGACCAATCGACGGAGGAGTCATGACCGTTCTTACAGTTTCTTCTTAAAATTTTTGGTGTCATGTATTCACATTTCGGGTCCCGCGGTAACCATAGATTTTTTTCTGGACCTTCAAAGTTTATTTCTTGGATAAGGTAAAGTCCGTCAATACTGCATGTTCAATTGCATCTAATAATGTATTTTCTAATTTGAAATTTCAGTAGTAATTCCCAATTCATGTAATTTTTCTAAGGCCAAGTCCACTTCGGTTACGTATATTCGAATGTGATCTTCTAGGAAATTGTTTATTTTATTTAAAATACATTTGTACTAAAAATGAAATCTGATGTATTGCCTCGAGCATTTCCGCTCTGAATCTTCCCTCAGTCGAGACATGAAATGATTGATTTTATTTATGTGCGGAAATTTTGCTCAATTTTGAATTGCTCAAACCAAGCATCAAGTTCTTTAAATTTCCCCGCATTTCGGACGCATAAAGCAGGAAGTACACTAGTGACACATGGCACATGGCGGACTCTTGCACCATGCAAACCATGCTCGAATGTTGTCTGCCGCACACTACAGAACCCTCCGAAAGAATTTTGCTCCGCAGTTGTTTTCTATTTTTCATAAAAATGATTCCTCATCATGCATTCTCATAAACCATGCACCACAGTTTGCTTTTACGAGCACACCAAACATGGTGCAATCACAATGGTGCACGGTGCAAGCACCATGAGGTGTGTAGTGTGCGGCCCTCCATATGTTTTCATGTTAAGCAAAACGTACACCATGGTTCTTGCAACCAGAGGTACTCTGGCGCTGGTGCAATGGTTCACTAGTGTGCGTCCTGCTTTACACTATTTTTTTTTTGGTGGATGCTCTGAAAGTTTATAGTTATTTTATAAGCATTACAGTGAAATATGTTATGTTACCTCTTTTGTAGTGCTCATCTATGTTTATTTTCTGATGTTCGCAGCATAACCGGCAGAAATTCTCTGTTTCCCATCTGTGGTCAAACACGTAGTTCTTGTTACATCTGTTTCGAAAATAAATCGTTAAATAGTCCTTTTAACAATTGATAGAATGCTTTTTCATCTTTGGTCTCATATTCGTTTCCGCATCTTCGGCACTAAATTTTTTGTGTGTCGTCGTGCAACCTGTTCATCTGTGTTTTTAAATTGCAGGGGTAGATATCAATTTTGCATACATCGCATTTGACTTTGCCAGATTTTTGGTGTATATTTTCTATATGTCGCTTCAAAGTATGTTTCGTTGAACTCTTTTTTGAAGACTGCAATATTGAGTAATTAAAATTTATTTTGCAACAACTATATTTAGAGAAATTTCCATTCCGCATAGGAACTTCCCCTCATGTCTCTTCTTGTGAAAGTTGTATATTTTTTTCCGCGAAAACGAAATATCGTATGTGGGGCATACAAAATTCTCTTCCCGGTGTTTATCATTTTGGTGATGACTAAATTGAAAATTTTAAATGAACAGATATACTATGCCTATCTATGAATGGAATTCAGAGTGCTTTTAAATTTAAACTTTTTTTCGCAGTGTTCGCATGCAAACACAGGCACTGTGATAGTTCAGGGCTCCTCTGGAACTGGAACTGCTGGGGATATATTCTCCACGTTTTCCATGTTTTCTTCCATTTCTATAATATATATTATATATATTGTTTTATTATCTTTTTAGTTCCATCATAAAACATGCATGTGTAGAACAATAAGCAATAAACAACTTTCTAATATAACAAGTTTAGAGCCACTTAAAACCAAAAAGAGAAATATAATAATTATTATCAGCGACACCATTTTTGTTAAGTAATACTTTCTTTTTTTTCTTGTGGTATTTCAATTTTCCTCGGTATCCTTGAAATACTCGTATTTTCAAGTTGCAGTTCAAATTTTGTATATTTAATCTTTTTCGTTTCCATTTTTGCGTCTTGGAACTTCCGCATCCCAAATGTGAACTCTGCAACAATTTATTTTTAAAAATTTAGTACCTAGCACTACACTGGTTATTGCTGTTACTTACCAATACCAATGGTGAAGTCATTGGGTGCATTGTTCCTTTCTCTGCCAATTTCACTTCACTCTTTTACCTGGTTAAAATGTTTATTAGTTTTTAATAGTTTTCCTAGTATAGTTTTTACGTTTATTGTATTCCTTTACGATTTCTTAACCACTTTTAAAATACATGAATATGATATATATATTTTACTACTCTTAGGGCTGCTATACACAATATACGTATGCTATGTACGCAAACTAACTTTTCTTAGTATTGTAGCTTACCTCGCTTATCTTAGCGTAGCTCTTTTATTTGTAAATATTTGTTAGCGTCGTCGTAGTGTGCTGCTTGGACCTGCTAAAAAAAAAATATAAAAAATGTAAAAAATGAAAACAATCAAGCAAATTATATTAGGTATACTATGTAATATAAATTAACTGATAAATAAGAAAAAAAAGAATTAACAATATAAAAAATGAAAATAAATATTTATATTCTTTAATTGTTGTAATTACTTTTTCGAGAAATAAAACCTATAAAAAGGCAATTACTGACGAGGCAATATTAAACCAGGAAGTGTTACGTAGTTCGAATATGTATAAAAGAAAGTAAAATTAATTTTTTCAACGTTTGTGTTTGGTGCATTAAAAAATCATTAGCTACAGATAAAAAAGTTCTAAAATATCTGGCTAACTCGCCTCGGAAGTGGAGATTCTAGTCAATAACTTTACATGACTGATTTTAACTAAAAATACAAAAAAAAATTACAAAGTAGAATTTACCAAAACTGGTTGGGATTATAATTATTTTATTTAACGCTCGCTTGACTTGTTCTGCAAAATTTATACAAGTAAATAAATGTGATTCTTGTTCGGAGTTGCTGTTGGTTTTAGTCAGTTGTTGAGAACGTTGGATTGCAATCGTTCATCGCTTTTGTCAAATCTTGAATTAGATATTGTGCAAAAACTGTGTTTTACATTCATTCAAACATGGAGTTTGTAGATCTCGATATAGATGAGCAATATAGTAGATTTGCCGAATTGAAACAGTCTAAGGGCGAAGTCATTAAGTTGCTGGAATGGGTTCATCAACAACCGCATCTGCCGAAATTGAATGAGTTGGAAGTTATGCTGTTTTATCATTCTTGTCACTATCATACCGAAATGGCGAAACAAGTAATTGATCTTCTCTATACAACTAAAACCCATTGTCCCGAATTCTTCAAGAACTATGATCCTGCGCATGACCAACTCCAAATGGCTATGGAAGAGGTGTAAGTGCTGCACTGTCTTTTTTTCTATTTTATTGTTATTTTACACATTATTTTTCAATTGTTCTAAAGTTCGGTGGCGTCCCTGCCTAATCTTACACCCGACGGAAATCAAGTTCTGCTTGTAAGACTGCGCAATAGTGATGCGTCCAAATTTAATTTTGCTGCCACCCTCAAATTGTAAGTTTTGATTTCTTGAAAATGAGTGCACAGTAGTGAAACATATTTCCATCTAAATTAAGATGTATTTTGGCTGTCGAGCATTTACTAATTACGAAAGGATTGGTGGCTGGATATGTTTTGGTAGTCGACTTAAAAGGGGTAACCCTAAGCCATGTGACACGTCTCGGACCTCTAACCATGAAGAAATTCCTTTTCTTCCTGCAGGTATGTGCGAATAAATGAATGCGAATTGCTTAGCTAAGATTTATATGGAAATTCTACAGGAAGCTGCTCCAATCCGAATTGCTGGGCTGCACTTCATAAACATAGTTTCATTTGTGGATAAGATTTTAGCTCTGATGAAACCATTTTTGAAAGCAGAACTCATGAACGTTCTCCATTTGCACTCGAATTTGGAAACATTCTATAAATTTGTACCGCAGAACATTTTGCCAACGGAATACGGCGGTGACGAGAAGACTTTGGAAGACTTAAAAGGTATGTAAAATGTGAGGTCGTTTGGTGAAGGGTTTCCCAGTCCCAGTCAGTGGACGTAGATTTCTGTGAAAACGTGGAAATGGGAGTAATACTAAGCAAGAGAAAATGAAACTGTTAAAATAACTACATTCTGTTAATGTTGACCTCCGCATATTACAAAAGAATTTCTATAATTAAAAATTAAAAAAATACCTTGAAAAAACCCGAATCGCGCAAAATATTGGAAACACAGCTTCAAGGAAATGTTTTTTGTAGTAAACATTACATGAGTATTTAATTAATGTACTAACAATTTTAGTACAATTAACCTCAAATGTGAAAACCTTTTTATTGTTTTTATTTCATATAACTGTTAACTTCCTGTTTATGTTGACACAAAACAAATTTAAAAAAATCTTGTATTTAAAAAAAAAAAAAAATTTAGTTGATGCTTTTTTAATCAACTATACTTAAATTATTTGCTGAATTAAGAAATTATAAAGACACTTTGTTCGGATATACGAGTATGCTTGAGAACAAAACAAATGTGAATAGTAATGAAGATGATCATATATTGTATTTTGAACTTTGTGTCAAAGTTTTATTAATGCTTGATTATCATAAACAAAAATAATGTATTTAATGAAATACAGCATATTTTCAATATTAGCATTATACGTTTGAAGATATCACTAGTCTTTTTTTGTTTTTGATATCACAATCAAATTTACATAAATAACATCGGCATACAACTGAATTGTATTAAAAAATTTACAATTAACTAAATGAAAAGTGGTCAAAATTGAATTAATTGAATTAGTGTAAAAGAATGCAGTGTTACAAGATTTGCAAAGTTGCAAATTGCAAATTTGAAAGTTATAAGAGCAGCTTTGAAACGAAGTTGTTCTGCTTTAGACAGGAAACCTTTGCAATTCAAGTTCTAGAGCTTGCTATTAGAAGATTAAGTTAGTCAGTATATAATGCTATCTTATAGGGTTTTAGAATTAGTAAAATTAGTATGTTATGTATATTTTACAATTGTACATATTTCTTTGGCGAGTGCTTGCTAAATAAGTTAATTTGCCGTGAAAGTTTCTTTGTGTATTATATACTCGTACATACGATACATAGTGCTATTACAGATACAGAGTTGCGTCACGTGAATTGTGAAATGCCCTACAGAGTGCATGTAAAAAACGATTTCAATGTACCTACATGACCAATTTTCATTAAGACTGCTAAAACCTGCTCACCGGAATGCAGCATGACATATTTATCTACCTGCGTTTAATTTTTGTTTTCTTATTTCCTGCAAACATATGCACGTGATGAATGGGGAATTATAATTGCTTATTGAGATAACAATTCGGAAGCGTTGCGATATTTCATACTTGCAATATCAACCGAATGAAACAAAAATGTTGGTAGCACAATTAAATGCTTTTTACTGAACTTTTATTGAACAGTTCAACTACCCTTTTTTGCATATATTGCTCGAAAAACAACACAAAAATTATGAAATTTTATTGATTCGGTTATTTTGTCTTTCACTTTTTTGAAAAGGTGAATAAAGTCAAAATAGAACAAAATATATTTAATGTGGGATTGTGATGTGAAATGCATTCCGCAAAAGCTTGACAACCTTGCAAAAATATCCGTAAATAGCTAAAAGAACAAGTTCAGGTTTTTTAACTCTGCCTTTTGTACTGCAGTGTTGTTTCCGAGTTCATAGCGACGTAGTGAAGGTTGATCCGACTTAACCATGAAGACTGTATGTCCTGATAGATTAGTGAATATAAGAAATTTCCTCAATTAATTCCGTATAGAGACGAAGTGCAAAAAATCGTTACATGGAGTGGAAAAGAGGCTCACTTGCCCAATTTGGAAGAGTGGGAAGTCATAAGATTCTTTCACGCCTGTCTTTACAGCGTTGAAGTAACAAAACAATGCATTGATCTTCACTACACTACAAGGACTCACTGTCCTGACATTTTCCAAAATTTTGATCCATGGTGTGAACGAATTCAATTGGCAATGGATGTGATGTAAGTAGTTGAAGAATCCTAAGTCTAATTTGCAAAATAATTTATGTATATGCAAATATCCCCTTGGTTTAAAGGGCTATCGCACCATTAACAAAACTTACCCCGGAAGGAAATAAGGTGATTATTTCGCGTTTGAACGACTTAGATTCGCATAAATTCCATTATGTGGACATAGTGAGGCTGTAAGTACGAATAAATGTACTACATTAACAAGACTTTCTACAATCGCAATTGTGTTGGAATGATTAAAGGTATTTTATGGTCTTCGAGTTTCTGCTAGGAACGGAAGGAATCCTTAAAGGATACACCATGGTCTTTGACTTAACGAATTCAAGTCTTGGCCACGTGGCCCGTATTGGACCTGCGACTTTGAAGAAATTTCTGTTCATTATTCAGGTAAAAGTTAGAGATACCAAATATCTTAATGTTTCAGTGAATTTACATCGTTAGGATGCCCCTCACTTTAGAACAACTGGAATTCATTTCGTGAACATCTTGCCACTTGTTGACAAACTTATTGCACTTTTGAAACCGTTCCTGAGGCAACCACTGATGAATAATTTGCACTCCCACACATCCTTAGAGTCATTTTATAAGTTTGCGCCAAAAGACATCTTACCTGTGGAATATGGTGGCTGTGAGCCCGCATTGGAGACCATTTCAGGTAAAGTTTTGCTTCAAGGCAAACTCAATTTTTGCTAGAACTATAGAGATTCTAAAAATAATTTCACTGATTTTAAATTGGGTATTTCATCTAATTCTCACAAAAGTTGTTAAAGAATTCTTAAGAGATTAAGGACATTCATAATCATAAAGGAAAATTGTTTATACTATTTTTCCATGGCCCGCCGTAGAAAATAAGAAAAGCAGAGAAAATATCAATGAACATTTTACAAAGCAAAATTTTCAATATAATTAATAGCCTAGGATTATATAATGTAGGTAATTCGGTATATACAATGGACATTGTACCGCTTATATTGTAGGAAAATGTTTGCTTCTTTATGTAGTTAACCCACTCGACAATGTTTTATAGTAGTTATTTGAGACTTTGAGAGACACTACTTTAACCAGTGATTGCCAAATTTTCTCTTCTGGTGGAACCCCATATATTATAAATAAAATTTATTAGCAGTTGTGAACATGCAAAACGAATTTATTTTATCCATACTGCATGTTTGTTAATGGAATTATCCTCACCAAGCCGATTGAATTAAGCTCACGTCATTTTGTATGGAAAATGACATTTCTTCAAAAAACTGAAATACCCTCACCAAATACTAAATTTACAGTATGAATTATCCTCACCGCGTGAGTTAAATTCGTTTTTCCGATAGTGAAACTAGTTCAATACGTTTGCGAATTATCCTCACGAACAAAATAAAATTCTCTTGGTGATGAGTTTGAGTATAATTCAGTGTTTATGCGTGCTTGCCTCAAAAACAAAATTCTTTTGGTGAGGATAATGCGAATTGTTGCGAACTACTCTCACGAAATAAATAGTGGTTAAATGGTGAGATTAATTCGCGTGAGGTTAGTTCACACATAAAAAAGTGAGGCTAATACACTATGAACTGAATAATTCAGTAATAATCTGATTAATTATTAATCTCACCTCGTGAGGATAATTCATGTAGCCTCTTTTGCCTCGTAAAACCTTTGCACATGAAAAAATAACTAGGGGTCAAAAATGTAACCAACTACCCAAAAGCATCGGAAATGGATATGTAGATATTTTCGAAAAAAACAAAATACCTAAAATAGCAGTTCTTCGAGGGGTGCCCGGGTGCAGTCAGAATACCATATTATACAATGGGATGATTTTATCATAGTATTCCAGTCTTTTACGTGGAATTTGTGTTATAAAAAACGTTGTATCTACTTATTTATATAATTATTAACTTTAACAAAAATTCTGTAACCTTTGTTCATGGAAACAGCAGTGTCTGAATATTTTTCGTTTTGGTTTTGGTTTAATCTTTTTAAAAATTAAACTCTTAAGCAACTTACTTCTGGATTCCATTTAAAAAGCTCTTTAAAGTTTAAATCGTTGACTAAAAACTGTTTTATCCAAAGAAGATTGTAGTAAAAATTCCGGTAAATCTTCTTTCTTAGTTCGTTGTTATTGCATAACTTACTTATGGTTTTTCTCACACATACATAACGAATTATGTTTTCAACTTGAATTTGAGCTTGAGTAATACAACTAAAATATTATTATCTGCAAATAACGTATTAAAGCGTGTTTAAGGTTTCTATCTTACATTTTAAAGCGAGTCTTTCTAAAATTGGTTGGTCAAATAAAAAACAAAACATGCAAAATTAAGAAGAATTTATCTTATTTTGGAAGACAAAAATGGTTTTGATAAATATCACGCTTGTTGTATTATACAAGAGCAAGTTTTTTTCAGAGCTTTGGTCTTCGTCTGCGAATCACGATCGTAATTCGCATTCGATTTCGATCAGTCTTTGAAGTTATTGGAAAGTAATCGGTGTTATGCCTTAAAAGTTGTAATTGTTGATTTAAATAGTGCAACTGCTAAAAATTTACGGAAATGTCGGGTATAAATGTAGATCGTGAATACGACAAGTTTCCGAAACTGAAAGGGAAGAGGGAAGAGGTATTAAAGATCTTGAACTGGGTTAAACAGCAGCCGCACTTGCCTTCTTTAAGTGAGTGGGAAGTTATAGTGCTGTTTTATGCGTGTCATTATAGTACAGAAACAACGAAACAACGCATTGATCTTCACTATACTATGAAGACCCATGCTCCAGAAATTTTTGAGAACAGAGATGTTCTTTGTAAAGAAGTTCAACAAGCATTCAAATTAATGTAAGTTTAAAGTTGATAGTTACAGTTCCATTGCTTCCAAAAATTTTTTTGTTGTTACATAAGAAACAAGCACTTGTTTTTTTTAAATTAATGCGATATTAAGTTGTTTCGTTTTGACTTGTTTCAAGTTCTTGTGTTCCTCTGAAGAAACGTACACCAGAAGGACATGTGATAATTTTTCTAAAGTTATTAGACTTCGATTCCTCTAAGTTCTATTACTTGGATGTGATGAGACAGTAAGTAAATATATTCGGCCAGCAAGCGCAACAAACTTAAATTTTACCTAATTAAGGCTTTTCATTTGCCTTGAATTTATCCTGCTGAAAGAAGGCATTGCGAGTGGCCATAAAATGGTAATTGATATGAGTGGATCAACTTTTGGTCACATCACTCGCATACGACCCCTAGCTATGAAAAAAGTCCTGCTTTTGGCACAGGTATAATATTGAACTTTTAATACCATTTGATCGCTTAAAGGTGAATTTACCTAACAGGATGCACCTCCAATACGAACTTCTGGATTGCATTTCGTAAATATTGGGCCGGTCATTGATAAACTTATGATTCTCATGAAGCCCTTTATTAAAAACGAGTTTTTGAAACTGTTGCATTTGCATTCATCATTAGAAAGTTTTTACAAATTCGTTCCAAGAGAAATATTACCACAAGAATACGGCGGCGATGGACCAACAATCGAAGTATTAACAGGTAAATCAATCTTGTTATTCCCCTTAAGTGAGAAATTTTCATTTTGTATTATTAAACAATGAGTGTTTTTGATCGTTTAATTAAATCAACAGTCAGGAGCAAATACAATATAATGTGAAAAAATATATTTGCAACAAAGATCGACTGGCTAACTTTAAGCTGAACTTGCGCAGTTCCACTAATATTTAGAATGACTTCGTTCAAATCTGTCATTTAGAATATCTTTTACATTTAACACATGCAAAACTGTTTTTGGCTTTTGGTTTTTGTTTAATTTAAGTAACGTTTTCTATACCCTAGATGTAGGTCGTAGGGTACGCACTACACATATTACGTATAGTTTTGAGCAAACGTTTACAACGCCAAAAAATAATGATGAGGAAAAAAAGGATCTTTATTTCATATTGCGAAGTCAAAAGAAACCATTTTATGCATGTATGTATGTCTGTCACGTCTGTCCAGAACTCGAGAACGCTTGTAGCTATATATATATATATGTGTATATAGATATTTGCAATTGGGTACAATAATACTTTGTACCAGTTGCAAGGTCAAGTTCGAAAATGATCAATTTCGGGCAACTACTTGTTCTTCTTACCAGGAAACACCCACAATAACAGAAATTCAAAAAAGTTGAAATAAGCATCAATATGAAAGTCTATATGTTAATTTAATTTCAGACATATAAAGTGTGTGCCATCGTCCCTCCAGTCTTGAGATATCTACGTTTAAAATTGACTTCAATTCATACTCGTTGCACTAAAACCTTTCTCCTATTATAAGGCAATGAAAATTTATTGAAATAAATTTTTAACAATATTAGTCCGTACAATTAACTTTAATCCACTTTTATTAACTTTAGTTATTTAAAACACTTTATGTTGCACTATATGTAATGAAAATTTTTGAATTGTAATGATTCATGACGAAGTGTTCGTAAGTTTAAAACTTAACGCCTAATTAGTCACTAGCAGTATTTGAGGGCTTTTTTAACACAGATATCTCAAGGAAGGCAGGACGAGGGCACAACATTTATATATCTAAAATTAAGATAAAATATATGCTTTATTGATGCTTTTTCGACATTTTTTGGAATTTCTGTTTATATCAAAATACTGATTTGGTTTACATGATCTTGAAATATTACCGATTTCTTTTTTAGTGCCTACAAGCTTTTTTAGAAAAAAATTTCTCTTATTACGATGGGAAAACTCCTTTTGTACGGTTTTTACACGTTTGGTTAACAAACGTGTCTTCTCCGTGTAACTGTGTGGGTCTACATCTAGGGCATTAACGGACACAGGTAGGGCGAAAGGGCCGATCGTACATCGCCGCGTCGTTCGTCGGCAAATAAATAAACCTCATTGGAGGAAACATTTAAGTATATTTACTAAAAAATTGATTACTTTCTATCCTCAAATTATCTTTTAAACAACAAAGAGGATAATAATTCTCAGGGAGAGGAACCCCCGGACACCTCCTTCCCCGGGTATTGCATTTACAACCTATGACCCCTCGTACTGACGGTCTGGATCCGCCCTTGTGCACCAACCTAAAAATCTTCTGCTGATTTCTATCATTTGAAAGAAAACTAATTCAACAAAACAGAACTGTTGACTAATTTCTTCTTAGTATTTTCCCTGAACTTTCTCGCCGTTTTCCTTCCCATATTTTATGTTTTCATGGCATATAATTTCGAAATTAGCAAGAAATTGTATTTATTTATTTATTTAATTCGCTTAATACAAGCGTCTACGCCTCTTTAAAATAAATAATAATCAAACAACAAAACTAAACAGTAAACATACTAAAAGAAAGAAAAAAGAGAAGTTATGATTTCATAAGCTTTATTTGAAAAATATGAATGTAATATGAAAATAATAATAGATAAACTTTTTAATATGATATCCCATTCCTTCAAGTGTTCTAATAAAGATAATAAAACAAATGTAGTTCATATGAAAAAACAACTAAAAACAGACGAATACATTTTTTTTGCAATAATTTAATAATTAAAATAATAATTTGACGGGCTTTTGTCCTCGCTCGTTCGATGCTTCCGTTTAAGTCCATTTCCCACTGATTGACTTATTCATCCCCTCGACTATGTATTTATGCCACATAACATCGTTGTCGTCAACCTTCTTGGTCACATTCATTTTTTGCAAACCCTGACATAAATCTCCTAGTGATTGGGAACTTCTGCTTTGATATTTTTACCATATATATTTGCAAAGGCCAACAATTTGAATTAAACCACCCATGGACCACATATCGTAGGTTGATGCAGCTTTGATGCTCCTCAATTGTAATTTTTCTGCTGCAATAATCTTCAGGGTCCAGGATTTTTGTGCTAAAATTAAATGGATTCCAGCCTCAAAGCACACAAAAAATTTTTGCACTGAGGTTTCAGTTCTCGTTCCAGGTATTCCGTCCCTTTGATCGTGTCAATTAAACTATCGCCATTCAAAAATTGCATTATTATAATATAAACTTTCGTGCCTTTTTGTAATAAACTGACTTATATTTGGCTGATTTTGGCACCGTGGCAGAGCTTCAATTTCTTCATTAACGTGCTTACTATAGTGAAAAAACGTTTTAACTTCAAAAGTCCACCTGTGCATTTATCATTGCATTTGCTGTTGTAGTACCAAATATCGACTACAGCAAATCGCATTAATTGTCATTTTAATGTGTATTCGAATCTGTAGCTGCTTCTTTTTATCGTGTAAATAAAATAGGAGAAAAATACGAGTAATCTCGGGAAAGCTCTTCTACATTCGGAAGAATTTTAGTTGGCGAGTTTTTAAGAGGTGAGAAATTTTTAACAAAATTAGTTGTATCGAAATCATAATCCATTTCTAGTTTAAACGGTGACGATTTTTCGTTTTTACTAACTTACCTCAATTTGATCGAAAAATGAATGAGATTTAATATCGTTTGTTCCTTTTCATATTATTTTTTTCATTACTCGTTTTCGTTAATTATATTCACGTGTCCAAATGGAGTTCTGTAAGCCAATGTTAATATTCCCGGTGACCACCAAAGTCATAACCGCAGAATCATAACCGTTCTCACCGTTTCTTTCTACAATTTATGGTAGGTCCCACGGTAAACATATAGGCTTTTTCTGGACCTTCAAGTAAGATTCATGGACAAGCTAAAGTTTGTCAGTACTACACGTAGATGGCCAATTGCATCTAATAATGTGTTTTCTAATTTGAGATTGTAGTAGATAATTCCCAATTCCTGTAATTTCTCTAAGACCACTTCGGCTACGTTGCTACGTATACTCGAATGTGATCTTCTAGGAACTTGTTTACTTTACTTGAATGCCTTAGTAGATTTCCTCCACTTATATAATTTAAATCAACTTAGATTTCAGTCTGAATTGATTCTGACGTATTGCCTCGATTTCCTTCTCTGCTTTCATACTCTCCGTGGGCTGAGCGATTTAACGGTCGCGTTATGGTCCTGCCCTCTCCTCTTCTCAACCAAATATACTTCTGCAATCCCAAATTTTTATTCTGCAAAAAATTTTTACGCGTTACTTACCAATGGTGAAGTCATAGGGTGCATTGTTCCTTTCTTTGTCAATTTCACTTCGCTCTGTTGCTTTTTTCCTAAAACAATTTTTATTAGTTTTACCTACAATATTTTGTTTTAGTCTTGTAGCGTACCTCGCTTAGCTTAGCAGTTGCTCTTATTTGTAAGCATTTGTTAGCTTCGTTGCAAGACCTGGAAAAAATACAAAAAAATGTAAAAAATCCCACAATGAAACAAATTGTACCAATACTACCAAACATTAACTGATAAAAAACAAAAAAGAATTTACAACGTAAACAAAGAAAATAAATTTTTATAATCTTTAATTGTTGCAATTACTAGTTCGAGAAATAACAACTATAAAAAAAATAATTTAAAAAAAACTAAAAATCGCGACTGCCGTTACAAAAAGTGAACTAAAAATTTCAAAACTAGTTATTTTAGTTAGAACGAACAAGATGTCGGAGAAATGCTTCACGTGACGCGTCATTAACCCAGAGGAGAAAAGGATATACTTAACCCAACTACGTATGTACATTGTACGTATACACTTTTTGCAATTTTTTTTTTTTTTTTTTGCTTTGAATTTTTACTGCTGTCTTAATAGTCTTAAATATTTTTAATTCTTCCCTCGGCTGCAGTAAAAGATCATAGTACCAAAAAGAAATAAATATTGCAAAAATGAAAGTAGATAACAAAAATATATTTTCAAATTATACATTTTAAATTTTAATTTTTTAAACAAAATGAACTACTTGATGGATGAACTATATCATATACCTACTGTTTAAGTTTAGTGCTCAACTAGATGAACAGAAGAAGAAAAAGAACCACTTCAAATTTCACCAAAAAGTTTATCACTTTAATTTGCACAATCGTCTCTAGAGAATAATTACAGAATTTGTTCTCAGTGCCCGAAGACGGAACAGTTAGAGGCTAGAGCGATAACCAATTAGTTTACGTGCGAATGTACGGTACATAAATTTCATCAGTAGGGTAATTCTAAAATGTGCTGATCTTAATAAAGTAAACTAGCTAACGATTATAATTGAAATAGCTTAAATTAGTATCTTAAATGAATAGTAAACAGTAAGCACCTACATTTGTGCGGGTGAATATTTATGTATAAATCGACAAATACCATATAACGTGAAGCCTTTCTGTTGCTTCTTTTCTGTTCCAATAATGAACCGGTGAAAAAAATTTGGATCAATTACCAATTAAAAAAAAAGAAAGCGCGAGTCCTCTTTCTGAAAAGTTTGAGTTTTTTTTAAAAAAACATTCCATTTCAAACTCAAAGTCCAGCTCTAATATCGAATTCGTTATCTATTTAATTTTAGTTGGGTTTTGATTCCATGCACGTTATTTTTTCGTAAATATAGCATTTATAATAATTGTATTTACGTGCATTCTAGATTTCAACCACTTTACAAAACACGATAGTAATCTTTTTCCGGTCGCTATTAGTGAGAGATCAAGAGATGCTTACATTTTCAAAGTTGTCAACTGTTTAATGTGCAAAATTCAACGAATGTGGCGTTTTTGATTTTAAAAATTGGTCTTGTCATGTACTATAATCAACGAGACCTGTAATTTTTTTCGTGGTCTGTTATGTAAAGAACTTGGTGATTTAGCGTAGCCATAAGAAGTGTATATATTTAAGTCGATTCGATACATGAACGTTGAACCTGGGATTTTTACTCCGCTTAATGCTACTAATTTAGAAAATCAGAGGTTCGAATGTACGTGTAAACTCGGCACATGTTGTATCAGTTGACCGAGAACCTGACAACCTTGGCGCAATCTCACTGTCTCAGTTTATTTGGGTTTGCTTCAAGAGATCACTTCGGCGGACACATCCAACCAAATCTGTTAGTGACTAGTGTAGTCGGTCCATTTGATCTGTAGTGCAGCATTATTATGTCGAAAATGCAAGTTGTAACGGCTGCTCACGAGTACGAAAAATGTTCGGTGTTATCATTACAGCGGGAAGAAATTTTAAAAATTGTTCAGTGGGTGAATCAACAACCACATTTACCCGACTTGGAAGAGGTTGAGGTTATACAATTTTTTTTCGCGTGCCATTTCGGCACTGAAGTGACCAAACAAACAATTGATCTTTACTACACTACAAAAACCCATTGCCCAGAGTTTTTCAAAGGACGTGATCCGTTTAGCGATGAAGTTCAGCAAGCAATGGAAGTAATGTAAGTACTTCAAGCAAGCAACCGACGACGGTACAATGTACCTACCGTCGTAGTCAAGAGCAATGCAAGCGTGCATACCTGAATATTTTTAAAGATCAGTTTTCCATTAATTTACGTTTGACATTGTTTCAAAGTTCAATCACGCCACTGCAGAAGCTTACTCCAAATGGGGAAAAGGTAATCATTACTAAATTATCAATGTTCGACGTTTCTAAGTACTCTTACGGAGACGTGCTCAAATTGTGAGTATGAAAATAATTCAAATTACATCAAAGATAATAACAAAAATGTTACCTTAAAAGGTATTTTATGTGTTTTGATTACTTAATGGTAAAAGAGGGTTTTTCTGGGGGCTACAATATGGTGATAGACTTAAAGGGTTCAACTTTAGGACATGTGGCCCGATCTGGACCTTTGACCACAAAAAAATTTTTATTTTTCCTACAGGTACCGAAGATTGAAGAAAAAGCAAATTGTGTGAATGATTAATTTTTTTGTTAATTTTTTCAATAGGAAGCAGCTCCCTTAAGAATTACCGGGCTCCATTATATAAATATTGTGCCCTTCATAGATAAGATTATGGCTCTAGTTAAGCCATTCTTAAAACCACAACTCTTAAGTGTGCTACATTTGCATTCTACTTTAGAAAAATTCCATAAATTTGTTCCAAAAGACATTTTACCGGAAGAATATGGCGGCACGGAATCCACAATGGCGACCTTAACAGGTAATGAGAAAGTTTTCAACAATTTTAAAATAACGTACCGCAATTTTAGATACCAATGTATCGTTTTTCTTTTGTTTTGAACCCTTATATTCGCAGACCGATACCCAACCCATGCCTAATTATATCTATCACTATGTTTACATTATCTTGCTGAGAAAAGTGACGGTAATACGAGCATGATATTCAACTTGTAGCCCAAAGAATCATGACAATACTTTTATACCTATACTAATAATAATAACGTGTTTTTGAAACCCCATTCAAGTTCAAAAATAATTGCACGTTTGGAATACAATGATCAAATAAAACAAACTTTTTTAACCATTCAATAAAAAGTTCATGCCTATACACTTACAGAAATAATATTTTAGTACATATTATGGTATATAGGTACATAGGTATGAGTCGTTGTTTTGACAGTGGCTAATATTAGTCCACTTTTGCACAAAAATGAATTAAAGGCAGTTTTAGTAGGTATGGGTATTTTCATATTTATAATCCCTGAGTAATCGTGTAAAATTAATCCAAAATGTGGGACTGAAAAATGTTATAGCAATGCTAATAATATAAATAATGCTTACATATTTATATATTTATTAACATCTTTTGATAAATTTCTGCACTTTTAAAAAAAAAACTTCTGATATTTTTCAGTTTTCAGATTTCATTATTTAAAAAAAAAACAATATGTTTTTTCACAAATATGTATTACCACAAAAATTAACAAATTTCAACGTTACGAGAGAATCATAATAATATAATGTTCACGAGTATATTTAATAGTTATACAACTTCAAACTTCAAAGTTTATGAAAAAGTAGATTTATTTGTACCACTTTTAATATTAACAACGGAAAATGCTTCCGCTTTTCAGATATAGAAAAAAGGTTAATAATTGACATGAAACCAAGTAATATATAAAGTTTTGCTGTAATTTTTTCGTATATTTCATCGCGCATCTTTTGCCACTGAGATGAGCAGTTCAGAGGTTTGAGTTAATTGTTTCTAATGGTTTTTGATTACATAAGCTTTGCAGACAACATATATTTATTTTGTGAAACTTTCCTGCAACTAAATAATTAAAAACGAAATAAAACCTTCGACCTTAATTCATCTTTATCCAACAGTCGATTTATTTTATTCAGAAGAAAACTATAGATGAATAAAGAGGCTTTCTTAGATTGTTAAAACGTAGTGATTATATTGTTTATGAAAATATGAAAGTTATTAGTCCAAAGAGCCAGTATGAAAAATTCCAAGAACTGTTGGCGCAACAGGAAAAAGTGTTGAAGCTTGTCAATTGGGTCAGAGAGGAGCTACATTTACCAAACCTGGAGGAATGGATAGTTATACTCTTTTTCTACTCATGGAAATATTCCACTGAAGCAACAAAACATTTCATTTCACTTTAAAAACTCATTGTTTAGAGTTCTTTAAAAACTATGAACCTCTAGATGCGGAAGTGCAGCATGAAACTTGTGTGAGTTCCGCTGTTCCGCATAACTTTTTAACACACTTTCAAGTTTTGATTTGGTTTTGACAATGCTTTTACACAACAAATCGATATCAAACATTATTGTAAAGATCTTTCGTGCCCTTGAAGAATTTAACACCCGAAGGATATAACGTGCTGTTTGTGAGAATATTAGACCCAGACACATCAAAGTTTTCGGTTACAAACACTGTTAAATTGTGAATATGCAATCAAGTGAAGATAAATCGTGCAATTGAAATGAAATAATATAAATTACAGGTTCATGATGTGTTTTGAGTATTTATTGGCGACGGATGGTGTTTCCAATGGTCATGCGATTGTAATTGATTTATCGGTAGCCACTCTCGGGTATATCTCACGAACGGGGCCTTTAACAATAAAAAAGTATTTGAAATTCCTGCGAGTATACGCCATAAAAATATTTCTTTAATAAACAAAAACTGCAACAGGCTTTTTGGTGGGATGCAGCACCTGTTCGAATTACTGGGCTGCATTACATAAACATTGTACCGTTTATGGATAAAATAATGGCCCTCATGAGACTCTTCATGAAAACCGAACTTTTGAGCGTTTTGCAATTACACTCTCATGTAGAGAACTTTTACAAACATTTCCCAAAAGAAATATTACCGAAGGAATATAGCGGCAATGAGACGACGCTAAAAGTGTTAACAGGTAAAAAGAGTTGCAAAAGATTACAAAATAAAACTAGGCTCAATTGTAATAACTTACTGCAAATTTAATAAGTGTGTGCTGAATGTGCATTAGTTACTAAATAAACATACATCATAAATAAATTTAGTTGCACGCTTCTTTAAAGTATATATAATTTTATTACACACTATTTTATTAAAGGATATTCATTTAAACTTGAAAGTCTCGTAAATTGCTTAAATGGTTAAGTCACATAATAAACTGACAGTGGTTGGTAGTAAATCTACACGACTTACGCAATTTAAGACACTTTCACAATCAAGTTCAAAAAGAAAATATTTCAATCATTACAGAGGAATTCTACAAAGAGATCAAAGAGAACAGAGAATACTTCTTGAACGAGGAGAAGACAAGACGAGTTAACGAGCAACTTCGTCCTGGAAAACCCAAGAATGCCTCTGATTTATTCGGAGCAGAAGGCAACTTTAAACAATTAGTTATAGATTGAATATCAAATATTATACATAATATGTAAAAATGTAGGTACAATAAACGAGTCAGTAATGAGGTTTGGGAAATAAAATGCATTGTAAAGATTATGAAATTCGTTTCACTTTAGGGTAACTCATATTCTAAAATTGCGATTCGTGATGACTTTAGAGAAAAAATCGTGATCATTTTCAAAACAATTTCTATTAACTAATTTAGTGTCTCCTACTTAGTGGTACGCGTATCGCCAGAAGTACGTGAGGTTGGTTGCTTGAGAATACGACATGAATGTTTTTATTTCTTTTGAAATTATAACACATAACAAAATTAGCTTTCATAATGTAGGCCTGTAATTATCTATTTCATTTTTCGTGTTGTAACATTTAAGGGCATACTTATACTTAGCCTATATATAGGGGAGCGGCGTACATAGTGGCGCAGCGTACAATGTGGCCCAGAGCCTTTTTGGGTATTATAACAATTGGTAGATGAAATCTGTCCGGTGTCATAAGTGTGTTAGTTAGCAACCCAACTTTGTCTAAGTAACAGGTGCGATCAACCGCGCATTTAATACGTCTTGTGAAAAAAATCAAAAAAACCCATTTTTGAAGTTTTTTTTAATTTTTTTCATTCCTTCACAACATCTAGTATTTTTAAGACATTTATGAAAACTTTATATGCAAAGACTCACTGTGATGCCCTCTTTTAAACATCATAATTGATTTTGGATTATCTTAAATTTTTCTTATAACTTCGATCATTTTTCAAAATAACAGAAAAATTCCAATGTGGCGCACGCGGTTCGTACAAAGTGGCGCATTCATTAGGTGTGTTCAATGACAAAGATGTTATGGTTTTTAAATGTTTTATTGCTCCTTTAGCTACGACATATTTTGTCCTTCCTTTTAGTGCCGAGGAAAACCTGAAAAAGCACTTGGAATGTGCTAGTATATCCACTGGTTTCTATATTAGCATTTATTGCGATTTCGACTATGATGTTTAAGCCGATCAAGAATTTTTAAATTTTTGATCATGCTTAACCTATTATTCTAATAAATTTTTGAAAAGTATCAAATATCTATTGTATTTACTTTATTTTTCCACGCAGATGTTACACTTTTAATAGTGCGCCACATTGTACGCAAAGAGGTCCCTGCAGTTTTCGAGCTATATCTCGGAAAATATCTACAACTGAATAATGATTTCTTCACTGATAACAAAGCTTAGTAAATTTCCTTTCGACTCGTGTCTTCACTACTGATCTAAGCCTCCTTTAAGTATCCTTTAGAGCTCTAAACTCAAAACTATGCGCACATTGTACGCCGCTCCCCTACCTATGTGAACAAAAGTATTACCACTCTAATAATAATTAATTAGTTATTAGAGGAACAAGAATCGCAACCGGAGTTACAAAATACCTCTAATCACTCGTAGTAATTTTGACATAATATTTTACTTAGGAAATACGAATTAGTTATTCCTCAACTGATCAAATCTTTATTGTACAAGAAAATTGAACTGTACACCACTACACCATGTTATATTTGCTAGTCAAAAATATCTTATGTCAAAAAGAAAATAACGGCAATTCGCAATCACGATCGAGTCTTGTAGTAGTAGTTGCTAGTAGTAGAGTAGTTCAATCTCGAGTTCAATAGCTGAACAAAATTCTATTCACCAGCATTTTAACTACACATTTCTCTTCAAACAAATTTTACAAATTTTAATTTGTTATATAATTGTAAGTTCTTATTGTATTTTTTTGTTTATATGTTCCGTAAAAAATAAAAATATATAAAAATGTATTAATATATATAAAAGATGCTAAAGATGGGGGATAAAGCGTTGTCGTGTAATGGTTTTTGTAAGAAGTGCTATCATTGGTGAAAGAAAATATAATAAGCTTAAAGAAATTTCGGATATTGCACCCAATGCAACGAATGAAGATTAAACCCTAAATCCATACTATCAAATGCTAAACAGCAAAACGCAGCACATGCTATACATCGGCTCTGACTGATCAGGTAAGAAATTTAAATTATAAAGTGGCAGGCATTCAAAATAATTTAAAGAAGCAACTAGCTAGAGCAGTCAAGTTCAAAGATTAAGGACTTACTAACCCTAGTTGAGGTAATAAAATAACCACTTACGGGAATAATAAATAAACACATGGAAGAGGGCGGTTTTCTGGACCGTCTAAACTCTAAAGGAAAGGGTAATTGTTCTAATTCATAAAGGAGGAAGTAAGACAAATTCAAATAATTATCGCCCCTTTGCGTTACTAAACATCACAAGCAAAGTATTAGTGAAAATAACATAACACACAATAGTGTAACGAACTTTCTCTATGCGAATGATGGATATGACAAAAATCAGTTTGGGTTTCAACAAAAGAGCGGGATAGAATGAGCTAGACATAGACATGACCAGTGTAATCAATGAGTATATTGATGAGGGATTCTATATAGTCTATCTGCAAAAGGATTTTTTGATACAGTAGACCATGCACTTCTCTTACAATTAGTATTCATCGACCAGGAATAAGAGGGAAAGCAAATGACTTGATCAAGAAAGAACGAAGCCTCCGAAGATTTACAATAGGGATTAGCGAACATATTAGGAAATAGGAATGACAAACTGCTCACGAATGATGTCATGATATCACTTTTAGGAGCTAGAGAACAACATAAGGCCTCATTATGGATAAATAACTTAATGTTTTCACATTAAATTATCTGTTCCAATACCAGCCATTGGGGCGTCGCGCCTGACTGAACACATAAATTTTTCCACAACTAGGATTAAAATATTTATGTATTCACATACTAAATTGAACGTTAAGAAATTGTTATTGATGGATTGATGGATAATAAATAAATAAATAAATATTGTAAGAAATAAAGACAAAATTCTTTTTGAGGAGGATGCGTTATTGCACAGGATAAGAAAATAAAAGGTGTTCTTTTAAGAAAAAATGAACATTTTATTCAGTTGAGGAATCGCAATACTCTGAAGAACGTTTTGCACTTAATAAAGTGTTTTAATTAAAAGTATTTTATTCACATTTCGAAGGAAACTTAAAAATTTTAACTCAACAACAACTTTTTTCAATTTAATATATGTAGGTACTAGGTATATAATGATTTTTTTCAAGTTTGCTTCGAAAAACTTGTTTTGTTATGAGTCATCATCATTAACTTCGTCCATATTGCACCGTTTTTTTTTATTTGTAGATTTCTATACATGAAGAATATAATTTTAAATACAGCATCGAATTGTTGACTACTAAATTGACCTTGTCACTTGAAGCCTCATTTATTTTGGTATAAGTATTTGCAAATTGTTTGGATGAGAAGTGAATCGCATCATCAATGATCGAATTATCGATGCCATCCCACATTCCCACCCATATCCAAATATGTTATGTTCCATAACAATCACTTTCATTCGAGAAACCGTCCGATCACCTTGATTAAGGTTGGAATTTCAATAAGTAAAACAGTAGACTGTAGACAAGTTTAAAGGTGAAAAGTTTTTTGAGACCATTTTGAACCAAGTTTTTCTAAACACCCATCTTCAAGAACTATAAATAAGCTTTTGAGAATAGAAGAAACAACATTCACTTTCCTGAAAGTGAATCATCAAGAAAGCATTAATTTGTGGATTTCTGTTAACCAACTTCTTACCTCAGCTCTTTTTCGAAAAAGCGCTTCCATCGCATGAGACACGATAGTAGGGATAAATAAAACCTGTCCCGTCACATACTAACGGTTAATTATAGTATCATTGATACAGCATTCGCGGTAAAGGTGTTAAGCCAGTAGGGAATCCGGTTAGTGTGTTAACTGCGATCATGCAAAAACTAGTGCAAGTGGTAAGTGAAGAAGTTTCACTGAGTTCGAGTGCCGAAAGTGCATTACTTGCACATGTTGGAGGCCAAAATGCTGCAAATGACGAATACCATTGATTTAATTAGGTTTGTTCTTTTTTAAGGGAGTTCTGTTGCTAGTGTCATCGGCATGGGCGGATGTTTCTCATATCTTGGAAACCGCACGGACGACGTCCACGCCTCCCCCGCCTCCTCATCCTTATGCTTTTAGTTATTCGGCCGGACGAGCTCCCGGACATATCGATCGAAGTCATGCCGAAGTTTCAGACGGAAGTGGTACTGTGAGAGGCGCATTTTCATACGTTGATCCGAAGCACGAAATTCGCACTGTTCAATATATTGCGGATGAACATGGATTTCATGCTCAACTTAGCCATGAGCCTGAAGATACCGAGGCAAATAAACAAGCAGCAGCCAGACATTTTGCCTTGTATCATAAAATAGCGGAAGCTCATTCAAATTCGAATGCAAATCCGGTATGATTGTTGAAAAATTACTATTTACTGTGCAGTAAAAGAACATTTTTATTTTAAAGGCAATTGTTGCAAACAATCCTGTAGACACTGCAGCTGTTTCTCATGCCAAGAACAAACATTTCACTCTGTTCGAAAGGATTTCAGCTGATCATGCACGAATCGCTGCAGAACGTGAATTGCAGAGACTGGCCTTCGAGGCAACGTCAGAAGCAAATCATCTTGAAGAAGATCACATCTAATTTAAATGGGAATCTTACACATGCATACTTATTTATATACCTATATATTTGATATCAACTCTTTAAATATTTAATTTAAACGAGTAAGTGACTTTATAGCTTCCGTGGAATAGAACACAGTTAAAATGATTTTGTTTTATGTTGGAGAACGGTGGTTTAGTTTTCACTCATTTGACCATAGAGACAGACTATTATTAATCTGCATTCTAAAACGAATTGTAGTTCATTATGGAAGTAATCAAAAAGTAAATTCCAATATTAAATTAAAACCTTAATATTGAGATAAATAAAAAAAACACTTCAGTTCCACAAAAGTTGTTTATTACTCAATTTTCAAGGTTCAGTAGTGCCTTAGGCCAATACCTAGTCCTTCCTGGGGAATCAATTGGAATGATCTCCGGCTGCAGCTTGACGAAAACTCTGGATTTTGACTTTCGGTGGTGGAGGAGGAGCCTCGCGCACAAACCGCAAAAGGCTGCTGTGCTCTGCAGCAGGAATATCAGGAATTGGCATTGGAGGGTCTGGTATTTGGCATAATACCGAGTTCTGCAAAAACAATGTTCAAATGATAGAAGTTAAATGTTTAATTTTTATGAACACAACTTACAAGGAAGAAGACTTGGGTTAACACTACAATTGCAACTGTTAGCAGTTTCATTTTGAAATCAGGAATGACTGCATAAATCACGTCTGAACAGTCTTTTTATATGAAATTCTCCTATTTTTAATGAGGTTTAATTACAAATTGCAGGCAATTATATTTTGCAAATATGTCCTTTATTTTTGTAAGTAATTTGGTTTTAATTAATGTACTTCCGGACAATTATCGGAAGATTAAAAAAGTAAAGTACGGTAAGTTGCAATAGAATAATACGATCCCATGCAATAATGTGGAAGTAATTAATCGCGATTTTTGAGATAAAATAAATAATAATACCGAATGACATTTTTTTGATTGTTCATATATATTTATGTAATTGAGATAGTTCAAAATTGTAGGTTCGCAGCAAAAAACGCTGTAAGAACTTTTGCTAATGATAATAATAATATTGTCATGGCTTCCACAAGATGGGGCCCAGTTCTACCCCCAGGGCTCCAAGTGGCGGGGACAGAACGGATGATTGTTTGATGCGTAGTTACACTCGTCCGTCCCTCAAGAACCCAAACCAACAACAAAAAAAAGGAATATTTTATTGTATTTGTAGTTGCAAAATAATGGAAAAGTTTATACTTAATATACGAATAGAAAGGGAAAGAGGAACAAAGATAACTTGAAAAAACGTTCTATGTATTTATTATCTTTATCATACTCTTTTATAAAATACAACTGCAAGTGTGAATCCAAAAATATGTAGTGTGAAACAGGTGAAAAAATAATAACCAAACTAATATTTTTAGTAAAATATATACATATATATTTTTCAAATTTTAAGTAATGTGAACCAATAAAAATGGAAAGTGAAATTCCATCGGATTAAAAGAAATACTTTACAAACCAATTCAGTTTAATAATTCCTAGCAGTGTATAAATTGGTTTCTTTATACTTGTATCATACTGTTTCATATTTGCAAATTACAGAAAATGTATCACCACCTAAACGCTGCGCCAACCATTTATTTTTCACAACAGCAAGTTTTAGAGTTTCACAACGAAACTTTGCGTTCAAATTCGTATGTAGCGCTCTACCCATCCCCTCAATCACCAGCAGATCAGTCTCATTGGTACGAATTGCATTACAAAGATCTGAAACACAAGAAATGCATTAAAAGTCTTGTGACATCAATAAATACATGCCTTCCGATAGATTCCTCATATTTAGACAGGGTCCTCTCTGACCACTGTCGTACACTAGCAATTGCTTATTGTTGCGAGCATCTCGTAAAGTATCACATATGTAACTACATTTTTCTAAGACATCCTCTAACTCCCTGAATGTTATATCATTTAATGATGGCTCAGTATTGGCACATAAGAGCACTTTTGTGTGCCTCAGGAGTAGTTCTCTGGCAAACGGTAGCACTCCTAGGACCATATCAACTCCACTATTGTCTACGAATATTACAGCACATTTATGTCGTGGCCCCTAACAATTTATAATTGTTAAAAAGCATGCCATTTATGCTTTTCTACAAGCACAGAGCGGCCGAGCTCAATATTTACCTTGACTTACCTTTAACCTTTCTAACCAACTATCTAAATCGTCAACTAACCACGGACGCACTTGGATTTTAGCTAAGGCTTCTGTCAGACCGAAAGATTTGTCGATTTCTAAGAGTTCAGCCACTGCTTGGGCACCCCAATCAAATATATTTCCTGAAATATATTTAATAGTTTGAAGAAAAGAAGCATTAGAAATTGTAGGGCAGTCAAAAAATAAATTAAGCGCACTTTACAAATGAATTAAAAGTTTTTCGTCGGTGGTAAGCTCATAAAGTAGTCACATACTATATGAAGAGTTGTTCAGTCATAAATAGTCAGCTAAATGAGAGCAGTAATCTAATTTAAGCTGTGTGAATCTGTTACTGTCAAGCGGGAACAATTTATTGGTGTCTGTTAGGTAAATTTGTATGAGCTTAAGACTCTACTGTTAGCGCCATTTCTTATCAGTAATAAAGCGATATAAACTGATAAGATAGTAATTCATATCACCTGCCAAAAGCCCTTTAATTAATTCGATCCATTTGTCATCGTTTTTAAGGGCATCGATTTCGTCCAAACGTTCCTTCAATTTGGCTACGGCTGCTCCGTTTTCCACAGACTTTTGCTGAAACCAGGGATCCGAAAATCCGTGTATGCGTAAACACGACTCATTTAGGTCCAACAATAACCTTATTGTTATTGGTTTCACACTAAATAATTAAACTTGAATTAAAAATATGTAATGATAGCAGACAAACTCACCTGTCCCTGGCATATCGCAGGCAGTCAAGCCTTGTTAAGTAATCATCTTTGAATTCATTAGCTCTCTTTTTCGCGGTTGGGTCATTCTTTTGGCTTAACTCTGCTTGAATTGCAAATTTATTGACTAAATCCTTAAAACATTCGAACCAATAATTTGCCGCTTCCGAATCATTGCTTAAGTTCAGTGTGTCGGGATTATATGATTCAGGTTCTTCCAGCAATGAGCAAACATTTTCTTCGCACATTTTGTTTTTCACATGCACTGCGGTCTTTTCCAACTTAATTTTTTTTAGGATGAAAATTATGTTTAGCACTTCGTTTATTTTCTTTGGTATAAAAAATTTAATTTAATTTTGTGTTTGTATTACAATGAATTTGAGAAAGTCATGTCTATAGATACATTTTGTTTTATATAAAAAGCAAACTATATAAAAGCACGAGTTTCTTTTTTGTAGTGGTTTAGTTTTTTTACATGTGATATGTCATAAAATGACTGTAGCTGGCAATAATACGAAGTAATACTAGAAATTTCTGCACTCCGCCACAAGCTTAATAGCTGAATATTTTTATTGACCGCAAATGAAGCGATATCTTTCTTGATAGCGTTTTTTTTTTTAAAAGAGCGTAGTGATAATATTCTAATTTTATTTTGACCTTAAAAAGGTGTTCTGCATTTCTGTGTTACTTATTATGATAAATAACCGCATTTTCCACAAGCAACAGTTCTTGTTATGTTTGATTATAGTATTTAACTAAGAGTCGTTTTGTACAGTGTTTAATTTTACATAATAATTGCTCATTAATATAAGCTTAAACAAAATCCTTGTTTGAGGGATTAGATTCTATAATTGAAAAAAAGAAAACGAACCAAACAAATACAGTAGTAGAATCCGACTTTTGCCCAATATTAGTATTTACTACATGCGGAGTCGAAAGATCGAGTCGAAAACCCGCGGTTTTGAGCACTCCGGATCGAGTCGAATTCGAGTCCAAACGTAGTCGAAGTGACAGTTTATTGCACTAATTTGATCTATTATATTAATAGTTTTTTCAATTTTTTCGAGTGTCATTTATAGTTTATAGACATTTTATGGACTTTGATTTGGAATAAAATCTTATGTTTTGGAAAATTACTCAGAAAACATGAAAAAACTGTCAAACTATCAACTCGACTACTCAACCCGCGTTTACATGCAACCCTGGGTTGAACCCAGTTTCAACTCTTCATATAAACGTAGTAATTGTTGAGTAGGTTAAAATTTGGTATACAATTTTGTAATAGAACACCTGTTGACAGTCAACGCTCTTGCTCGAATTGTCAAACATTCATTTTTCCAACGTCAAATTTTGTGTAAACATCGCGCGAAATTTACGAAAAAAATGAACATAACAATCAAGGTTTTAAAAGGAGAAGAATTCAGTTTAGTGGTAAGGATTGTAGCATTCTTTTCATATCTTTTAGTTATAATAATTCTTTAGGTTACTCCAGAAACTACAATAATGGAATTAAAGAAAAAAGTGGAACAACAACTTAAAATCCCAGTAGTAGATCAAAAAATATTATTTCTCGGCAGACCACTCTTAGATGAAAACAAAATTAGCTCATATCCGAATTTGAGAGATGGAACTAAATTAACACTGGTGACGAAAAAGCCAGACTGTTTGAGAGATGTAATATTTAGGAATTTCCGAAAATATTACAATGAATATCAATCTGAGAAGTTGACTTCAGAATTCATGTCAGATTTCGAGAGAAGATTGAAACAATTCAGTTTAGATGACATAGAAAGACTAGCTACTAACATAATATCACAAGCGAATGAATAGTGAAATGTGGTTCAGCTGCTGAGTTTTCTTTGCCAGGAAACATCCTAATTCAATGGGGTCCTTCGATAATGGATTGACATTGACAGTCTAGACACATTTTTACTCTCTTAGAATGTAATTCGTTTTAACAAAATTGTAGTTTGAAATAAATTTTGTATATCCGTTAAAACGTGTTTGGGGCCTTTGGTTTTGTAAGCCATACTATTACGATTGTTTCTTCTACATTATGTTTGTATTTTGACTCCAATGTGCAATGAATAACATGTAATATATTTTTTCATGCTGCAAATTATCAACATGCGTGGCAGCTGAGTAATAAATGTGCTACATACTATCTCGTTTCATAGGTTTTTATGGCTTTATGCTTTGTATCGACAGTACCGAAAGATTGGAAATAATAAAGCGGAAATTAACGAATGCGGTGTGCAACTTGACAATTTTGAATTCTAAAAGGATAAATTGTATAAATCAATTGTATAATTATATGTATAAGTTATATGTTGTTCACAGCAGGCAACAGAACTACGCGTGCGCGGATCAAACCATGTTTGACGTGACGGGACTTCTGAATTTGCTGCTCTCTAGTACATTTGGAGGCTGTAGTTCCGTGTCAAATAATAGATCGTTATAATTTCTACCGGCCCCTCAATTTCTAGTACTGAAAGATTCATCTGCGAATTACTGGTTATTTTGGGCTTACTTTAAGTGATGAAGGCAATTATATATATTCAACTAAGTTCAACTCTGTCGAAATATCGTTCCAGCGAGCAGCACGAACAGCTATTAATAATACTAATTAATAATAATTATATTGAATAATTAATTGGAAATTAAATTGAAGATCATTAGCAAATTGCAGCTGTAAAATTTGATCTTGGTCTGAATCGGCAGAAAATACTAAATATGTTCGTAATGGTAAAATATTGTTAAATTTTACATTTCGGCAAAATTATACAAATTACAATTTTCAGTTGGTACTTTGGTAGGTACAATGTGAATCTATTGCTCGATCTTTTCAGTCCATGAAAAACCAAAAAAAAACAATTTGTAGGAAAATAACACAACAAATTGACAAAATTAGTACATAATTTTTTTTTTTTTTGTAAGGAGAAAATTTGCCCGGTTATTATCGGTTGCAAAGGTTTAAAAAATTTCGAGCTGGGTCGCGAGGTTCCCAGGTTGAGTGTTGTTATGTTGCTTACATAAATGATGGGAAATTTAATTAGTCTTTACCTTAAAATTTGGTGAAATTGCAGATTTGCTGAGGTCTTGTAAAGTTCCAAGTTGCCGAAAACTGGAAGGTGAAGAAGAAGCAAAACAAAGTCATGGCAGCACCTGACAGAAGAGGTTTGCTTGCCAGAAATGTCAAAATCCTATTAAAATAAAAAGAAAAATCGGTTTAAGAAGAGTGATTTTTGGAAGTTCCACAAGTAACAATACGAAAATGAAGAAAATAAGTAATGAACAGAATACTTGTAGGGAAAAGTAACCAACACCGTAGACGGTGGCCATTATTGGAGTTGAGAAAATAAACTATGGAGGCGATTGATATTAAACGCTTGGAGGAAGCTGTAATATCATTCTACCGTTCAACTTCACAAGAACAGGCTGTTACACATGCTTGGCTAACAAAAATACAGGCTAGTCCTCAGGCATGGTCTTTTTCGTGGGAACTCATGAGACCCGAGAAGGTATAGAACGCTTTTTAGCAAGTTTATAATTACGGTTATTTAAACCTGTAGTTCAAAGTGAAACTAACAAACTATAGGAATATACTTTAGACAATTTTTTAAATGTTACAGCCACAAGAAGTGCAGTTCTTCGGAGCAATCACATTGCACTCAAAGTTGATGAAACACTGGCAGGAAGTGCCCGTAGAAAGTCGAGAAGAATTAAAGCAGAAAATTCTTGAAACACTCTTGTCTTTTTCCAATGGCCCAAAAATGATTTTACTTCGACTATGTGTTGCTGTAAGTATTAATTAAATTGCGATTGTCTTGTGTCCTTACCGTTTTTCGCTCAGCTAAGTGCATACATTGTTCACATGGTAAACGAATGGCCAACGGCCATCGAGGACGTAATTAACACCTTTCAAAATCAGCAAATACCTCACGTAACTAGAGATATGCAACTGTGGATAATGTTCGAAGTGCTCCAAGCGATACCGATAGAGGTAAGCCATGCGTCTGCAAATCAGGCCAGTTCCTTTGAAATAATGAAAATTTTTAGGGTAGTTCTATTTTCACATCAGTAAAACGTGTTACGCTGCGAGGAGAGATATCGAAGAGGACTCCATGCGTAATGCAAACAATAGAGAATTATTTGGAGCATAGGGTGAATTGCAATTGGTCAAAAGACGATTTTGCCAACATGGTTGGGGCAGTGAAATGTGTTGGTCAGTGGGTGAAGTAAGAAGTTTCTTGTTTCCTTTCTAAAACTGCATTCAATTTATTCTAAATGTCCTTTAGGAATCTTGGCTATCAAATAGACAAATGCCACAAAATAGCAGAAGTGCTGGTGAAGTTAATCAACAAATCGTACTGGCCTTGTGTGCAGGAGAGCGATGGTTGTATGTCGGCGGACGAAAACGATTTGGCCGAGTATAGTATTAAGGCACTCATAAACATCATGATCCAGCCAGAATCTCACAATTATCCGAAAAGTGCGTTTGCTCTCATAAAACTGTTCATCGAATCATTGTCGGACATAACCAAGGCTGAATGGAAACAGGACAACAACAATGAAGACATAATCGTCAACATTTACACGTTGATCATATCGTCTATTGAGCGACATGCGCAGCTGCTGTTGACTGGAATAACTACGAGCGATGCGGAGCACGCGGAATTGTATCGACGTGTAGTTAGTGAAATTCTTCAGTGCACAGACAAGCCCGGAATTTATCCAGTTGAGGAATCGTGCAGCAGTTTAGCAATGGGTTTTTGGTACATGCTGCAGGACGAAATTTTTTCAATTCAAGATACGGAGGAAAAGAACAAATGCTGGCAACTTATTAAGCCGGTTTATGCCCATTTGACGCAAATTCTAGTCAGAAAAGCTCAGCAACCGGATGAATCGTCCATTGATGGATGGAACGATGATGACTTTGAAACCTTCAGATGCTACAGACAGGACATCTCAGATACTTTGGCAAGCTTAGCACTAACTCAAATGCAAGCGCTAATTTCTGTTTTTTTGCAGATGTACTGCTACGATGTCTTGCATAGTTACACTCTAGACGTGTTGGCTTGCGTCCTCGAAGAAGCGATCACGGAAATTCAAACGAATCCCACTGCATGGACCAAACTAGAAGCCTGCGTCTTTGCATTTTATTCAGTATCCGAGCACGTAGAGAATGCGGAAACGGTTCACATACCGAAACTGATGCAAGTTCTAAACAGTATTCCTTACGATAGACTAAACGATAAACTCCTTGGCACTGCTCTCGAAGCAGTGGGATCCTATTGTGTATGGTTTCAAGGAAATCCGAACTACATTGCATCGGCTATACAGTTGCTCTTGAAGGGCCTAAATTCACCTATGTCGTCTCAAGCTACGCTCGGTCTGAAGGATTTGTGCCGCGACTGTCAGATACAGATGAAACCATTTTCTGAGCCAGTTCTGGCGGCGTGCCAGTCCTCGCTGTCCAATGGCCAGTTGAAAAATTCAGACGCCGTGCGACTTATGTTTAGTGTAGGGAAGTTAATGAGTATGCTGCCAGCTGAGAAGATACCTAAATACTTAGACATGATAGTTAGTCCTTGTTTCGAAGAGCTGCAAGTTATATGCCAAAGTCAAGCGGTGAGTAATTTTGTTATATTAATGGAGTCTCGAAAAGTATTTGTGTTTCCCATTGAAGAAAACGCAACCCTCGAAAATTCGCTCTATTTTTCGATTGAATATGATTTCAACTTTGTTCGCGTCCTTGAATACAGACGTGGAGGACGATAACAACATTGAGAGCAGCGACAGTATTCAACCAGTGTTGATAGTTATGCAGAGAACAATGCCATTGTTCAGAAGCATAGCAGAGCTATGGATTAATGAGATCGAAGTGATTGAGGTAAGCCAACATTTATTAGGTTTGGTGCACTTAAATCTATTCGACAAAATTCTAGGCTGCTTGCAATGCTCTAAAATATGCCATCAATAATTTGGGATCGGATTTCAAGCCAATGTTGGAAGATTTGTGCTATTTTATTGTGGCCATTTTTCAGAACAAACCGTGCCCTCCGGCTCTGGAAGTTTCCAAAACTGTAAGCTTATGGCGTTAGGAAAAAAGGTTGAAATTATTTTATTTTCTGAACTCTAGTGCATCGTGATATTTTACAAGGATATGGACAGTAAGGGTTTAATGCATCAGTTATTGTCGCAAGTGATACTATACACTTTTCAGCTTTTTGAAGTATTTACTTTCATTACACCGCAATGAAAAAAATGTAATTGATTTTGATTTTCAGCTTACACCTGACGCAGGTTTCTCAAATATTGCAGAGACCGTAGAAAGTTTTTATCTTTGTATAGTGAGCATCCTAAAAAAACATCCTGCAGCTCTTGCTGAAGCAAATGTAGATCTAAATAAATTGGTATTTTATGGATTAAAAGCAATCACACTTCCGGAAAATGGGCCAATCAAATGCGGTGTTCAATTCCTTCAGCATTTTATTGTGCAATCTCAAAATTTTCCGCTCATGACTAGAACAGTGTTGGATCAAGGAGAGGAAATTGTTAGAACTACGCTCCTATGCGTTGGGTGCCACACCCCAAGAGCCCAAGTGGAAAAATTTGCGGATGTATTTCTTGCTCTAAACAAAAAGTATCCCGCCGAAATGGTAGGCTGGCTCAAAATGCTCAGTACTCCGAATTTCCCAACGCAAGTAATCGATCAAGCTGACAAAATGAAGTTTATGTCGCAAATCTTAAAGTGAGTTCTATCGATTTTGGTTTCCTTTCGGCAGTTATTTGATTTATTTTCAGGGAAAAAAATAATAAACGACTGATTCAAAGCTATCTGAACGATTTCGCGGCCAAAGCTAGAGGATTAGTGGAAAAGGTTTAAGTTCGCACCGTCGTAGATTGTATGTTGAGTGTTTAATAACGACAGCTGTATTTATGTTTATAAGTTCAAATACTACAAATGTGATAATAGGCATTTTAGTGTTATTTCATTGGAATTATGATATAAATAACGTTTTATATGCTTTGAGTATGACAAATGATTTTTTTTCATTTTTACGTTAGATATCGGCTTTTTGCTGTTCAAAACTAAGAAAAACGACACGGTTTGACTCTAAAACCAACGTCATTTTTTATACTTAATTTCAAACATTTGTTTGCCGTTGTGATATATGGTAAACATGCATGTTTGGGTATTGAACAGAGAACTTTGTTTTTCACTCATTGTTTTCTAAATAAAATTAGGTGTTTTATAAAATTTTCGAAAACAAAACAAAATATATTGTAGAATACAAAAAAATTTACTCATTTAATTGTATTTGCAAATAATTGGTTTTACTCCTTTTTTTGTATTTTAAATACCTGCTTCCGAATTCAAAATTAACACTTTTATACCTTCGCTATAAATACTACCTACTTGCAGACTAATTTTGTGTTATTCAGTCCCACACAAGCTTTTTTTTTTTTTTTTAAATTATACCGGATAATAAAAAAAATACTTTGATAATGTTGGCCTATAATTAAAATTGATTTTTTGTATTGTAACATTCAAGTTAAAACTATTTTTGTGATCATTTGGCATCAAAGTCAACAGCGGTATTTGTTCTTTTTAAACATTATTATTAAATCAAACATCAAAATTAAATTTCTAGATTTTCATTTGTACGAGTAACAAAGCTTCTCTCCCTTTCGGCTGCAACCCTTTTTTCACGTTCGGCCGACAACCTGAATGATTGCTGTTTCTGTTTTTTGAAAACCCCTAAAAACATTGTAGTAAATGACGATATACAGCATAACTACGACTTACCACGTAGTTGACTATAGTAAAGTTTTTAAACGCGCTCTAGATGTTCGTCTACTTTATCAACCTGTACAATATTGTAAAATAGTATTTAAGTTAGGGAACATCAGAACGTCCTATGTTTAGATTAAAATAATATAACCAAAATGTATTTATTTAACTTGTCACTGTGAATAATTTGCAATAAATGAAATGAAATGAAATGAACGCACTCTACCTTATGTTCCATCAGCTGTCAACTGTCAAGTGAAGTGACACGGATTACGAGAAATACGAGAAAGATTATAATCATTTTTATCTTTCTTATTTTGCATGCAGTTAACTAGTGCAATAAATAGTTGATTTCATTAGAAATCTGACTGTGTACTTTTTTTCATTCTAATTAACACAATTCCATAAACTCCCAAATTGCGGAAAAGTTATTTGCAATTTTTTCAAGTCTACCATGGCAGCCAAGGAATTTAAACGCTTACCGAAAAATGTTGCACCGAACCATTACAATTTGGAATTGCAGCCTATCCTAAATAGTTTCTCGTTCACAGGAAAAGTGAATATAAGTATTCAGGTAGGTGCAAGAAGAATGGTTTTTGAACAATAAAAGTGCTAATCATCACCGGCGTTGAGCTTCTGCGAACTAACAAATTTTGATTGTAACCCTGTCGTTTTAGGTAATCGATTCAACCGACGTTATTGTGCTAAATTCTTCAGATTTGGAAATCTCAAATTGCCGCCTTGTGGTCGGAGATAATGTTCACGATCCACTGAAAGTAATCTTCACTCCCGAGCAAGAGATTGTGTCTATATTTTTCAAAGATTACATTCCTGTGGGAAGTGCGCAATTGGAAATTGCCTTCAAAGGAGAGCTGAACGACAAAATGAAAGGTTTTTATCGGAGTAAATATTTTACACCGTCCGGGGAAGAGAGATATGCGGCAGTAACACAATTCGAAGCCACAGATGCAAGAAGATGTTTTCCCTGTTGGGATGAGCCAGCCATTAAGGCAACCTTTGATATGAATTTGATTGTTCCAGTGGATCGCGTTGCACTTTCCAACATGCCCGTGAAAAACGAAAGTGATTTGGGATCTGGTCTCCGGCACATTGAATTCGAGAGGTCACCAAAAATGTCGACGTACCTTGTTGCTGTTGTTGTGGGTGAATTTGACTTTGTGGAGGGTTCTTCTGCAGACGGAATCCTGGTTCGTGTGTACACGCCGGTGGGCAAGAGCGCTCAGGGGAATTTTGCTCTAGACGTTACAACTAAAGTCTTGCCCTATTATAAGGAATATTTCAAAATTGCTTACCCACTGCCGAAAATAGATTTAATTGCCATTGCTGATTTTTCGGCTGGAGCCATGGAGAATTGGGGCCTGGTTACTTACAGGGAGACGTTCGTTTTGGTGGATCCCAAGAATACATCCTTAATTCGTAAACAGTCGATTGCACTGACAATCGGTCATGAAATCGCGCATCAATGGTTCGGGAATTTAGTTACCATGGAATGGTGGACGGATTTGTGGCTGAATGAGGGCTATGCATCGTTTGTGGAATTCTTATGTGTAAACCATTTGTTCCCTGAATTCGACATTTGGACGCAATTTGCAACAGATATGTATATTCGTGCCCTGGAGCTCGATTGCTTGCAGAACTCGCATCCAATTGAAGTGCCTGTGGGACATCCGTCAGAGGTTGATGAAATATTTGATGAAATCAGCTACAATAAGGGTGCAAGTGTAATCAGAATGCTTCATCACTACATTGGGGATGATGATTTCCGCAAGGGAATGAACTTATACCTCACCCAACATCAATACAAGAATACAAAAACCAAAGATTTGTGGGTGGCTTTGGAGTCAGCCAGTCAAAAACCTATTGGCCAAATAATGTCGACTTGGACCAAGCAAAAAGGATTCCCAATGATTACTGTGGAAACCATGCAGAAAGATTCAAAGCGTGTCATTGAAATATCACAGCAAAAATTTACTGCTGACGGATCCATGGAGCCGGAAAGTCACATATGGATGATACCAATTACAATTTCAACAGCCAAAAATCCAAATAAAGTTGCGAAGTCGTTTATATTAGATAGAAAAATGATGAGCATCACTATCGATGATGTCTCAGAAAACGAATGGATCAAAGTAAATTTAGGAACTGTTGGTTATTACCGAACAAGGTATTTATCAAAAGCACTGGAACAATTATTACATGCCATAAAGGATATGAGTCTTCCCCCGCTCGATCGATTAGGTTTGTTGGATGACCTTTTTGCTATGGTGCAAGCAGGTCATACCAGCACTGTACATGTAAGCTTAAAATAACTTAGATTAAACATTCAACAACATTTTTCCTAAATAGGCTCTCAAGTTTATTGATGCGTACAGGAATGAAAACAACTACACAGTATGGTCGGCGATTACCAACGCTCTATCCAAATTGCAAATCCTTTTGTCCCACACAGAGTTGATTAAGAATTTTAGAAAATATGGAATTACACTTTATGAACCTATAGCAGAAAGTTTAGGCTGGGATGCTAAACCCAACGAAAGTCACTTGAACACCTTGCTCCGTAGTTTGGTCTTAAACAAGATGGTCTCGTTTCGCTGCCCCAAAACAATTGCCGAGGCAAAGAGAAGGTAAAAAATATATACATACATCAACATATATATACATCACAAATTAACAATTGTGGTAACTCAGTGTTCTATTTGAAACAGATGCAATTCAATTATTTCTTTATATATTGTTATACTTTTAGATTTACAGATCATTTGAAAAGAAAAACGATATTACCCGCCGATTTACGATCAGCTTGTTATAAGGCAGTTCTTTACGATGGCGACATGGACACTTTTCAAAATATGCTGAAGTTGTACAGGGAAACTGATTTGCACGAAGAGAAAGATCGCATTTCAAGGTCATTGGGATCTTTCCAAAATGTGGAAATTTTGATGAAAGTTATAGAGTTTGCACTTTCGGTAAATAAATTCGGTACGGAAGTTTTAATTGTGTAACAATTTGATACTGCAGGACGAAGTTCGGGCTCAAGACTCCATATTTGTGATTGTTGCCGTTGCAATGAATCCTAAAGGCCGCGATGTGACTTGGAACTTTTTCAAGGAGAACTATTCAAAGCTTGCGGAACAATATAAGGTATTTCCATTTACATATCATCCGTATGTACATATACATATGTGGAATGTAGATGCATAAGATTGAAGTAGTCTGGTTGTTTTATTAATTCATGTTTTTTCTAGGGAGGGCAACTTCTGCCTCGCTTGGTTAAGTATATTACAGAAAACTTTTCAACAGAAGAGAAGGCAGTTGAAATTGAGGAATTTTTCAAACTCCATGAAATCCCTGGTACTGAAAGAACCGTTCAACAGTCCATTGAAACCATCAGACTAAATGCGGCGTGGCTCGAGCGAGATTTGGACGCTATATCGATGTATTTGAAAGATGTTTTCAGACCGACCGCGACAGAGTGAATACGTTCTTCGCGGAAGCCATAATATATTACGTGTATACCCATGAAACCCGATTTTTTTTAAGACACGTTTATTTTCCGAAAGTGGTAAAATATATTTTATTAAAAGTAATGGCCATTGTCAGCTACACATTGTTCCCATCTCTGATGCAATTTATGAATACTTGGCATAAAAATGCTTGCCTTTGGAGGCATTCCAGTCATCAAGTCATTTCTCCCATGTGGTACCCACCTTCAATCAATCAGAAATGCATTTTTGGGACACAACTGATCACCCGTTGTTGCGTTTCGCTATCGTTTTCATCCAACAAGCCTGTAATAACCTTTTTCGGTGGCCGGCTACGCTCCTCGTTACAAACATCAAAATTATCACTTTTAAACATATTGAACCACTCAAAACATTGTCTTTTCCTTGCCGTAAGCTTCCACGAGCATTCATTGGTAGCAAAAAAAATCAAAAATGGTCATACATCGCTGTTTGAAGGCACGAAACTCTGCAATTTTAACACGAAAAAAATTCGTTGTTATTTGTAAATTGGTGTGCGAATAGAGTGGTTATTTAGTACATAAATATGAGAAAATTCCGGTTTCAAAGGTATACACCTGATATGCAACACTAAACAATAAAAGCCAAACCAAAGGATTAAATGATTACCGAAGTCGATTTCTAAACAAAATCGTATATTGCATTTTTATTTGAATGAAATCCCACTTTGTCGAAAAAATAATGAAATTGTGGGAGTCCCATTATTATACCTGTTCAAGTGGTTCACACTAAAACTTTATTTATATTTTGATCATTGATTCAGAATTATTCATTGATCGTAGCGAGTAAAGTTTTTAATTTTTGTTTTTAAGTTTTCTCGGTTGCTGGTTAAAACAATTCGTCTTGTAATTGGATCTACAGATCTACTAATTTGTGAAATTCAAATAAAATAAGAGTATAAATTATTCAAAAAAATATAAACTATTATTATTATCAACAATAACTTACATTTGTGACCCTGATATTAATTTATAAATCTCAAAAAATGACCAAAATTGGGCCAATTGGGGTCCCAATATAATTTCAATAGAAAACGTAGGATTGGCGATTGGCGATTGAAATGAAAACTCGCGGGTCGCGGGTTCAATTCCTGCCTTCAGCAGGGACTTTTTTGTCAACAATATTCAATAGCCACAAGATGATAATGAATATACATATTGTGATTATTGTGATATTTGAGATTATTCATGATCTTAAAGAAGAGATTCAAGAGAAATGAAGTTACAGTTGCAGCTACAAAAAGAGGAGTTTGAACTCCAATTACTTCAAACAACAAAGCAATCAAGAAATTTTTAGGGTTTTAACAAAATCCCCAATTTATCAGCAGAAACCAGATACAGATTTATGGTTTATTCAAGTAGAAAGCCAATTTCGCACAGCGGGCATTTCACAGGATGCAACTAAATTTGATGCAGTAGGTACTGTATTACTGTATTAGATTCAAAATATGTGGGTGCTATTGCAGATATTTTTAGAAATGCACCCGAAAATGGCAAATACGTCGCTGAATTTAGAGATTCAGAAACTAAAACGCATTCAACAACTTTTACAAGTCTGAGCTGTCGGACATTTCTGAGTTTTACCCTCGAAATGATTCGAAACGTAAATATCTTTATCAAATAATTTTTCAATTTAAATACAAGGAATATAGTCTCTCTCTAAACTCCATAGGGGCCGACATGTAATTTTTTCAAATTTTCCACCCCCTCCCCTACCCCCAAACCAACATAAAAAAATATGGGTTCAAATATCTTCGGAGAATATATCCGACTGCCTACGAACGAAGTCAGTTTTGCGAAACGTATTATGTACTAGTTTGGATAATTTTGAAGAATTTGCAGAAGGAATGCAATGACCAATGACTAGTACTACTGGAACTACAGCACTCAATAATAGATCAGATTTTTACAGGTCATATCAGAAGTCTAGGTATTTCAAATTCGAAACTACGGTTGACATATTTCTATTTGGCTATTGTAACAGTTCTTTGTAGCCCGAAATTGTACTAGCAGCCAGCAAATTAAGAAGGTCGCGAGATTCCGAGGTTGAGCGTTCGCCCAAAACCCATTTTGGCATAGAAAATGAACTTGGATAGTCTTGAAACCCATACTTTTTTTCCATATATTTTATTCTCATTCACATTGGCATTCAGAATATCGATCTACACTACATCTACAAAACAGTTTTAATCGATGTTCTACTGTTTAGTTTAGTTTAATATATTATATTATAATTATTATTATTAGATATCGAACATATTTACCGGAAAAGAACTATAAATTCTATAGGAGAGAGAAGCAAAATGTTTCCCCGTTATTTATAATGAAAATCCCCTTGTTGGGTCTGAAACAGGGAGGGAGAGAAAGAGCGCAGAAATTCAGCTGGCGTGGGGCAAAACGTGAGGAAGAGAAAGCGAAAGAACACCAGCAAACAACACACTTTTGTTGGCGAGGAGGAATTGGAGTCTGGAGAGTCTGTTTCTGAATGAGAAAGGGCCTATAAGAGTAAAGAGTTGCCGCCAGAGTAAAAGAGAGTCGCTGAATATGGAGAGCGGGAAAGAATCCGGCAAACCAAATGAAATTGGGAGGATTGTCATGTCAGTCGAGAAGTAGAGCTTGAGTAGTAAGTTGTTCAGTAGGCATCAAGTTCCGTGGGCCTCTTGATAAAAGGAAAAATTTCCTTTTGCGGTTTATTAAAGAAAAAAAATATATACTTTGTGATATAAGCATAAAAGTGATTCGCGTCAAATTTACAAATCAGTGGAAGGATGCGATCGTCATCCGAAAGTTTTGCAGAAAAATTAATTTCGATTCCAGAACGGTGAACAGACAGTTATCGAGACGTTATTTTCGAAATTGAAATAGGGGAACCCGGTCTTGTTCGAATTTCGGTCTCGTTCCGATGTCTGCGACACAGTGCTCAACGGGGAGCGCTGAATTTTTTCTCGGCTTATCGTATTCGGTTAAATACGTTCGCTGCATAGGCTTGGTCCGCGGTCGCTCATTCTAACGCATATTTCGTATCGGTCGTATCGTGTACGGAAGACACAAAACCAAAAAAGGAAAGAAAACACAACACCCGGATAGACCTACTCTAGCCGTTAAAACTTCCTTACTGGTGGTGTAAATAGTCATTTAACGGTAAATTGCGACAATTGTAACGAAAGGAAAAAATTCATTAAAAAATACGTTGCGGAAATTGTTTGTGACGAATAAAAGTGAAGACTGAGCTCAAGAACATATAATAAAAGCAACACAAAACGAATTATTCTCAAAGACTGAGTTCTTGTAGCCAATAAAAGTTGTTTTCTTTTGTATAAGAACGTAATTAACTAAATCATAGTACATAACACTAATAATAATCGGATAACTTGATAAATAAAATCACAACATTACTACTGCTATAAATGGATTAATGTTCCTGCTAAATGAGAAGTTTAGTGTTTTAGAGAGAAATATATGTTGAAAGTAATTGTTGATTATTGAGCCCACAGCCAGTGGCATTGGGGAAAATAGTGCAGAAGTGAAAAACGCGAAGGAAGTAAGGATTACCAGTGCCAACAGATAAAATAGTATAATATAAGCAGTGAAAACGCATTTGCAGTCGCAGAAATAAATAAATATATAATTTCTAACGATGTGCTTACAACTACCACAAAGTGACCTAACAGTGTTGTAGAACCCAAACAATCTTCATCTATGTGTCTTTGAGCGAAAGCAACACAAAATAACACCGATTCCTTCGCTGTGCAGTTTCCTGGAGAAGGAGAGGCCATCTGTATCAAGAACCATCAAGATGACGATGGCTGCATGCTATGCGAACTACGAGATGTCCTTGCCGCAAGGTGTGCCACACCATCAGCACCACGGTAGCCAGCACACGTCCGTGGTGTCGCCAGTGTCCACCACTGCTGTGCATCACCATATCCATCACCACCAACAACAGCAGCAACAGCAGCGGCAAATTCAGGCTAGGATGTCTCAGCTAGTGACGACAAGCCAGAAGGACTTCTCGATTCCTCTCAATGTCGATTGCAGCGTCGAGTACGAATTGCCAAACCAGCCAAAGCCACCCGCCGGCACTCGAGTCGAGCCGCTGCTGATGATCCATCCGTGTTACTTTCGGAAAATTGAAAGTGCTCGCCGTAGTCCTTTCATAAACAATATGCCAAATTCAAGGAGTGGTGCTGCCGCGTTGGTCGCACCTACTTCGTCCGCCGTTACATCTTCAGGTAGTCGTCGATTAACTCGACAATCTCAAGTTATCCAACAGCAGCAGCAACAACAACATCAGCAGCAGCAGCAGCAACAACAACAACAGCAGCAGCAACAACAACAGCAACATTTCCACCAACATCATCATCACCATCATCATCCCCAACAGATTCACCAACAGCAAATGTCACAGATGTCACAACAGGCTCATTACCCAGTGCAACAGCAGCATCAGCCGACAGCTGTGGCATCAGCTGCTGCAGCTGCAGCAGCAACAACAACAGCTCCAGCTCAGTACATTGAGCAACAGTCGCGGCGAGCTGCCGTCATCCACAGCCAAAGTCAAAGGAGTCACAACCAAAGTCAAACAGCCAGTCACCAACAGCAGCAGCAGCAACAACAACAACAACATATAGTACAAACGTCATCTTCATGGGATCAATTGGCAGCAGCGGCTGCTGTTGCAACCTCATCAACAATGCCAACAATCGTCGGCATCCCATCATCAATAACGGCTGCTCAATCCATGTACAGTAGCAAGCCAGTTGGGAAACGTGATGCGATGCTATCGGGGGGATGCGGCGTCTATCAGAATCCTGCCAGCAGTAGCGGCAACAACAACAATAATACAAATTCTAGTAGCAACAACAGCATCCTGCACTGCACCCCGGACCTCGGCAGCCGGTGCACAACGACAGCCGCGATGGCAAACAACTCCCTGTCACAGTTGCGATGGTGCGACTCGGACAGGAGTCCAATGGCGGCTGTTCCTAGCAATTATCAGGCTGGGCCCGAGACTATACCGATCTTGGCACGTGAGGAGTCCTCGCGCAAGCAGCACACACACCAGCAGCATCATAGCAACAATACGAATAATAGCAACAATAACACTAACACCAATAGCAATACCAACAACAACAACAACACGGTCATCAACAGTGGCAAATATCGACAATATCTTCGGTCGCATAGGCTCCATCCGTATATGATGGCCGCTAGCTCATCCTTCCCCCAGTTGACGGCTGCTGCTGCTGCGGCTGCATCGTTTCAACACCAAATGCAGCAAGTGTCCTGCTACAATGTGTGATCCCGATCAACAAACTTTGTTGCGTGACTGTTGCACTAAGATGGACAAGAGACACAGATCCTGGCCACTGTTGGTTCAAAGTCAAAGTTACTCAGTCATGATAATAAGAAACCCTTTAGTTTAGACACGCGCCGTCTCTTCTTCTTCATCCCTTTCATACAGTTTTTCGCGACATGGGACTAAATTCGGATATGGAGACCTCGTTCTGGATTGCCTTAACGGATCCATGCAAACAGGATTTTCCCAAGTAGGTACTGCTGCTGCTGCTGACTGCCGACGGTACTTTAAGCGCTGTGATATGATTTGACTTTGGTGGATGTGATTTTCTCCAAAGTTAGACGCAAAATTAATGCTGACGAATCTATGTTTCGTGCAACGGCGAGTGGAATTCCTCTTCGTTTTGTTTGACAAGCCCCCAGCCTCGATTATCCCTCGAGATTTCATTGAGTACGGATGTAATCTGTGTTTGGCGGCGAACGTTAGTGACCAGGATTCGTTGTTCCTGTTTGAGACCATTGTCTGTAATCTGTATAGCACTCGAATGACAGACACCATTTATCCGCCGGGCAAACTGGATAACACTCTCAACAATCACCAACGCATTCAGCAAATGGATTCACATTAAAATATTCAAGCAACCGAAAACAAAACAATGCAATTTGTAAAATTCGTTTACGTAGAGAAAAATGTTATGAAAAAATGTGCTTTATATCCATGAATAAAATATAGTGATAGTTCCGATAATAATTACTAAACATGATGTCAAGAAAGGAAATATGTGAAATTCGAATAAATAATTGTGAATTTTAGTTTTAAAAGTAATATCATAATACTTAAAACCATTTGCTTTTGTTGCTGCTGTACTGAAAGTAAGTGTATGAGAGAAATTTGTTTAAAAAATGGCAAATCAAAAATGTGATTAAACAAAAATTATGAATAGTAATTAAAAAAAGAAGGAAATGTTGAAATTTTCTCCTTTTTATTTGAATTATTTTTACACGTTTACCGAAAGTAATCAAAAACGCCAAAGAAGGATAACTACTTATGAGTAATTGCGAGCATTAAATGAAATTGTATTGTGGATTACAATGATATAGGTAAATAAAAATGAAATTAATTAAACATTTAAATTGAATAAAAAGTAAAAGTCATAACATAAGTTGAGTAAATTTTTTTTTCTTCTTCCATTTGGACTCATCGGAGAATCCGTTTTCTTTATTGATTTCGGTTTACCGTTAGAATAATGTTCTAATAACAATTGTGAACGAAAATGAAAGTTTTGATGCTCTTTGCGAGATTTATTTGAGTTTTTCGCGTGTTCTTTTTTAGACAAACGTCCTGATTTCTGGTGTGTCCCGTTAAACGGTTTTTTATTTGCATTTTTCGTAACAATAGTTTGTTTTGTTATTGCAAACCGTGTTATCAGGAAGATTGATTGTAATTGAAAAAAATTGCATTGTTTTTCACTTATTTTATAATCTTGTTTACTGTTTGAAAGAAAAACACTTCCAGATACCATTCGAACTTTAATCCTCGAACAACAATGAACGCGCCAAACACTAACTAAATTAAATAATTACTTTTTAACAGTTGTACAAACTCTGACGTCTGACGTCTTCTATAAAGAGCCTTGTATTCGGAACGTTTTTGAGCTGTTTTTTTTTTTTTGTGCTTTTTTCTTTTAATCGAACCTCATAACCGATAAACAATAACATTTTTTTCGAACGTTTTCCACTTTTTGCTGTTTTCATTTCGAATAACTTTAAGAGCAGAAAAACGATCAAAATTTTTCATAATATTGTTCTCTTTAGTTTTGAATTTCAAAGTCTGATGTTTTAAACTTGTAAACATTCAGGAATCTACTATAACTAGAAACGAATGAGAAGGAGAATAAATAAGTGGGCCGAAAGTACGTTTGGGGCCCATCATTCCTCAAATATATTTTTGATAAACAATGATCCCTTAAAACAAAAACACAATTAAATGTTTAAAGGTTTAAAAATATAAAATGCGATACTTAAAAAAGACTGCTTGAAAATTTCATCTATTCCCGAGAGATCGTCAGGACGATGGAAATTTTCACAAGAATCTCCAAAGTAAATAACAAAATTATAATAATTATTATATTAATACAAATGTCCGAATTTTTCTCATAAAAATAAATAACTAACAACAAAACATCGTACTACCATTGAATGGAAAAGACACGAAATTAAGGATATCGCTGTTGGAAAAAAGTGTGAACGCGAAATAATTAAAAAAACTAAAAAAAAGACAAAAAAACAAGGAATAAAGTTCCATTAGCCAGCTTTACTATATAAAAAGGTTATGATAAAAGTATATATTATATATTATTAAAAGGAAACAAGAAAACATATATGAACCAATAGCTAGTCTACTCCAATCGAAATTCTTATCATCCGCAATGTTTAGTAAACAAACAGAATTAAAAAAAACAAACACGCATATTTTGGATCTTTGGTAGCAGAAGCAAAATTCAGAAATAGAAATTCACGATAGAAATCGAAATTCGTTGTCGTAAGTAATAGAGAAAGTAAACAAAAGTATAATAAAATATATCTCTTTGTTTGTGTCTTATTATTGTAATCAGTAAGCCAGAGAAAAAAAAACACACACCCACTCATAAGAAAATTGAAAAAATCAACAAGAAATATTCTATATATATATATTATTATATATGAGAAAAAAAAACATGAAAACAATAACCACTTTAACGATTATTATTCTTTATTATTATAAAATAATAAATGTAAGGAAGAAACTAAAAAGTAATTAATATGATAAAAAAAATTGTCGCAACTTTTCCGTTGCATTTAAATGTGATAGTAGATTTATTATTAATTATTGACTAATTATTATTAATTGATTGGATTCTCATTACATGTACATAATAATCCGTTGTATGTCGTCTCTTCTACTTATTCCGTTTGTTCTTTCATCCATTATTGCAACTATTATTCTTATCTTTTTTACTGCAGCCCTTGTTTTTATCACTACTGAATCATTTGATATTAAATAAAAAAAACATAAACAACACTTTTATAGGAAACAGATCTATCCATTGTAAGAAGAAAAACCGATGAAAAACAAACACACACACACATTAGCAATTATTATGCATATTTAAAGAGCGTTAGCTGAAACAGCCAAAATAACACTGTTGTGAGAAATCATCATTTATCGAATTGTAGAAATAAAAACACAAACAATATAAGAAAAATGTGGCAGTTTCCGCATAAGCAACTACAGTTTGTCAAAATAGAAGTCCTTTTTTCATTCCGACTTGCGTTGTTTTTTTGTGATAGTTTATTGTTCTTTATAGAAATATTTTAACTTTGTTTTAAAATCTACATTTCAATAGAATGTTTTGAAAAAAAAATATTGCATCCAGCAAATTTGATTATTAGAATTTAAAAAAATTCTTATTTTTTAAGAGCGAACGCAGAAAATTTAAAAAGAAACACAAAAGTGTTATAAAATGAAGATTTAACACTGGTTTTCGTTTTTAAAAAGGGTTGTTTTTAAATACATATTTAAGACAAAATTATACTCTTAAATGTTCTTGTTTGTATTATAATTTATTTCCTTCTTTTTTTTTATTTAATACAATTTCTATGTAATGAAGAAAAAAACTCGTATATATGTTTCTAAATAATAAAACTCGACAAAATGAAGCATGTGAAAAGCGAAACGAAAACGCAAGAAAAAGCTAAAAATAAAAATATGCATGATGATGAATTATTATAGAGGAAAACAAATTAAAAAAGAAAATGTAAAGCAAAAAAGCATTCAAGTTCCAAAGAAAATAATTATTAATAATGAAAAGATAGTAAATAAATTAATAATTAATTATTATTATTAAAAAAACTGAAAATTTAGTTATATTATGAATGATAAAAAGTGAAAAGAAAACGAGGAAGATGAGATGAGGAATAAAAAGAAAGTAAACGAAAATGAAAACAAATTTCTTTTATTTCGTGTAGTGTGAACCGTTATTACGTTAATCTGGAAAAAAACAGGAGAAGATATTTAAAAGAGGGAAAATGGATAAAATTTACCTTGAAGTGATTAGCAGCAGATCCGTTTCTTGCGGTAAGCAAGAAGTGATGGTATCTTTACAAAAAGAATTCTCGCTCCCATTTAATTAAAAATGGACGGAAAATCAATAAAAGAACCCATCTGGTGCCCTTGTCTATTCCGCTCCCCTCAAAATATTTGGCAGGAAAATCTTAATCTCCAGCAGGAACCGCATCGCATCAAACGGCTCCTCATTCTCTAAAATTTCTCTACTCGATCGGAGTATTTTAAGAAGGTTCAGAGGAGTCACATGTACGAGGATTTTTCCGTCCTTTTGGCCACAACGAATTCCTCCCCACAGACGACCGGCAGCGGTTACTATCCGCCGGGGGCTCCCTTGTCGCCCTTTTGTTTGTTCTTGAAGGAGACACTAGCTGGTAGCGGCTGCTGTTGCAAAAAAAAATTTACTCTCGCAGTCTCGCTCGTTTTAATACGAAAATTCAAGATTTTTGTAGCATTAAAAAGCAACTGAAAGTGTTGGTTTAGGGGAGTTCCGTTGTCGCGAGCCATGCGCAGTTCCCGGGCGTGGTAAATGTATCGGCTGCCGTTAACGCTACCACAGTTCTTCGTCACATAACGGCCCAGAAGACTTTTGCGTAACAGAAATTCTAGGAGAATTGGATTTTCGCTTTTCTACTAAATGTTCCACAGTTCACCTTCAATTTGTCAGATATACTTTTACGTAACCGAAGCAGAAGACTGTGTGACCCTCGCACACTCATCCCGGAAGGCCCTCGATGTGACAGTTATACGAACTTTCCTTGTGTAATTCGCTCATAAAACAGCAACTCCCCAACCGCTCTCCAATCGACCGGGTGATATTCATTGCTGCCTGTCTGTCCAGTTACAAAATCACGAACAGCTGGTTTTTCCCCAACATCTCGCATTCAGCCGTAGCAATTTGCGATGAGAACACAGAGGTTCCCCAAGATATTACTTTTGTTACTATACTAACGCTCGGGTTCCACAATACATAATCTGCATTCATCCGTCCACGCTCACTTACACACACGGAACTCAACAAAATCTCATTACACGCGAGCAAGTGGCTGCGCCATTCTCGGCCACCGGAGACACGAAAAATAAACAAAAACAACGGAGACGGCGTGGTTCAAGCCTTCAGCTGGCTCCACTGCACTCAATCAGCTGAGCGACACCTTCATCAATGGCCCCCATGGCAGCTCAACTGCCCGTCTGCTGCCCCCGAATGTGCCGCTCAACTCAATCGAGACGTGGATCCCCAACACACACCGACGCAAGCACACGCTGTAACTGGGGAGCTCAGAAAGTCCTCTCAACTGAAGGGCTGGTGGCGCGGTGTGGATAATGCTGTAAAGTCAATTTGATGGCACTGGATTATGATTTCCACAAAATCTGTCAGTAATTCATTCGTTAAATTTTTCGTTTTGTTTTTTAATTTTTTCGGTGTTTTGCCTACAATTAATTTCTTAAATGTTACACCTTGTACTTATTTTCGAAATTTAATACAGATAGAAGAAAGGTAAATAATGCATGTAAGGGTTTTATGTCAATTTGCATATTGTATTTTCAATGTTTTTCTACTTTTTATTACACATTCTAAAATAAATAAAAAACTCGCTAAAATGAACTTTTGAACCATCAACACAAAATACAACCGTGTTGCTTAGTCAGGTCTCATATCCTACTAATGTAAATCACGGAATTTTGACTTATGCTAAAAAATATCAGAAACGACTTTCAAACAATTTTTTAAGCGCGTTGCGCATGCGAGAAGCCTTGACGCAAGCACGAAGCAGCTGGAATTGGAAACTTGAGTCAATCTAAATAATTTCAATGCAAACTGTGATTGTTGCGCGTCCGTTATGCGTTTTCAGCTTTACACATTTTTCCAGTGCTACTTTATTTATATATATCTTGAATTTCTCTTCGGGGTCGACTTCAGTATTTTCACACTCGCACGATGCTAATTGCAAAAAGGTCAGGTTAAGGTCGAGAAGACACGCATCCGCAGCAACTTACTCGAGCACTCTTCGATTGCTGTCCGCAGCTTTTCCAGTGCTTGTTCAACAAAATGTACTGTAAAAACTGCACCCGGAGCAGGGTCGCAACAAAGAAGGATAAAGTTCGCAGTCCAATTTCAATAACACACGCCGCAACGCATGCATTTTTCATTGTTGTTACATTTCTTCACTTTCCAGTTTATTTTCTCTTGTACTTTTCCACTTTTGGGTAACTGACATTAATTATACTTTTAAAGGTGTCTTTAATTCATGCGAAGTGAAAAGTTTTTTGTTTTTCATCTTGAATTATATCCGTGCGTAGTTCGAACAGAGGGTAAAAAAGGTTCTGTCCGCGAAAGGCTTTTTGCGTACTTTGAGCACATCCGTTTGCGCTTAAAAAAGCGAACTCCACTGGAAAGTGCCACGTCAGCTGTTCATTGGCGACCCGTGATTATAATTTTACGGCGTTATGCGGTTTTATTGGGTGGGTACGGTTTGGCGCTTGCATAATTATTGCATTTACACCTAATTTTATGAAGTTCAAATTCCATCACGTACTTTCTGCTATCGATGCTCGTTTTTTTGACGCATGTAATGGCAAAAATTTTGAATTCGATTAAACAGTTTTTTTTCTAAAGAAAAAAAACAATGACATCATGAACGTGTTGAAATCGAGGCGTGTGGGATTTAAATGATTTAAATATTGTAAATAAGTTGATTAGTTTCTTCATTCTTGTACACCTTTGGACGTTTCGAAGAGCTCACTCTTGCCAATCCAGTCCCATGTGTCTTCGGAATTTAATAACAAATTTTATAAAGTCAATTTATTACTTGAATTTTTATGCGATTTCCAAACAATAATAACTAATAAATTGTTGATAAATGTATTTTGCGAAACGATTATCTTTTCCGGTAAAACAACTGCTCAAAATAATCTATAAATATTGAAAGCAGCGAGACAAAAGTACATTAGCACAACAATCCCATTAAAGTCTTTCCAAATAATAGTAATAAATTGACACAGTACTTTAGTTAATAACAATAACTAACTATTGAAACCAAATCTGATTTCGAAAAACATTTTGTTGCCGACTCCCGTAAATATGATTATGCAAATTAAAAACCAATTTCACTGTAAATGAATGTTTTGTGTTTGCAATTGTTAATCTGTGATTTACTCTTGGTTCAATTGTTTTGTTTACAATCAACGCTTGCCAAAAAACGAAAATGAATTTCATTTCTGATGAGAAATTGGGAAAACGCTACAAAGTGGTTGATCAACAGGAATCAAATATTAAATTGTGATATAAAAAGAGTGTCCACTTTTCGCGGAAGCGGTTCAAGCCTTCTCCCTTGTTTCCTTGGAAACACATTCGAAAGTATTTTATTGCTGTACAATCATTTGATGAGCCAATTTCAGCGTATGAGTTTCTGATATTTTTTATGTTCTGTTTTCTTTTCTGTTGTATTTTAATTTAGGTAATCAAGGATGTGTCGTTTTTTTCCCTTTTTATAGCCACAATTTACGGCTCTTCTCGTATATTTAAAACTCCTGCGAAGCATTTATTTTCGGTTTTCGTTTTATTACTCTTCAAGGAATGGATTTTATGTAAAAGTGGAACCCCTTTTTTCTTTTACTCCGGGGAAAAGGCTTCTTATAATTCACGACGGTGAAACTCCTGTGAAACTCATAAAATTGATTATTTCCGGGATAAAACCGAACAAAACCAAAAGAGAAAATTGTTCAATTTAAATTCTCTGCTTCACGAAAATTACCTTAAGGACATAGGTACCTAGAATTTGCAAAATAAGAAGACCGAAAAAAATAAAAATATAATCATAATAAAATCTTTTCATAATAAAAGAAATGTTCGGTAGAAATGAAACTCTGGCTGAATGAAGTAAATTCAAAGTATCCTTGGAACTCTCAGCGCACTATTTGCTTGGAGTAGCTGCCTCTACGTAGTCCTGCAGCGTGCATAGTCCTTGTCATAATTTCACAGACAGCTCTCCATTAATGCCTGAGCACAATGTGCAATCATTACGGTTTATTGACGCCATAAAACTGCTCCTTGACTTACGTGGATGTCCTCAAAAATTGTGGTTGGTCGTAAACAGAAACTCTATTCCAGGATCTCACCTTTATTGGTGTCTGTGATCCTTTCTTGGTGTCATAAACCGTACGCAGGTGGGCAGAGGAATTTATTTGGTGAGGATATGACAGGTTCGTGTTCAATTGGTCGTGTTCACTGCAATTGCAATGACTACCAGCTCAGTTACTTTTGTTACTACCAGGGAATAGCAATCAGGTCGAAAGCTCTGCGCCATGGAAATAGTTCATAATTACTGTCGCCTCTTAATTTATAAAAATCGTTACTATAATTACATCGCCTTTCATCTAATGCCAGTGAAAAAATGTCCTTTATCCAACAACAAGCTGTGCAAATCTCGCCGCTCTAAAAGCAGTTCGCTGTTTTATGAAATTTTCCACTTTTTGTTTACTCAGTTTCGCTTCAATCCAATACACAACTTGTTTACTAATTTCGCAGAGTTCTGGTGTTATTGCATTTTTAGGTACTCTCCCCCGTGTGCCCGCAACAGCAAATGTACTGTCCCCGGAAGCCATATGGAGACGTTAAATTGCGTTGCGAGCTCTTGTTTTTGTTCCCTTGTGAATCGTGTACTCACCATCCACGGCGATGGGGTGGTTGCGCTGTAAACTACCACAAGGAGTCCAAATGGAGGAAGGAAAAAATAATAATGGAAAACAGCAAGCACAAGCAGGGCAGTGATGTCACATGGTAACCGCGGCGCGATTTTATGTCAGCTGTTTTATGGAAATTTCTCTTGCCTTCTCGGCAACTGTCTTCGCTGCTTTTGTGTGTCTTGGAGTGTCGTCGATTTCCAGATGAACTAATTAGCTGTTCTGATCCGCAGTGGAGCCGGGGATAGCGGCATTTCCCGCAGTTTTAGATAACCGTTTTATTATGCCATTAACTGGCTTGTTGGCAATTCGGTAAGTGGTATGTGGGGGGATCCAGGGTCCATCCTTCCAATTTGCAATATCCTTTAACTGGATTAAATATCTGCTGGCTGGATTGCGTGCTGTTCGCTGTTTGCTGTGCAGTGAACGACGGTCATTTGGATTTGCACGATAATAAATAATTCCACAACAAAAACATTCTTCTCTCGAAAATCGATGAAGAGATACAAAAACTAAGAATTCGTTCAAGCGGTCATTGTGTTATTTCTTTTTGTGATAGAGCATCCTGAAAACGGAGTCACGCAAAAACCATGGCTGAAATCGAACGAGACCCAAATTTCCAATGGCTGACAAGAAAACGGCTTACAGTTGAGGACTTAGAGACGCTATAAGCAGCTTCCAAAGACGACAATTTATCGGAGGTGCACCAGAAACCCAAGCCTTGGAACTGAAAATCATCTTATGGCTGTCACAGGTAATTTGAGTCACGTTCATCGCTGCACACGGCAAGCGCAGTCGCCTTTTGTGCACTCTTTCATCATTCAAGCCCGCTGGGTTGACCTAGCTTAGCTGCCACAGCTCGGGAACACAAGCACTTTGCAGTTTTTCAGCCATTCTCGTTGGTTTTGTTGTTGTTATTGTAGTACCTTTTGCCTTTCAATTCAATTCCCCATCGCTCTCCAAGAGTCCCCTTTTGTCTCTTGTTAATTAAGCCAGCAATCGAAAATTATGTACACACAAATGGCTCTCCATCTGCATAAATTTAAACAGCCCGTCATTGAGGTAACCGCGAAAGGGTTAAAACCATTTCTGGCTCTCGTCGACGTCGCATCGCCGTCGTGTTGAACTTTCCCTGTAACCGATTCAAGGGACTCAACTTCTGCCCAAATGGCAAGCCAGCAGTGCTTTGTCATTTTTCAATTGTTTTAAATTTCACGACGTGGAAAGAAACCGCATGACAGAATGAAAATAATTTCAGAATTGAAATACAAAAAACAGAAATTAAATAAAAAATATATTCCGGTGTATTGTATGAAGATCTATGGGTACTTTAAGCACTGTGGATTATGCTGATGGATGACTACGGCGGCTGAATGTATACGTCGCTTCGTCGTCAGCGGTAATGGCTTCAATGGGTAATAGAAACCGCCAACCCAGGGACATCCCCGGGCTCGGAGTGCAAAGATCTATGAGAATAAGAAGTGGTGGAAATAGGTTGCGATTTGAATTTCCTAAAATTAGGACAGCTCCAAGGATGTGCGTTTGCAGTTTCTAATGTGTGCTACAATCGTCAATCATAATCATCGGTAGTAAAATCAAAAAGCGTAAAGATACCAAGATCTTTCGTTGAACGTTATAAAAACCAACAATTCAACATTTATTTCAATTTTTATTAATTTAAAATACGTAAGCACCATTTGATAGGTTTCTTGGAATCATAAAATTATTTTATAGATTCGTCAATACTGAAAATGTATTTACTGTTTTTCTTAGAAGCGATTCACATAAAGCAAATGAATTCTTTGTTTATGAAAAGAAACAGAAAAACGGCACACACTATATGAGAAACGTTTTTCAATTTAGATAATTGAAACCCATTTTAGAACAGTTTGGAGTTATTTTAAAATCAGTTGGTTTTTGTTTTTTTAAACGAATGCATAAATCGATTACACGAGCGATTTCAAGGCATCATACATAAAATCAAATTAATTTGCAACTGTCCTCGAGTGTTTTCCATATTATAAGAAAATTAGTCAAATTTTAAATTAAAAAAATATGCATTTCAAATTCAAGTGGCCATAAAAAGATTATAAATACATAATTGAATATCCAATGTGAATTATTCATTTTACCTAAATTATTATACTTTAATTCAATTTGGTGCTCGACGAAAACCGAAAACTTTCCCATTAAGAGTTGTTAAAAATGAAATTTTCGACGAAAAATTCAGATAGTGGCGAACATGGAAAACATATTTTCAATATTTCCACGCCATTTATCACTGATGGCACCTTTAAAAATGAAAGGAGAGTAACTGAGAGTGAAAAAGTAGGTAAAATACCAAAAGATTTCGACTTCGACGTCGTCGGCGAGTACCAAACCGATACCGATCAAAGCGGACGATGCTGGGCGGTAATGAGCACAGCTATACATAGCCTCGGACAAGGTGCGCTGCGTCCCGCGTCCCGCGTTCCGTCTCGCAAAGCGGAAATCTATTCGAGCCGGGTAATTAGCTTTAAATGAGGATCTGATTATAGCGTATGCACCGCACTCACCCGAGTGGAGTGCCCGAGCACAATGCGGCGGACGTTGCGTTGCTGGTTGCCGCCGAGATCTGTGCAAATGCTCCAGCGGATGATGGCCACCACTCGCCGGGCAGTGGATGAAGGAAGCATGGAATAGGGGCGAAGGGCCGCCGTCACCCGTCCGTGGCGGTGCCGTTAACGATGCACATTCATGCTCAATGGGAAATGATTTGATCCCGTTGAAGTAATGACAACAGACAACGGTCATCACAGTTTTATTGGATGTGTTCACGTTTTACTGTTGCGAAAACCGGGACATATGGAGAAAGGATACATTTTCAAGATTATTTAAAACAGTTCAAGCTAATTCGACGCAACTCGCGATAGCCAAGTACACGAAATCCATTCAGCGAGTTAAGAATCATGTCAAGATCATTAAAGTGTAATCGGGATGACCCGTAAATTGTGTGTATTGTCCTCGAAATGCACGCATACAAATCCATTAGTGATTTATTACAGAACTGCCAATAAATATTAAGTTGAAGCCCCCACGCCACAAGTAAAAAAGGATCCGCCTCGGATTATGGTCCCGACTTTGATGTTACCTTCGTCCGCCTCTGCCAGAGTAATCAGAGTATGTATTTTTTATGTATGGATATGTTATTTAGTCACAAACTAAACTGTTGCTTTTTATCTTAACCAATAAGCCTCATAGCTTCATATTAAATGAACAATAATAAGTGATTCAGATAGGTACATAGGCGAAGGATTAACAGTACCTACTGAAAATATAAGAGAACTGATAGTAAACCCGTATAGATTGTTTTCAATTTCACTTTAACCAATAACAATAGCAGACAACAGGGGATTTTTTGTCAATAAAGATGCTTTTACAAGTTTATAGAGTAAAAAAAACGTTATCATAATTTTAATGACCTTAATTGCAGAATTATCATTATTTTTCGTTTAAAAGAATTTTGGTTTATTTGTTTACTATAAAAAAACTTACCAAATTTTATGAAGATCTGCTTAACAGGGATTTTTAAAACAACACCACACAATATACAAATTCAAAATAACTTGATTTGCAACACAACATCACCTGAAAAAGAGATTTTTTTTCAATAAATTATTCTTAATAAAACACAGTAGAGAAAATATAGAGAAACAATAAATTGATTAATAATGAAAAGTGAAAATTTATAAAACCGCAATCATTCGAAATCAGTACAAACAAATGTCGTGAATATATAAGTGCACTTGCACCGGAAACTTACTTGGCACACACACAAACAACTCATGGTCAGCCATAGCCGGCCATGGATCCTGCACGTCTGCAGTCTGCATCCAAGGATTCGGTCGAAACGGAAAATAATTTATTACTCCACACAAGTGATCGGAATCAAAAAACTAATTACACTCGCACTATAATCAAACGCACAACTAACGATTCCGATGTTATTTGATTTTTGAATTGAAATAAAAACACCAACTTGGTAAATCAAACTTTTCGTCGGAGCGAATACTACTTACGTCACGGCAAGATTAATTTCTAATTCACAAGAGATCCTTTGCTCTTCATAGAATTACTATTACTCATCGAAATTCCCCTCGCTGTCCACAGGACTAAAACTGTGGCCAAACCACTCATACATGCAAATTGAGTAGTTGGTTAATCATAGTAAGATGTAAGATCGCGTGAGAGCAACTACTTAATTTGCGTGTAAGTGTATGAGTAATTTGGCGGCAGTCCTGTGACCGGACCTGTTGGTCGCGGGGGAATTTCGATGAGTAATTCTATGAAGAACAAAGGATCTCTTGTGATTTAGAAATTAATCGTGCCGCGACGTGAGTGTTCGCTCGACGAAAAGTTTGATTTACCAAGTTTGTTACTTTTATTTCCATTCAAGAATCAAATTACATCCGAATCGTTAGTAGTGCGTTTGATTATAGTGCGAGTGTAATTAGTTTTTTGATTTCGATCACTTACGTAGAGTAATGTGCAAAATTATTTCCCTCGGGTGCAGACTGGAGACGTGCAGGGTCAATGACCTGTTATGGCTGACCATGAGTTGTTTGTGTGTGTGTCATGTAAGTTTCCGGTGCAAGTGCACTTGTTCACGACATTTATAATGATTGAGGTTTTATAAATTTTCACTTTTTATTAATATAATTAATACAATTGCTCTCTTTATTAGTCTCTTCTGTGTTTTGTTAAAAATGATGTATTCAAAAAAGATTTCTTTTTCAGGTGATTGTGATAATTGTGCTTGCGAATTGGAAATCCAGTGAATAAGATAAAATTGGGTAAGTGATTTTTGAATTATATTTTCTATTAGAAAATCAATAAATCGTTATTTTAAATATGATACAATCATTTAATTAATACATATTTAGATTAGTGGACATCGGATAATTATCTGAAACAAATTAAGTATCATAGACTTTATTCCTAAATACGTTACATAAATTAAACTTTTTTTTTTACATTATTTAAATACATTTCACTTGTCCTTATATGTAAAAAAAACTTTTTTTAATTTTTTTTGCTACTGCCCTTAGAATGGTTGGAAACTACAAAAAAAAGCAGTTAGTACAAAAAAGCATTAGGTACAGTTTACTATTTCCTGAGCAATAGCAAAGCATTGCCGGGACTGCTAGTTTTTAATATAAAATTAATACAAATAATACGTTAACTTTAGTGGCTTTTGGAAAAGCAAACGTTATTATTTTCAAAATAAGTTTGTTACCAAAAAACGTTGTTGATTTAAATACCTTCAGATTTTATTGAAACAAGTCTTTCATGGTGTATATTTTTTCTAAGTAAATTTCTCATCAAATGCAGCTCCTCAAGTGGGGATCAGCCATTTACGTCACTAAAAAAACTTTTATCATTTCCATATATCACTGCAGTCTTTTTGTGTGGATTGGATGCTTTCCGATTAGGTTTTAGTAGAACAGGATTAAAAATAACACACCCATAAAAAGAAATTGAAATAAAAATACTAGTATTGTAGCTACGTGGAGAACGAACCCCATAAAATCCCTGTCCCCGGCTTGAATGAGTCGTGTCCGGGGATTATAATTTATTTATTGAAATGGTTGTGCGGCCATATTTTTGATAAAAACCAGTACTGGAAAAGTGGAAATATGCATTGGCCCGAGAAATAATTTCTTCCACTTCCTTTTTGGGCCAAGTGAGACATTTTGCTACGGCTTTGATACCGTACAAAGATATCGTACATCAAATAGCGGGGTCAGGACGAAGCGGGTGCAATAATAGCAGCAAAAGTAGTGAATGCGAAACAAAAATGTTGACCGGAGGAAAACTGAGAAAACTGGGGTTTCTCGTTGGTCGCATGTGCCATTGCTTGTGGATTAGTCTTAAGGTCGCTTGTTTGTGTTCTTGCACCTTGCCAGCTGGAACGAAAATCAGGACGAGGCGGGTTGAGGTGGTAATTGCATAAATACCAGTATTTGTTTATAAATTCAGTTCTGTACCACTAGCACCGGGCACAAAGAACACCTCGATAAATTGTAATCCCCGAAGCTGGTTCAAGTTAAGCCTATAACGAACCACCACAGCCCTTCTCTTGCGTCGCGCCTTTATTAGAAAGGGCAGAAAAAAAGCGGACCAAAAAAAGATTTTTCATGACATAAAATTATTGAGAAATTTAAGCCGCTTCCATGTGGGCCAAACCAACTAACTGGCTTATATAGTTTGCCTCGGTATTTATTTATTTACTGCTTTTTTGTTGCATTTTCCCTGCCTACCCCCCATGAGAGTCTGTCGGATGTAATCTTGTTATCGGTAAATTAATGAAAAAGTCATTAAAAAGATGAACTCGAAGAAGGCTGGGACCGAAACGAGTTAATAATCAACCGATTGCTCTTCATTATTTGGGTCATGTTGCCGTCTTGGCGGAGACACGAAATGGTTTTAAAGTTATCACAAAATGGTCTTAAATGACATCAGGAAGTGCCCAAGGAATTTTATAGATGCACTCGGAGAGATGGGAACGTTCTAGAGTTAATGGAAAATTATGTTTTTTGGCAGTGAATTGTTTTTTATTTCAGTGCAGTAAAATTTTGAAACGATGCGGAAATTTCAAATAAATTCACTTCAAAAAAATAATCGTTTAATGCTCATTTGTCATTAATTGTTTTCATCGTGATACGCGAATTCAACTTAGAGACTCGATAATCTAGATTCTAGAATCGAGATGAACATAAAACCAAGCCATTCCCTTTTAGCTGGGCATCCACATGTACCTAGTATGGAATAATTCTATATAGTAGACATATTAGGATTAAAATACAGTCATTATATGAAGTGGACATAATCTTTCTTATGTCATCTCAGGTCTTTTCAAAATGTTGTCTTGGTTCCTTTTAATATTAGCAGGCCTTCCTAATCAAAACTTAATTGCCATTTAACAGTACCGTTCTCTTTTTTCGATCAGTTCTAATATTCGCACTCTCCATTTATACTAAATACTAAATACTAATACTAAGATTTTTTTATTATACGCAAAAGTAAAACACTACATATGTAGTTTGTAGTAAATTTTTCCTTAATTGAATAATGATATGACTAACAGATTCCAATCAATTGAACCATGAAATATTTTCTGGACATCTGAAATTACGAATAGTCAAACAATGACTTTTAAATTATTTTATTACAAAAAAAAAAAGTCTTTCGGGAAAGAAGTCTGCCTTAATCTAAGAAAAACCCAAATCTGCAAACATGAAACAGCCACCAGCGTTTTCCTTTTCTTTGTTTTGTAAATAAATAAACTTTGAGTGACTAGAGAGTAAATTGATATTTTCGAAACCAGATAAGATAAACGTTGTCATTGTGCAAGCATTGAAGTCGTTCAAATCAGAGCTCACCTCTAATCAACGTCCTTAATTTAATCACATGCGCTGATAGCATCCTGAGTACTCCCCTTAGTTTGAGTTTCTATCGCTGATAACGCACTCAAAGTTGTCCTCAATCAGAGTCAAGCATGTATTTATGAATGGGGATGAGAATCAGTTCACACGTGCGTCTCTCCCTCCCAGTGATAATCTCAATCAGAAGTCATCTATTATTTAATTTCGCGCTCGCAGTTAATTTAAAGTTTTTGAGAGTAGTTTTCAATTAATCGTAATTTTTCGTTTAGCACCCTGCTTTAATTTCGCTGCACCAAAATCCCCGAGATCAACCCAATGGCGACTGTCCGCAACACTGGCCAAAGTTGTAGACACCCCTGGCCGGAGAGACGCTCTGCATCCCAACTGACCAATGTTGTTGCTACTATTTATAGCCTGTCCATATCAGATGTTGTCTGCGCCGCGCTAGAGACAGACACAATCCATCTATCGGCGACTTTGACCGGTTGTTTGTTCGTTTGCGCAGGGTATGGCGACTTAAATTCCCGATTTATGGCCGCATAATGTTTTTGATCGGCTCTGATTTGTTATTGTCAACTTTCCGATCTCGCCATTTTAACATATTTAAACTGGTCAGCAGCCAGTGCTCAGGACAATGGGTGTGTAATTGCGATAATTTATGAGTACTACCCCTCAATCTGGTGCATGTTTCGTACAACGGAGAGAAACAACTCGAGGTAGAAGTAATCAACAAACAATTTTGAAAACAATTACAAAGAACACTTTTAAGATCAGTTCATCAATTGGTTTGACGTCTTACATTGTTGCAATCTGTTGTAATTTAAAACATTTCAAACGCTAGAATTATTTGTAATTATGGCGGAAACTATCTTTTTATGGTTAAACTCATCAATTGTCTGTGTGTAGATAAAACACGTATCGCAAAGGAAAATGGTTCAATGTTTGCTCTCCATAAAAGAAAAACCATTATGGAGGACATAACGAAACCTTTGTATACATTTCCGATAAGCTAACAGAAGTGAAGGACGCGGAGATATGTGCATTGTGCAATGTGCACTCTACATTTGCAAGTTTGCACAGTTTACGAGGAAATTTAATGATATTTAGCAGAGGAAATTTGCGAAACGTTTCCATTGCACATTGACAAACTACCCCAGAGGGCTCACAGTTGCTCCACACAAGTGCCACCCTCGGTCGCTCCCCACGTCTTCAATTTCAAAATGAAATCGAAAAAAATTATCATAAGTTCGTAATTTATTGCCGATGCACAGATGTATCCATGACGATGAATATCTATTGCTTGGACAAACACGAACGCGTATTAAAAAAACCATCTATCGACAGTAGATGGAGTAGAGGGCTGTCGAAAACATACACAAATGTTGTGAGTGAAATACTTGGCTGCGTCCACTGCTTTCGGATAAATGTAAAAATTTATGGCAGGAATATTTTATTTTCATAGGGACATTTAGGCGTTGTTGTTTTTTATCATGATGGAAAGTTGAATCATTCAACAACAAAAAATGGAGGAAAAATACAAAAATTGCAGCATATAGGATGCTAGTGTGTGCCTATTGCCCATATCCAACCACCCACACACGTCACAGCGAATTTATGAGTGGCGGAAATTTTTAGTTCTTCAGCTCATGCCAAACCCGTTGGTGGTATTTCGGTGCTCCACTTAACGACTCGAATCGAACCAGCTCCAATTCCTCTGCTCTTTAGAAACAGTCACGTGTTTTATTTTGTAGATCGATTTCTAAGAACATTTTTAATGCAGCTGGGGACAAAAGTACTTTAGATTGCAGAAAAGTTTTATCAAACAATTGAGAAACACGACGTCGGAACTGATTCATGGCCATTCAACGGCAGAACAGATTTTAGTCACTCCTGTCCCACCTTGGTCCCTCTGCCGTTCATCCTGCGAAGAGCTGATTCAGTCGATTTTCTGCTTATCGGACATTGTCTGCAACCAATGACTACGACTGACCAATGAAAAAGAAATTTTTCTTCTTTAAGAAATGATTAGATCATGTCGAGAAAATAATTGAAAGCCTTAAGAAGGAGGTGAGCTGAAATGGAAATTCTCTTGTCTGCAATAAATCGACAATGACTTTCCATTCCGTGCTGCTCCCCAAACGATAATCTGTCTTGTTAGAGTAGGCGGGCGGGCAGACGTAATTATGGTGTGTTCGCTGATTCCTTTTAATGAACCGGAGGCATTTTAACGATATTTTTCCTATAATCACTTGACGGAAGATATTTTTTTCTCTCAAAATATCTCTGAAATTTTCGACTTCAAAAATGAATAATTAACGAACCAAAAACCCATTTTGACGAAACCGTACCTAATGATGTTGTGTGTTAAAATGTTGACGTGTTTGTCAAACGCTGGGCCTAAAAATCCTGTTCACAAAAACAGGAACTTTATTAAAACGCACTGACAGCACTTGTGTACTACTGGCATTAAGTAAATAAAAAAAATGGCTAGAATTAGTAGAAATGTGTTAAGTTAATCAATCTCCGCAATTAGACTTTCCTACAGTGGAGTTGTCCTCGTCTGAAATTGAAACCTTACCGCTTCAGGTGAATTGATTTTAGAACAAACCCAATTTCCTGTTGGTTTGATAAACAAGGTTTTTCATGTGACGTTGTCAACATGTTTATTTTTGCGCACTCTACCAAATGCTGAAATGATTTTACTAGTTGTCAAATGTATGCGTGTTCGTACATAAATATGCGAATATGTTGCCCATCAATTTTGAGAGCCCATAAAATTTGGCCACGAGACAAAAATGAGCGCTGATGAAATTCTTATTTCACACACGTCGCTCTTGGAAATCGTGGATAGGTGCAAAATGCAAGGTTTCCTGGCCGCAGCAGATTGCGTCAAAGTGCTATAAGCTCGTTCCGTTGATAATTAATTCAAGTACATGGGCCTATTGAATTGCATCGATTCAATTGCTTTGGAAATGGAAAATATTAATAATAATATGTACTCGTAATAATGACCGACGACAGTAATGAGACGTAACGCGGTTCGACAAATGGTCGTCAGCAAGTAACGGTGGCCACTGACTGATATTGCACGGCGCTCGCGACCGTATGATGGATTCCTGACCTTTCGAATAATCGCCTCCAATAAATCGACGTTTTACAATCACTTATTATCGATTAAAGCTTGAAATCGGCGATTTTATTATGACTTTAAAAAGTAGTCGTAAAACAACAGCAATGTGGTCTCCCAGCAGCTCAAGCTGATCACTCACTTAGCATTTTGTCTCCTGAGGGGGGCTGCGGAGAAGCGCTGCTGCCGGCAAATTTCTGGGATGCTAGCCATTCAAAATTTCAGCGATAAACATGAAACAAATATGAGACCTTATTATCACATGAAACAATCCAATTAGCGCAACACCACTGCTCTCATGACATTCTTCGGCTCATGTTTTTGTTGTTGATGTTGTTACGATGTATGTATATTGTTATTGTTGTTTTTTTTCACTACTCTTGCTTCGGTTATTTTATTTTAAAAGCTACTTTTGGACTTCGTATGACTTCAGCTGCTTCGTAAGCAGCTCACACGATGTTATGAATGAGACCAGTGACCTCAATACGCCACTGGAGTTGATTTAATTACACGGAAACGCATTTTAAAAACTCGTGCGCGCGATTATTATGAATTTCTGATTACAAACAGCGTTGAACTAAGACAGAAGACCTGTTGTTTTCGAATCATCACCGCCGCAGCAGCAAACGAGATGTTCTGGCTGCCAACACGAAGCAACGATTTCATGGAAGGAGATGTTTGGTTCCGTGAAACGAACATTTCGTGGAAACATTTTCGCTCCTTACCCTTTCACTTGCTCGGGCTAATTTCGCTAATTAAGTCACGTATGGGGCGACTGAGTCCAGAGGACATGAATGTTGCTGTAATTTGTTTTGGAAGTAGATTCAAAAACAACAAAATTGTTGCAATCGTTGTAAACATTTTTGGATTTAAGGAGAACTTATATTCAACCTTTTTTTGTGGAACCTATTCCTACTATATAATATAAATCATGCGCTTTTTATCGGCGAGGTTCTTCCACTTTATATAATATCAAAACATTTCTCAGAGGTCGACTTGTGTGTTTTGAAGTGTGTTTTTAGATTTAGAATAAGATTTTCAGAGTGCAAACAAAATGTTGAGGACGGGCAGCTGAGAGTGTCTCAAGTACGTGACCACGGGAGGGTTTCACAATCGTTCGACGTTAACATGTTAATTAAATATTTGCCAAACACTGAATGGGGAAGACTTCTTTTGTACAAACACTCGATCAAGAGCATTTGTCACATTTTTCCATATTGTATTCTACGATAAGTCGATAAGAATCCCTGACACATGCTCTGACCGTGCCCAAACGAGTTACTGTTGTGCTTCAAACGGACTACTTCTACTATCTTAACGTATTTTATCTGTCAAATAAATAAATGTGCAAATATTCCAAATTGCAATCAATTCGAACGGATTATTGTCATTTCAGAGTTTTTCAGACCACGTATGACGTATGAAAAAGAGACAACAAAACAACTCGTCAAACTTGTACATGGAATTAAACGCTATACACTTTTTTATGTCTGTTTTTGCAGAACAAATACTATTTTTTTCAATTAAACTCAATTAATCTTCGATCAATTCAAGACCACAGTCACGATTTCTGACTCAACATTCAAAAGCCTCATTAGTTTGAATTGATCTTTCTGAGGCGATTACCATAAATGAATTCTAATTTTATTACATTTCTACAGTCTTGAAATTAGCCGTTTTCGATTTCCAATCAAATCGAACTTAGCAAAATTTATAGATAGGTATATTTTTTTCGATAGTTCGTGGGAAATCGAGCGGATTTCATGTCAATTTCGAAATACTATATCCGAATGACTATTCCTCTGCAGCTTGTCGAATGTTAACGATCTTCTGATTTGGGCAGGTTTCAACCCAAATGCGGACTCGCATCACAAAATTATTTGTAATAATTGGAATTTCTATTTGTATTTTCTCAAATTTCTCACTGAAGTTTCCATGTTGAAAATAACAACTCGTGGCAGTTGGGGTTGGAACTGTGGAAAACTGTTCAACAACACAAAATGATCCAAAAATTTTGCGACACAAAAATAGAAAACGTGTCGTCGACTTTGATTAAATTTGAATTGGCTTCATATGACAACGGCCCGAACCACAATCTTGTGACAGCGTAATTCTGTGAAAAACGTGCAATAAAACAGAAAATTGAATCTCTCTGAGGGAAAAATAAATAAAAGAGTGAAATGGAAATTTAAAAACAAAAAGTCCACAGCAAATATTGTCGCATTTAAAATATGCGTAAAATGTTCATGTCGGGTTTTTTCGCTTAGAATAACAATTATCATAAAAATTACATTTAATTTTTGTGATTGCTTTTAAGAATGGAAAATTCCCAATTTTTAGCGATCGCCTCATTCGGGTCGGTGCTGGGATCTCGCGTTCCCCGGGTGGGGGTATTATGAGGATAGACAAAGCTGACTCAGATGATGTTTTGGATGATGATTTGGCTTTAATTAATCGATTCGTGCTGTTTGTTGATCAATCACTACCGTTTGGAAACTTGCAAGCAATTTAATTGGATTTTCTACGCAGAGGAAGTGCATTTGGGCAAAAGCAGTTTTCCATTCGCCAACTTCCTTTATAGTTGTTCACCAATGGGATTTAGCAAGTAATCGCCTTTTGAGTGTTTAACATAAAATAGCGACTTCAAGGTCGGCCATTCCAAAGTGGGTAATGATGACACAAAAGCCAAGAATTACTGCTTTCCGTGATAAGCTGATTCGCGTTATTTTCACATAGCAACGGGACTCACCTCCCCCCGCGGCGGCATATTGTCAGCTAAATTACTCAACCTGAAGTTTTACTGGGCACTTATCAATCGCAATTGCTACTTAAATGCAACGACGTGGAAACGACACAACCTGATCATTAACCCGTGGAACACTCTCCCTCTCGGCGCCGCGCCGCCTATGGAGTGCGGTCGGTTGTTAGAGTTATAAGTCGTATGGGGACCATGAAAGTGACGGATAATGCCGTACTGAGCTTCAATGCAAAAGGACTCCTTATTCAGGACATTATCTAGCTCGGGTTGAATGCTATCGCCGTCGTTAGGAGATAAGCAACAGTAATTTCCTCGTTCGTAACGGTTCGGAATATGTGTTTGTAAACCGCGTTGACTGTTCTGGAGTTATTCAAAGTGAGCTTGACCATGTTCATTTAGCAATCCTTTAAACTTTGATGGTGGCTTGAAGCACATTAAATGTTGAAGTTGCCCATTCGCTTTCTAGAATTTCAATTGTTCATTTCTCCGTGATTTGAACTTCCTCTGGATCGTTAAAAAATAATAAAAAATACCATTAACATTCATTCAAATCTTGAGTAGGTATAAAAGAGGACAGTTCCAGGTAGTTTGCAGTTTCTTATTCATGGATTGGGGATGAATCACTGTAGGGTCGACGAGGGCACAGTGGATCACTTGTTTTTTTCAAAGAGTGCAGTTTGTTTTAGGAATGTGTTAGAAAATTTGAAAGATATCTGCATATCTTATAACATAGGTACATATTTTTAAACAGTATTTTTATTTTGTAAATCAGACGACTGTAGAAAAAGATAGAAAACATTAAAAAAAAAGGGGAAGTGAGCCATTGTGCATTTGTGCATTGGAATTATTTATTTATAAAAATTTTGGCTTCGCCGGTCACCGGTGACCCCCATGGCGCTAGGAACAAACTCAGTGCCGGTCACCGGTGACCCCCATGGCATTCAACGTGTTAAAATGAACAACAACAGTGATAGTTTCTAACAATATTTAATGGAGAAAGGTACAAGGAAAAATAATAATAGGATTGTTGTCTGGATGTGTTGTTACTGACGTTAGGATTTGGTAAAATCAGTTTTACATCATCATCTTTAACATAAGAAAGATCAGGATCGTTTGATAAGTATATGAAACTTGTTCACAGATTTTGTTCTCAAAAAACTGATGCAATATTCTAATGTCATATTGAACTTCATCATGCTCTTTCTTTTCTTCATCTGAATCACTATGTAAGATCATTCTGGATAATTATATATAGCTTTAGATTAGCTATAGCCACTGTTGCCTCCTTGACCCTTCAGGAAGAACATTCTTATGTAATTCCTTTATTTATTCTACATTATGGGTATAATATGTTGAATCCAACATTTGCATCGTCATGACTCATGAATGAGGATGATTCAAAACATTAACTACGTTACGAAGGAAAAAAAATTTCTTATGGTTTGTCTTATTTGTCTGTCTGTTGGGATGATAACAGGATAACTACAGAACAAATTTTTTGTATGATGTTTTGAGGACTGTATAACGTATATATAGTATATTTTTTTAAATCATCTTCTACACAGCATCTACAGAATTTCATAATTCGGGTGGAGCAATACCAATTATATAGGTTCGCTTTTAGTTTTATTTTCTTGCACAGTCACTTAGTTGACAACAGGAGAATTACCTTAAAATTTTCACGTCAGGTGTGTCAAAATTTGCAATAGAAAACAGTGTTTTTACATTTTACTGCAAGTTAATTATACCGTTATTGTTTTAAAACTAAGTTGACAAAAAAAGACAAGCAAACTGTTTTTCTTCCATGAATTCTCAAATAGCATTAAATTAACTTACCTTAATTATTGCAGAAACAATTCAACATAATAGATTTCATTTAATCATTACGTATCAACAAAACTTGCATGTTCTACTATTAATGAAAAGTCTGATATCCATAAATGTTTGTACAGATATCAAAATTTTTCTTTTTACTTGCGTTTTGACACAACTTAACGAATTACTTTCTTTACGATGGCATAATGGGTTGTCCGCGACTTTTTACTCGATTTCTTAACAAACGCTTCATCTGTGTGTTTCATAATTGGCCTAAACCAATTTATACTTCCGTACTAGTTTTATACATATACGAAATTTCATTCATAGACTTTGAAACGCCAACAATTTTTTTATGAGATATATTGTATAGATTGGGGGTTTGATTATAATCAAACTAATAATTAACTAATATAATTAATTATTACTTCCATGAAATTTTTTATAAGTATTGGAATTGTTATTCGATGCTTTGAATAGTAATTAGTGTCTTCGCTGGCTTCTGGAGTGGAAAGAATTAAAAGATGTCACGATTTCGTGCGAATTTTGAAAGTATTTTGCACTAAAGCTGACTTTAATTTCCACACAATAAATTAGTAATATTTGTTATTGTTATATATTAAATATTGTAACTGGATTTGATTTTGTAATTTTAATCTCCGAGTTAAGCGAGGTGCTTATTTTGAAAGTGGTGCAAATGAATTTAAATGATACAATAAATTAAACGTAAATTCTATAATTTTCCAATGTTTTCTAAAAGTTGATTGAAAAGTTTAAAACAAACTGATTCGTTTCCATATCGTTCAAAACGGACGTCTGTGGTTCTATAATCAAAACCCACCAGGAATTTTGCGTTGGAGCGGTTGTTTTTAGATACAATATAATTTGCAGTAATGAAATGTTTCGATAGAATATATTGGAAATGATTTGAGTGTACTTTGGCACTATTAATTTTATTTCTTACATAATTCAACGTCTTCTTCTTTGTGTTGTCGCATTTTACAATGTTATTTAGTGTTTATGACTGTGCGGCAGAAATAAGTTATGAATTCCAAGTCTCTCTCTGAGAGTTTTGACCGTTTTTTAGATTTTCCGTCCCATGCAAGTTTCCCTAAATAACTGACCGTGAAAATTAATCGACTCCACGCAGCCGATGCCCCCGCGCACCTTGAATTTCGCGTTTTGTGCCTCTCGTTTCGCGAATTGTTTGGTTTTTTCCTGTATTTTGAGTTTATGCAAAATCACAATTGGGTAGGTGCATTAAATTTCTGGTACTCGTGTCTCGGATTCGACTGCACCGTACTTGAACAGACGGGTTGTTTCTCTGACGTCATCAATAATACTGCTTTCGATTTGCGATTCAAAAACAAAATGGACAAAATGTATGTTGCCAAGGAAAATACATCGGGTGTATGCGGCCACCTTAACGGGAACCTATTTTGGCACCAGATGCCGGGCAATGGGGCCGGAATCAGCTGATCTTTGAACATCAACATTCGACATTGAATCTCGGTGCGCGCTTTAGTCAGCGCTTTTCAACATAATAAGTGAGCAAAATTATTTTCAGTTTCCCATTGAGACTTGGCGAGATAATTTCGATTAGTTCAATTTGGTGGCGTTAATTTGCCGCAATTTTAACCTACCACTTTTGAAACCGCGGGCGAGAGGTCGTTATTTATTTATTTCTGTTTTTTTTTTTTCTTAAACCTTCCACAAACATATTGGACAGGGAGAGGTGAACTTCTGCGGGGCGGAGTCTTCGCGTTTATCGTTTTAATCACACCTTGGTGAGTACTCGAAAATTTCTTTTATCCACACTGAGTCGGAAATGTTCCCTTGAAAGTTATGAGGCTGCAGTTTTCTTTGGGTATTTTTTTCTTTTCTTCGCTTTTTTTCCTTTTCCCGACTGTCGTTTTTCCCAACATTTTTACCTTATTGCTTCCTTCTAGCTGTGCCGGTAATTGCGTAAGTAGCCAGAATTTGTTACGCTGTTGATTTTAATTACTTCAAGATCTGGGGGCAAAGTGTTCATTGTTTTTTTCATCTACACCGCGATCTGTGTAAATTGGACTTGGTACAGCTGTTTTGTTTCGCCTCTGCGCTGCTCGGTGTGTTCCTCGCTGCTTGTGTGGGTTTAAAATAGATTCGCGGCCACGTGTTATTGGTATGAATGAGTATCGAGCACAATTCAGAGACAGCGTGGCATTAATTTGAAATCGTATAAATTATATTTGGTTTTTTATTTTTGCTAATGGAAGAATAGAGTTTGTGAGGAAGGAATTTATTTTATGGGCCGCTTGTAAAAGCGAATTTTTGAACGACTTTTATGAGTGTTGTTTCTCGGAAGGTGAAGAAGAATGTTGGGTTTGAATTTGGTGTCTGTTTTTTTAATACATACGTACATTGTTTTTTAATGTAAAACCTCTTAAAAACATTCCCATTCAGCTTTGAATTTATTCGAGATTATGAGACTGACGTTTTCACAATAGCAAACATGCCTCATTTCTAAATAAATAATTTTCTCTGGCAAGTCCTCGACGATGGAGATAGATTTCTGAATATCTTAAATTTTTTGCAGTGTAAACTGTTTGTTTCTATTGAAAACACGTCGTGGTCAAAGGTTTCTAAATCCTAATTCGGAATGAGTCGTGTTTAAGATATTGAAGGATTAGGATCATTATTAGAAATCGATAGAGTGGGAATTCTGGAGTTCATTGTCCCAAATAAGACTGCCGAACATTACCAAAACTGTCCTTAAGTAATTTTGGAATATGACTGACGACACTATTCACTTGATTAGTTGTTTGATCAATCCTTAATTAAAAGTCTTAGAACTAAATTTACACTGCAAAGTGTTGATCAGCATTTGCAATAAGTTTTTCCTAAAAAAAAACATTACTTTTATAATTTACTATTCTACATACTTTTCAAAATATTTTCTAAGTTTAAGAAATTATATCTAACATTGCGATAAATCAGCTGCGATACAATTACGTCATTTGTTCAAAAAAATATTCAAACTATGGAAATATGCTTTGTCTGCTGCGTTAGTAAAAAGAAATTCACGTCATGAAAAACGTTGATTCCTTCAAGTTCTGAATGGCACGTTAATCAGTCCCCCTCCTGCGGGGCGTGGTAGTATTAGAGAAGTGAGGCCAAGCTCTTGTCTATTCTTTTCCTGTTTCCTTTTTTTGATAACTCTCGAAGCGGAAATCCTTGGCCAAGCATGGATGACGAATGACAAAGGAAACCTTCACGAAGAAAATATGAAGTATTTCTGGCAATTAAGGAATTTCTTCGTTTCTTAATTTGGTTGGTTCCTTGATTATTATCATAGTTACAACACTTCAACAACAAATGTTTGTCCGAAATCGATGGCGCAAATCCGTAGAGACGCAGGGGAGAAATATTGAAGTTTTTGCAATTACGGGCGCGCCCTGTTGTTTTCCATTCACATCCCTTTTTGAAGAGGAAATCCCAAATCGGGTCGGATTGAAGGGAATTAGTGCTCCTTGAGGCACCGTCGAGAGTATTTCCTTGCACGGGTTGCGCATCCGACTTCGCCTATGTGCAAATACAGCATAAAGGGTGGGTCGCGTGGTATAAGGCGAAAAAGGGTTTAAGATTTGCAAAACATACTTCTCTTGCAGCCAAAAAAGGACTAGGTATGTCGTCTACCCCACCGCTTAGGGATTAAAAGGAGTGATAAATGGGGCGAGCATTTTCCACCGTTCCTGCACTCCGTTCAGGCTCATTTGGAGGACAGCAAAAGAACGAGGACAAAGCCTCAAGGAACTCCTTTGATTCTTGGCCTATAATTCTTGCCTTCCGCACTTAATTCCGCATGGGAACTATTTTCGGGAGCACAAAAGTTATTTAGACTTAGGCATGTCCCCCGTTGCCATTGAGAAATTCCACAGTGCTGTCCTAAGCAATGTTTTTTATTCTATTTCTCTTTCTTTTGTTGCTAGTGTTTTGTTTCTGGCATTTTATCTCCGCGTTCCTTAGTGCATTTTTGCAAAAATGAGTTCGAGCAAAAGCATTTTGCTTTTGGGCGAGATTTTTGTATTTATCTTAATTCAAAAGAAATAGGACGATGATAGGCCGAGCGCGGAGGAACGAGAAGGGGCCACGATAACAAACTACGGAATGTGAGCGAGATAAATTTTTTTCTCGCCTGCTTTTCTTTTATTATCTAGAGAAACCGCTGTTTTCAAAACTACAAAAACATATTTTGAAAGAAACGCGACTTCAAAAACGAATAAAAGGTCTTCGTGTAGTTTGCACAAAACTTATTCACGTTTAAAGTTTAACGTGAAAAACCATATCCATAAAATTATATCTGGTGAAGGGAAACAGGGGGAAAGTGCTAGGACACTGGGACAATTGTCTAAATTTTATTGTAAATCTTATCTGTTCAATCGATTCATAAAAATGTCAATTGAATAATAGCCGTGACTGAAGACATCTCTTGCCAAAATCGTTCCACGTCATTGAAAAATGGCTTCAATTGAATGTGCAATTACTTCAAATTAACAAAATAACTGCACAGTCCTTGGGATGGATCATTACTTGAGCTTAATATAATTAACATGAAGGGTGCGAAAATAAATATATGGGAAATATAATATCGAAAAACTTGCTTGAGCAGACAAAAGGAAAACTAAATGGGCTTTTTTGTTTCGGTTTCTGTTCCATAAACGACATCTCGTTCCTTTTTGTTGCCACTTTTAATGAGACTTCCATCGTCGAATGACTTGAAAATGTGCAGATTGTTCAGTTGATGAGCACTTGGGATGGATGCATGCAGCACAGGATGTTCAAACAGAACCCCAAACGGGCGCACGGGATTCCGAAATTCCGCGGGACCAAAAGTCCACAAGACCTTATGCGATATCAGTCAGCTTCCGAGTGTAATTTACAGGCCTATAATTTAATGGAAATGGGAATTAAACGACGTAATTGCGAGTAATTTATTGCAGTCATAAAGGAACGACCGACGCTGAGCTGGTGCTACTCTCCTTTCCGTTTGCCCCCTAGTCGACCAGTGGTCGGAGTCGTTCGCCGTGAGCAATGATGTGCACCAGAAGCTATCCGCGTTGGTAACTAGTGACTAGATTGCACCTCGCAGCAAATCCAGGTAATGTACACAATTGCACGAGGTGTGATTCGTGTGAAACTAGACTCCCTGAGTCACTGTGTAGCCACCATGTCTATGGGGATTGCCTTTAGGCGCTGCCGACCACGTTATTAACGATTTCCATTTCTCATTGGCCAGATTATTTCATAGTAGGTAGTTATCGTCGATTTTTTTAAATTTTTTTTTATGAGAGCTCATCCACCTTATTGAGTTAATGACCGAATTGAGTGGAAACTGTTACCCCAGATGATATTATTTCTTTTTGGGAAGGGTCACAATGGTCTGTGTAACATTCATAAACAATATTCATTTTCCTTGTGTAGAGCGCAACATCACATTTTCTTCGAATTTCCCAGCGACCCGGGGAATCTAAAAAGGTTAATTGCCTCAGAAACTTAAGCCAAGCTAGTTGGCAGCTGCTGCAGTGGTGTTCCTCGGGGATAATCAGCAGGAAAAACTAACACGTCCCTGTCTGTCACTCTCGGCGCAATTTAAGAGGAACAGTCCGGGCGCAATTGTCTCCTCAGGTACGAATCGACCGAGCCGAAGTGCCCAGAGACTGTAAAAATAATTTCACAGTGCGCTGCAGTTTGTTGCAGGCGCTCATAAACCAAATGCACAATCCCGTCGTACTTTCTGGGCAGCACAGCTATTATTTTTCGCAATTACATTGCACTGCACTGGTCACTTTTTTATTATTTGCCCTCCCCTTTTTTGTTGTTGTACTGTTCGCCAACATACCAAACCGCACTGTCCATTTTCCTGCCATCACGGATCAACTATTTTCGCGATAATTGGAACTTATCTCCTGTTGTCATAATATTTTCCTTTCAGTTTCCCGTTTCCGACCAAAAGAAAACAATTCAATGTTCGTTTGTTGTGCACAAGGCAAAAACTTCAGGGAATTTTTCTTGTTTCTCTTCTTCTTCTTGTTCTGTATCCTGTCGGCAAAGATGACTCACCATGAATTTATCCATTCGGAAACAGAACTACTTATTTATGCCATTATTGCCCCTAATCAGACATTGCAGCAATTTAAGAGCATTTATAATCCCTTTGCACATGCTCACGTCCCATATAACACAATAGAAGGTGGTTGTTAAGCCCTAAAACCCACCTACAATCGCTCTAAAATTTATAATTTTTTCTCTCTCAACTTTTATGGCCGGCAATTTGCTGATCTTGGAAAAGGTGCAAAAATATCTTCATTAAACATCGCAAAATTAGCATGTTTTATTGCATGTTCTTATTTCGTATTTATTTATTACTAGTAGGCATTTTTGTTTTGTAAATCGTAAAAAAAACCAAGGGAACATTTTATGCTTTGTTGTATTTTGAGTTTAACATCGTTTTGCTTTATTGAATGGATTTATTTTGTCAATAACAATGTCTGAATATTTTCAATGTTTCCGAGAAATACAAATCTCAAAATATTCTCTTCGCAAGAATTTAGATCGAAATTGTGGATTTTTTTGTTTGAAATATATTCAAGTTGAAATCCAAAATCTTATCTTTTGAATTAAAAAGTCTATAAATAACGAAACATCATCATCGTTTCTACTTTCCTTGCAAACTTTGCTTTGGCTCGAATGATTGGTTTTCATATATATATATAAAGAAACAAGGAAAACACAATGGAAAACTGGGAACAACAGAATCTCAACGCTATTCGTCAATAATCTTCAGTGGCCTTCTTATGCACAGAAAAGTAATTTTTTCAATTTTTTTTCTCTCTTTTATGAACCAAAGAATCATCATCCCCTGAGCCTGCCTCGGCACGAATAAGCCACCGACATACATTGCTTATGCTTCATCGTCCTTTAGTTCTTTTTCTTAATAAAATCCTTGAAATAGTAGGAAAATGTTTTTTGAAGTAGACTCAGTTGCACCCTGATGTTGTGTCGGTCGTCGTCGTACATGTTTTGCCGAAGAGCAAAGATACTACATTTGCAATTGGAACGGGGAGGGGGTGAAGTGCTATAGATAAGGGACGGAATTTACCAAAACCGCAAAAAGATATGCGACTACAGCAGCATGCCACATGCATGTGTGATAGGAACGGGGAGATTTTCTTATGTAATAAACACTGGGGGGCAGAGGAGGCTGGGAGGAACCCATTTGTGGATTATGTCGTATGCGGGCCCGGCATGCCCTGCCCTGATGGGCTTCGCCAGTGAATAATTGCGGAAGTCGTTTTGGGGTTTCTTATCGTCGTGCCAAATGTCGGTAAGTCCGGTTGTCGCATGACTGGCATTTGCTGATTACAAATTCGGTTTCAATATGTGTGCACAGAGATTGCGGGAAGGGGTGTCTTGAGGGCGGTGAAAGTCTGAGAAAAGTGGGCCTTCGGGATGAAATTGTTAAGGGACGAGATAAAGCAAATTCGAATGGCGAAGTACCGAACATTGTGGTTTTTGAGGTTGCTCCCGGATTCCAGGACGAATAGCAGTTTTCTGCTGGAGCAGTGGAAGTTCATTTGTCTCAGCCGTTGCGGGTCAAAAGTGGAGTTGCTTTAGTGCTGCGGAAATGCCTTTGAGAAAGACAAAAAGCAGATTTTGCTGATGATAACTTGAAAGAGTTTCTTCGTCAGCATCAGATGCTCCCTTTGATAGGGGCTCACTGCTCCACACCAATGTTCTGGTATACTGGCTGCTGTTGCTGCTGCTTCTGTTGATTCTGCTCTTTGATGATGTACAGCCAGGAGGAAGGGGAGGATGCTGGATGAATATTTCGTGCATGATACAACTGAAACAGTCCCCATCAATGGGTTGAATGTCTCCATTTGAAATGGGAGCGGGGCGAATAATTTAACCTTTAATATCCTCCTTTAAATGGGATGTGCACACAGCTGCCGGTGGAGGTTAATCCAAAAATCAATATAACAGCACAACAGACTGCATCCGCCACCCGATCGACCCCACGAATGTGAGGGCGAAGCCCCAGATTATCCAGTACTTTTAACTGTATGCAATGGGTACAGTGGCTGCTGCTGCTGCAGCGAACTGTAGATGCGATCAGAGGTACAAACTGTTCACGGTTACTGATTCTGGTGCTGCCGCTGGTAATGATGATGGCGATGATAACGCTGATGACGGTGTGCGTTGGAGAATGCAGACTATTGCACATTACTCCCGCATTGATGTAAATGTGCTCGGAATAATTTTACATTATAAGCGAAAAGATAAAACGGCTAACATGTAAAAAACATGTCCATGTCAAAGAGACAGAGGAACATCAGGCTGGCGATGATGAAAGGCAGAGAACGGTGATGTTCGGAATCGAAAACGGGGCCAGAGCCGAGCCAGGTTCACGTATTCAACTCAGGAGTGGAGTGCGGAAGCCGGAGCTCTAATGTGGTGGGCTGGAGCTGGGACGGCGGGATCAGGCTTCCAGTATAAAACCTTTTTCTCTCAGCGCTTAACATAAATATTAAACAACAACTGAAATCATATCCGCTTTCCCGTTTCCCAATGCTGCCGCCCCCACACCCCCACGACGACATGCCTTGGCGTCGTCAGTATACACTGCTGCCACCGCCGCCGCTGCATTCTGAGGAGCTGAAACGAAAGAGATCCCTGAAATGATTTTTAAGCGTAGCCTCATTAATTTCCCCATGAAATATGCAGACCGAGTGTGTATAGAAACGCGTATCCGTGGCTAGAATATCCGGCGTGCTCGTCCGGGTCAGCAAACATTTGAACAATATTAACCAAATTACAGAAAGTAAACAAATGCGATAACATTTGGATGATATGAATTTGTTATCCGACCGAGAGAATAAATTCCGTTTAAATAATAGAATTATTTGGCTGAGTTGCTTTGTGTCTTTTTGCTGGAAATGTTCCAGGTACCAAGGAGACTCCTCGATTCAGGAATATATGCTTGATTGGCACAAACTGGATCCTGGAAACAATCTAATAAATTTATGAACTCTCTTTTTTCGATAGATAACTATCTCTATCATTTCGAATGGCCGGATGTATTTAAAATATCTCCATAAATCTACGCAAATGTTGCAATGAACCGAAACCGCCAGAAAAGAATTCATAACACCTGGCTCTACTTAAAAGTTCAATCGGGTAGAAAAACCTTACCAATTTATTGCCACTTTTTTTCGTTATCTTTGAACTTCCAACTGAAGGTGAATTGTATTGTATCACGCAGGGATCGCAACAACAACAGCCAGCGGGGACTATTCAAGCATCACAACCATCAGCTGCTTGCCATCTCTATTCGTTTGACCAGCGCAGTATGGCCGCAGTAAAAAAGCAATGAAGAAAATTGTAAAAAAGGAGGAAACGTCACGACGACGATCGGTTTCTTTTTCATTGATAAAAGATATCGAGAACGCCCGACTTCGTCGCGGCTCATGAAGCCATAGTTACCGGAGGTGTATATTTTTTTTTTTTTTTTTTGCTCAATGTGGTAATCTTGGGATATCTCACACCGGATACCACATTTTGTGCACAGTGGCGGAATCCGCGGCTACCTCCAATCGCTGCCGTGCGCAGCCGCGATCAGAGCTCACTGGACAGCAGCGTCCAGTCCACTGCGGTCAAGAGCATTGGAAACGACGCTTCTCAGTGGAAGATGCGCATCGCGAGATAAATCATTCCAGTCATTTGCGCATGCTCTCCACTAAATCATCATTCGGTGGATACGATGGCTGAATTCTGATTTCTGACATGACCTGAGATTTCTCGAGGTTTTTTTCATAGTTATTCCGCGGGCCTAATGGAGCTTCTTGGCGGCTGGATGAGCATCGACTGCCAGTTGCAATTACCGCGACTGCAATTTGGCCGGGCCAGGAAATTTTGTTAGCTCGCTTCATTACTGATTCCCCCTCGATGGCTGCTGTGGCAATTACACGTAGTTACTTGCCGGAAAGAGAAACCATCCGCTGCAAGGCGCAGGCGAACTTAATGAAACCTTTCGTGGCCGGGAAGAACCCCCCGAACCCAACCCTCCATCGCTGAGGCAATATAATATATAGCAAGCCTTCCATTCCAGATGGTATTTTTCCTTAGCTTGTTTAATTATTACTGACGAAATTGTTTTGAATTAAAGATTCAAACGCCTCGGTAATTAGTGTCAGGTGCTTTTGCAGCGATACCCAGGAGGCGAACCGAAACGTGTATTGGTGAAGATGACGGCTAATGACAGCCTGCACCCTGCGAGGTATAGCTAGTGATGATGTAATTAAAAATCGATGCCTATCTACTGGATCGTGATTGAGTTGAAATTGCCTAAGGATTCCCGAGTGCAGTGCTCGCTGGTTTCGGAAGGATATGACCGTATTCCAACCCACATGTCACGTGCAGAAAAACTGTTTTCGAAAATTTACCGAGTTTCTTATTAATTAGTGGCAGAAAAGGGTCTGCAACCGTTGGTGGATCGCTGCTGCAAGGGCGACGTGGAAAATCGAAGGGAGAGGAAGCTCTAAATAAATAATACATGCCCGCGATTTGATTTATGCAGAACAAGTTCTGGTCTGGTCTTATCAAGAACTTCGGCCTTAGGCAGCCAACGATATCAAAAATTTCTATGCGGTTTTCGTGAGTTGTATTCATTGCAGTTCGAGTTAATTCAGTGTCGTATGAGGAGGAGGAGGCGACGGCAAAGAGCTTGGGCCACGTTTCGAATTCTGCACACCGCAGGTAGCTTCTTTTTTCATCGAAATGCAAAGGAGAGCATTGCCTTGGGAATCTTGGTAATTTGAAGAATTTAAGAAACTACTTAAAAAGTTTCCTTATCAAATTGTACCCTGAGACACTTTATGCATTCTCAGTGTGAAATTCTTCCTTTCTCTACAATAAATCACGAGACATAAAAGGAATAATTAATGTTTATCCTATTGCCAGTAATAATGCGAACGTGTTCGTCTTGTTGTTTATTCTAAATCAATACCTACATAAAAAAAAGTGTCTCTTGATCAACTGATGATTTTAAATTAATCTTTGAATTTTAAAACAGGGTCACCCTTAGAAAATGTTCTGGGATGAGGAAAAGCATAGAGACAGGTACGCAGAGATGTATTGCTCAATTATCTCCAAACAAGGCCGCATTACCAAGGTGAATATAGAACACCTGCGGCAAGTGCTTCAATTGCTACAATAGGTTTTGCCCAATGTTGCTTGGGAACTGATTTCCTTAACAACAATGTTTAACATCTTCCATTTGAACAATTTGTTGTCAGATAATTTCCGTAATTATTTTTGGAACGCACCTTTATTGAGGTAAACGGAAATTGATCTAAAAAAAGAGTTCATGTGCTCCTCTCGATAAAAAGTTGATATCCACAATTTGATATGGCCTGCTTTGGGGTTTTTGCTATCATGATTTAAATGTTAGGGTTTCCGAATTCATTCATTCGCATACACGACTGCATTTGTTAATGCTTTTGTTATCAACTGCATAATCTCCATTACGAGAACACATCGGTGAGGAGAGTACCAAAAATGTACGATGTAATAAAATAATTAAAAAAACGTGAAATACCGTCGGTCGGTCATCATACCTTCCTCATCTGCGCGCGAGCAAACGAAGAGGGAAATAATCCATTTGCCTAAGTACGCTTAACTGCTCGCGTCTTAATGGCAATCGCTGTAATTCTAGTATCATTAACAAAAGCGACAGCAGCAGTCGTACAAAGACTGGAAACTGGAACCGTATTAGAGTTAGGAATGGCGGCGGAAACCGACAAAATGTCTTAATTACCAGCTCGTGTAATGAAAGTGTATACATATTTGCTCAAACTGTACTCGTCGTTTTGCTGGAGGAGTACAGGGGCGAGCAGGACGCGAAGGAAGCGCAGGAGTACGTCGAACTTGAGAGAGCTTTTCGGAACAACAGCCCCAGTTTAGGAGGCCATAAGCCTCCCTCGGGGCACTTCACTTGCACGTAATTGCACTTGTGTCTTTCCCATTCGGATAAGAGTCGTACACCCACCACCCTTCCTGCCCTTCGTAGAGGTTTGCTCAAGAGCCTGTAACTGTAGGTCGCTTTAAGCGAAAACTTTACAGGGTTTCCCACTAATTCGTCCTGCTCCAAGGGTGGGTGGTTGGGTGGTTAGTCGAACGGGTGGCCATTTTATAACAGGGCGGATTCACTTGCACAACTATTTTCCCATAACGTTCACATGGTCACCTTGATATAATCACATTACAAGTTAGCTTCTGTCGGTGAGTAGTTGGCTGTTCACGAACACCTTGCATCCTGTTTGAGACCGGGAAGTGGGTCGTAGTGAGACTGGTGCGCGCAGGCAGGCGTTAGTCCACCCATTGCCGCAGGCCCGCAAGATGAACGTACCGAGGAAGAGAAGGAGACGGGGCTGAACGGTGACCCCTATTCTCCTCCAGAATCACAGTAAATTTTCATTAAATTTCGCCGCCGTACACGGACAAAATTATCGCGTGCAACTTGGATGCTGTCACTGGATCTCTTAATCTCTGACAGTCACTTAGTCACGTTTCTCATTTCGAACAAACAGGGACCCGTGCGTCGTCGTCGTCGTCTTGGTGCTCTTCATTAAAGCAGGAAAAATCTTTGCCACCTCCTTGCGACAATTCGCAGTTATCTTTTGAATTTTTTTCCCGTTTCCCTGAAATGTTTGTACGATGGATCTGAACCAAACAAGCCAGCCTGGTTTCTATTCCCGGCCCGCATCCCTCGCCCGGTCACGAACACTTCAATCAGGGGCATGAAATCCGCCGCCGGTACGTGGGGTCAATTTCATGCCGAGACTTTTCATACTTATGAAGATTAAAAATGAAAAATGTCCTCGCTAGTTGGTGATAAATTACGATCCTTAAATTCCTTCTCGGTGTGCGGAGAAATAAATTCGTTGGACCAGCTGTCAGAGAGTTAAAATTAAAAAATGAAATCCTAACGACACCACCAGAAAATGGAAAATAAAAAAACTGTCATAAAAACATAATAACTTTGGAAGGGAAGGAGCAGGGGATGCTGTGGCTGAGATGACGTGGAGACGTTTTTGGAATCAGAACAACAATCACAAGGACTTTACGGCTTCGGGAAAGTTATTGAATTTACTTGTTCCAGGCAACTCACGTGAACCTTGAAGGTTTGCAGATTTCCACATTCCGAGCGCGTCACATGTTCTCTGTTTGAGGATTGCGTCACCCCAGATGAGGGCGCTTTGCGTTGGTAGACATTTCTTTTCCTAGAAAAGAGATTTCCAAAATTGCGCGTTGTTTGTGGGTCGTGGCAAGCAGTTTTTTATTTATTTTTTTGGTTCAGTTCTATTGAGAAACAAAAAATAGGGAGTCAACTGCTGGCGAATTTCACGCCATTAATTTCTTCAGATAGAAACAGCATATTCTGGTGCGGATGTGAATGTCGTCAAGAGATGCTAATGGCGGCGATGTTCGCTTTCAATTTATCCTTCCGGGAATGTTTGTCTTTCGCGGTGATCTCACTGACAGAAAATACTTTTTTGTGTTTATCTGCTAATTATTTCGGAAACGACTCCAAGCGCACGCGGCGGCATGACTAAAATATTTTAAAATGGCGATGAAATCGTGGCTATTGCGCTCTCGTCTCCAGAATTACGTGACGATTGTAAAATAAACATTTCGCATAAATATTAACGATAATTGCATACGTTTTTTCTGCATATACATCTTGTTGAACAATTTCATATCTCGTACTGAAGTTTTTTAATCGCTTTTTCTTCCTCGTATTCTCCTTAAATTACACTTAAATCCATTCATTTTGTGTGCCGTTCATTTTTATGTTGACAAAACCCATATATTGATTGACGACGAAAACATCAAAGGCATTTTTAGAAAGGACGTTTTTAATGACTTGAAGCTTTAAAAAATTAAAAGGAAATACGAAAACCTCTTAAACAAATTCAAATTAAAGCTGTGAATTCTTTTTAATTTTCGTCGGTATGTTTTGTGCGAACATAAAAGTTTATGTACAAAGACTGCCAGCAGTGATGATTTCATCTCATTAATTTGCCATTAGAAAAATCGATTTTTTTTTATAAGTTTAACCCCATTCCCTGAAAGGAGTTCAAACAATGGAAATGCGATAAAACTTGATAACTTCAGCTGGGGGCGAAAAAAAATCCCAGTACAACACTTCTTTAAATAATAATTTTGTATGGCTCAATGATTCCTTTATCATCAGCCAAACCCTGGTACCCTGGTTCCCCTCACCCTGTAGTATTGACGATCACATTCAAAGGAAAAACGATCGAGCTGCAGAGGAAATTGCTTTTATTCCTGGTCCACGAAATTCTATCCCCCATTCACTCTCTCAGACAAGAAGGTCCCCATTGTGTAGAAATTAAGCGGGGAATTAATCGAGGTAGCACGAAGATGCCATAAATAATCTGCACAAGAAATAAGCCAACAATTTACGCCTCTTTTCGTTCATAAATGTGCCACGTTTTTTAGCGATTAAAATTAACCCACAGAAGAGCAAATTTCAAGAGGACGACGGATGTGGGTGAAATACAAAAATCAACAATATCAAGAGAGCCTCGCGGCTGTAATTTACAACGTCATGAATTTTAAAGGAATTAAAGATGAAACGAATGTGTTTCTGCATGGATTAAAGGAAGTGATCATTGTAAGCGGAATGTGCATTAAACGGACCCCAACAATGGATCTCATGATGTGCAATATTCTAACTTTTGGCCAACGTTCAACAATTCTTTTGACGAGTGGCGACAAAACAAGCAACAATGTCATCGCCGCTGGATTTTTTTAGATGAATGCTGTTGTAAATGGAGTAAAAATCATTAAAGACTAACGAACTTAATTATTTTAGAGGCTGCATCTGTTTTTGTGACCTTTGACAATTTGTTTGCTCTATGGGATTTCCTCTTCCCATATTTTAGTTATACAGTAGAGTCGGAAAACTAAGGAATGAGATAGATAGGTTAGCACATTTTTCTAGCGTAGTGTTAGCAAAAGAAAGATTATAGGGGAACAAAATTTAAATTCGCGCTACCCTTTCATAAAAGTATTGTTCTTAATCGTAACTTTGATTATTACATATTGAAAAACACTTACATTATTTATAATATTAAAGCATACTATTAAAAAACAAGAATTGTTCAGCTTATCAAGACTCGGAAGTGCTCACCTTATAACTCATGCTAAAAGGAATCTGTGTTCCGGTTGTTCAGCTTATCGCGGATACAGCTTATCGCGAGTTTACTGTACTTCTAATAAATCATTCCCAAAGGATTGGCTTTGTCGATAAACTGCAAATTCTATACTGAAATTGCAATGTTTCTATTTAACACAAAAACAAATAGAAAAATTCCATCAGGCAATTACGATTTTCTTTCCTATTTCTCGACCTCTAATATATTTTTTATTTTTTCGATTGCGCAATTCAACTTGCGGTTTCAAATTGTTTGTTCGAATTGAATAAATAATTTTCTCGTAAAATTCAGAAGAAATGGAAAAAATAATAATTATGGGAAGTCACATTTTGGAAAATGCTCAGTTATTTTTATATTTCCTCGCTAACGAACAATTTTTGTGTCTTCTCTATTTCACGCTAATAAACAATCACTCGAGTGTTGTTGGTTCTTTTTCGGTTCATGTCCCTCTATTTTTACCGTCCTCGCACCCTCATGGCATTCCCCTTGCAAAATTTTAGATTCAAATAGCAATTTCGGTCCGCGCCAATGTTTTTCACTGAATCGTGAATCAATTTCACCAATTCCAAGTCAATTGCAGCTTTCCTCTGACGCAAATTGTCCATCAATTCGACGCTGTCATCGGCGGTGAAGTAGTGGCATACAAGTGTTCGGTGTTCATGACCAATTCGGGGCGCGGGGGGCTCAATGGCGACTGACATTAAAATAATATTATTCATTTGGTGGCGGTCGAACTATCCTTGTTTGCAGGTAAAAATGGCGGCCTCTTGGAGATAAGTGCCAAGAGGATGTGTGCTCTTAGCGGCTTTTGTGGCTGTAAACAATCCATGGTGGCGGGTTGGTCTGAGCGGAACCCGATTTCATTGTCCACTTGAATCGAATAGGCTCTGGGTGGCACGGCGGACCGCGCAGACGTTTGCTGGATTTCGTGCCAGTTGCGTGTGAGGTCAAATTGAATTAATCGCGGTGCCGGCCGAACAGTGCCAACTGGAAAAGTAAACAAACCCGGACCACTCGACCGATTTTAAGCCTATCAAAGTGTGTAAATTCAAAGCCGGCGACCGATGGACAGTAATCATGGCGACGACACTCGTTCTGTGGGAATTTCGTGCTCCTCATTCGGTCGGATTTCCTCCGGTATTCTTCACTCATTTCAGTTACACTTGGCACACACAGTAATAGTCAAAATGGGGAAGGGGCGGAACTGGGGTATTATCTAACGAGTTTCATTCTCCTATCTTCAATAAACGTCCATAAGAATTGTGAAGAAAAAACACGTATAACACATAACAAAATACAAAAAAAGAATTTAAGAAAAAACAAGCGCAAATCTAGTCAAAGTGCTATTCCCTGCAATGAGATTGTATTCATAAAAGGCTTCTAATGCGGATGATTTATATTTAATTGGTTTAATGGACGATAAATGACGTCCGTTGGCTTTCAAATTGGATCTACTCTTCAGAAAAGTGGATATGAATGACATGGGGCGAACCTATAGTGTTCTATTTCCTCTACTTTGGTCGGATGAATGTGCCCACAATGGGCTCCCCAGAGTATGGAAAATTTTCAGAATAAATTTACATAAAAATCGTATTTTCTTTGGCTATGAAAATAAATTCATCCGTACACGTATTTTTGTCCCGTGTGGATGTGATCACCTTTCAGGAAAGTGTTGAAGTAAGTACATACTTTCCTGTAATATCCTGATCATTTTACTTGGTCTGACTTTAATCCTTTCCGCAATGGATTTCTGTCAATGCATATTCGTTCGTTTGAGTATGAAAAATCCGGCTTTTGAGATTAAGTATCACTTGAACAAGAACTTAACTCCTCTCCATCTATCGTCGAAGGTCTCGGCTCCGCATAAGGTATAAATCTGCTGTATGCTTTTTCATTTCCCCCATTCATGAAAGAAGCCGACGTGCAGTTTTTCAGCCAATGAAAACATCTTGAGAAATTTATACAATTTAGAGCGATACTATTTCAGCAGATATAAAAATGCCAGAAAGAAATTATTCACATTAAAACTTGGAAATTCTCGGCTTAGTTTTTTGCTCATGCTCATCGTCGTCATCACATTCTTTTAAATTCACTTTTTTTTTCGTTATTAATGCTTGTGCTTTTTTTTATCTTCTTAAAGAGCTGCAACTCGTCATGGACATGTTATTCCACTTTGCTGAAACAAAAGTCAAAAAGTGACGAAACGAGTAATGAGACTTATTCATGGTATTTATGGCCATTGGGGTTAATTTGGAACCTGACTGAGACTAACTACTTTTTAAGAAAAATTTTCTGGGTAATTACAAAACAATTTTTCGGCAAACACAAAAGTAACATGTATAAAATTTATCACGGTGTTCGCTTTATTTTGTTTTTGTTTTAGTGGTTTTGAACTGAAATAAGCGGCCAGAGTCACCTGCAATAGGCATAAATTTCGCACGAACGCCAATATACGCTTGAGATGGAGCATTCCAGCGTCAATGTCAATAATAAATTACCCACTGTAAACAATGGCACATTTGCTTTTCGCCGTAAGTGTTCCTTTTTGTCTTAGAGAATTTTTCCTGTTGGAGTTTTGCTGACTCGAAAAACTATTTGCAGACAAAATGCTGATGGAAACTCGTTTCGTTTGTACCTTGTTAGGGAAATTTATTATTAATCCTCTTAACTGGGAAAAAAACGTTTCTGAAAGGAGGTTAAACGGTTTTGCTGGGCTTTGAAGATTTACTTCGCGACCTCTGAAATAGAAAACCACAATATATTAATTTCTAGAACTTGATCTGCATAATACATATAACTAAACTTTTAGAACAACTGTTTTTAATTTTTAATTCGTTTTCTCTTTTGCTCAGCCGTTTCTCTTTCTCTGTAATCCTGTTTCCTCAATCCTCTTAACTGGGTCTCACTTGCTACCGTTCAATTCGAGATTTCAAATGGATTTTTCCCATTTCGTTTCTATGCAAAGCTTAGAAATGTTTTTTGAATATCCATCGTGCAGGTGCGAATTGGTTTTCACCCCTCGCCACCTCACTTCAGAGTGTTCCACTCTTCTATGGCTGCAGAAGAGGTGTACCGTAATTTCGTCTGCTCAATCATAACGCATTGAAATCAATAAGTCGTCAGGCGCCACTCGTCGAACCCCAGTTAAACTGGAGGTAAAAGTTCCCATGATACCGTCAGCATCCCACATCCGCCTAGGAAAATTACCATCATCCCCGCCCCACTTCTGTCTCTCGTTCGCATCTTAACTCGAATGGAATTGAATTACGTCAAATGCATTATCGCCAGGAGAAGTTGTCGGCGAACGTCAAGTTCTGACGACAAAAAGGGGTGGCTAAGGCCAGTTGGGCTGGATGTCAAACGCAAGGGTGGCTGGGCGGATTGTAGCATGTACTAGTTTGATTGCAAGCAAAATGGGAAGAATGAGCTCCTGATTCAATTCAGTGTGAAACGAAATGGAGGGCATAAGAAGAGAGCAAACTCTCGAAGCTCTAGCTTGCGTCAAATTGGGACATGAGTGCCCTTCAACAGGATATTAACTTCATCCCCATATGGTGTCCCCCCACTCGTTATTGTGCAACTTTCCGTCTTCAGTGGGACTCTCAGCTTGTATTCAACGAGAGGGCGAACTAAATTGCCTCATCCGGGAGGCGATTGGAGTAACTTAGATCAACTACTTTGCATAAGAACTTTCCTTTTATTCCCAGCAATTTTAACAGAAATATGCAGTTATGTATAAAAAGGATTTACCGCCAAAGGATAAGATGAGAGGAATATATTATTCCAGCACGATTCTCACAAAGGTTTTTCAATTTTTATCCGATCACGTGATCTTGACGTGAAGTTTCTTATCGGCTATAAATACATTCCGGGTGTTCTTCGTCCTTTCACCTGCACGAGAAAACTCCTCCTTTGATATTTTTTGTTTCTTCGTTGTGCCACAGAAGAGGGAGCAAAACGGGAGATCCGGTTGAGTTCCATCAAGAATACAAAGAAATCGAAGGGGTTGGAACTGATGTGAAGTGCCGATGGGAGCTTCAATAAACCAATTATAAGTTGAAGCGAGGACCTCCAGGATAAAAAGGCATTTATAGCTGAATATTATTTGAATTCCAGATGTGACGGTGCTACGTGATCAATTTGGATGGGGATGATATCGGACGGAAGGATGGGAAATTGAATATTTTCGTATTTTTATAATGCTCCGTGGTGGTATTCGATGCCAGCAACAACGGCTCTCTTGAGTTTGCAATTCAAAAACGACATTAATTTATTGAATACGGGAGTAGGTTCCATTTTTCGTGATACACAAAACTCCAATTTATTATTGTTATTATAAATGGAATAAAACTGTTTACGTCCACTACAAGCAACCATTGAATACGGAAATATCCAAAAGTAATGGCACAAAGGAAAACTGAAATCATCGCAGTTCTCTGATAAAAGTTTGCAATTTTCTTTTGAAAAGTCGTTTTCTATTGCTGCATCCACAAAAATGCACGTAGAAGTGAATGCGGCAATTCACAATGACGCTGATTGCCATTGCCGACCGAATCTACGCCGAATAAAGACTTCAAATTAGCATTTAAGCGGAAAATTATCGGCTTTGTGTAATAAGTTTCGCCGGGGTTTTTAGTCGTGATCCGAGATTACATCGGCGCATTTAAATCTTTCCTGACAGGAAACCTCATGAGGAAATTGACGGAGCCGCCATCACTCTGAGTGTGCTCAGATTGTGAATGCAGTTTTTCTATTATTCCCAATCGCTAGGATAATTCATTTGATATACATACATATATTTACTTATTTATTTATTTTCTCAACTGTTTTTGAGTAGCCCTGATTCCCTGATAAATAATTCCCCTAGGAATAGGAAATTCAGAAAATAAGAACAGACGGAATCTTGAAATTCTGAAATTGTAGAGAATCAAAAGAGGAACAACATCGCACAATTGTTGGCCCTCCCATCCGCCCCCGGTGATTCTTTATTGTGCAACAAAATCAAGACAAGGCAGCGGCGCTTCCAATTGCTGTTCGCTGCGCCTGAATGGCGAACGTCGCCTTGGGACAGTAGACGAAGCCTTCAAGAGTCTGGTGAGATTCCATTAAGTCCACAAATTTATGTAATTCACATTTTGCAATTTAATGAAGTTATATCACGACATCAAAAGTATCTGTTCGGCGGGGAGCAGGGGAGTATCGGGCGTCCCTCAATAGCGAGCATTGCTTTGTTGCAGCGACACAAGCGGGTGGAGCAGTGGGTGGCGGATGGATGCGATGGTAGATGAGGAGCGTCCTGCAAAAGATGGATTTCACCTAGAATGGTTTATGGCACGGCACTGTTTCAGCCGTGATTGTGTTCCCTGTTCCGTTGGAGCGCTGCTGCTGCTGGGTTTCGCGGAATTCCTCAACCTTGCCTGGTACACGCTGAGGCTGCACAGATGCAAGACGTGCAAAGAAGCGAATCAGTAGATGGAACCCCAACTGGCACACGTAGTTCGCCCCATCCGCACGTTCTATCCAATCCATCAGCCCCCCAAACTCAGCAACATCCAATTCCGCCTCGGCGGCCCCGCAAATGGGAACTTAGAATCAGCTTCAGCCCCACAGTGGGCCAGTTAGCAACTGTCTGTTGTCGGTCGGCTGGAGTTAGTCCAGGTAAACAGGAAGGCTACAAACACACCCCGTCTTGCCCGCACACACTCGACCATTTGCCTGGTTGCCTACAAGAAAGCAGATAAATGGAATCACGAAATTTATCGTTCCATAAATTAGGGTTATTCTGTGTGCTTCCATAGAAATTATGTAGTCGAGCATGAAGACCTAAAGAAGCAGGAATCCAAGACCACGATATGTTCCGGGGTGGTTCACGGGGGGATATCAGCCAGCGCCCAGCACTGGCCTGAGCGTGTACGGAATGCTTTAAAATAACAAAATGAAACCTTTGGGGAAATTAATGTCCATTGATCACCAGATAAAGTGGGCTTCGTCCTATTTTTATTGTTCTGTGGCCTTTACATCGGCATTGTTCCACGCTTTTGCGGTGCTTCGGCGAAATTATTTCATATCTATCCTTACCGGAGATGTAGCTGGAACAAGAGGGCTCTGTAAAAGGGGCGGACTGATGATATGGCTGCGTTCGAGCTTGCCCGACTGACCAGCCAGCGAATTCTCATGGCTGAAGGCAGAAGAAAATTGTTAAAGAAAGAGTTGCATTTTTGCTGATGGCTTCCTCACATGCCACAGACTTTTCGAATTGATGCTATGAAATAGGTTATTTTGAATCAAAATTTTTTTTACGTAATTCCCCCAAATAAAAATATCCCAGCTCTGTAATTACAACACCACGAACTGGAGCGTACGTCAATAATTTCCAGGAGGCGCAAAGTTCCAGTGGAGTTAATTCTATCACAACTTCGGTCAATCGAAATGCAAGACGTGAAAATTGAAGCTTGTCATGGCCGAGCCATTAAAGCGATTCGACGCGATGATTTGTCTCGACAGTATGAAATCAGAAATTAGCACACAAAACACGATTGTAACAGTTGAACAAGTTTCGGGCCTTTGTTACGCTTATCACAAGGCATAAATTGGAACGCATCTCAGCGTAACATGCACCTGCTGCCCGCACCCGTGTCCCGCAACAAGTAATGGCCCCAGGAATTTGTAGGCCCACAGCAAAGGGGGAAGCGATTGACAGCCAAACAAATGAAATTGAAATCTTTTAAAGCCGCAGCAAATTACTTCCGATTGAGGAAATCAACTGAAACCGTGCGTTTTTTTTTCGTTTATTCACGATAAATCCAAAGAAAAGAAAACCGATTGTTTTTTGACGCTGCAGGAGCCAAGGAACTGTGAGCGTCACTGGCCGAGGTTACAGCATTTTCATGTGGCCTAATTAACACCTTCATGTTGCCTCCTTGAACCATGCTGCCCATTCATATGTCCAAGAGCTCAATTCGAACAATTTGCACGAACTGCGTTCCGCCAGATAAGGAAATCTTAATCAAGCAAAATAAACTTAAGACCGCGATTGCAGCACGACCTCAAGTCTTTCTAGTATGCTAATGCGCCACGACCACAGGAATAGAGAAAACTACAATAGTCTGCAAAACTCTGCTTTTGTAGAATCATTATAAAAAAATTTCATCAAAAATATTGTCAGAGTTTTTAACAAGTCAAATTAAAAAGAGGAAGACAGAGATAATCTAATCCTAAATATTCTCGTCGTTTTAGTGAGTCCTTTAATAAACGACGGAATTTACGATAATAACAGCTCCTTCCCGGGGGAATTTATGTGGAATCTCGTGCTAGTTCAAAATTTAATTTCTGGTGCAGAAGACGAGCCAAGGGGCCACTGGAATACATACCCTAAAACATCCTGGTGCACAGAAAGCTATTAAAATGACGTTAAAACATATCTGATATCTCCAGTGCCGTCTTCCTGCACCGCACAGCTGAGATGCTGCTGCTCAACGCTGGCATAAACAAAGCAAAAACCGGGAAATGTTTATAAAACATTCATTCGCTGACTGCCAGCGGATTGGGCATTTGATTCGGTGCAGAAGAACGCTCCGAGCAGGTTCTACCTTCGCTCGCTTTTTATTATTCTTCCCTCGAATAATTTACACATATGTTTTCGGATGAACGTCAGAGGAGTCCCCAACCGCCTGGAACCATCTCCACTCGGCTGTGGTATCCGCCAGTAAATTTCGTGTCAAATGTGATTAAATGTTGTGGTTGTTTTTTGTTGCTCTTCTAGCCTGAGAAACAATCAAATCATGTTTGAATATTTGAAAATGGTTTTGTTTGTGCTCTCGATTCGAATTCCAGCATTTAAGTTCAATCAACAATTGCAAAGTGGTAGTTTTTCATCAGCGGACGATGTACGTTTTTAAATTGTTGATAAACATCTTCAACAAATGATCCGATTGTTAATTTATAGCTTTACAAGGATTTCCTGTAAACCTACAGGAACATAATATTTGATTGCATTATTGTTGATTGATTAAGGACCTGCAGAAGAGACTGCGAGAAACGAAAAGTACAGTAATGTAAAAATTTATTAAACTTGCCCCTTGTTTTAAAAAATGTCTGTGAATGGCTATGGTTGAGCGATTTTAAAGATTTTACAACATCAACTCAAGATGGAGTTCAGTGGAACTTTGCAGTCGTATTCTGCAGTGAATTTCTCCTCTTAATCGAAGTCACGATACTCTCTATGTCTGGAAAGTCGTTAGCGTCATCGTTTCTTAGTTTGTCGAAAGCACCCTTAACACTCCCTCCAACATCCCTTACCGCTTCGACCCTCATCAATTTACTTTCAAGTTGGAAACTTCAACGTAAGTGCATTTCCATCATTTTTGTGAAAATTTGTGCCTAATTAAACACATTTTGATGGAGTAAACTTGTACAAGAGCTGAGTAAACAAGGCACGAGTGCAGAAAACATTCCACTCGGCGAAGATGAAGGGATCTGCGCTGCTCGGCGGCCATTTAAGCGAACGCTAAAGCGGAAAAGTTGTTTAAATGTCATCGCCATTTCGTTCACTTTCTGCTGTTTAAGATAAAAAAAAAAAAATGAAACATGAAAAGAAAACCGGGTACAAACGTTAAAATAAGAAAATTGAGAAGATGAGTTAAATATGTTTCGTATTAAGACCAATGGCAAAACGATTGGCAATTGATTTGATGCTTGATGAGAAATTTTCAGTGTTGGCAATTAAAGTTATTTTTGTTGCTATCAGTTGGTCCTGTTGTCCTGTTGCGCAGCGGCATTCATGTTTTATGTACTAGAGCAGGGTTTTTATTAAAAGGTTCACAACCGATGACTTAATGCCCAACGGTGCAAGGTCATCCACTCGGGTCATACTTCCGGAGCATCTAGAAGGGTGAGTAATTTCCACAAAGAAAGCAAGCTCATTTAATTAATTGCTGGATTGGTGTTGAGCAATATCAGAAAACAATGTCCTGTTTCCTTGCAGAATCAACGTACTGCTACAGTTACCCTTTTTTTAGTAACAAGAACGTTTTCGTGATGATTCTAAAAATTAAATCACATCTTGAAGGACTTCAAAGGAAAATCCTCTTCATCGTCCTTCCATAGAAGTATTTACCATAATAACGAGACTTGATGCATTTTCTGTATAAATCTCGTCCCCATGAACATTCGCATTATTCAAAACTGTAGAAAAGAAAACAAGAACAGAGGAGGAGAGGAGAAGCGTTTGGAGTAAGCTCAAAAGGCTCAAGCACTTTCAGGGTTGACGATAGCAATCTTTCCGCATCTCATAGAATATCCAACAAACCTGGTCATAAATTATTTATGAAAATTCTGTTATTTACCATTACAAATGACAGGAATGAGGATAAATGCTTTTCTATGCTGGAGGAAAGAAGTGTCGTGTTGTACACCATCATTCACTATGCGATGTTGTACGTTCGTTGGTTCCTTACTTCGTTCATGTTTGGCGACGGAGCGCCGTTTTCGAAAGTTACTTTTTAAGTACGTCCCTCAACTTTGTTCTCATCGGTTGACGATGACGAATGCCGGAGGGTAGAAATTCATATAATAAAGCACATAGGTACGTACACTATACATACATTACTCGTACATAAACGCGGATGTGCGTTGGTACCTAATTTCATAAACATGCTGATTTTCTGCCAGCGACTTAATTTTGAAATTTTTCTTTGATAAATATTCTTCAGAGAGTTTAATTTGATTTTAAAATTTTCTGCATTCAATTTGCAATAAGAGGAACTGAGGATCTGAAGAAAGGCTGGCGGGTGGTGCTCCCTCTTTTTTGTCCTACTCAAACTCAATTGTCTAAGGGAGAATTTTACGTTTTCTTATTACTTAAATAAACCAAAGGCGAAGTGAAAATCATGAAAATTTCCGAAACTAAATCAATGGGCGAGTACAGGGATACGATTGAGGATGAACTTGTACATATTCTTAATGTTATACTTAAAGAATTTAATACTGAATAAATTGATTATAAGGTCAGATAAGTAAAGGAGTGAATCTGGATTAATTTGTTGGTGTTGTTGGTTATAACAAACGATTTCAAAATGCATGAATTGAACATCTATGGTCCCAGATCTTGTTGCATCCTGCAGGTTCCTGTTGCCAGATTTTATTTGCAAAATCCACCGTTGATATTTGTTTACGTATTTTTCAAGGAATAATTTCAATAAGGAAAACTAAACAAGAACGAACCACAAAAACATGTCTTTACCATTAAGCCGAAGTTCTGGATAGGATTTCTTTTCGGTCTTCTTAACATTATCTTTTTGAGACAATTAAATATAATTGGCATAGATGAAATCAATAATGGTATTTTTAATGCTGTTTTGCTTGACGACCTCGTATAAAACACAGTGGTTTCATATTATGTGGATCTCAGTCTTTGGCAAGTGTGCACATCCCTGATCCAGTTCTCTTCTCTCGCGATTACCTCTGCAAAGGGCGCCCATTTGGTACATCCAATAATAATAATCCTTTAATATTCTCCCCTCGGTCAGGTCCCAATATTTAATGCCTGTCAATTTGTATTCTAAAATTGTCTTGTGGCTGTTCATTAATCAATCATCGACGGCACGTTCGAGGATGCTTCTCCTCCGGATGGCTATATTTGATCTGGCATTGGGAATGCACATAAAGTGGAAATCGATAAACGAAAAGCGAACAACGTAAGCCATCAAAGCGGTCGTTGGAGCGGGCGGGCGGTCGGTCACCGGCGGCAGCAGCTGCTTTGGGATGAAATTTTAACTTATCTGCTTCAATGGAGATGAGTGTGAGCAGTGCGGGGGGCGGCGTTTACACAACATGCCCATGGATGATACATCAGAGCTAAAAGGTAAATGCGCCTCTGTACCTGCTCAATTGAGGTGTAATAAAAACGGTTGGAAATGGGAACCAGAAATATGTTCTTTTTTATATATACCTACCTATATATATATATTTTTTAAAGGAGATAACGTGTAAACACGTCCCTCGGTGTTTACCTTTCAAGTGTCATTACTTTTGCTGTCCGTACGTGTCAAGTATATGTTATATTTGAGAAATAGCCGAGTTCTCTAAGATGGCGGAGTGCAAACACGATACAACAACAACAGCAACACCAATGTTGAATGTCTTATCAGGTTTTGGGTGCTTAACAATGTCTGGCGCAAAATTCAAAAACATTATTTACACGGGAATGGAGCGCACAAAGAGAACAAACGAACAAACATAAATACCCATTGGCCTAAGGGTGAACTGATAATATTCATTGTCGTTCTATTGTTCAGTTCTGAAATTCCAACATTTTGAATGGGCCCAACTCAGCCTAGTTGCGCTGGCAGCGATGCGGGCACATGTTGTAATTGTCATGCAAGTGCCGAACACTTTTGTTCTGACATCAAATGCCCCAGAAACAGAAACTGAACGGAGTTGAAAAAATGGTGGAAGTCCAAATGAGGAAAGAAAACATATGAAGACGCCATTTGGGCGAAACGAAGATGCCATCTAAATTCGAAATCAATAAAAAAGGATGGCATTTAAGAATTACTCTTTGGAAATTGTAATAAGGAACTTCATTCGAATGGGAATAACAACTGAACGCCGAACGGGAGTTAGTTGGGTCAAGTGATTCATCAATGGGGTCAGTCATTTGTGGCTGCACGACGACGAGCTGAACGGCATCCAATTCTAATAGAAGCAATTTGTGAGCATGTCAAAAATTGATTACAATATACAAAAATGTTAATCATTATTTTTTGTATTTGCTGAACAAATTTTATTTTGATATGAAAACCTGAAAATATGAAAACATGGGGAAAATAAAATTTCTGATGTGTTTAAATACTAGATTACAGCTTCATTTGGTTTTGAATTTGAACTGTAAGAAAGAAGAATGAAGACATTTTTCCGTTTTCCGCTTTGAATTTGAAGGATCTGGATTCAAATCGTTATGAAATAGTGATGCAAAAGCTTCATGAATTGCTGACTTTGGACTGTTGTGGTGATATGATATTCCAACCGTTCAACGTAAGCTGACCGAAAACTATTCCAATTAAGGCGCTATCCTGATTGCCGTTTGTTCTACTTTTTCCTTGTTTCATGTAAAACATGGCATTCACCATACCAGGGAATAGGATAAAACGTTTTCCAGTAATTTCCGTCGGGTAAGAAACTGCTGACATTGAAGTGTATCAGATGCTGGTCTACAAAATCCATGTGGGTACTTACAAACTCCACTCGGATGCTGTGAGGAGCACACAAAGTGGCTTATATGTAAGAAAAAACCGAATACACGACAAGAACTTACAAGGCGAGGGAACGTGTAATGTGGTCCAGGTCCAGATAGAACCGACATCTGCACCCGAGCACGCACTGGCACGGCTCCAGCCAGCAGCGTCCAGAAGCAGCAGCAGCAGCCACTGGCCAGAATCAATTCGTAATGACGCGGCGAACACGTATCTAGTCTCGAAAGTCCTTTTATATGAAACTGAACAGATTTCTCTGCTGGGCGCGCTGAGTGCATTTCTAGATATTCTGGTAAAACATGGAGTGAGCACGGCATTCATTTGGCTCCGATAACAACATCCTCAAAAGGCCTGTAACAAGATACTCAAGTAAAACGGCTGTCCAAATCGGACACTTGAGGCTAACTTGGGTCAGGGGACTTTGTTTTGTCCCTCCGCGCAATGATGCTTCTGTGTCACCCGTTCGCAGACCACGTCGTCGCGGTCGCCGGGCGCATTGGCCGCTTCTAGCGCTGGTAATGGACCGTTCGCTTGTAAAGGGTATAAATTAGCCTCCAAAAAAGTGCATGTCCGAGCGAACTTTGCACGCCTTGTTGATTGCAGTTTTTTTGCCTTTTTTGCAAAATGGACATTAACAACGAATTGTCCTCGATTGCAAGCAAGAAACGTCGAATTGGGAATAATCCTGAGAAAATTGCATTCGCCGATGAGAAATGATGACGTTGTGGTTGCAGCGGCTGCATCCTGCATCCATTAAGCGATGACAATATTAGAGCAGAACATATAGTTGTGTGAGATTTCACATGGAAAGATGTCGTCTAGGAGAGAGGATGCAGTATTTTTTTCTCGGTTGGTGGGGGCGGTGCAGTGCAATGTAATTATGTCGTCCTTGCTTAATGCGGCTCCAGCTGAATTTTGTTCATTTATTACAAGTGCATGTGCTCCGATAGTCATTAGTTGGGGCATAACTCACTCCATTTCCTACACAAGTGGCCTTTATGGCTATTAAATGTAAGTTTATGGGTCCCCGTTGCCAGCTACGGTAAAGTAACATGGAATTATTGCTGGGGTCGTTCTGTGTCCTCCGCTTCCACAAAGTTTAATTCCTTTTCGGTGGGGATGATGCTCGCTTGGCATGTCTTCGTTCGTCTGCAATTTCGAATCCTTTGTGGTCGGCATTCTAGGAGTGGAGAATATGCAAAAGGAAATTTCTGTAATATGCGCCAAATTAGAGTTTGAGCATTTAAACAAATCTTTGCATATTTTCAAGAATTATTTTATTATTCGTAAAAATTGTAAAGCCGTGCAAATAAAGGGGTGATATAAATCATCAGGACAGACACAGTCAAAACTTCTATAACTTATCCTCAAACAAACACTTTTCCATAATGACCCGAAACTATGTCATCATCTCCGGCATAAATTAACCGTTATGATTTGGTCTCATCAATTATAATCCGTTTTGCCCTGCCACTGAAGTCGCTATAATACAATTTCGGAACTTAATCAGTCTCTTATATGGTTACATTTCCTCAGCTCTGTCGGAACGTAGACAAATATCTTCGTCCTTAAGGAGAAATATTGAAAGGAAATTAACGTCCTGTATAAGTTTATAAAAAGGGGCAGTAAATGCTGAGGAGGGCGGTTACATGAATATATCTCGCCGACCTCAACTGTGCTAGATTTATGGGGTGCTCAGGGAGCAAAAAACCATGATAACTAAGAAGACGACGAAGAATCAAAATGAAAAAGTTCATTAGGCTGCAAAGATGGGGCAATTATTTTTAAATTTCCGGCTCTTTGGATACCACCGAAGGGGTCGAACACTTCTGAAGCGATCAATAATCAGCCAGGAAACCAGGAGGCATTCATTCCTGAGCCGCGCACAGGAAGGGCTGCAGAGAGATGTTTCTGTGTTTGTGCGCCGCAAAATCATCATCGAAAATTGGAAATTGAACTCGGTCTGCCATTGCTAATGGTTTCGTTTCGTTTCGTTCAATTGCACTGAAGTAGAAACGAGAGTAGAAACGCTTATAGCGTCGACAGCAGACCTCTGCACGTAATGGGGGCATAGGAAGATCGGCTGTACTCAATGCAGGCAATTGGATGAGATGATAGAATGAAAAACAGCGGCTCACCACACCTAAACCGCATTATCATCGTCGTTCCACTCGTTGTCATTATCGTCATCGTTGCACCGTTCCTCTAAATCATTGGAGCGATGGCTCTAAATTATATACCTACCTAGGAGCGCAAACCGTCTCCGCTTTGAGCGCCGTTCGAGGCCGGACTGATGATTCAAGAGGAATGAAGGTGACGACACAGTTTTAGCATCGCTAGAAAGAGTTCCTTTGAACTGCCAGACATCGATTTGTTATGCTAAAACGGCCAATCAATATCAGTTTTTGCCGGCCACTTGCTGCAGCCCGGCAGCACCGAGGGGAACAGAGTCCTCCAGGTAGCGTTGAATTAATCAAGTGTACTCGATCGTAAGATCTCATCATCAAAGCGAGAAGACGCTGTTTTTTAGTGTGTGTCCCCCGCAGAAGGCCTGCTGCAATAATTGTTTTCTCCTTGGCCGAGCAGCGGCGATACAACATCGGCGAGGACAACAGCAACAGTAACAAAGAATACGTCGGGGTTTGCGGTGGCAGCAAGGGTAATGGAATGTAACCGCCGGATTATATGGGTCTGGAGGAGCTGTGGATCCTGTCTGCTTGCCTGATTACCTCCTATCCGGCCATCTCAAATTCCCTCGGGCCTCTGATGTCTTTAATTTCAAGGATTAAATGGGCAAACTTCGTGGAACCCTTTCTTATCGCTATCAGGAGCCTCTCACTCCTGGTGACTTTAAATTTTAATTTGTTTCGCTTCACGAACGCGTTCCCTTACAAGGAAATTCAATCACAACAAAAATGAGGTCTCGAGCCCAGTTCAAGTTGCCTATTCAAAGAAGAACAAGGACGCGCATACACTAGAAGCCCCGACAAGATGGAGACCAAATGACGAGGATTTACATAAGAACTTCCAAGAAGGCATAAAACTCAGAAAGGGAAGAGAGCGGAGCGAGATTGTGAAATGAATTAAACATGCTCCACGGATTGTTTATGACTAAGCCGAATACGGGTGATTTAAATCAGGCAAGGACCAATGCCACCCAGATCGACTTCTCGGTTTTTGGATGATGACTGTCAGCTCCTCTATGCATGCATAATTTCTTTGAATCCATCAAAAATTCTCCAACATGTCAGAGACTTTCGGTTACAACCCAACAAAATTTAATTTCGCCATAGCATAACGGACTTTCAGAATTGTCGTTACTTTGAACATTTTATTATTCAATGTGAAGATATCCTCTTCAATGCCTTTGCGAAACATTCAAAGGGATTATAAGTTTTGGCATGCTGTGACACGTGCCGACACGTGCTTGTTTATCCTTGTTATTCACTAAGAGTACTTTGTGTTATTTAAAGGATTTTACAAAGTCAATCATTCATGTACCTGGGCTTGCGGTAAGTGGAGGACTGAAAATTTCCATTTGCAGGCAAATGTGTAAATGACGTTTGTTATTCTCGTCAAGAAAACGCAAATATGGATTTACCTATTCATATTTTAAGTTGCTTCGAAATTCTCACCCCATTCGCCATTTTCTGGGAGTAGCGACTTGGTTTGTGTTTCTCCGGCACTGCTCGAAGAGAAGGGCAGGTTCTAATTACAGTCAGTCAGGCAACTATAAATGTTGCAAGGTCGTAAAGTCGTGTCGGTTCCTTAGATGTCACTTCACTTGAAATGTAGCCTCCCAGCTCTTCGGCTGGAGTCTTCCCTTCTCCTGAAAGTCAAGGTGTAAAATTTCAGTCGACTTTTACAAGACCCGAGAACAACGCGATCAACCAAGAATCGTAGTTAGGTGTGAACGCTCTAGAACAGGGATGGGCATGCAACCACAGTCTCAAAATGTGATTGTGTAAAAGCTCTTCTAAGCTCTCTCCGGCCTTTTTTACACTGTCAATTTTGGTGACGTCACCTGTCATGTAAAAGTGAAGCCACATGGCAAAATGACTTCAAATTTACAGTGTACCTGAAAGCAAAGCGAAAAGAAGCATAGTCCTACTCGCATGACGGCCGGCGGCCGAATGATGCGCTCTCAACTTGCGAGCTGCTCGTGTACATATTCAAAGCTCTAAAAGCTGGAGTGCCCGCGGGCATAGGCCTGCCCATCACTGCTCTAGAAACAAAATACTGAACTCACACCGCACATTTCCCTTTTCAGGTTTTTTATTTATTTTCATTTCATTCCACTTTTTTTGCACAGAGTCAGAGGGTATAATTTGTTTAGAGCTTATCTAGAAACAATGAAACTGAAGCCATAATGGCTGCCATTGTGCTGGTTGGAGCTGGCTGTTTGGATTCCCTCTGGTCGCGAACCTCCCGCCTCACAACCCCACGGTAGCATTATCCCACTGAGCTGCCATATCAGGGCTACTTATACCATCTCTATGCAGTGCATCGGATTTCAATTGCAGCATCCACAATCTCTCCCCGGTCGCAATATTATAATTCATCGAGGTACTATACTGTATACAGTATACACACGGACGCGCTCGCCCCGTAGCTGCCGATTGCATAATCCACAAGAGACAGCCATTTATTATAAATGATAATAAATTGGACATGATTGATAAGCCCAGGTCGATAGCGACAGATAAATATCGCATATTCCTGCTGCTGCTGTTGTTCGTCGGTGGGTACCCTTTTCCGGTGGCGTCGTTCAACCTCGAGACTCCCCGAAACCCTGGCTCGATTCTGGTTTTGTTTTGTATTTGGATAAATTTATTATTTCTCGATTATTATTCAAAATCGAGGCCGGCCATTTCATTCGTCTTCCGTCGCCGGAACCCGATCGGGAATTGTCTTGTTCGCCGCCGGAATAATGAGATTGAACTGAATTGACTGTGGAAAAACAATCAACTTTTGCGGTTGGAATGGAAACTTAAATATACGCTTCTCCGTCCATCCGTCTTCGGGTTTTCCACAATTAAATAAGGCATTGAAAATAACGGAATGGAGGCGAAGGAAATTGAAATGTCTGCAATTTTGTGTGAGTTGTACAAAGGACGAAGAGAATTAGTAAATTATCATGGGAAATTTCATCTTTTCCGTCAGAACCGTTTCCGTTCGATTTTCCTTTCCTTTCCAGCATATAAATAAAATCATCCTATTCATTTCTGAATAGGAGTTTAGCTACAATGACGACAGTTTGCCGTTTGGTTTTTTCTCGCACCTCTCGGGAGTGTTGAGTGGAGTTTATGAAATCAAACGGTGCACAATGATGAACCATCATTCAAGTAAAATTGATACGTCTTCAAACGATATGACGACATCACGTGAAAGTTGGATGTGAATAAAAATGGTTTTTCCATACTCTGTGGATGCTGTCGTCATTCATGCATGATTTATCCCACAGTGCCAATTTTATGAACCAATTTAAAACCTCACCATCGCCATCAGACTAGCTGTAATTTATCCTCATTCATTAGATCAAATTACGTTGGCACATCATCTTTCATTAGAACAAGCAATGACAACAGCATTGACATTCGCCCAACGGAGACATTCAATCCCCAGGTGGTGTTAAATAGCAGCAATGTCGGGATAAAACCTGCCCTTCCCGATGACGAAAGGTTTCATTGGAACCGAAACTCAAACTCGAAAGCCATTAGCCAACGATTGTGACCATCTGTTGTTCTCGTGTGAATCCAACCACTTGAAGATCAATTGAAGCACCCAGACCTAGCGATCCAGCGTCCTTCTCCTCCGCCGGGGGCCATTCGCTTTTATCACGATAATGCAATACCGAAGTCATCTTGTTGCACTGTGATAAAACATTCCTGGAGAGCGAAGTCGTGATAGCGCGACATTCAAATTGCGATCACTGCAACACGCAACGTGTATCACGAACTGTCTCATCTGTGGCTTCCGCGCGTCCGTGGATCCGTATCGCGCTGTCACTTGGGGCTTAATTGTAGCTCTGTTGCTGCCCAAAGTCAGGCGGGGCTGCAGTTGCTGCATCGTTGCTCGTGCCCTTAAGTTTGTTGCATGCAATAGCGTTCGTGGCTGCGAGGAGACGTCGTCAATTCACCACAAGCACAGCTTGTCCGTGGATCAATAGCGATTTTCCGTGTGTTCCTCAACAACGACCGCGAGTCTACCGTCGACTGTCGAATGTCGAGGCAAGGAGGAAACGAACAAAGGACATCGAATCCTCGCAGGCGGAGGCGAGTCCCAATTGAAGGCACAATTACGCCGCCTTAATTGATCGTGAACCGTTGACACCGCTGCATGGGCAAGTCATGCGGGGGCCTCATGCAATTCCAATCGTGTCGCCGGTTATTAAGCAGGGACCGCCGAGTTTTCTCCGGCTTTATTGGTCTCCAGCAATGTTCAGCTGATGTTTGTTAATTGCTACCCCTCCGCACGTCGCAAGCATGTCTCTCCAACGAGCATTGGGCAATGTTTAATATGATCACGATCGTATTACAGCGACACAGCGACACATGTCGTCCGTCCCCAATGAAGCAATGTTTTTTTGTGTTTTTCTAAAATTTTTCTGGGTCAGCACAAGGAATAATGTCGACAATTACTTATGCAAATGAAACACATGTCCTTGTGCTAACTGGAGGAATCCTGTTCACTAAAAATCTATACGAATATTTTCCCAAAATAAAAAAAAGATCATTACTCATGGAAATAAGAACGAAATTTTTGCGATTGCTTAAGCAAGTATGTACAATAAATGTGGCCGCTCCAGCTTTGTGAAATTTAAAGGCTTTCATAAATTTAATGAAACATGCTCAAATTAAATCTGACTGTTGCAGTTGGTTTAATTTATTGTGTCACACGTTCGTGTCACATTTATAATAATATTTAAGAATTCAGCTGACGTCATAAACTCATTTGTAATGCAGATAGAAAGCCATTTATCACCGCATTCATCTAGGATGCATAAATTATACACATTATCACGCACTAGCAATAATTATAGTCTGTTGATAAATTATTTGGGGCAATTACTCATCGTTCCGGCTTAAAGGATCCCACAAGGGTAATCGTTAGAATATCAGAAATAGCCCAATCGGATAATTGCTGTCGTTAAGTATCATTACAAATGTACTTACGTAAGGCTGTTTGTCTGTACAGAGCATTTTCATTTTGACTTTAAAGTAAAAATTACATGATTATTAAATTACTTTATTGTAAAATTTGTTTTCATCCAAATATCCTTAACAACAGAATTCTAGAAAACTTTAGAATGTCCTTGAAGTTATTGATGTTTTTACAATAAAGCGTTATTATAATTGGTTTGAATCTACTGGAAGTTCAAACACAAAAGTCTGGACTGTTGCCTAAAAATGTTAATACCATAAAAGAATGGACGTGCAATTTATTTCAATTGAATCCAATTTCCAATCATGAATAACTAAAAAATCAATATGGCGGTCAAGTTGTGCAAAACTGCCCTGCTCAACAATAATGCTGTTTTCCAGCGCGATCGTGTTCAGTTGCTTGTTCTAAATTTGCACGTAATTGTCATTATCTTGCATCGGCGTTGCGTTAAATTGCATTTTTGATTGTTGAGGTTCGCAAAAGTAATTCGAACTTTGATTGGCACGAAAATTCGTTTCCAAAAGGCTCCACATGGATGCGAAAAGTGCCAGTAGGATTCAATCACATTGATTTACTCCATTTATAACAACAACAACAGCCTGCAATGGGAGTGGAATGTAGACGCCGGGTAGCCACCCCATCTCGGGTGCATCGTTGCCCAATGCAAACGCTGTAGGAGGAGGAGGAAGAGGTGCTCGGTGTTCGGTGCAAGCGTGTTTTTCCGAGACTCATATGAAAATGTTTTCCATAGCGAAGCAGAGAGGCACTCATCTATCTCAAGTGCACCATAATGGCACACATCCTGCCCCCGAAGAGCTGAAAATAATTGTCCTCGTATATAGTGCAACATTATTGTTCGTTCCCAACAAAGAGCAATTCATTCTCGACCCTGTCATACGCCATAAATTTTAGTTTTGCTGATGGTTTCGCTTTGAGAGTTTTCCCGAAAAGTTTCAAGATTCCCTGTGATGCTAGATTTTAGAGAAGTTCTCGCATCCCTACGATAGTTTATCGTTTTTTTTTGTGTGTGTGCGTGTATAGGCCAAGGATGACGGTGTACAATCGAACAGGGATTGGTGCAGGGGTGGTTTCAAGTTAAGATGCAAATTTGCAACAAAGTCACATACTGGAAAACTTATTTAAGTGAATGAGAAAGGAGGAGATAACAGGCGAAAAGTTTTTCATCTTCCCTGCTCGAGCTGGGGGCCTATTCTCGAAATCACTCGTAACTTTACGCATACGTAACTTTTCGAGTACTTTCTTTCGAATGGTTTATGTCAGACGTATTCTCGAAATCACTCGAATATTTTTTCACCATTCGAATAGAATTGCGAGCGTGGTGAAATTGTTAAACGTCAAAACTGGTTTTCATAAAATCTCAAAAAATTTTTCGTTTATACTTTGAGCTGTTTATCGTGAATTGTAAATAATAAAAAAAGAACGCGAGAAATTTCATGGCCTTTTTGAAGCTGATAGAACTGAAGAAAGTATACCTTCTACTAACTTAAACCCTTTGCTTGCTGAAGGAAGAAGAATTTGTGCGTCAATAGTGAAGAAACCCCACTTCTATTAAAATGAATTTTATTCTTGTGTTTTTTGTGTGCATGGATTTTTAATTTTAAAGACAAATGTACATATTTTTATAATTTTTATTATAGTAAATATAAAATCTTATAATCTATCGTTTTTTCTAATCTTAGATATATATATTTACACTGTAAATATCTCAATCGCAGAATTTGGTGCTCAAATTCGTTAAAGCAGTAGCGGCTGTTTCAAGTGCACTGGCTTTTCTCTCCTCTGTTGCTGCAATTCTCAGAAGCGCTTTTAATTTTTCTTCAAGGAGCTCAGATTTTTTCACAATAACTTTTTTTCAAAGTTAATTTAGTTTCTGATGCTTCAGTAATTTTGTTTGCCGTCTCAAGTGAAGCTTGGCGTATTACGCCGATAATTCTTGGACGCATCAAATTTGCCAATTTTTAAATTTGAATGCACGTCTAAAAAATTTATTAAAACTTTTGCGCAGCCGACATATTCGCACCTTTTTTTTTCTTAATTATAATACCATTTTTGACAAATTAATTAAATTTCTTTTAAATTCTTCACAAAATCACAAAATTCACTCACAAAAATTACCCCGCGAAAAATTTTGTTAACGTCAAATGACACTTACGAATGCAAATACCCATTCGTATCTTTTCGAATGATTTTCATTCGAATGTTTACGTATACGAATCTCGAGAATACACCATACATCAAAACCATTCGTAAATGGTGAGTTTACGTATTCGTAAAGTTACGAGTGATTTCGAGAATAGGCCCCTTGGGGGCCTATTCTCGAAATCACTCGTAACTTTACGCATACGTAACTTTTCGAGGACTTTCTTTCGAATGGTTTATGTCAGACGTATTCTCGAAATCACTCGAATATTTTTTCACCATTCGAATAGAATTGCGAGTGTGGTGAAATTGTTAAACGTCAAAACTGGTTTTCATAAAATCTCAAAAATCATTTCGTTTATACTTTGCGCTGTTTATCGTGAATTGTAAATAATAGAAAAAGAACGCGAGAAATTTCATGGCCTTTTTGAAGCTGATAGAACTGAAGAAAGTATACCTTCTACTAACTTAAACCCGTTGCTTGCTGAAGGAAGAAGAATTTGTGCGTCAATAAATGAATTTTATTCTTGTGTTTTTTGTGTGCATGGATTTTGGTTTATTATTTTCAATAATAAACCTATGTAATCGAGAAGGAAAAAAAAATTATAACCCCCCCCTGAAATTTTGTCAGTTTACGTTTTGAGATATGTAGATTTCAAAAGACGAATAAAAAAAAATCCGTCCGTCCGCCGTCCGGGCTTTTTCTCGGAAACTACTGGAGATAAATTAATTAAATTTGGTTCAAAATTCAAGTGACATCTGACAACGGCCCTAACAGCTCGTGCGTCCGATCGACGTATTTTGAAGGGGGGAAATTGAGGAACCAAATATTGAAAAAATCATATTTCCGAAACCGTTCAAGCTTTTTTCATAAAACTCGGAATATACAATGCTCTAATATTACTCAATCGAACACATTTTATTGCATGCATTTATATCAATTGGTTTTTGAGTAATAGAATTTTGAAATTTTTAATCTCCATAAAATATTCCATTTCTTGGTGGATTAAAAAACGTGAAATCATTTCACATGATCACTACTGCCATCCAGCCGTGACTTGAAAAGTGTCACATTTTTTGGAAATAATAAACCGTTGTGTAAAATTTGCAGTGTTTTTAATTTTAAAGACAAATGTACATATTTTTATAATTTTTATTATAGTAAATATAAAATCTTATAATCTATCGTTTTTTCTACACTTAGATATATATATTTACACTGTAAATATCTCAATCGCAGAATTTGGTGCTCAAATTCGTTAAAGCAGTAGCGGCTGTTTCAAGTGCACTGGCTTTTTTCTCCTCTGTTGCTGCAATTCTCAGAAGCGCTTTTAATTTTTCTACAAGGAGCTCAGATTTTTTCACAATAACTTTTTTTCAAAGTTAATCTGATGCTTCAGTAATTTTGTTTGCCGTCTCAAGTGAAACTTGGCGTATTACGCCGATAATTCTTGGACGCATCAAATTTGCCAATTTTTAAATTTGGATGCACGTCTAAAAATTTTATTGAAACTTTTGCGCAGCCGACATATTCGCACCTCTTTTTTTTTCTTAATTATAATGCCATTTTTGACAAAATAATTAAATTTCTTTTAAATTCTTCACAAAATCACAAAATTCACTCACAAAAAATACCCCGCGAAAAATTTTGTTAACGTCAAATGACACTTACGAATGCAAATAGTCATTCGTATCTTTTCGAATGATTTTCATTCGAATGTTTACGTATACGAATCTCGAGAATACACCATACATCAAAACCATTCGTAAATGGTGAGTTTACGTATTCGTAAAGTTACGAGTGATTTCGAGAATAGGCCCCCTGGTCCCTTTAAGGAATTACAAGTTCCAGCCACGTTTCTATCTCTTGAAGTAGCCGTGCAGAACCCGAGATGCCGACATCCACTCCAATTCTGTGTCGCATTGGCCCCCGCCGCCGGAATGATGTCGGTGTCTTTATGCGACGATGGATTCCATGGATGCTGGACTACTTTGCCACAGCCTCGTCCTCATTTGCTCAAGTGAACTCTCAAATTTCATCTTAGCCGAAGGTTGCTCACCAGACCCGAGGGCCTCAGTCATATGCTAAAATTTGCAATAAGTGCTGCGGACAATTTATGCAATTTTAAAGGCCCCCTTGTTTCTTTTCACAGGATGTTTGTCAATGCTGTACTGTTGCCCCACTTCACCTCTTCCCCTTTTCCGTCCTGTTTCAATTGGAGTTCTGCAGGGTCCTCCTCGCCGACTGCTTAAGCGATTCGTGACTGGGAACGTGTGTTAATCAGGAAATGAACTGGTTCATGTCGCAGTCACCGACAACGTTTTGCGGATTTTGCTCTTATCACGAAATTTTCGTTTATTGATCGCAATCATTGGTCGTTAGTGAGAGGGGACTGCGGTGCTGGTGAGAGGAAGGTCTCTACACAGCGCACTCGTGCATATCGTCAAAATTACGACAATAAATTACCAAAGCTAAAATAGATATTTTAGCGACGCTCATGCCGTTCAGAACCAGAAGAACCGAGTTGTGCTTGCATTCGCTGTTGTGTCACAGAGTGATTTGAAGGCACCTCAAATGCAGCATGTCATGTCACGACCGTGTTGCAATCGCTCCGAAGATTTCCTAAAAATATAATACTTAGCTCGCTTAAGTGGAGCAGTTGCGACAGTTGAAACCAGGAAGGAAAGGATTACTGCAGCTCTCGAATGGCTACAGTCATGCTCATGTGTGAGCAGTTAATTTCCATTCGAATTGTCATCGATTTATCACTTTTACTTGAGGTAATCTGAAATTGTGTTTCTGGCACCCTTTTAAGGCCGCCTCCCATTTCTTCCGTTATTTTCTTCTGAACAACTTACAAGTTGCTTCCTTGTTTCCTTGCAGTAACTCCCAAAAAAGCTCTTCCACAAAATCGTTTACGATGTTTTTCAGATCGGAAAAGGTGCTCCGCGTGGATTAGTGATTAGAAATCTCAATTACCCCCATGCCATATATGAGGCAGTTTTTGTAGTCTTCAGAGATAATTACAATGCAGAAATTTCGAAATATGTACTGTTCACTTTTCCTGCTACGTCAACATTGGGGACGTGTTCTGTGTGATTAGCAGCTGCATCCGTTGCATCGGCTGCAAGTGCATCGCGGAATGATGATGATGATGGTGTGGATTTTGAAAAGTACATGCCACGGTGCGCGAGATCCATTCAATTCAATTCAAAGAAGTCTTGGCATTGCCATATTTACCTCTATTTATTTTTTGTTGTATGTTTTGTTTTTCATGTGCGACTTGCAAAGCCCATAGTTTACCTATTTTATGCCCCTGCCAAGAAAGAGCTGATATTTTTCTGCTGACAGCAGCAGCCGCACTACAATGCAGCAAAACAAACTGACAGCTTCAGTTGTTTCGAGTCAACATTGGTCCCCGACGCAAGCAAACAGATCTTGAGCCGGAGCAGTGTAAATGTATTGTTCACGAGAAATTAGACGTGTTCTGCTAAAAAACAAGACACAAAAAAATGTGTAAAAATAAAAAGAAAAAATTGAACGATTTGCCAGATAAAATGTTAGTCGTAATAAATAGAGGCTCTGTGTACCCGCCAATGTGACGGGGGCTTTATGCATTTCTGTGAAATGAACAAATCACGCTTTCACATCCAGCCAGCAATTCACGAGGGCCACTGGAACACAGACGAGCACTCTTTGTACTCGCAACGAATTATCAAATAATTGTAAATGATCTCAAACTAGATGCACACGAACGAGGACGCCTCCAGTTTCTGGAGAATCAAATCTCTAAAGTGCTGAGTCTCTGTCCTGCCGCTGCTGCTCCGCCTCCTCGACGACGACGATATTTTTAGATTCAATTTGAAAAACATTGTACACACCCAGCAGGGGTGAATTTTTTCATTTTCACCACCAGAACACGATGTTGAGTCGCATTTCGAGAAGCTAATTAGCTCGGCACATTTTTTGTTAGACGGCAAATGTGATTGCCTTTCCTGCACAAGATAAACAGCCGTAAAGTGCCTTTTAATTTCATTTGAGTAAATACAGCAGGATCGGCGACTGGATGCTCCTGCACCGTGCACTTGCACCCATCGTGCCTGCTTTGATGGGAATTATTTGACTGATGATGCAAAATGGTTTCAAGCTGTTAATGAAATACGATTTTTTTTGCATTCAAAGTTTATAACATTCGAAGAGTGATTTCGAAAGACGATGTGAAATGGCGTTGTGTTTGCTGCAAATTTCGTTTGATGTTTATGAACAGATTTAAGCTAATGGACATGACTCTACGCAAATCAGTCAGTCGCGGTGAGTCTTCTAACTTAACTTAATCTACAAAACAAAAGCTAATGGCAACCAATAAAGAAAAAAATCTTGGCATCTGATTTGGATTGTAACAGGAATTTAAAGGGAACGCCATAAGATGGCGTCTTTCTAATAAATACGAACGTCACAGGAACTGTATTGAAATCTTATCAATTAACCAAGTCCTACTTTATCTGCTTTTATTTCTTCAACTCACCCCTATTATCCCTTTCGGGGATCGTACCGACCAAAAAACAACTGGGTTATTCACACAGAAATGTTTTTTTCTTGTTTTTTTCGTTTCCTTTTCTTGATTTCCATTTTAGTTAGCATTCACCATAAATGTTCCTCAAATTAAGATTGAAAGGTTAATGGCATTCGAAGTTTGTTGCCGACTCTTCCCTCTTCCATCGAAACCAAATTGAATATTCCGATGCCATTGTTACCCCCTGCAAGACAACGATAAGAGTGCTCAAACGTTTCTGCCCTCGGATGATAAAACGTGACACGTCAAACAGGCAACGACTGTGTCTACATTCGTTATTTCCAGCACGTTGTCACTGTCTGCCGTGTCTGGTCGGGCGGGCTCCTTTTGCACCCCGAAAATGTTGACTATGCTCGGCGGCACCTCTTCTGGATACCCCCAGACCCCCCAGCCAGACCCTGCTCAGTCTCATGCATTAGCAAATATTCAAATGGAAGCATAAATATGCTTCAACTGAAAATTTGTAAATAAGAATTTTTGGAAAAAGAACGACGAAAATAATATAACTAAAACGAAACGAAAATAATTAACCTCTCTCGTGTGTTTGCCCTTCAAATCAAATTTGAAAAAAAAAAAAAATAAATAAATAAATAAATAAAAAACGGAAATGTGTAAACGAATTGGGTGGCATAAATCGGAGTGTTTCAACTGTAAAAAAAATAGCTATTGACTGGTGAAACAAAGGGTTTGGGTATTCGGGAAGAGTTCCTCCTTGGAGTAGTCCAAACAGGGCCAATGCGAATGGTTGAGAGAAATTTGTAGGTACTTAAAAAATAGACATTTTCATATAATTAACAAACAAACATGCAAATTATTTACGTGTAATCGATTACTATATCCAATAATGACTTCATTCGCCCGCAGGAGCTGTTCAAATCTGAATTGCATGTAAAAATGTGAAGGGAGGAGAACGAGAGGGAAATTAGAGCAGTTTGAAATCTATTGACGTTCGAATGTTTTCTTCAAGATGTATAACAGTTTACACGCCATCTGGGAATATTTCTGATCATCGATTAAGGATAAAATGAAGTGAGTAGGCTCGCGGCTATTGTACTTTTGTTGTCCTCTCTGCAAAGGACACGTGAGTGTGGCTCAGTTACCATAACGTTCATTGACGCGAGAAATATTCTCTGACGTTTATTAATATAGTTTCGACATCAAATTGGATTATAGGTAAACCAACTGAGTCAATTACTGTTTTATGATTTATTTTTTCCCTGAACCAATTTAATTGCTTACGAAATATTCATCCTCTTTCAGTTCAACTAATTTGATATTTGTTGTCCAATTAAAAGTAGGTAATATTTTTGATTACTGATCAAGTTGAAAATCAAGCATTTTATTGTATTTCCAAATCATATTTTTAAAAACCCTCACTTTGTTGGCTATAACCGTTTTCATTGATTAAAATAATAAAAATGGTTTTATGTATCTCCGTCAAGCAAAAAACAGCCTTCGTTCGTGAGAGAATAATAAAGCAAATATTATCATATTATCAGAATTATAAATTCTAAGAAGTTTTCCTCGTTGCTTTGCCCCCACCTCTCACATGTCCATGGCCAATTGCCCTCCCCTGTGTAAGTTCCCATCGTTGCGTATTAAAATTGAGGACGTGTTTTAATTGGATTCTTCATCCCTGGGCAGAACTTCCCTGGAAAAAAAACCGCTCAATTATAATTTCATCCCCTTGAATTTTGTTGATTCCAATTTCAAGCTCAAATTGAGACCCAGATTTAGAAAGATCGCCGTCGTGGTTCCTCCTCCTGTCCCTATTCAAGGGACAGTTTTTTTTTTTATAGATTTTCTTCCCACGAAATGTTTTTCGTTGCCATTTGTAATCGCCCTCAGCAAAAAAGTAGGTCAATTAGCGTAGGACGAATTTGTTCTCCGTAAATAAATAGACGAGGAGCGGCGTTAAATGCCACGCCGGCTTTCTAGGCTAGATCTTCAGCTGTCTTTAAAACGTTCCACTAATGAGCTTTGCGGCGGGTGCGAACTGCGAATACCCCCTCGGAACAGATCACCGCCCCGGTATCGATTGCCCCGCAAAGAGAAGCCACATCGGCACGGTCTAATCGCTTTACAGTACAGCGCCGGTGAAGGTCTGAGCAGTTTACATGTACAAGCGATAATGTGCCGGGTCATGCGGGGCGGAACTTTTTCCAGGGCGCCCGAGGACGCTGGGAGATGATAATCAACAAAATTTCAGTATTCACCAGTGCCGTGATTGTGTTATCAGGAACGGCAGCCGGGCTGTAGAGGGCCTCCGTATCCATCCCCCCGGGGTGTTCTGCCCGTAGAGCCGTGCTTATCCCCTGTGGATGTTTCGGTCTGTTTGCCCAATAAAATTGTGCAAACAGGCGGCACGTGTGCGGTGCCGGGCGTTGGACCTGAATAAAAACCAGAACAAGGACAGGGGAAAATTTTGATTACTGTGGAACGGGAGACAAGGATTCCACTTGATATCATACACTTTCGCTTGCATGGACCAGAGACAGAGTCACTTCCAACTCGGAACCAAGGACGAGGCAGACGATGGTGGGCGCTGGAATGGCAATGGGCTCTGCACAACTTACACACACTGTATCCTCATTCTCTGGTGAGCCGAGGCTCAGTTGTAGCCATGTGCCATGTCCTTGTTGTTGCCGCTGAACTGTACCCTATTGTTTCCTGGTCGAGGGGGAGGTTAAAGGATAATCAAAATCCCTTAATCGTGTCAGAGAGTATTTACAAGAAATTTGTAACCCCCTTGAACGAAGCCCGATGTGCCTGAGCCTAATACAGGTTCCTGGGCAACGATTTTGTATGAATTTTAATGATTGCACGTAATTGGGATTGAGCGCATCCAAAGATTTGAAAAGGACTCACCAGAATAAATGACAAGGGAGGAAGCGATATTTTAAATGTCTGTAGCAGTGATGAGCACTTTACTGGCATCATTCCATTGTGTAGTCTGCAGTCCCACCAGGTTTTGAGAAGGGTACTTTAAAGTTGTTCCTGCAGGAGCTTAATATTTGGCACATCCTTTCTGGGGCTTCTCCATTTGTCAAAGTCGTAGATTATGTTTTCACTTTCTCTTCAATTAAATGAATAGCATGGGGTTGTTATGTAAATGGGAAAATAGAATTGAAAGCTTCGATGTTCGGTCTGCAAATTCACAGAGTTGGTCCGATTGTTACTGCTCTGCTGTGAATCTATAATACTGAGGGTATGTCCTGTTTGAGGAAACATTACGTTGCTACTCGTTGCGATTGGAGTGAGCAAACATAATGAATTTATAAAACTAGAAATGGATTTTTCTATTGTGAATATTGAATTAATGGACTCAAAGGTTTCCGTTGTATTAAACCACAAATTATGTAAATTTTGATGTTATTCTTAAGTAAAACTAGTTCACTATTTGTTACTAGAAGACAGGAAAAGGTTAAAAACCCAGAAAACTTTTTGAAATTATTCCACACTATAGCAGGAAAGGTGCGTTGAACATTCCCTTACCAGAACACATGGCTCTCAAAAGGAAATGTAGGTGCAATGTACATATGTACAATGTACATAGCTATAGCGAAGTGCACCCGTCAAACCCCTCAGGAACTGCTTTACTTTGCCAATTGCAGTGACAACTGTAGCGAAAGGTGTCCTACAATGCCACACGGCAAAGTCATGCTGAAATGCGGGTAACGAACTCCAAGCCATATAAATCTATATTAAGAGCTTTCCATATTTGTATGTGTGTTGTACAGTGTACTCTAATTTGAACTGACATATCGTGTATCCTGGAAACAATGAAATGTTCGCAAAAAAGGGATAAAAAGGTGAACTCCCGACTGGATCTTCACAAATCTCCCATTGGTGCACACGGACGTAGTCCTGTTGAACTCTCGTGTCTAAACGAATAAAATCCATTAACTGCATCCATCTATTTTCGCAAAATGTATTGCGAAAACGAGTTTATTGTGGGGCCCAATCATCCACCCCTCTGGCGGTACACTATCGAACCGAGAACAACTAATGGGCTTGTGAGAAGTCATTTAACAGCAACATGCAACATTATTGTGCGGCTCAATGGAGGTTGTACCGCATGGCTCTGGGCGAACAGCGAGCGTCCTGCCTGTCGATGTCTATCAGGAAAACTGCCACGGAGAGATCAACCGCCCTCGCGGCTCTGTCTTCTGCAATTCACAAAACTCTGAAGGTTCATTTTGCTACTTTTCGCTTATCACCAGGACTGAGCGACTCGGCCGCAGCCATTGTTGAGCCATCATCCGAATTCGAATCCCAACCGAATCCAATTCAGCCCAAATCGAAATCCATCTGTGAGTGTCCCCGGACAACCTGGCAATCCATTTGCCCAGTAATGCGAATAAATCACTTTCGGATTTTGATTTCGATAAATTTGTTAAATCCGAACCGAAGAGATGGAAAGCGGTGTCCTGCTATCATTCTCGTCGTTCTTGTTGTTGTTAGTTTGTTCAGCCTCACTGGGTCGCATTTGTAAGAATTGTCGAGGACTTGATTGGTGGTGGACCTGACCAGAAGCAGCAGCAGGGGGAGGGCCAGAACCAGGAGCCTGATGAGGGGATTTCAAGAAGTGAAAATATCGCCCGGAATTAGGCATGCTCCATTGACTATCCAAGCGTCGTTACAGTGGAAGACCACTACTCTGGGCCAGAGGACGCTTAATTTATTCCCGACGACTGCTCTCATAAGAAATAACACAATCCAGTGATATTGCCAAGAGGGCTGCCCAACCCCCATCAGCACCTGTGCCCGTCGCCGACGCCAACGTCTGCCATTAATGCTTTCGAAGCATTTGCGAGTTTGCAACACCCAACTAAGAGTGGTTGACATATCCACCTAATGATCAGGAGTGCGGGGGCGGGCAGGCGACGGTGTTATGGAACCCCATCTATTAAATCCATGGCAGCATGCGGCTGGCTTGCAGAAACAATGCGAGGCCCTTTGTAATTAATTTACACAACGTCGGTAATTAAGTTGAGCCGGGGACAGCGTGTGCATGTGCTGGGGGAAATTGCCATATCATCCTTTTGGGGCATTCAGCCGTGACTTGCGGTTTTGTGAGGCATTCCAAAGGTCGAATTCACAATGCTCCTTGATGGATACAGCTTTGTTGGAAATGTAATGCAATCTAATATTAGTTTCAAAAAATGAAACTAATAACACAGCTTTTGCCCACACACAACAGGAACCGCCAGCACTGCGACCGCATCAAGGCGAGCCTTTTTCGGTTTCGTTTTGTTCGTACTAGAAATTCCTGTGATTTGCATTCGTTTCCTGTGAAAGAAGATTAAATTTGCGGTTTGAGACGAAAATATCGTGCAAGAGGGATGACTGGTTGCTGGAGGGTCTCGGGGTCCGCTCTCGAATGCACCCAGCTTCCGTCGCCGCGCCGCCGCCTAGGGGAACATTTACCAATTTGGTCGGAACGACCTCTTCCGGTGCCGATTCCCGCAGCCCCCTTTAATCACCGCAAACTGCTGATGTTAATGCTAATGGACATTGCCAATCCTTGACTGGGCTTTGGTAAATTTTAATTGATCGTTATTCATCATTTACGCTTGCAATTTATAGTAATTAATTACATTGCACCCCGACCCCCTGTTGGGTGTTTGCTGTCTACGATGGGAAAACATGCAGCAATTTAAGGCTGTATGAATTCTGAAATTTAATTCCACAATGCAAAACACTTGAGCGTCGATCAAATTCAAAACTCCTTACCGCAAAAGTTGAAAAGGGTTTGGATCCTTTTTCAGTACCACACAAAAGTGAAATGATGTCATGCTTTTTCTGTCTCTTCCACAATTCTTAAAACTTTGAATTCCAGTACCTAAATATTCCCCCAGCAAAGTTGAATCGATTAATTTAGGATTCTTCAATACCCAGAAGTTACCGCCTGTTTCTCAGGACTTCAGGAGCAGCTCCTTCCGTTCATTTCGGTCGTAAATTAACTGCTGAAAAGTGCAAACGTCTGTAGTCGTAAAACTTCCATTTTTATAAATTTTGTTAAAGTTTTCTTTTTCATTTTTTTAAGCCCTCCCCCACAGCGTCATAAACTTAATGTAATTTAACTGAGCCCCCAGCCTATATAATATACCGTACTATGTACTTATAAATTATCAGTAGTCCACGGCATCTTTCTGGGAGATTCCCTGTAATCCTTGTACCCTGATCTTTGCGTATATGCATCCACAGAGCATTTTATTTTTCAGAACACGAAGCCAACTACCGTATTTTCCCCCTGCGTCACCTACCCCAGGATAGGATGCGATTCGTAAAATATCGTTCTGGGACAGTTTCCTCTGTCGTAAAACCCAATTCAACTTGTGTAAACTCAATTTTTCTGGTCGCCATACTCTCTTTTATGGGGAACGACACTCGAAGGTCCAATATAGCTTCTGTATTGATTACATTGATGTATTGTTATGCCCCGTAAAAATTTTTATTGGTCTTTGAAGCATCTTCGGCAAGCTATAAAACGGTGCGTCCTTGAGCAGTAAGTCCACGTTAAATGTAACATGGCCTGATAGATTGCCAATGCTATACACAGTTCCTCCGATTTTTATAGGGTTCCTACTCCACCATTGCCCCATATGTGTATGTGTGTGTGTATGTGTGCTGACGAAAGTCCTTAAAAACGACCAGTTTTGATTAAAAGCCATTTCAAGTGAAAAAAAGTTCATTTTATTGCGTCGACGGTCTTTTACAGCGCAGAATTTCACATTCGATTTTCTTCGGTTGCGCTCCGTGCTTCCGCTACTCAACAAGGACCTCTTCGGCTTGGCTTTGCGAAAATATTATTGCCGTCCGACGGTTGAAGTTTTCCGATTGAAGGATGTTGTAAAGAAATCGAAAATCATTTTTAATGAAGCGTTTGCTAAAGGCATTTCAAATCCCAGAGTTTTCTATTGAGTTATTTACCCCCAACATAAAGATTTCAACATTGATAGATGTATTTTTTCCTTTTTATATTCATTGCCATATCAGATACTAACGGGCACAAATTAAATTTGATGGAAACTCCTTTTCTGCACATTTTGATAGCAAAGGAAAATGGCGACTATAAAATAAGGAATTTGTGTTCAATTTATGCGACACAAGAAAATGTAATGTGATTGGAGTATTAAATTTATTTTCAATGTTTCGCACTGCTTTGCGCCACAAGGACGCTTATTGAAAAGTTCCCTTTGAAAGAAGCGAGAAACATAATGCAGTTTCTGGAATAGCATTGCAAGTGTAACTGTTACACTTTGTTGTTGTTGTAATAAAATGGCGCTGGAGAAAGACTTTCATCCTTTCTCATTGCAGAATTAAAAGAAAACATCTTCAGAATGGTAAATAAAATGATATTGAAGCATTGGAAGACCCAAAAAAATATCTTTTTAGAACGACCAGAGTGAATGTAATCGAAATAAAATTCTCAAGAATAGGAAAACAAAGCAGGAATTACTCAATCCTCCAGACACATCCTTCGGCGACAATAACAGGAATGCCAGGACGAAGAACAATGAAATCTCTCTCATCGTTTTCCACTTCTTATTTAACATCAATTCTTCCCAGCTACGCCCCAATACCCACTTCCTAAGGACGAGACAATGGAAGCTCAGCATTAGAGTCCTTCTTTGAAAAAAGGGAATACTCCGCAGGACATCTTGTGGATGCTGGCTGTGACTGATTTCCCTTATCTGGTAAAGACACATCTGTTGCGTTTATCTGATACTTTCTTCACTTCACGGTGCGACAACTTGTACTGATGGATACAAACAAAAGGACGAAAAAAAGGCGAACCCAAACCGCTTCGCCTGTGCTATTAGGGTGCGGTTGTTCTGCAACAAATAGACGCCACGTCATCCCAAGCGCTCCGCTGTTCTCCTCCGACTTGTCGCGTAAAATAATAGCATCACAATGCCAGAGATAAAATCCAGGGACGAACTGAAATGAATGGAACAGGACACCATGTGGATGTGCAGAACTTCACACCGCCAGAAATGCAATTGATTGCTCCGAAGCTCTTAATCGCGCACAAAGAACATTCCGAGGCTAAAACCTGAAGCGGAGATGGCCTTTCTTTTGATATTCTGTGTCCATACACTAGGAGCACTTAATCTTGCCGTTATTTGCACACGATATACACAAGGCACCGTCGGAATAATCCCTCAATTCATTCGGGGTGCACTTCATGGGCGTAATATCGCACCATTTATCAGTACGGGAAGATAATTTTTCAGCGCCCCGAGAACAAAGAGTGCAATTTGGGCAGCGATTTTCTCTACACACGTCGTCCGGGTTCCCATGCCATCGTCCTCAACGGAGCCCAATTCAAGGGACGAACGTTATGCTAGGCTAACGAAAATATCTGCGTCAAGGATCATTGAATGTGAGCAAGTGCCGCTCTATAGGGGATGGTGATGCAGAGAGACGGGTGAACGCCAAAAGGACTTAAATTGGAATGAAAACTACCAGGTTGGAAAGTTATTTGCGCTCAGCCCCAGCTGCTTGCCACCACCTCTCACCTCTCACGATACCCAATTATTCAGGAGTGGTTTGCGTTCTTCTCTCCATGAATCCAGCCTTGTAAATTTCTTTCCATGTGTTGCAAATTGAAGCATAATAATTATACATAATATATTGAATATAGGGCCGAGTGAAATCACGTTCTACGATCATGTGTAATGCATCTTGAAGCAATTTAATTAGTTATAGGATCTATCTCTCTCTCCCTTGCAAACTCGTTTCTCCGAAACTTCATATTCCCATCTTCAATTTCCAGTTTTAAAATAGACAAAAAAATTATTATGATGATACAGATTGTAGGCATCTCTTGTCACGTTTTATCGTTCCCTCGTTGTGTTCCAAGTCGTTCTGAAAATCCTTCGTCACAGGTGAGTTCATTTCGTGCTCGCAAGCTCATTTGAAGGGAATTCCCCCTGATATTTTAGTATTGAAAACGTGTCTAACATCAATTCAAATAAATTACAAAGCCCTCGGGACGGACGAGGATTTAACTAAAGTTGATCCTGACGATGTGCTGCTGTTCTGGTGCACGTATAAGAGCACCGAAAAGTGTACAAGCAGGAAACTTTTCAAAAGGAACTTCTTGTCTTGTGCCTTATTTGCTTCCCTTTATATTTTCCTCTAGCTTGTGTTTTCTTTCATTCGTCTGCAAGGACCAAGTCCAATAACATCCTGGCACAGTCAACTCATCTTACGACATCCCACTTTAGCCCATTTTATCCAGTTCCTGCAAGGCCCATTTGAATCCGACACAACACAAAAGTCCTGCTGGCTCGGCTCTACGTGCGTTTATTTTAAAATAAATTAAAAAAGTGTCTGCTCCCAAGTTTCAGTTTATTTGTGTCGTGACCGGTTCTTTCAGTTTCTCCACACAGAATTCTGTGGAAGTTGTTAACTTTCCCCCAACGAACGATGAGCTGGATAAAAAATAAGGAAGTTAAGCAATTGCCACGTATTGTACACTCTGACGAGGAAATACGGGCTCTTTTCTTGCTGATTCAAGTATGTATATATGGATGTATAAGCTTCGTCCTCCCTGCATTCATATGCCGCAAACGTGCAGGCTGTCCTTGAATGTAGTTCTCTCTAGCCTCCATAATTTATGTATGCTTTATCTAGGATTTACTAGAGTCCGTTAAAGGCATGTTTGCTCTGTTATCGTCCTCAAGTATACGACAAGTTATTCTAATTCATCGTCGTACCAATTTCTTATCAATTCTGGAGTTATTCACCGCAAAGGATACGGACTTTTGTTGTCAACGAAACAAGAATTTGCGACAGGAAATGAAACATTTTGAATGAAACAAAATTCATTCCATTACTTCTGACGGTAGTTATTTTATAAATCCTGCTGATATTTTGTATACCCAGTGACTGAAAAATTAGCTCGAGTTGTAAGCTTCACTTTAGGCGTGTTCTCACGATTCAAGTTTAGTTGACCGATTAAAATTGATCAACAAAACTTGAACGAAAAACCCCGTGAGAACTTTGCATTCAATAGAGTTGATCAACTTTTGACTTGATCAAGAAAAGATTGACCCAGTCAAACTTTATCGTTCAAGTTTATGTCAAGTGCCATATGCTGTAAACTTTAAAATTGAATTTAGAGTTGTCAAATCAATTTCATTATTTTATTCATAAAAGAAAGAATGCAATTGCGTTTAAAATAATAATGTATCTATGTAAAAACTATTAAAGAATCATGTTAGAATTTCTCCGCATTTCTTCATTTACCGAATCTGCTAGTAGATCTACAACTCTACGCACAATTGCTTGCAAAGCCATTTTAAGGAACTTTTAAGTAAATTTTGAGGATCACAATTGTCACTTTCTGTAAAATTTCACGCACAACAATGCCAATTGTTGATCAGTTTTTGTTGAAACGTGTGAACGAAAACTTGAACAACTCCTGTTCAAGTTTTGTTGATCAACTTTATTCGGTCAACTAAACTTGAATCGTGAGAACGCGCCTTTTCCGATGAGGTCAATGCCTACAGCTGAGTTCGATCCATCAGTCAAGTCCTGATGTTTTTTCTTAATACAAAAGTCCTCCTCGGTACGCCTTCTTCGATAGGAGAGGAGAATCGATAAGGAACAAATGGAAATTATGACAAGCCGTCAATTTGTCAAGCTCGCGTTGGCAGCTGTTATCAATAAAAAATGAAATTGAGGATTTATTAAATGTAATGGAAAAAACATTTACAGCCAAGATCCCAGTGGATGATAAGATAATTTTGTGGCTTACTATTGGATCATCGGGAATGAACGGGAACTGTGTCCAAATATTGATTTTCGATATCAAATACACCCCCAACACCCGCACGAATTCCTCTGAAACCACCATTGATCAATGTTAGCATTATTCCTGCATGTTTACTTTTTAACTTATTGGCATGTCAGATTTTTATTTTCCTTTTCTTGCCCGCAATGCTAATGTTTATGTTCTAAAAATTGTTCCTGTCAAATGCTTGCAGTGGCTTGCAACAACAAACGAGATCATTGTTCACTAAAAAATGTTGCTTTCCAGCAATGTTCCAAAAAATCGTGATATTCACGGAACGACACAAAATCATCCGTGGAATGTTGTCGTATGCCATTTTATGGCCAGTCGGAAACCTTGTGGAGCAGACTGTTGTGGAGCACAAGAACTGGAGAACTTATGATTGGAAGAAAACTCTGAGGTACGAACATGAACACTTGTCCGTTTAATGAAGATGGCCCCTAAACAAAGTTTCCCACCAGATTTGGTCTGTATGGCGGATTTTTCGTCGGACCAACTCTATACATATGGATGAGATTAGCATGCATAATGTGGCCACGAACGGACGTTAGGTCGTCCTTGTGCAAGGCAGTGACAGAGCAAATCTCCTACGATCCATTTGGCATAGCCTCATTCCTCGTCGGGATGAGTTTGTTGGAGGACAGATCAATGCAGGAGGCAAAATATGAGGTAAGGACATATGCCATTCTGGCTGGCGTACTTGGCTAAATGCTGTTGAATATATTCACTTACTTCCCACTTTGTAGTTGCGGTCGAAATTCTGGGATACTTACAAAGTAGGATTAGTTTACTGGCCCTGTGTGCAGACTGTGAACTTCACATTTATTCCACCCAAAAATCAGGTGGTGTTCACCTCGTTCTTCAGCATGCTCTGGACTGCATTCCTTGCCTACATGAAACACATAGAGTTGCCGAGCGTTGATGTGGACCACCATGCCATAGACATCCACCTCCTCGAGTTCTAGTCAACGTCAACAATTTGCATATTCCGACCTTTAACCCATTTATTCGGCCCATCGCCCGCCATCCCCATTCGTTCTGTAATTCAAACCAACGAACAAAAATGCAATTCCGTGCGAGGTCCTCCTGCTGAGCCATCCAACTGTAAATGGGACTTCTGTGCGAACTCCTCCGAAGGTTCGTCCTCCGGCTAGGCAGATGTCGCAGATAGAAAAATGTCCTTAAATGTAGCTGCTGTGCATCCTTGCTGTGTTACAAGACTGTAGTGTTTTGTATTAAACTTTTTCCTTTCGTTTTTGCATTGTAGATCTTATGACGCCAGCCCTAACTTCCAGGTAAAGTCCTCCAAATCCCCCTCGTTACCGTTACCACTTTCGTACCTGTCCTGTCCAACTCGATCCTTCTCTCACCCAATATAAAAGTTTCCGTAGGTATTCAAAAGTAATAGGAAACTTTGTCGATTTTCAACTGAGTGTACACATCCGGGGATCGGGGGCACGGAGGAGGCGAAAGGATCCGGGTGCGGAGACAAGATTCTGTAAGACCCGAGAAGAAGTGAGAATCGCTTTCTTCCTTTTCATGTGTTCCTCATATTGCTATCCGATTTCAGTTTTTATTTATATTTTTTTCAAATTTCATATGCGTTCATGTGAGCTTTGTAGCTGGCTGACGGCAACAAGGAGACGACGACAAAGTTTCCAACAATCTTGAAATTTAAATTTCGTTTGAAACTCAAAAAGGGATCGAGAGGGAGGAGGGTGCCTCATGACCACCAACCGAAGCCATCGCTTTGTCGTCGCCTTACAGCCTCACAGTTAAAAGCACATTTTCCTTTCGAAAGGAAATTAGTTTTCCTCTTTCTTCTGTTCTCCTTTTTATTATATGCATTGTACGAAAGTTTTCGGGAATTCTCTGATGTGATACTTTGGAATTCCTCGGTGGAATTTCTTTATTTATGCGATGAATATCAGGTTCCTAAAGAACAAAGCAGATTTTCCAGTTTTAGTCTGTTCACATTGGAGAAAAGGTAAAATTCTTTTGTGAGCAAAATTATACGAAACAGGAGCAAGAGGATGAATGATTGCCGGTTGGCTATTGTGGCGAGGCAGCCTCAGGTTTGTGAGCAGGTCTTGCGATGTGTTTCCAGAGGACGTGCGGGAGGGGGTTCCAAGAATTGTTTTTAGGGTTGCAAAGTGCAGACACTTTATAATTTTATAGTTGCAGACTATTTTAGAAGATGTGTGAGAAAATTTTGTCAAACTTTGATTTACAAAAGTCTACTTTAAAGAAACAATAGGATTACATTTTTATTTTCGTATATTGGAAAAGTTTTAAAAAAAACCATAAGTTAATTAGAAGACTAAATAAAGACAGTACTCTCATAAAGTCATAACCACTAAAAGTTTCATTCATAGCTTTTAATGTTTTGTACCTCCATTGTGGTCTTTTTACCCACATTATCAGGATCAGCTTCTGGACTGCCCTGGACCAGAACGAGAATCACTTTCTCCCCAACTGTCTGCTAAATCTTCCCCGATCCTCTTCAGTTTCGCGATGTCCCCGATCACGGACCACTCCCCGGATGTGTTCCGGTCGCGGCTGTCGTTCAAGGCAATTTCGCTGCTGTGAAGCGCAGGTGGGAGCGGCCGGGCATCAGTGGTTAGTTCCTGCAATAGCAGCAATCTCGCAGGTCAGTAAAAAAAGCGTGCCGCAGTTGCACCTCGAGTTCTTCACTTCGTCGGCGGCACTGAATCCCTCAGGTGACGGGGTGCAAACCGTTACTCCGAGAGTCGAGGCCAGTGGTCGCAATGAAGTGGATGAAAATGAATTCGTGTCGACTCGCAAATAATTCGAGACGCCAAGAGCGGCAAAAATGTGAAACAATACCACGAGGAAACGCAACTGGATAAAGCATAATTTGAGCTCCTTACCGCGTACGAAGAAGCCGCACATGTCGCGAACACTGCGGCTGCAGTTGCACTCAATACCAGGCATAAGGCCAACGGGCTCATCCCCTGTGTCCACTGCATTTGCATTAATTTGCTCCAGTGCCATTCAAGATGCCGCCACGACAAACTGACTTTGGAACGAAATTAGAAACCTGCAAATGACACTGCTGCTACTGTTCGCCCGGTACACCTCCACCAACATCGGCTGCCACCACTTCTCGTCCTGCCAAGGATCCTATCTCTTCCCTACTATACACCAGTATCCAGTAGGCAAAAATCAATAGTCTGGCAATTGGTCTCGTATCTCTGCCGGGTTTTATAGCAACGTATGAACCCGAAGGCATGTCATTGGCAATTTCCGTAATTGCGAGCAAATTTATTTCGCAATGGGAGTTGATTTGCGAAGGGGTTTGAGGGCAGCAACTAACGGCCCCCTTTTCGTGCACATATTTGAATTTTTTACCAGGCATTCTCGAAACTTTGGAGACGCCGCGCCGTCGTCGTCTTCCGACTTGCAACAATTTCGGAATTTTCTGGAGATACGACACACATGCAATAATAGTATAATTTTAAGATCAAAAAATGTTTCCTGGGGGGCAATGTAGAAAGGGAGGGGGGATGTCGCCATGAAGTGAGTGCACATCAATCACAGTGTGCCAGCAATTTAAACAGAGAACTGCTGCAGCAGTTGTTAAATTAATTTGTGTTGTGCAGCAAAAAGTGTGCGTTCATTGGTCGCAGCAGCAAAGTGTTGTGATTTTTCAAATTATCAGTTTTTGTTTCGCTGCTTTGCTGGTTTTTTCCTGTACCTCGAATAATGGCTTCCATCTGAAAATATATTACTGTAATAATGCTGTTCTCGTGAGCAATTAATCAATCTAAAGGTTGCAATGAGTTAACAAAACAATACTTGCTTGATGTCGATACCGTGGCGAAGATTACCTCAGTTTAAATGGAAAAATTTTCGTTTTTCAAAATCGCATTTCCCAAGTCATGAATTTATGTATTTTATGTGCTTCTATGATTTACTGAACCCCATATTTTATAATACTTCTCCTCTTTTCAAAAGCCATCTCAAAGTATTTTGCATGTTTTTAAAACCGCGATGCTGATTCATTCGGATTTTAAATAAAAATTCGACAAATATTAAACATTCCCCGACCAAATTTTTCGTGTAGACAACCAGATCTGGTAAATGTGTTATTGATTTTTCCATTTAGTTTTTTGTCTGAAAAATTTTCAGCAACGCCATTAAAGCGAATTCGATGTCTGAAAAACATTTAATTTGTTTACCTGGTTGAAAATTAGTTTTACTTGCGTTATATACCTACAAAAAAACAACATTCATCAGTCATAGTGTTGATGCTATATTGGAAAATGTGTTATTTATGAAATCGCAGGATAACTAAATTGTTATTAAACCTATCATAAGTTAGCAAATTTTTGATAAGTGCATTTTGCAATCGGCGTTAATTCCAGAATGTTTCATTGCTATCAAATTAAAATTAAAATAATTCTGATTTGTAAATTATTATGAATGAAGAATTATTGCGTCTGGGAATTCGCTCTTGAATAATTGAGAACGCATTAAACACAAAATGTTGATAAATTTTGTTCTTGTTTTGTCAATTTCCTCAAGCATCGCCGATGAATAAAAGTCATTAAACTCCTGGCATAAAAGCTGACATGATTGAACTGCCGCCATGCGTGAGTTTGCTCAACTACTGTCAATGAAAATGCAATTTTATAAATCTTTCCCGTTGGTAAATTTCACTTTATTGTTTATTAGTGAAGTGCATCTAAAGTTAGACGTATTCAATTCGTCATCGTCAAATCGATCCAATCGGAAACTAGCGCAGAAGTAGACCACGATGCATGCAGGCTTTGAAAATGGTGGGTCTTTTGAAAAATAAATCCAAATCTTCAAAGCAATCGATTTGAGTCAATTAACATTGACTGCATCAGTTGACAGCTCCATTGCTGCAGTTGGACTTGCTGCACTGTTGAGAATATGCAAGAGAACTTGGCGGCAACTTTCAAAAGCACAAATCCGATAAAAGTTGCTGTGTTCAGCTTTGAATGTAACAATCAGATCGGGATTCTTATCAAAATCACAAATCAATCGCTTTCTGCCCTGCGGCCATCCCCAATACCCGGAAAACAACAATTGTTAATTATTCAAATATTTCTTGTGGCTTCAGGAGATCTTAATCAGTTCTTAAAATTTAATCGCAGCCTCGCAACATTTTTCTATAGGACAGAAAAGAAATAATATAAAAAGCAAAAGAATAAAATGGGCAATGAAAGCGTAAACAAAAATCAAGAAGTGAATTCGCACCGTTGATTACAAGTCAATCCCCTAGCGTCTCCGTACCCCGCCCCCAACCAATTCCATTCGATGCGACTCGACAAAGCATTCCCAAAAGTCGTCACCAATCAAATCAATACCGTTTTAAATTTGAAAATTTTTATTATTGACTTCCTTAGAAGAGCTCCGCCGTCGTCGTCGCCTTGGATTGAATCGTACTGATTGTGAGATAAAAAAAAAACTAAATACACACCAAAGAGATCAGCGCCCACCACGCATCGCGTAAACGAAATGACAACTCTGTTTTTTTTTTTTTTGGCATACATTAACAAAAAGTAATAAACAGAATGCAAAGTGGCTGCAGCGGAAAATAAACCAGCAAATCCACAAATGGCCTAGCATGCAGTCCGACGAACGGCCAGAAATCCGCGACAAAGGCAATCAATCTCTCATGCATCAGCTGTTCCAGGCTTGGACTCCGTTAGAGTGGGGGATGGGGGACGGCAAGAGAAGCGTTTTTTACTTCCTTCCGTGGGAGATAATTCGACATGGGGACAATTCGAAATTCCTCCTCTCAGCTGAATGTGAAAACCAGTTTTGGCATTTCACTGTGCTCTTTAAGAGTATTTTAAGAGAGCGTGGGGAAAATTACATAAGCTCTTATTCAGCGGAGTTTGCTCTTAGAGAATTATATATTTTATATGCATTCAGCATTTCAGCATTCCTCTCATCAGAAATCAGCTGTGCGGTGAGCGCTAAATTCGAAAGACAATCAGCTCTTTCGAACTTCCGCCATTAATTGTGTTCTCAGGGGAAAAGAGAGTAATGGTAATCCCCAAGACGGTTTGCCGGCCCACCGCTCTATTACAGAATTCTCTCTAAACGATTGGTCTAAATTTTTCGACCATACTTGACGGGGAACGGATTCTGGCGCAGCCGCAATATGCGAAAACACCAAATTGGTGAAGGAGAGTTTCACGAGAACTCCATTACTACGCGGAGTTCAGCGTTTCGAATCTCGCATGCACTTGCATGTCATTCTAGAATCTAGATTCGAGTCACATTTTCAGCCGACAAAAAAAAGTAAAGCAGAACCAAAAAAACAAAAATGAATATATAAACGTAATGTACAAACGTGCTGTAATTGAATGTCTCTCGTGAGCGTAATAAATTGTCTCCACCCACATTTTTCGTTTTCTTAGGAGCGCTGCACACAGCAGCCCACCACCACCCACTCGATGCTACTGCACCCGACCTCGTGATGCTTCTTCTTGTCCTCCACTGCATTTTTTAAAAATCAAGTCCTTCACATGACGGCACCGTGGAAATCTTTATTTTATTCCTTCAAGTTCGCCGCAATAAGTATTAAGTGCCCATCTAATTAAGTGACCAAGGACACGGGCAATTTCACCGTTCAAGGCGTTTAAATACTTTTTTGGCACTTCGCAACCTTAATTCAGTTGCTGCAATAAATAATGCCCACGTTTGTAACTGCAACGTTTATTGTAAGAAATCGTGCCATTTATTTTCTTACATCCGCGACTCGCTCTGATCCAATGTGGTAATGTAAATTTACATTATTCAACTTTGCTCTCTCGTCCTTCTGTCCAAACTTCCGATTCTATCGAGGCAGCATAAATACTTTATTAACGATCTCTTTAATTACTTCCGATACTTTTGTGAGTTTAGTACTCTAATTACTGGCTAATCACTGAATGCACTCGTTTCTAATGCTGCAACAACATTCCCGATATATTTTTCTGTTGTTTTTACTTTTCGCTAAAATCGTGGAAATTTATTGAATGTGGTTTTTAGCGGGCAGTCATAATTAATGGCATCTTTTGTAAATAATTGTAGACTATTTTCATCATTAGTAATATTCATGAGTCAACGATTCCTTTCGAGGATTGTGTTTTGTTGTTGTTGTACTATTGAAGTATTTTACAAATAGTTCTCCAATCCGAGACGATGGCAAGCTTTGAAATATATTTCGACAGGAATCTTTTCGGAACCGTTATCATGGATAATTTAAAAAATCTGTTAAACGAGTTTTGTTGTTCGGTCAGCCCAAAAGATTGGGTGTCCTCGTGATAACGGCCGGCATTAGCAATGGACATTGGAGAAATTTATGACGGCAATTTCCAGCAAGAAGACACTAGACACCCCCTGAAAAGTGTTTCGTATTCATATCTCAAATGAACCGAATTACGTCATTTTTTATCACTGGCCCTTAGACAACAATAACAACTGTGGCAATCGGGTGTTCTGCAGAGGAGTTTAAAAAATGGAAGACTGGAAAAAAAACAACATGCATATTGTATAGCGATTGCCGAAGGATGAGAAGTGCGAGCGTGCACGGGTTTGCTTGCGGGATACAGCGATAAGGATTGGATACATTTATGCGGAAAATAAATTCCAACACACACCAGATCTCATCCTGCGATACAAAGCCATCCATCTTGCTTCGTTCAGATTCCAACAAAGTTTTTCGGTTGTTATTAATGCATGTGCGCTGATAAACTTTTATGCTCTTTGTGCGTCCTTTTTATACCTTCAGTTTTTTTGCTGTTTTGTAATAGAAAGAAGCTTCTTAGAATTCACAAAGTTTTTCATATAGGACCAACGATTGCATTCGTTTGTGTGTCGATTTCTTAAAAAAAGGAAAAAAACGAAAGGAGGAAATCATCTCTTTTATTGTCTCCTCTGACGATGAGATGCCGTGGAAAAAGAATTCAAAGGAGCAACTGTGAATGAGGGCATGTGTTCTCCTCAACATGAAAGGAATACTTTTGCCGAGCGATCAAGCCATGGAGGAAGACAGGAAGGCATGAGGGGTGATTCAACCGGGTCAAGTACGAAATTTGTAAAATAGGTTGAAATGAAGTAATTTAAAGAGTGAACAGACAAGGCGGGAGATGAGTGCGGGGCCGGTGAGTGCACATTCACTGGATGCACAACTAGGTGAGCGCTGTCGTCTATCCTTGGCGACCTTTTATACTGGAAAGTGACGATTACTTTAGCACCTTTTCTTCTGAGCCTTAAATGGTTTTTCCTCCTCCAGCAGGTTTAAAGTGTAACGAGGTTGAAACAGTCAAAATGTATACAAAATGCTCCCGGCTGGAAAAATGATTAAGTTTTGTCATTAACGAATTCGCTCTCTCGGTGTTTTACTTTAAATGCAAGAAGCTGTTTCACAAAAGGATAAAGTCAGAGGAGGTTATTGGCATGAATTGAAGTCCAAACAGAGGAAAAGGAATCCTTCATTTGAGTGGATGCGCTTTGCAATCGGAAAGTTTTCTTTCCGTTTGCTGACATGTTACTCGAAAATGCATCTCTCGTCCTGCCTTGCCTTGCAGGAGAGCAAGATACTGATTTTCTATTGACACAAGAGCTTAATCATTGAGAATCAATCTTTTAAACTTGAGTCTTGGATACATACTATCGAAAGGATATAAAATATTAAAGATTTAGGATGAATCGATTTTATTTCCTGCAAAAGAGAAAAATAAGTCATTTTAATCACAAAACAACAAGGCAGGAATATTCCTTCCACCCACAACCCTGTGATAGTTCCCAGTTATGAAGCCCTTCAATAAAATTGGCTTGAATATGCAATATGCTCCTTGACTGGTTTGAGGTTTCTTCATCTGCAACTTTATATGGGCAATTGTTATATTTTTCACGAAGGCCAGGCAGTTCTCAGTTTTGTTATTTGGACGGCTCTATCGTATCCTTTTTCTGCATACGCGCTCCTTCCACCGTTCTTCTAGTGCATGAAATAAGCAACCGACACGTGACGCTTGGGAATGTTTGAAACATCGTCTTCTACCAGAGGAGCTCACATAAACCTAATTTGCCAAAAATATTAACTGCTTGTCAAAACTGAGTCTGCAAACCACGGCAAAAAGCTGTGCAGCTCCTTAACTAGCTCCATACGCGAGAGACATTTTCATCGGTTTGCGAACCGATTTGAGCATTTGACTACACACGGTCAAATTAGTTCTCAAATTTTATCCTCTTCCCCGTCCCGATGAGTCTTACAAGTTCAGAGTTCACACCTGCGATTGCATTCCTAGAAAGAAACTTCCAATGGATGATAATTATCTAAAATTATATTTCTAGGAACATTTTTCTCCTAATTTTAATTACTGCCAATTGTAGCCAATTCGATTTTCAAGGGCCCAAGCAAAACCGTCGACTTATGGAGGATTTTGATTTCAGAAAATGAACTTTAATCTGCTTGTCTCTGTAAATTATTTGTATGTTTAAAACTATCATCATTGATATTGATTTCATGTAGCAGTACTTTCTGTAATAATTACGAATTATTTTATTATAGCATGTACCTACCTACATATAACAATATGTAACTCCCATTTTTTTAGAAGCTGTATACTTCTTTTGGCGGGCCTAAGGTGTGATTGCTGATGGGGGAAAAATCTTTGGTTTGCCACCACGACGTGTCGCTCTAATGCATTTAAATTTTTTTTATGTTTTCGAAGGCTTTGGAGTGGAGTCTGGTAACCATCCCCCTTGACCTTGGGGTTGTCCAACTTGGGCTGTGTGCGATATCAAAGAAACCTTATAACGTTTTTATTCGAATATCTCGTTAATGAGAGATTTTCGTATTTGTTTATAGAGGGGGTGTAGATTTGTGCAGGGCGGCTGAGTTTTCTTTTAAACGCTTTAGCACAAGGTTTTACATATTTTATTGGAACATTTCAATCTTGTATGTGTAATCGTTATATGGGTTTTGATGTAAAATAAATTTTTTCAATTTTTTCATGTAAAATTTTTTTTACATCGCAGAGAAAAAATAAGTAACCAAAACATTCACAAAAGAACGTAGATACGAATTTCATATATGTCAGATAGACTATGTACCGTTAAACGAGTTTTTAGCGAAAATGATGTATTAAAAAGCTATGTATATAAGATGTATATATTTCACGCTTTACAACCAACAAATAATGTTATCTTTAACTTTATTAGCTCGAAGAGTATAGCTGTCACGTAAGGGACTTTTGTTGAAATAAACTACATTAACAACTAGGGCTAATGGGGGCACTCATCGTGAAATCTTGAAAAAACAGCTGTTAATTGGTTTGTTTTAATATATCCTACCCAATATGATAGAGTATGATTACAAACAATAACTCAAAGGCATAAAATTCTTCTTTCTATTTTTCATAAAATTTCCTTCTTTGCATGGAATGGCCCAATGCACTGGCGCTTGCGATCGCATTTAATCCGTGAAAAAGCACACAAGAAGCATTCTACTTCTGTCGGTCAGTTCCACACTGCCTACATGTTGTTTACTCTGTTCCAACAGATATTTCTATTATCTATTAGTAATTTCATTTTAAAAGAACGAAGTTTTGGAGTGCGTCTCAATCTACTATCTCATAATATCAGGTCGTACCAGCATGAATTGTTGGCCTGATAATGAACTTTTGTCTATTTTCTGACCTCAAACGAGTGCAGTCGTTTTAAAAGCCAAGAACAGCCTATAAAGTGAGACTAAGATAAGGTAAACCGTAAACGTGCTATAGAACTCACATGGAAGAAGTTTCTCTTCACCACAACGTTTCCTTGGAAAAACCCTTTCAGGATGAATGCATCAGCAACTATAGAAGACCCACAAAAACTCAATTATATAATTTGTCACCTTCAAATATGCTTTGGTGAAGCTAAGCTAGGCTCTCAATCAATTTTCCATCTACATTGGTGAAATTAGTTTTTGATTAATTCTAAGGAAATCTTATCTCTAACTTGTCACGCGCTGAAGAAAGTCGTGCTCCAGGATTCCTCCGTGCAATCCAAAGACGTGTCCTCTTCCACTCTTCCACAAAATTCTTCCCATTCCACTTTATTTGAATTGACTCTGGATTTCGCTATGAATTCCACTGAAAATGTAAGTTTTCCACATTTTCGTCACTCACGATTTCTCAAGAGATGGAAATCGTAAAACGGCTGCAAAAATAGAAATGAAAATGTGAACAAATAAATAAAAAACGAACAAAAACTCAGGGAAAATGTAAAATCGATTCGTATCCATCCGATGGGCAAAAATTCAATTACAGCTGAACAATGGCGTCATAATGAAGTGAAATTAGCATTCACTCGCGATTGTCCTGGCGAATTTCGTTGATTGCATTCGATATGATGACATTTTCCGCAGGAGTGACTGCTTCTGAAGTGGAGTGACACGAGTCCCAGAACAGCTGCATGCCCAACCATTCGAGGATTCGGCTGGTGGACCATCGCGATTCTCTGGGCAATGTTCAAATCCTTTTTACTGGGAATGTGCAGTGAATCCTTCCAGATTCACTTTGAGGACGAAATTCTAGGTCCCGGAGTAAACCCAGAAAGTGGTGATATTTGAGCAAACAATGCCAGGTCATTGTTATCCTTTTATACATTTCCTGCTTTAGTTCTAACAGTCTCGAGAAGGATTTATCGTAAAGGACGACAGAGTTCAGTGACAAAGAGGTAAGAAACTCCCTTCTCAAACTTGTTTCCTTTTTATTGTTATCATTATTATTACTTTTTCATGTTCCCTGTTTTTTAATTAACGAGCAAACTTTATCAGAATTTGGTCAGAGAGTTCTATAAGTGCTCGAGGGTTGCATAATTCTCCAAAGAATTCTTTACAAAAGGGGGAAATTTCAATTATTCGCATAGAGTAGGATTTAAAAGCCGGGAAAGCATTGAACTGATTTGCGAGTCTGTGCAGATGGTGTGTATTCTTTTTTTTTATTTTAAGAGTAGAATAAGTTACGAGTGGATGGTTTTGATGAAGATGAAAAGGACTTTACAAAACGTGGTTGAGTATTTGTGAAGATATTTTCGAATTAATAAATATGAAAGTGTTGGAAATCAAAAGCCAAATTATATTATATGTTAAATTATATTATACGTTACTTCTTAAATCTTAATTTGACAAAGTAAAGATCTCCAAATGCACTAAAAAATTCCTTTTTGAAAAAACTAAACATTTAAAAAATGTTTCTGGAAAATGTTCTTTATTTTTTTGTATTATCTATAGAGGTAAAGGAACGGCGGCGTTCCACTGCGTTTCCCACAAATCAAGCCCTGAGAAAACGGATATTTTCCGGTAACTGTGCTTTTAAGTAAATGACGCGCGGGACGGTTGTGATAAAACAAAAATCGTTCATCGCAAAACGGTTGTGAAAAAATTCTGACAATCGGAATCAATTTTACGAGCAAGCAAATGTTTCAGCTCGCGGCAGAACGTCAAAAAGGCGGTAACGACTGAAAACCAATTTAAATATTAATATTCTTTATGCATTACATCTCTCGAGTTTCGAGTTTTTATGGGGAAAAATATCTTTAAGAACGAAGGTGGAATCCTCGAAAAATATTCAGCATTATTCAATATTCACTCCTAAAGCCTCTTCCAAGTGGTTTTCACTTTTCCCTGCAGCAATAATTATTATCGTTTCACAAAAAATGCAACTCAAACTCAACAAATCTCTCAATCACGGCAGAAAAAGTTCGATAAATCCTCGAAGATGCACCAACTCACGGAAGACAACAAAATCTAAATCAATGACAAAATGCTTCGAACCAGAGTCCAGATATTTATACCCTGGGCAGACGACAGCACTTAATCGAGTTAATGACGTCATGATGACGTAGCCCAAGTAAATTTCCTACATGAACTCGACTTATGATTCTATAGCTGCTGTAACTCCATTAGACTCGGTATTTTGCTGTCAGGGGCTGTACGTGCTATATCGTAGTGAATAGTTGTACAAAAAAGTTATTAGCTGTGAAATTTTATTGCTTTTCGTGTTTTTGGACGAAATACCTCCTTATAAACTTTAATGCAAAATAACGTAAGTCTTATATAAGCACATTTTCTTTTTCTTAGCTTGCTTGCAAGAAATAAACAACCCGCTGCATTGTCTCGAATCCATTTTATGTTTACTTTACGTCGAATCTCAATACATATGTCAACAACTAATTGCGGTTCGGCGACAGACGACAAACTCGACTAGATTACGTGTAGCCTTTATAACTCGATAAGTGATTAACGTGATTAAGTTTGCAGTCGGACACTCTCTTAGTCAGGAAGCGAAGGAAACCCAGAATACCGTTATATCCGCTTTTTAAATTGATTGACATATCAATTAAGTGTCGAAGTACCTGAAACCATTTCACAGTTTCAAATGGCCCAGTTTTCGTGCTGGCTTTTGCTTTGGATGTCTCCATTTTCCGAAAACTGGGCTTTAACCACAATGCAAGGTTCGCCAGTTTGCCGTCGTGGCCTCCTGATTTCTTTTATCGAGTTCGCTGCAGAGCTGTTACTGATAATTGATTTTCAATCTGGCCAGCTGAACGACAGCGGAATTTCGAAGAAATCGACAATCAGTTGAGGGTCAGCTCCTTTTTGCGTACCCGCGGCCTTTGCCGTCGCGTCGGTCCAAACTGACCGGATCCGACTATCCAACTAGACTTTTTACTGTGCGTGCTGCAAAAAGTGCCGCCGCCTTTCCTGGGCGATTCGGATGACTGTACTTGTGGTCCGCGATATCATCGCCACTGCCAATTACTCCGCGGAGACTCCTAGGCGCGGAACCTAACTAATTCTGCTAATTTATCTGGTTCCGTATGTTCGAATTGTGGAATTTATGCAAAACAGCAGAAGAGATTGTGTTATCGCGCTTTCAGTATTTAATGCTTTTGATAAATATCAGGTTTTTGATTATTCTTATTTTCTAGAGATTATATCAAATGAAGCCGTAAAATAACAACATCGCGGAGTCGTCGCTGCTTAGTCTTCCAATTTGAAGCCGTGGCGGATGTTTTTCAAGACCCTTTCGTGATAACAGTTGAAATTTGCAAATTTTTTTATGAGTGCACGCACCTCGTGTTGTCGGGTTTCTCCTTCATACTTTTGCTGACGTTATGTCCTTATTTATTGTTGTAGAAACGTTCTCATACTAGACATTCCGTTCTCCCCCTTCGATTGCCAGCGCAGTGGGTCGATCTTGCATGAGAGTTGCTGGAGACCTCTGTGTGTTTACAATTTTACATTATTGCACTCCTGAGTGGCAGTTATTTACAATATTCACAACTGAGCACACAAAAGTTGCATTCCACATCCTCCAAGAATGAAAAGAATAAACAGTAAAACTTTCCTCGAGGAAATTTCTATTGTATTTTGATCTCCATTAATAAAAATTTAAAAATGTGCATTGCAATGTAGTGTTCGCTTAGTCCGTGTAGATAGCGTTAGTAGGAATGGCGTAATATATAATACAAGTAGACAAGGAGATAAAATAAGGCTTTAGTGTGCTGTTTAAGTTTTACGACATTTATTTACAACTATCTGATTTACCCGGTTTTCCACGGTGCAATGAATGAATTATTACCTACTAATTACAGTAAAAAACATCTATAGGTAAATCTATTAACAAGGTTTTATACTCGTAGCTATTTACTATGATTACATTTCTTGGGTGCATCCGTCTGACTCGAGAACGCGCTTGCTAGAGACTTGAAATTAGGTAATAAAATAATACTTCGTTAAAATTTTAAGGTCAAGTTAGAAGATAAGCAAAATCTGGCAACTCCTTCTTAGTGTTACCATATAAAGCTGAATTACTTTTATACAAAAATGCTGATTTTGTTTACTGAATATCTAAATCTGTCGACAATTAATCCACTTCCCGTCCTCCAGTCGAGCTAAGACTGTTAAGAATTTAAGATAAGTTGTCGATGACAATGCATTCTATTCTTATTACTGCACCGAGTCCCTGTAGACATTCCGCAGTTGCTTTGTAATGTTTCACGGCGACTCGATTATTTTTGGAAGAAACAGTTTTTTAACCATGCTGAAATTGAAAGTTGCGATTTTTAGTCGTTAGTTCTAAGTTGTAAAAGATCAACTGAAAAAGAACATTTGATTTGTCAGGATTTTAAACGGAAGTGTAAGCTCTGAAGTATGAAGTTAACTAGGATCCTATTAATAAATTTGAAAGTTATTTACTTGTAAGTAAACCCCACTGGACACGAGCTCTATATAATATAATGACAAATGTCAATTCCAAAGATAATTTTAGGGGTTCTTTACTTCTTCTAAAACAAGTGAATATTAATCAAAATCAAGCAGTTATTAAGCTTAGGTATTTGGAAAATCCTTTTCCCAAATCTGTCTGTTGAATACACTTTGTAACAATATTTATTCTAATGGGCGGAATCAACTCGTCAAAAACTCCGACAGTAGGGTTTTGCTACATTTGCCACATCCTTGGCCTAATTTCTCTGCATTAGTTTTCCTCAGACGTTATCCTCAATTTGACTTTCCTTAATCGAGATGAAACAATTTCAAATTACCGCAAACAGTAATATTTGCAATCTATTTTCGTTGTAATCTATTTTTTCGGAGGGAAAAGGCAAATTCTAGTCGAGGAGAATTCATCAGTGGCATTTAAAGTGACCAGGAAACGAAATTAAAGAAAGGATTTCTTCTCTCAAAATAAATTGCTGGTGTCAGCATCGAGAAATTTCGAGGTAAGAACATGCGGCCAAACGTGCTCCTGGCAAATGTTTGCACAGCTCGCGGATATTTTCCGTCAAGTTAATGAAAAAAATACAAAATCCAGCAGCACAACTGCAAGGAGAGGCGGCAAACAATGAGTGCAACTTGGTCGCCTTCAACGCAGCGCCACTTCGTCCTGCGACTTCAGCCTCCCTATCATGTAGACCTTGCAGGTAACCCTGCAAATTACATTGTTTCCACGCCCCTCCCCGCAGGAGCCACGATAGTGCTCGTCCTCTAAATCCCATCGGATGAATCTCTTTGTCTTCCTGGCTGGTCACCGTCACACAACTACGTATGCGCAGGAGGCGGGATGGCGGCGGACACGTGTTTACCAAGCATGACGAACTGCGGGCGGGGAAGGGGCTCAGGTGCGATTGAAGGAAGCAAAGTTATGCAATTCCGCCCGACCCCTCCGCACATGAACATTGCACAAATGCACACGAAGAGCTCGAGTTCACTTGAAATGTGTATTTAAATGCATGACAGACAGGACCGCAAATTGTCTTTAAATTGCTGCCATATTGAATCAGGTTGAATTGTTCGGGGGAGAAAATAATATGTCTTCGAGGGAAGGGGCCGGATAATGGGGTTGTAATGGTTGCAGTGTTGTTTGCGCGGACAAAAGGTCTTGCTTGCTGCACCGACAACTGTGTGATTAGTTTCTTATTAGGGGCACACTAATGGGAGAATAGGCTGTTGCAGCAACTAGACTCCGCCGCAATTTGATGATAAAAATTATCGATTGAGTTTTAACTGTGGGCGCAAAACAATGGCACGCAGAGAAGCCATATTGCGTATGAAAGCCAGTTATGCAAGGAGAGGCAGGATGATTGCAATCTTCGCAGCAATTTCATAAATAACTGTTAAGACTTTAGAGCCGTTCCTCCAAATGCCAAGTAACTAGTAATAATGAATATTTGTAAAGAGTTAACAATTCATTCTTTACAATAAAAAACCACCACAACCACTCATATTAACGCAATGGTAAAACTTTTACTGTTATATCCATTTGATACGTACATATGTAGCTTTTGTTATTTTGTTAACCATTATGTTATAAACTTAAACAGTGTTTAATATGGGGAAAATACCGCCAGAAAAGTTTAAATGAAATTGATTTGCATTACTCGGAGCAAATAAGAAAGGAAAATGCATAGAAATCGTAAAACTTTTAGGAGCAGATAAAATGGCTTTATGGGACGAAATAAACGGACGGATTTGGGTTGAATTCTTGCAAGCAACGGCTGGGGGAGGAAGTGTTATATGTATACATCCGATGGATGACATAAACCCATAAAAAATTTCGTGCCAAAGTGATTCGCTCGTTTCCGTCGATACCGCCCGGGTTCGAGACAGTCCTCAGTATAACTTTTTCTGTTTTTTATTACTTTGTTGTTTTTAAATCATGATTATATCATTCCCACTCACCCCTGCGACGTGCCTATCAGATTCACTGTACAGCTATATCCTACCAGCATTATTTTTGTTTGCTCGACAAATTTTCCCAGTGCCAGCAGCACTTTTCCAATCCAGAGGAAAACATCAGATTTCGTTGCTGTTTTCGCAAAATGTGAATGGAATTTTGTAGATCTGCGGGTTTTTCGCCTGTTTTGTTTGCATTAAAACTTGCCGCCCTGTTTGTTTTCCATACGCCATTGCCAAAACGGCCACAACCATTTTACACAACAGCAACACACAGACATTACATTCACAACATCCGAGAACGGGATACCCTTAGCTGTGTTGGTGATTTTTAATGAAACATTCAATGGAGCCATCATAAAACGGCCGAAATTGCGCTTTGTTTTGCAGCCATAAAAGCACTGGAATTGGCAGCCCACTATTGGCGGAGGATTGCCGTGCCTCGTTACAGTTAATATCCGAAAAATTGAGAAAATTTATGCAGCAATTTTCCGTAACAGACTTTCAAAAAGACCGCACTTTATTTGGTCCTCGCTAATTACTTTGGCCAATTTAATTGCTTATTAATTAAAGATTCCGCGCTCTCTGCAATTTTAATAGAAGTGCCCCGGTTTAATGAATGCAATTTGCGGCGACATTATTTGATTTGTACGATTTGAGATTAAATATTAACCTGTGCGGTTTTCAGACGGTAATTAATATTGCTGGATTTTATTAATTTGGTAAAACATTGTTTTATGGTTCAATTTTATTTCCCAACCGAAAAAGGTTTTTTTTTCTGTTGATTGGAACCCTTCGAAGATAATCAAACCCGCGGTCGTTGCTCCTCGTCGAATGAATAAAAGTAATGGACAAACTACTTACGATAATTACTAACAAACTCAAAAATTCATCCCCCCTTCACCTGCACCGATTCTTCAACTGTTTATTAATCGGATCCCAATAATTGCGGCTCATTCGTTATCTTCGACTTTCGTGTGACGTGACGTGCTATCAACACGCATGGGGCTTTTCCAACTGGGGGCGTAGAAAGGGGCGGAAAACTGACTCAAAAGTAATTGTTCGAAAATGAATAGAAAACGTACGTGAATGCGGGCATCTCCGAGGCCGAAAGCCAGGAAGCGAAAAACACGTCACTTACATCGCATGGGAAATTAACGGCCGCTCGCAGACCCCGTAATCGAACCTAATTTGAATCGAGACCACATCCCCCTTCAATCCCCGCATACTTTAGCGCACGGGTCACCGTGCGTTCGTCTTGCGGCGCTTGTGTGTGAACATTCGCTTAAAATTAGAAGTGCCCAATGCTGAAGCCCTTAGCTTTGCCATTAGATTAAAATTCCGCCCCTAGACAGGTCATTAACGATGTAAATCGGTCCCGCTGCAATCAAAGTCAATCCTAGTGGAATAAATTACAACGGCAGAGGACTGTCGAACCCTGGCAGATACCGGGACGGGATCGACGATGACGACTACTCGAGCTCCTCTCACCCTCCAGGCTGGAGTGCTGTTATCAGGGGACCCCATCATAAACGAATTTAAAACTTGAAAGCACATAAAAACCCGGCGATGATGAAGGGCCAAAGGACAAAAAAGGAAATAAAAAAATAGGAATGTAATGGAAGAGAAAAGGGAAAATTTCATCACGAGCCCAGTCGGGTTGGGTTGGTAATCAGGACGAGCAGCGTTTTAATTTGACATCTATGGAGCACGGCATTCGGCGTTGGTTGGAGATTCGATTGAGCGCCCTTTGTTCTGGGCACGGCGGCGCGGGGAGGGCAGGATCACGCATATCAAATTGAATCACGGTTTTTCGCATGGATGGGTTCCGTGGTCGTGCAAGAAAAGCCCATTCAGAGCGGAGTTTCGGATTAATAAGGTTGAAATGAGTTGCACAATGGCGGCATGGCATGTGAGTGCGTTTCACAAGGACAACACGCCGGCGAAAAAGTAAAATAGTACTTCCTTTCTATAGCAACTAAATTCAGGAGCCAGCTCAACTACTTGTTATTCAATTTCGGCTCACATTTCGTCCTCATTAAATGCGTGAAATTAACGCACAGCGGAGGTTGCCTTCCGAAACTATGGCAAACGTATCCAAGAGTCCTGCTGGGATCCTTACAAGTACCCGAGGACATTGTACTTGCAACTCTCTTACGCTGCTGAATGAATGGCTCGAGGTTGGTGCTTCTTTCTGAACGTTTCCACCGAAAGAACCCCTTCGAGGAAACGGATATTCAATTACCCGCCCTGATGGAGTGATATTAACTCCAGGGCGACTGTAGTTCCCGTTGTGAGGGGACAGGGGCAGCTTGTACGTGCACTGCTCGGCAATGCCACAAATCGGCGATCGATGTTGAATTTTTAAATGGAATGTGAACACGTCCGGCATATGTAAGAGGCTGGGATCGCGTAATTAAAAAACGACTGCGTCACAGGAACGAATGGCGTCGCTGAACACAGCACTGCAGCGCACTAGTTGGCTTGGGAAACGACTCACCAGATCAAGGACCCTGATCGTTCTCCGCTCGGGATAGAACTAGCCCAACGGGGATAGTTGCGCCGACGATCCAAGGGGATCGAGCCGTGCGTGCTGATAAAGAGTACGCCCTCCGCCGGGCCAGCATTGCTTATCGCTGCACTATCAGAGATTCTCCACGCACGGAGAAAGGGGTGGTTTTTTTGATAATCACTACTTTTGCACACGAATATGCTCTTATCCTGTAATTTAAGGCTCAGCGATGTTACTCAATACCAAAACCCTTTTTGAGGTAGGTACATGCATGGAGAGATTTAAATCGTGGCCAGTTTTTTTTTTTTATTTTCAATGCAGCTGAAAATGCACGCAAACGATAATTAAGTGTATCCAGCAAAAACTTTAGCAAAAAGTGGTACTTGTACGTGATCTTTCCAAATAAACATTTAGTTTTCTGAATTATGAGAATATTGAGGTTTTAGTTTATTATGTTGACACTTGGATATTATGTATTAATAAAATATTTGCAATAAGTATGCTTTGCACTTTAATAATAAAATAAACCGTTCATATTTTTGTTTAACAGAAGGTTTTCACTTAAAACATTTTCAGTTAAAACAATTTGTTTTTGATGTTTACAAAAAAATTTTTGTAATCTCGGAAGGCTGATTTTCTCCACCCTTCGCATGAAGAGTAACCTTGCAAATTTAATGTTTTCTTGAAGCAAGTAAGCATCCCAGAAATACATCCGGGTCACGTTATAAATATGTATATTTACATATGTATATTCACACACAACATAAACAACTAGTTTTTGAAAGTGCTCTGTCCTGATTTTGTCGTTAATATTTCTCTTTTGAAGAAGTTAAAAAATATATAAAAAAAATTCACGTGTGCATTTGGGGTTCTTCTTTGCGAATAAATCTTCGACCCAAATATTTACAACCAACGTCCTTCCTCGCCAGCACTGTGTGGATCCTCTTGTCTTTATCTCGGAATCAACACACAACCGGTAGTGGGGGAGTGAATTATTACGTTTGTTTCAAAATAGCTGTTTACGCTTGAGAAAGTAAATAAATGCCATGAACATCGAAACGGCAGGGCACATGCCTTCGCGGGGAGCGGGCAGAGGTGCACATTTAGTTTAACTAGTCCTCCTCACGTATTTTGCCCGGGCAGTACCTGGAGCCAGCCATGGGGACTCGCATGGGGGTGTCTGCAGGCATCCAGGATCCGGCTGTAACTATCCCCGTAACCGTTTCGGGAATCGGCAGCGTGTGGCGCGAAACCCTAAAGACGTCATCATCTCGTATTAATTTCGTAATTTCGTAACGAGCACAACTGAGAGTGTGTCATTAGAGCCAAATGTTGTAAAAGGGTGGCATTAATCACGAGCAGAGACGCCAGTGATGCTATCACAGGGGGCTGTTACTCTTCCAGAACCTGGTCATGCCAGCTAAATCCCTGGATTACGTTATTCAGGGAAAAATTATGCTGTGAACATAAAATTATCCACGCCGAGCGGCAAAACACCGCGATGGAAATGTGGGAACAAGAACGAAGAAAATATGTTTCAGGATATGAGCTGAGACACGAGACGAGGGTTGGTGGACTGCTAGTCCACGAAAGATTGCAGGGCGGCAAGATTCACGTCATTCTGGTTCGAACAGAGCACTCAAACGTAATAATACGCCACAGTGTACGAATCCTGTACGTGCTGTGCGCATATTAGCCCTAAAAGTGCTTATTTAATGGGAGGCTGGCAGGCAGTGGCTGGGATGCCAATGATTGGGGGACTGGGTAAGGAGAGAGAGAGGAGGAGATGGGACGCATCAAGTCTCTTTCGGTTGGAATCTCCCAAGAAGTCGGTAATTAAAGTTTGGTCCCGCGGACGTTTTGTGCTCCTTTGCTAAACATAGAATTAGCGTAACGAGAACTGACAACAGTCCCCCGCACCCTTCCTCGAGCAGTCGTTCGGCAATCAAGACTCCATCGCTATTTAATTGGATTTCCTAGAGTTCTCTGGGTAAATGGGTTCATGTGGCAATGACTTCCTTTCGCTCGTGGGGGGACCTGCTTTCAAGGACTCCTGCCAGGAGAATGGGCACACCTTCCCACTTCTGGCATGGGCACAATTGATTGGCACAGTTCCTTGGATTACGTTCGGAATGAGCAATCATCAAAAGCAGGATACCCACACCGAACAAGGCGCCGCCAACTATTCCTCATGGATGAAACATGAATTGTGGGCGAAAGTCGGTTTATGGAGGATGAACGATTCAGATGGATGGCTGGATGAATCCTGTGCAATTTATACTGGCATTGTGCGCTCAAACTCGAATGCGATTATAAGGAATGACGACATCCTGGCAAGCAGAGACCGTCCGCCCAGCAGGCGCATTCATTGTGCACAACATGTCTCAGTCTCAGGCTCATAATTCGCCTTCGTTAGCAATGGATGCCAGGGGATGATTTTGAAGTTTCCATTCTAGTTCTGGTGTGTGCAAAATACACGGAGGACACCATTAATAACACATTCACCCTAAAAGAAGGCCAACTTTTCAAATGGGTGGATTTGCAGTAAAACAGGATTAGATCAATGAAAAGACCGTCATAGAAGTGGAACGAACTGGTTCTGTGTCCTTTTGAGATTATTTTTATCATCTCAGTGCCAATCCCTTTTTGGGAGTTTGTGTTCTGGTCTTTCTTCCTTCGGCTCTTCCGCACTGTTTGTGTTCAATATTTTTCCGACCGGTACATTTTTGAAATGTTTGAAAATTAATTAATTTTACATGGAAGGATCGAAAGAGGGATTCGATGTAAAACTATTGTTATTCCAGACACATAAAGGGATTAGAGAAAAGTTGCTTGCTAGTCGAACGAATTCATAATAATGCATTTCAGATATAACTTATTATAACAATCTTGAGGGAACTAATAATAAGTGGAGAGTGGCAAAGTTACTTCGAAAAAGGATTCATTCACTAAGGGACTCACTGCAGCTGGCTACAGACAGAAATCCTGTTAATTGGTCAAACGGAGCAGGTTATTCAGGCAAGGTTTCTTAGAAGGGTATGAGAAGAAATACGTGCCCCAATATTATAAAACTTTGAGCAAGGATTTTAAATAATGCTGAAAGGAGGCAAAGTGGCATTTATGCAATTTGACTAGTCTGGGCGATAACGACATTGAATTACTGCAATACGAAACCAACAGGACACCGTTGTGCAGCTGCTCTTCAATTACAAAGGATTAAGTTCCTTGCTGAATGCCTTTTTAATTTCCGGATAGTTACGGTAATCACACGGGAGAAGGATTTTTTGGCAGATTTTTACTGATGGCTGCATTTCGCTGAGCAATAATCACAGGTGCCATATCCAATTGAACTAGCTTTATTACGTTTATGCTGTTGATCGGGTTTATTAGATGTTCCTTTAGTTCTCTTTACAAATCCGCTTCGAAGTGACCTTTGAGGAGAGTTTATAATTTAAATTAAATGCAAATGGAATATAAAATGCAATCACTGCTTTCCTGGATTACAATTATTGCATTCCGTGCCCATCGATTGCGAGGTGCTGTCATGCTGCCCTCCTGCCATTGTGCTGAGGCGCTGAGCGTGTTCGCGTAATCATAATGTGGGACGCTTTCGCCCGCTATTGGCGCTCACAGTGCCTGACCTCGTGCTGCAGTTGTCGGGCTCCAGCTGATTGCCCCCTCCTGAGGTTATCACTATTTTTGCATAATGGTGACCGTTGCGAAATTCAAACGTGCGCTTCCCGGGAAGGGTATTGTGTTGTGCGGCGACCGGTCTTTGAGCAAGAAAAACGCTCAGACCACTTGCGTTACGTTTCTGTCCGAAAGACTTTTTAGAAACAATAATAAGAGCGGGTCCCATCAGCAGAATCACCGCCGCCCGCCGCCCGCCGCTGCCATGCCTTTGACACAATCGCTAGCAGCAAGTAGTCCCGAGCCTGCCATTTTTATGCTATGACGTTTGGATGGATGGCTGTTTTGTCTCCTGCTTGGCATTCCCGGCAACGATTTGAAACGAACCTTTGTCCATTGTCCAGGAAACGAGTTCCATCAATAAAACGACGTTTTTATGCTCAGTACGCATCCAGACCCATTTGTTCTGCCTCGACAGCGCTTTCAAGTGCATGCACAACGTTACGATGACGACGACGATGGTTGGTGGCTGCTAGCGGTGGTGGTAATGATTGCTAACTCTCGTTTGGGCAACGTTTTTGGTACGAAACTTAATTTCCAGAGGACCCCTGAGATAAAATTATCGTATAAAATTTGTGCTCATCGTATTTGCTCGACACAGTCACACAGCATCATCGTGATGGGCATTGAATGGAACGGATAAAGGCGTCGGGAATGTTAATAGGGTTGTAAAAATAAAAAAAAGAACTTTGTGAACCGTAATTAATCCCCCTGTCCCTGAGCTCGTTAAAAGTTGCCCCAGATTTAATGGGGCCCATCAAAATTTCTAACTAACGTAGTAAATGACGACACTCGTCCTTAAAATTACTGGCAAGGCCGAGGGCTGCATTAGATGCTCATCCGATCGAAGGCTTTGCGGTGGTTGGTTTTTGGGGTAGGAACTTTATTTCAATTGGTGGGAACAACCCCAGTTTATTTGAACTGAGTTTTATTGCAGTTCGCTCTACTTTTAATACAATAAAATTGGGCCCAAAGAAATGATCTTGAGCAAACAGCTCAAGCCATTGCAAAGTAATTTTCATTGAGTTCAGCAACGATAAGCATAAATATTTCAGTAAATTACGGCATTTATCATTGCAAAAATCATCTCTGCAATTTACAGTTTTGCTTTTAACATTCCCTTAAAAATATTCTGAGGGAGAGGTATTATGGGAGGGTGTTATAATTAATCAGCAAAGTCATGCCGAAATTCCATTAGTTTTTACGGCGATAATGTTCTATGTTCTCGTCATGCAACATAAAAACATTTTCGCTGTCGAACACAATGGAAAAATGAATGTTCCCCAGCCAGATGATAGCATCCTTCCCGTCGTTGGGGGCCGATAAGAGGACTGGAGCTTTTTGCCAAAGAACGCCGATGTTGGATTCGACTAACACAAAGGCACCATAAATTGTACAAAACGTCGAAGATTAAGATTTTTGCTTTTCTTTCATATCTCTGAGGGGCATTCCAGGGACGTGCTTATGAACGGATTCGCAAAAGAAAAGAAATTCCACAAAGACTAACCCTTTCTTTCATCCTTCTCTGGCGTTGGAGCTGCTTTTTATATTCCTTACATTTTTCACTCCAACTTTTTTGTTTGCATTTATTCGAGTGTCTCCTCGGGCTTAGGCATCGTCATCATAGTACAGACAAGTCATCTTTCAATGCGAAGCCCGGAGGATCAGATTTAGCATCTTTTCGATGAATGGAAGGGAACTCATGGTCAGGAAGGACTACTGTGCTTATATGTACCTTTATCGTCTATGTATTAAGAGGTAACAAGAACAAGTGTGAGAACGACGGGAATCCTTTTCACATGGAGCTGAGAACTTTTCGAGTACTTCTCCTGCAGTGACTTCTTCGATCTGAAATCAATATCTAAAAATGGCTTAACTGTTTCCCAATAAGAGCAGAACCTAAGGAAATCCTTGCATTTCTTCCTTTTCTTAAACCTACATGCCTCTGATGGTGTTTATCCCCGCACCATAAAAGTGGATCTCTTTGGCAAAGAGGAATCCAATAAAAATACAAGTCGAACAGGGATTTGGTATCTAGCCCCTCTCTCCACGGAAGTGGGGGCGTGTGCTGCAGATAAAATACTCCACAGTCTGCAATTGACGTGGAGATAGCTGTTGCTGGGGATTAAGTTACCCAAAACTCGACACAAACCATCTCCTCGGCAGCTCCCATTCCAGTGATGAGGAAACATATTCTTGTACGTTGCCGCCGACCCGGCCTCAAGGATAAGAGATCCGAACAGATTCCGTCGCAGGGAAGATTACCGAAAAGAGGGAAGTCGTGGACGATGGTAATTCCGTTCTACGGCCAGATCTGTGAAACGTGCCGCGGGTCCTAATTGTTTGCATGGACCTCTGCTGGCCCAATAATAATAATCGCTGCGAGGCACACATAGAATTCGCTTCTCCTCGAGCATGAACGGGCACCAGACAAATCTCCCTTCTATCTCGTGACCCCTGGACCCTGGCATGCATTCAATTCCTGGCCTGGCTTTTCCCTTTTTTAATTCCTCAAGGGGCCGTGCTCTGTGCTCGGTGCATGCTGCAACTCTTGTATCTGAAGCAGATTATCTCCATAATGAGTTTTTTCCCAGGACTGGTACGTAAAGTAGCGGCCGAATCCTAATCCCCAAAGTTGTTATGATAATGGAAGTCGTTTGTGTGAAAATTTTAGCTGGTCATTTTGTAATTCATTGCCGCTAACAGCCATTCATTGTTAAGTTACTTTGAATTTTTAGGGAAAACTAATTAAATAACAGAACTGAAAGGAGACTCTGCACTCAGTTAAAACATACATATTACAAAATATGTATATGTACTATCATTAACTTTAGAGATTAGATTAACATTAATGATAGACCAGGCTGGGATACCCCCAGCTTTTGAAATTGGATTCGCAATCAGAATCTTTTATATGCCAATTCGTCGATTTGTTGGTCACCATCTTTCGTCGGCTCTTTTGAAACCCTATATTTCAGGCGAATATAAAACAGTCTATACTTCGAGTTGGAACATGAAGTACCTTCAGCCATAAAATGAAAAAAATCAAAGCAAGCGTGTGGGCGTGATGGAGTAACAAGCAAATAAACAAAATGTGAACTTATTATGATTTTATTTATTATATGTATGTATTATATATATAATATATATTTAGCGATAGAGACAGAGATAGAGGTATAGAGAATATGGAGATTTTTAAGCTGCAATTCTGATGACAATTCGAACTTCTTGAGTCAGAAAAACTGAATAAAAAGACAACCAGAAAGGGATAAGCGAACGACATGCATTTGTCCCGAACTACCACAACATTATTCCATTGCTGCTGTGCGATAATTACCCTCTCATGGTTGGCTATCACAATGCATAATAACCCTTTCGAATGTCTCTTGTAATTACGGATCATGGGAACCCGCATCAGCGGTTTTCAGTTACAACTATATTTAGGCGAATGATGATGATGAAAGCGCTATGTCCTTGTTCAGTGTTGTTGTTGCCCTCGTCGTTGTTCCAATGCACAAAAGTCTCACACCTCAGCGAAAATTTAAATGAGTGCAATTAAGGCTTTTGTCGTAAATAAATAAAATTAAAAAAGGCTGCAACAACACAGGTCAACCTGAAAGTACGAGTGTCGAACTGGCACAAACGGGACACACATTATACGGCCCACGTCCATACGGGGTCCTGGCACCAGCTGCACCACTTCTGGGGTAGCGGGTCGTGGTGCGGTGTCGTGGTGCGCTCCGTAAATTGTCCAGTCCTGGCTGTGAAATGCAAATAACGACCCCACAGTCGATTGCAATTAGCTGTGCACCCGTTAATAATTGATAACGTCATAAAAGTTGCTCGTGAATATGTCGTCAGGTCTGTTGCAAGGACCTCTTCGTAATTATGCATATTTGGGTGCTCATTAAAGGACTTCTATTCGCTGAATCATCGGGACTAAGGATCCGCTCGCGAACAGGTAAACTGGACGAGCAGAAATTATTTCCTTTTTTTCAGAATTTGCCATTGCCTCGGTGCAGGGACACCATTGGTTTCAGAATGCTTTTGTTGATAGTCTTTGTTATAATATGTATAATACAGAATGTAAATAAATACCCGGAAAACCTAAACAATATGTTCGTAAAGCACTTTTATAATATCCGTTTTCTAGAAAATTTCTTCACAATCAGTTAAAGCGGCTAAAAGAAAATTTATAACTGCTGGTCAAAGGAGCATCGAATCCAAACCATTGAACTACTTAGTCGGGAATTGGGATGAAATTCAGGGACAATAAAAAATTCCCTTTATTGCAGCATCCTTATTGGCATGAGCCGTTTTCTTCGGTTCGCTTTTTTCGTTCTCAGAGCCTCCGGACGAAGTTCCCCGGCACCCATCTGACTCTGTGGTACCATTTCGTTTCGCCGCAGGGGTTCATGTGGTTTTATGGTGCATAATTAAAGACCAACTTACTGCTGGACTCTGACTCGCAGGACCAGTGTATACTGTATAGTGGCTTTCTCCTAGCGGCATTCGGCCTAGGATTTCAGCAGCACGGTTGAATGATGCAAGTTTAATTTCTGTTTTTTTTTTTTTTTTGGCGGAATAATCAAAAAATTGTCTTCTCATCGGACACAGACATGAAATCATCGATGTCTTCCGCAGAAGCCGAATTCACAATAATAGCAGGATGAAGGATGAAGCATGGATACAATTAAACGCAGACGTCGTTTGCAGGCGTTGCCGAGGGAGCATATTGCCGAAAATGATAACAAAAAGCGAATTGTGGAATCGACTTCGTGTTGTGGGCAATTCATCGATGCAATACAACTCAAACAGCAGACAGGACATGCCATTATAGTATTATACAAACCCTGTGTCCCTGTCCCCTTCAGTGCCTTGAGTCAACAAAGAGCAAGCGCAAAAATTAAACAAGGGGTCCTTCAAGCGGAAAGTGCATTAAATGCGTCCTGTAATAGACGTTCTACCACTCGTGATCCAACAACAGCCGCCAGACATAAAGTCCTTAAAATTTTGTTTTTTCCTACAAAACACATTTACCTAAACAAAATTTTAATTGGCATAAAAGGTCAATGTTTGTTTAGGAACTTTTGAGAGTTATTTTAGTGGGATTAATTCCACTTCGGGTATATTGTCCTCAATCCGATGTTTGAGGGATATTTTACCAAACCCAGGTACTTAGATCAACGGTCTCTCCTCAATCAAAGGACAGCAGCTTGCATCGGGGAGTTTTCAGTATAAAATAAAACTAGATCTGTTTGGAATGATTGATAAAAATTTATGTGAAGTCCTCTGTGATTTTGTTCTCTTTCTTTTTCTCGACTATGAAGTTAGCTACATCCTGCCGAGTCAGTTCAACAGGGCAATCGACAAGATCTCCCTGGCAAGGACCCTCATCACGAGAAATCTCATTAAATCCATGATTAATTACTTTTTCTAGAAATCATGGCATTTCAGTTTGCATTTTGAATATGAACAGGACTAACTATTTAGGAAAGTACTTACTTCAAGATGCACACAATTTCGATTTAATTAAAAATAATCTTCGCCGGATATGCTGCAAGAGGAGTCCTCGGAATTTGTCTTTTCGGTCCACAGTCCACTACATCTAGTCCAAGTTGGAACTAAATTTGCTAAAATTCTTATCTGCCTTCCAGAAGAGCCATTCGCCTTATTTCCTGATTCACGCCCAAATAAAAAGTAGGCTGACTTGGTTCTTTAACTCCAACTTGGTCATATCCTTTCTCGGCTGGTTGGGCTGCGGGTACGGCCACCGACGACGTGAGACGTGGGTGCGATTCTAAAATGCCATGATTTCCTTCTTCCGGAAATTGTTCATGCACACAAGAAACTTTTCCTGATAAAATATACAGGAGTTTTGTGAGGGGTGAGTTATTACGGGGTCGTGGGCTGAATGGGTAGTTAGGATTTCTTTCGTCTTAATATTCCTGCCGAGGGGCTCTTGTCCTTCTTTCGCTGCGACTTATAAAAGTGTTGTGCTTATTTCGTGACTTACCCTCGTCAGTGCATCTTACAAATGTGAAATGCCCAAAATGAATACTCACTTTATTCCGAAATTAATGGCGGCTGGGGATTGTGCCCATTTTGCAAGTTCTTCCACCCATAGTTTCTATGGTTTTGCGAGGAAACTGCCGGAATTTTTTGCAATAAATAATTATTAGTGATGACGTGAAGTTTTTCCTTCCACTCCACTGGCGTATAAGGAAGAACTGAACAGAAGAAACGAAGTAAAATTTCGTTTTATTGGAAACAGATCGTTCGATGAATGGTTTATGAGGATTTTCTTTTTGAAATGAAAAAATGCCATGAAAGTCTTTCCCATATTTTGAGATGATTTATTGCTATTTGTGCATTTATTCAAATATTGATGACCGTAGTCAAGCGGAAAGCTCATAAAAATTTGAATGACGTATTCTCATTGGAAGTTTGAAAGACACTTTTGTACGTGCACTCAGAATGCCTCGTTACATGTTTTTTCAAACTTGTTCTTTTTTCCAGTGAAATTTAATCTAAAAAGCATCAAATCCCTTCAAACTAGGATACAGCATTGATTACAAGCATAGTGAAGGGGGTAATTCAATATTTGTCGGCCCTTCTATTTCATCCAGAGCAACATAATAGAATATGCAGGACATTCATCAGACGAGGGCGCCCAGGCTTTGCAGATATTGGATACACGGCTGTGCTCCTTTTAATAAGAAGGAAATCCACACAAGTGAGCAGAATAATCTGGTTTGCCGGGAAGACTGGAAGAGGATGTAAAGTGACATATGACAGCGTGAAGTTAAAAATATCTGATGTGGAAATTGTCAAATAACGTGAAGAGCAACAACAGCAGTTTCGAGATGCTCAACATGAGGAGGATCTGCCCGTCGAAGGGGCAGTCGGCGGGCGGCAGGACGACAGAACCTGCTAGCGGTTCACATATCTAAGCAGCATTGCTGCGAAGCCCTAATGATTGCTATTACACACGATTTCAATCCAATGCCGCCAGCTGTTTGTGCTTAACGAACGATTCTGTTAAGGGACTTATTATTAAGAAATATACAAAAAAGATTTATGCACAGTGTAGAGCACTGGGCCAAAAAAATAACAACAACAATACCGAAGCAGAAAGGAGGTGCGGCCTCGTCCCTGCATATCCCCTGAGGATCGCTTTATTTTCACGGAAGATTAGTTGCTCACTATTAAAAGGGATCGGAGCTCATCGATTGCAGAACTAGCCTGCTGGAAATGTTCTAAACTTGGTTTTTTACTCTTATCCCTGTTTGATTCTATGCAATGTTGTTGTTTTTTGTATTAAAAATAATTGCTAAAATTCACTGCTTGGGATAATGAGGGAAGTTTTCTTTGAGACGGATCAAAATTGATGGCCATGAATTGGCAGTTTCTGATTTTATTGATTCCAAATAAAATGAAACCAAAAGTATATAACAACGTAAGCAAGGAATCTTCTCAGTTTGGTTGCGATGGGTTTGTAATTTCCAGATTAAGGATATACATACATATTATAGATAGGCAGACCCTCGAAGAACAGCCAAAGCAACTGGAGCTCACAGTGATCAATATGCAGAACTTGGTTTACAGGATATACATACAAAAGTTGTAATTATCTTCGGAGCAGAGAATGAAGTCCTGATTTATCAAAGTGTGCGATAAGCGTCTAATGTTTGGTGAACTTCTGCTGGAAGACGAATTTCGATTGTGAGTGGAGTTTAAATATTTATATATTTTTAAGGATCCTCAAAAGTTTCCAAATGATGGTGGTTTGAAGCGATCCCGAACTCCTCAAAGTTTCCCTAAGTGTAATTACACAGTACAATAGAAATGCTACACCAGCAGAAAAATTCAATAAAAGTTCCCAAATTGCGGTCGTCTCTGAGTTCATGAGCTCTTCGCCATATGCAAGTCTTCTAATAAAATCATTTATTCATGCCACTCCAATTCCGAGCAATTCTCAAGATCACTCGACGTTCGAGTAGTGGCCTCTAGACTCTAGAGCCCCTTGCTCGAATTCGGCCCGAAGGGAAACTCCATTTCTGGGACGGTCACAGACGCTTAGGATGGATTCCCTCGCGAAGATGTGGTTTAGCCGTCAACATTCTCCTCGGCGACAAATGTTGTGTTCATCTGTCTTCGCGCTGCTTTCCTTTTTCAATTCATCCGATTTCAAACGGGGGGTTTTCAACTTTTCAAGAGTCACGCATGATGAATAGTTCTCAGAGATCAATTCCCAATCACGAATGCCGAAGGTAGGCCGGGTTTCTTCTTTTTCCAGCAGTCACAGCACATTTAATCCACTCGCTTCCATTTCCGCCCCGCACCATCAGCGACCAACGAAATTTCATGCTTGGAAACACTCGTCTAATTCGCATTCCAAGTATCAAGGCACGTCATAGTGTTCGTCTGTCTCCGGACCTGAAAATGGGAACGATTGAGGATTTATGGGCCGGGAATGTGCACCAATCGATAATTGCCTAACCCAGGCCACTCAACCCCACCCCGCATCAATCCATATTCCATGTGAGGTGACAAAGCACACTCCAGAAACTTGGTGGAGCAAGGCAAGACGTTTTATGAAATGAGATCCCTAGCCCCATTCATTCGCCGAACTCCAACGGGAAGAGCGTTCAATTTAATTCCTTATCAGGGAGAGTGTGGTGGCTCAGGTACGGGAATCCATTATATATAGTGGTCATGCACTGCGCCTCGCATGGGTGGCTGCCGTTGCTTATCTTTCGAATTCACGTAACATGTGCAGTACGTGAGACCATTTCATTTTCTTAAACTGGGAATCGTGAGATTGGCAAGGCGACAGTGTACCGTAAAAGACCCAGCCCAATCCCTAGTGCAACATGTCATCAGTGCTCCGAATGTGTGGGCCTTCTTTGAATTCGTGAATAGTGTCCGGAGGCCGAAACCGGAGAAAAGAAGGATGTCGGAGAATAAAAATGCCATTTAGCAATGCATAATATACCTATAATAAGTTATATGTAAGTAGATTACATAGTTACTTTTAATGACAAACAGGACATTTGCAATATCCTACTGGTACATGCAGTACATACATAGATATCTACTTTTAATTACAAAAAGTACAATTATATTGCTAATGGTTCCACTGAATGGCTCTTCAGTCTTCTTCCCTACATTTCGATTTAACAAGTATACAAACATACAATGAGAAGTTAATTTGAAGTAACTTTGATGAGATATCGAGCAGGAAAATTGATGGAGATGAAGATGATGAGGAAAACAGCAGCGACAAAAGGGTCACCCGGTTTCTGGCTCTCGATGGTTTATGGGAAACCCATTGAATGGCGCTTATCCTGCTTTCGGCTTTGAGCGTTGGTTGCAGCCTGCTTCCTGCACATTGTTTTAATGTTTTGCATTTAGTGTGCGAATAATTTCAAATCATGTACCGAAGGAAATTTATTGCAAACAAAGAAAAATCGAGGCACATTAAGAATCGCACAAACCGGAATCCCGCTGCTCAATGCTAATGCAAAGTTCATGTGGGCAAGACAGCATAAAAACGTGGCTGGTGTGATAGTGATACAATTCCCAAAGACCCGATCCGATGACTTCGGTATGCTAATTACTTCTAGGCTGAATTATGGATGGACGTCAGACACGACAGAGAAGCATGCAACATTTAAAGAGAACACAAACTAGATTGCGGATATGCTAATATTTATTATCGCCATTCAAAACATTCACCATGTAAACTTTTTAATTTCACCGCCTAAAAGTAATATGAGACTTATCGCCTCCAAACGCCCTGAAACCGATTCCACAATATTCACTACTGCTGCATACATACATAATGAACGTAAATATGGAATAATTACCTGCGATTTTCGAATGTGGTGAATAACGTTAGAAGGTCCCCCCCCCCCCCCCCCCCCATTAAATCTCGCAAATGGATTTCTAATGAATGCACAAAATTTGAAATTTTCTGCGAATCAATCGATCCCATTACAGATGATTGATCTTTGCTCACAATGTGAACAATCCGGGCCCCACTCAATCCCAATCCAAAACCCGAAAGGAAATTAAATGAGCTTCGGTTGAAAATTTTAGGCTCATCAATAATTCAGGGAATCATTTTACCTGATGGATTTGTATAAATTACTACCCTCTGCAAGCCACAAATAATGGCGCATGAATTTTCAGCGGGGCACAATAGTGGTGTGCGTGTACTTGGGTACCTGCTCCTCTCTATAATGGTCCTGAATTATAGCTGCATCAGCAGGGAGTGCAGACAGGATCCAGACGATGCAAAGATGGAAGCAGGGTCCAACGTCATCAACACATCTTATCTTATCCGAACTCCAGGCTATAATTGGGCTCAAATTCTCCACCAATTTAACGCGCGGAGAATCCCTCCCATTGCTCGACCTTTTTCACTTGGTTATTATCATTCCAACGATAGCTCAGGGATGGCGCATAGATACATCTTTCCTCTGAGGGTGTCAGGTACCAGTAATTTTATCTTTTGACGTTTTTTTCTCGATTATCAGTTCTTTAACGACTAAATGAAGAAAACAGGAGTGCACCAGCAAGGATGCTTTCCCAAGCAGCAAGATCAGGCAGACGGCGAAAAGATGTCATCGTCAATGGTGGGTTCTGTGGCACACAGAAAACAGCCATAAAAATCTTTAAACGTCTTTGAAGCTTGCAAATTGATGTGTTTGGCATTCGGCAACTAGAAAGGACGAAGGATATCTTTTGTTCATCATTGACCGTCTTTTACAGTTCATAAGAGCTGTTTGGGCCCATTCGCTTAAATTTAATCCTATGCATTCATTATACGGGAAATCCCTGACCTGCGAATTGAAATAAATGGACTCCTTCACGAAATTCCCATTGGCGGGCTGGCGGCCATTGCTTATGCTCATGCACTCAACAATTGACCTCAGTTTAGTGGAACTCAACAGGAGCACTCCTGCAATGCGGGTGAAAGTCTGTTAACTTTCACAACCACAGGGCTGCTGCTGTTTTTGTTTTTAGACAATTGACGATGCTCAGGAATAAAAGATAAATAAAGCAAACACAATAACGAAAAATAAATAGTTTCTACAGGGCGTTCCGTAACTAGCTAATACCAAGTATACCACGTTATTGCTTATGATGAACTGAGTCAAAAATTGTTGGGCATTTTGGTGGGTGCAGCCTAGTTTCAGAGAAATAGGCTATTAGGTAATGCGGGGGTGGCACATTTTTGACCTTGTCAAACAAGAATGCTTATATCTCCCCAGAAATCTGGCCGATTTGAGCAAAAGTAGCTTTAAATAATGGAAGTAACTATTGAAAACTAGTTAGCCTTTTCCTATGCTTTGTTTTTTTTAAAATATAACTACTGTTTTTTGAAAAAATTTTTTTGTTTCAGGTAAAAATTCCGAGAAAAATCATTTTTATCACAAAATTTTTTCATTACCGATATTGGTTTTTTCATAAAAAAAACGCATCACCCTACCCCTACCGAGACCCCTACCCCTTTTCAGGTAGTAAAATAATTTTCGTGAAACTAAAGTACGTACTTCTTTTATTTTTTATAAAGAAAATTACATCTTGCGTGGAAAAGCGAAATTCAAGAAAAGTGAATTTTAAATGCTAATCTGTTACGTGAATAATTGTTGTTTTAGTTTGTCTTATTATTGAATATTGAATTGTTTTTGTAAATATGTATTTTAAATTAAATGAAAAATTAAAAGTCGTCATTTGAGAAACATGGCAGCGACTGGGCAAATATATTACAATTTTGGGAAGAAATTCACAATAGCAGCAGACCTAGAATAGCGAGTATCAGACTGGAAATATGAATTCTGCACTTTATTGGGTATTTATATTCATTCAATATTGCCTATTAGAATTGCTATATTTGATATCCTTGTGGACACAAAATTGCACGACTGTTAATGCATTTTCGTTAATTAAATTTCGTAACTGAATATATAACTAAAACTAACTTTAACCGTACCTATTAACGTTAATCTTACCTGTAGAAGTCTATGGACAAGCACAAATATTTCATCAGAATCAAAGTTGATTTGTCCTTTCTCATAATTAGCTCAAATAACCAAATCATAACCCACTTCGCAAATCTCAAGGAATCCGCGCCATTTAAGTCGGTAGTAGAGGGGGTCTTTTTCTGCAGAACAATTCTGTATCCATCCGATTCTAGTACTGAATGAGGCAATAGTGTACACTCTACGGACAAGTAATAGAGAACCGACAGCAGTACTAGACTGCGTTTCTTCGGCAGCAAACAGCTTGCGACATTTTCGAATGCATAACAGAAACTTTGAGGCTTTTTCGAAATATCTTACCACATCTAAAAAATCTAAACTATGCGACTAACAGTGCCGCCACACGTGTTATACCCTCGACACACTATACGTAAGTGGGACGTTGTACCTCATTATTACTACGTTTCCATGTGCAAGGTTGAGTTGGAGTTAAGTTAACGGCCGCTTAACCTGAAGTGTTTCCATGTACTTGAGGAGTTGAGTTGATAGTTGGCATTTGGTGTTAAACCTCAACTCAACCCGACCTTTTTCGTGGAGTTAACTTGGATTTAACGAAACTTGCGTTTCCATGACCACTAACTCGAGTTCAACTTGAGTTGAACCCCGCATGGAAACGTAGTATATGAGGTAAAAGTGGCACATAATGAGGTACGGCAATGAAGGAAATCCTACATCATTGCTGAGCAAATTACGTATAAGCGCCATCTGTTGTCATATAGCCGAGTCATATCTAGTACATTTCTATTACATTTTATGTCACATGTGTTGAAAGCAATCGTTTTCCCATGCTGCAGAGCAAATCTGTCATCTAGCTTGCCCTAATCTAAAACTTTTTTGGCTACAACATCTTTAAAAACGAAATATTTAACTGCTAATGCAATATATTTCATTGAATCGCACTTTTTCTCCGTAAATTTAAATAATTAAAAACTCCAAACCGTTCCATAAATTATTGAATGTTTACAAAAGTCTAGAACTGTACAGCGCAGTGTGTCAATACCTCATTGGGGTCTACTTCATCATGAGGTGGAACGACATAATGATGTATAGTGTGTCGAGGGTATTAATGGCACAACACCTTTTCATCGAAATGACACAATCTGGAGGATTTTGAAAGCCAGATGAAATCCGGTGAACCAAATCTTTTACGAAGGATATCTCATAAACGGTTCATTGGAGATTTTTTTTATTATTTTTCCTGTGATCCTTCGGAAAAAATACAAAATTTCATTTGCCACAGTAATCGGTATCTCCCCAATTATGCTAATAGCCTGCCTGTTTATCATAATATAAAATTTACAACTAACCATATTATTTAAATTTTAAAATTAACCGTTCATGACCGCAACTTTAACTTTAACCATTGCACACTAGATGGTGTGGCATTAGCTAAGTGGAAAAGAAAATGGCGAAAACAAATGTTGATGATAGTATGAGTAATTTTCAGTTGTGTGTGTGTGTGTGTTGTGTTCTCAGAATATAGTTTAGAAAATTCCCTTGCTTTTATTTTCCCCTCCCAACCGGGAAATTTAAATCAATTAAAACAACGTTAATTAAGTAAAACCGTTAGGCAAATTGTAAATTCCCTTTGTAAATTTCGAAAACCACCTGAAAAACAAGATTTCGACCGGATTCGAGAAATTTTTATTAAATACGAGAAGCGTGAACCTTGTCTTTTGCTAACTTTTGCAAAAACATGTTTTTCACGCGTTTCTGAAGTGAGGATTTATAATTTTTAGGGATTTCACTTCTTTACTACCATGCATTCCATTCAATTCCATTTCAAGTATTTTCAGTAGTTTTTTAGAAAAATCTCAGTTGAGATTTTCACGGAAAAATTGGCATTTCAACTGAGATGCTTTGGGCAAATCTGTCAGATTTCACACTTTCCCCTTTATCGGGACATTTCAATTTTTCTAATTGAAAAGAGGTGGAAAAATTAATTTACACGCGCCAATTTTACGGGAAATTTTCTTTGGCGTTCGTTCGGGTAGAGTGTCAAAGTGACATTCATTGCAAGAGTTTCTTAGTGATTTTTATACCGTTTTGAACAAAAGAAATTAATTTTATATGGGAAACAAGACAACCACTCCATAAAGTGTCGGTTTGCAACAGAAATTATGTCGAAAAATAAGCAAATTGTAAGTACTTCTATGAATAAAACTGGTCGCTTCAGCGCCCATTCATGCAACAAAGAGTCAAATCATTGGGAGTACAAAGATGACTCGTCAGTAAAAATTCGTTTGGATATTTTGAAATTTTTGGCAGTAAGTTTGATCACGTGCAAAGCACAGAACATTCAAATGTTGTGCCAAGAAAAAATAATGCATTTGTGCATTTGTTCAGCGAGAAATGAAGCGCGCAACAGTAATTCCGGTTATATAAACATAACCTCAACGAAAAGATGATTTCTCATCAGGAGCCGGAAACTTACCGCAGTCGGTTTGGTTTTTGCTATGAGGACGGTTAATTCGAGTTGGTGCTGAACTTAATTATGTCGATTATTGCACTAGAAGCGTTGCTGTATAAAAAACGAAACTTTGCTTACACGTACACGAGACAGAAGATTTTCGTCATACTCAAGAGATCGGTACCTTGGAATCTGGTCGCCTGCCGACCTTCCGTGCTTGTTAATAACAACTCATAAAAGTTCAAAACATAATCCATTTGATATTAAAGCAGTTAAAGCAGATTTGTACACATTGCAAGAGAATAAGACTTCTACGTTTTACAGTAAATTACGTTTCAAATTAATTGTTCTAGATGATTTCTTGGCTGTGGTACAAAGTGCTTGTTAGGTGACTAATTTTCACACAAAAAAGAAAAAAAAATGTTCTAGAGTACATTGTAAAGTTAACTATAAACTGCTCATTTCAGTTGCTGCGAGTGCAAGCGCCCGAGGGTACCAAACGTGTAGAAATATCACCCAACGCCACTCTTCGGGATCTCTATGAATCTGTTCACAATGCGTTTAAATTAAACGACTATGGTTTTGCTGTGTTCAAGGAAAGGAACCTCACTAAGGAATTGGTCTCAACCCGATCGCAAACTATCAGTGCAAATCATTTAAAGCATGGTGATATGCTGTACATGAAACATACTGCGGGAGCAGGGGCTAGGGTAAGACTATCTACTATTTATTGAGTCATTTGAGTTTAATGGAGCGCTTTATTCATGCAGAGAGCAAGTACAACAGCAGGCGACGTAGTTCCATCATCCAGTTCAAGTAAGCATACTGGACCATCCGCAGTCAATGCAGCCGTTACAGACTTCAAACCAAATTTGAAAAACACAGCTCTTGTAGAAGATGACGTTGATGTTATATTGGCTAAAATGGAGGGAACAATTCAACGCGGTCGTGATAATAAGCTGTAAGATAATTAACCTTTTCTTAGAATGCTCAATTAGAAGCTAAATTGCACATTTCGTATTTTAGTTGCCGGCACAATTCGAATGGATGCTGTGTACATTGCTCCCCTCTGGAACCGTACGATGAAAGTTATTTGAAAGAACAAAATATTAAGCACTTATCGTTCCATTCGTACTTGCGCAAGCAAATGTCTGGCATTGATCGTGGAAAATACGTTGTTTTCGATGACATCAATTGCAAAATAAAATCTGGTTGTCGGGAACATCCCCCATGGCCCAAAGGTATTTGTTCGAAGTGTCAACCGTCTGCAATCACATTGAATAGGCAGGTGTATCGACACGTCGACAACGTCATGTTCGAGAACACTGCGCTCGTCGAAAGATTCTTGAATTACTGGCGATCAACTGGGCACCAGAGAATGGGGATTTTGTACGGAACCTATGAAGTAAACAGTGATGTTCCACTAGGTGTGTTTTGCAGTTTTAGAATTTAGATAATGTAAAGATTGTGAATGTTCGAATATTAACGTAACGTTCCACAGGCGTAAGGGCGAAAGTAGCAGCTATATACGAACCGCCTCAGGAAAGTGGACGCGATTCCATTAAACTACTTGATGATGAGCATTGCAGTGAGGTGGATGAGGTTGCTAAAGCGCTGGGATTAAAAAAGGTAGTTGATTCGTTCCTCCTCTGTGTTTTTGAATACATTCTTTTTGTCTGCTAGGTTGGCTGGATTTTTACGGATCTCATAAGTGAAGATCGATCAGCTGGAACTGTAAAACACATTCGAGGAATTGAAACGCATTTCCTCACAGCACAGGAATGTATATTGGCCGGCCATTTACAAAATAGTAACCCAAATCCGTGCAAATATTCTTCAAGTGGGGTTTTCGGCTCGAAATTTGTTACAGTCTGTGTAACAGGTGAGATTAAGTATACATAGAGAAACAGAATATGCTTTATTTTCCGGAGTTTTACAATTCAGGTGATAGTAAGAAGCAAGTACACATGGAGGGATATGCAGTTTCCGCACAGTGTATGGCTCTTGTTAGAGATAATTGTTTTGTTCCAACTAAAGATGCTCCTGAACTAGGATACGTTCGAGAGTCTTCCGATAAGCAGTATGTTCCAGATGTTTATTATAAGGTAAGTGATGCTTCAGTATGTTTATTTAATATTTTGATTTTTGATCACAATACTCTGTTGAGCGTTGAAATCGAAACAAATCCATTTTTAAACCATCTATATTAAATTCGCGAAAACTTGTGCCGTCGTTAAGGGCTAATCTTTCGTCAGCTTCCAGCCATCAAATCGAGGTAAAACTTTTCAGATAGGCTCGTAGTCGTTGAAATGCATGCTATGAAATTTTTATTCAATCACAGAAGGAATGGATGAAATTATTAATAATAATGCAAAAATGACAGCACTGCACATAAAAAAAATTGCCATAAAATCGAAACAATACTAGATGAATTATACCAACAACCTTTGTTCTTACGAGTTGGTTTTAACTTTGTATAGATGTATAGTATATTAGTGTTGATCGAGCGAAGAAATAATGTTGACAGAAAAACAGAACTATAGTATATATTCATTATTGGGAAATGAAGAAAAACCGTTTTATGGCTGTCCTTCGGAATATCCAGACGATAACTCGAGAATGCTTCCAGCTAGACGATTGAAATTTGATACAATATTACTTCGTTGAAAGTTCTAAAATGATCAAAAACGTGGAACACCTTATTAGTATTGCCATAAAAGCCTGAATTATTTCGCTACAAAAATGTTGGTTTTGTTCGCTGAATCTTCTATATACAGAGTGCGGCATAAGTTCCGCCCCCATTTTGCACGAAAAAGCGAATAAAATGTAATTTAATGAGTATGCTACAGAAAATAAGATATTTACAGCTTAGAATAAGTTTATAACAAGTGTTCAAATTGGTGACCATCTTGGTCAACGCATCTGCGGCGAATTCTTCGAAAATTGTTTGGAAATGCGCATCATTTCTTATGTACGACGTTAACAGGACAATTCGTTCTTCCTGCGTAAATTTAAATCCACCAGCTTGCATTTTCACAATGAATGAACGTACAGACAATAATAATATACCGAACATCTTGCCACAATCGTTTGAGAACGCAAACTAACGAGGCAGAAGTTGTACTGCACCAGATTACGTCGCGTTGTAAGAACCTGATAGTGGGGCGGAACTTATGCCGCACTCTGTATATAAAAAAAAGTGTACATTTTGATTGCGACTTTATACCTAAAGAATCGGTCCTCCGATTGCTACTAAATTTTTACTGTGTGTTGGGAGTTTGGGACATAGTGCATATGTAGATGGTTATAATGAAGTTTGTACGAAGTCGTTCCAGCCGTTCCGGAGATATGCCATTTTGAAGATTTATGGGCATTTACATGGGCAAAAAATGAAAAAAATAAAACAATTAAAAATCGCCATATCTCAAAAATGGATAATCGGAGAGCGAAAATAAGGGCAGAATACACCCTTGTATGTGTGATGTATTGTGGTATAGATGGTTTGGGAAAAAACATTTTGAAATTGGGTGAACAAAAAATTTTGGGGAAATTTGGGGAACATTTTTGAAAAAAAACTAACACAGTTCTATGTAATATACGTCGCTTTTGGGGATAGTTGCAATTATTCTAAATGTAATATGATCTACATTTATAATATGATTTTTACCATCCCGTATGAAACCGGGTAAATCTGCTAGTATTTACATAATATTTAACTTTCTTTTGTTGAATATTGTTAAAATTTCATGATATTGACAGTTTTAACATGTCTTTTCAATAATTTAGAACCAATTTCTCCTTTTGGGATGGGAAAACTGTTTCTACACGATTTCTTATCAAATGTTGCTTCTATGTTAAAACTACGTCGTTCTACGTCTGGAGTATTTCATAATTGGGCTAAACCAATTATACTTTCCTTACTAGTTCAACAGCCTGATGATGGGAAAGCATACATCAGAATTAAAACTCATCTTCGGCATAGATTTTTATTGAACATACATGTAAATACTTCTTGTACACTTTGTAATATTTACGAAGACAGTTTTACGCTTTATGCCTACCTTAAATAATTACTTAAATGTAAACATCGATAGTAGTTTCTTTTATTTCGCGTTAACATCGAGATAGATTTTTGTTGTATGATTTTACGATTTCATCAACTAAAAATCAAGCAACTTTTTGAAAAAAATATGATATTCATTAAAACCGTCTCTTCAGCAATAACAACGACTATTCTCTAATTTGCACCTTTCCAACACTTACAAATCTATTGTTCACACTTATCCGTCTGATTTTTGTATACACAGTTTTTGTTTTATCATCACATTATTTTTGTAGGATACCAAAAATCTACATAATATAATATTTCCTGAATTCTCCTTTCATTGTTTCTGCTTTTCAATGCATTGATATAAATTTCAATTCTACAATGTTTTATAGGGATTGTCGTTTTCTTAATCATGCACAATATTTTAAAACAATATTAATTATAAACTCAGATGGAATATGGAATAATTCCAAAAAGAAAAATTTCTCCAAGAGAAATGTGATCTACACTAAAAATTAACATGTAAGGCCTAAAAATATCTGCAAATAAAAATATACTAAGATTCAAATTGGTACCCGCGATCAAAATACGTACAGCGGCTGTAATAGTTAACTTTTTGCAAAATTTTAAATTAACAATTTCGACTCTTACACTATTTCCCTAAACTCTCTCGTCACGGTCCCTTCTCTCATAAAATCGCTCTATTAAAATATTTCTCACATCTTGAAAGATTATTACTTAAAGCTACAATTAAAACAGCTACAACAGTTTCGAAAACAATTACACTGACGTCACAAGCCTTTGTTAGTGGTATTGTTCATATGTATAATGTATATGCTTTACCTGCATTTTTATTAGATAAGGAAAATGTACATAATATGTAAAAAAATTTAATTCAGTAATTTTGCTTGGGGCTTTCGAACTTCGAAATAATACGGCAATTTTGTAAACAAATTGTTTTATGCTTATAAGGTCAACGCTTTTTAAATCTATTTCTCCTTTTCGCTTGTACTCTATGTCCCAGGACATTTTCCTCAACAACCTGGAAGATTGAATGTAAACCAAACATATTCAATAATTTTTATTTAATATTCTAAGTTGGACACAACGGTTTTCTACGAAACTTCAGTAACCAAATCCGATATTAATCGATTCATTACAATTTAAATACTATTAACTATAAAAACAGAATTCGATTAGAATTGAAGGAACTTTATATAATCTTGCTTTTGCTTATCAGTCAAATGGCATAGCATTGTAAGCACTACGGATTGTTTTTATTTGGAATGAAATTGAATAGCTCATTTGGTCAACAAACAAGGGCTTAGCAACTGCAAGAAATAAATTAAATAGCAATATTGAACACTTTCTTCAGAACGAACTTAATTTTTTATAAATTGCTAATTTTTGATTATCAATAATGAGGCTCTACTAAATCGATATATTCTATGCCGAAAATAAAAGAAATTACAATTGGGAGCCTCTTGTATAAATTTGAAACTCACAAAAAGCCGATTATGAAATAAATAGAATCCAATAATAGTAACCGTATTATAAACAAATAGATAAATTGATCCGAAATCGCGTTTGCGCATGTCAACGTGAAGCGTGTCTCTACAAAAAACAATGGCAACGTGCGAGTTTTAAATAATACTTACTTAGGTAAATATGCTTTACGAAGTTTCACTTCATTTATTACGCAAGCGTACATTAAAAGCAACCACATTTAGATAAAATTCAATAATTTACATGGCATGTTGAAACTGTAATGCCTATATGGCTGATATTTTGATCTCAGCAATATACAAAGGACAATTACTTTTCCCAATGGTCTTTACAAAGTGCGCGAGCTTTGTTTATTATTTACTTGGTATGATTAAAACTGGCTCGCTATGCTAGCTTCATAGGTTTCAATTAATTTTGTTCTTTAACGTTTTTCACATAAAATTTGAACTTATCTCTTTGAGAGTATCACATTCAATTTATTTTTTACTAACTTATTTATTACTTCCCTTTTTTCTTAACACACGTATTCAGCTTTACATAATTTATTGTTCTAAAAGTTTAAATTGAAAGGGAAATAATTTCTTTGTCTTTCTCAGGAACATTTTCTCTTATCGTACAATTTTTTTTTAACAGTTTTCATTAACATTTTTATTTAAGCATAATATTTTACTCAACTTATCCACGTTTTACATAAAGCTTACTGTTTTCCGAAAAAGTTTTCATTCTTTACATGTCTACAAATGTTTTTTTTTAGGCCGCACTAAAAGAATTATAAAAATTGCAATATTAGTATGTACTCAAAATGTATGCATTAAATTGAAATAATAGCGAATATTTAACAAATCAATTTTCTCTCTTCCATAAAAATACTCTACTGTCATACTGAATGCAAACTTCCTCTCCTCGATTTCTTTAAAAGAAATATACTATTCTAATAAAGCTCTGGTTTTGTTTTTTTCCACTTCACAAAAAGCACTTTGTGTTTAGGAAATAATGTTGCAATACATTATGATGAAATAAAATGCAAATATGTGATCGGAAATTTGAAAAAAAAACAAGATCTTAACTGACATTTTTGGTTTCTTAACATTTTCCCTCGAATTTTATTCATTTTCGAATGTTTATTTCAATTTTGGTAATTGGTTTTATTCACAACAGTCGTAAACTTTTATAATTATTTATTTATTTATTTAATGTTGCTCAAACAGTTATTGTTGTTGTTTGGTATAACTCCTTGCATACTCGTCTTCTAACAGGTACAATGTATTTTAATAAACATGCACAGAAATATCATTTCATCTCATTGATTTTCATTAAATATATATATTTTTTTGTCACAATATTCACTTAGTTTTTTCTAGTTTTCGTTAAAATTATCTTGTATGGCTTAAATAATATTACTTGTTCTACGTACTTAAATAGAAAACATCGATTAAGTTTAGAAAAAGCGTTCCATTTAAAAAATGCAAGTAAGTACATCCTTGCGAAAATTAGTTTTTGTTTTATATGTAACGTTTTCGATTTTAATGCATACGCTTGATTTTCAATATAATTTTTTTGGTTGTATTTTTCACAAAAATAAATATTTATATTAAATGTCGCAACAATTAGGCAATATCAATTTGTATTTCTCTACATTTTCTCGAGAAGTTTTTCTTTTAAGATATCGGAATATATTCGATCTATAAATCGTCGAGCCAATAAATTTTTAATTTATTTTTTGTTTCAATATATTCAATATATTAATATTAAGGAAACGTTCCTTATTCAGATACATTTTTTTACATAGATGTATATATTAATTTGTTTTTCTTTTTTTTCTTTTTTCGCTAAATATGAATTGATTTCCTATATAATAAGTATACGTATAGAATGTTTCGCGATAAACATGATATAAAAATTCGAGTAGAAGAAAACGAGATTTTTTGTAGTTCTTTTTTTATATTTTGGTGTAGAAAATTTGTTTTATCGAGATAGACAAACAGAACAACAAGTGAAAAGAGATGAAAATATAATACCACATGTAGAAAGTTTTATGCTCCATTCCATTGTGAACATTTCTTTTCTTTCGTTCACAATCTAATTTTAAATACAAATTCTATTGTTTTTCAGTTTGTCTGTGTTGTTAATTTGTTTGTTCCCCATTTATGTTGAAATCGATTTATTCTCTCTTCTTTATAAATGATTGTACAGAAGTTCGTAGATAAAATGTAAAATAACAAACAATAAATCAATTTCTCAGTAATTTGGTCAAGTGCAAGGATATGAGTTTTCGTTCACATATTCCTGGATTTTATAAACAATTAATAATACAATTATTGCATAAGCTAAAACATAGTTAATCTTGAAGCAAAGAAACTCTGTAATTGGAAGGCCCGTTTCTAGTAGCATTATTCGTACAACTATGACTATGTATTTTGTGCGTTGTTTGATTTTATCGTAATTCGTATTTCGTTTAAAAAACGTAAACATAAATATTACATTGACGGAGTTTCGGAAGCTGCTCAGAAGAGCTTAAAAAACTATTATCATTCCCAGTAAATCGCGTTCTTCCTTAAGAGTAAAATATTATTTTATACATACCTATGTTACATATTTTTTGCCATACAAAAATATTTCTTATATTTTCCATCTTCTTTTTTTCAATTCATTATTTACACGATTGAGCCGACATTTTCTTAAATAGTACACTTAAAGGCAGTTTTCCATATCAAAATCATGTGCTTTCGCTATTAAATGAAGTTAATTTAACATTTAATTTGGACTGAATTTTGGATGGCTTTTTTGCATAAATGTTTTTCTAACTTTGTCTTTTAACAACAACTTATAAATATATTCTTCTCATATTGTCTGCACAGGTTTTCCTATTGGAACTGCTTGTTTATCGGTTAACCAAATTACTGAGTTTTAGGTTTCAATAGAATTAAAATATTTTATGCTTATTCATAATTAGATTTTGAGAAGCAATAATACCCCACAGTATAATTTTTCTAACATTTTTCTATTTTTCGCTTGCCGAAAATGTACATTACATCCAATACATCACATTGATCAATTATAAAACGAAAGTATTTTTAACGACATCAATTAATTTATTCGCTAAATTATGATTGAAACATAACAATTGACAGATTTTATTGTAATGAATACTGGTTCAGTCGTTAATATTTACTGCAAAGTACAATAAAATTAAGTGATATAGTATCAAGATTCAAGAGTACAGAAAACAACAGAATTTTGGTGTTAGGAAATGTCTACAACACGTTTACTTTTACCTCAATAGGACCACGTAAAATTCTAGAATATGTTATTTTCTTCTTCAAATCTTCTAAATTTTAGTATAAATAGTGATCGAAGATTACTCAAAAATATAAATGACTACTTAAAGTAATTGATACGAGTACATATAGTACATACTATAAACATAAGAAAATATTAAGAACTTATTAACGAGATTCTATCAACTCCAACGAACCGCAACTATTCCATTAATCAACTGATTAAAAGATTGTGGAATTATTGGTATTTACCACAACTGACAATCACAACACTACTTTGAGGTTTGCCAGCGGAATCTCCGGCTTGACTTATTTTCTCGATTAGTTCTAACCCTTCAATGACGAACGCAAAAATCCCAGTAAAGCCGCGCATTTCTCTTAAAATAATGCGAAATTGTGACCCAACCAGTCCTAAATTATCGTGACGCTTCTGGCTTCGCCGCATTCCAACAGATCCCCTTATGGCCAAGATTTTGGTGTCGTCTGGCATAAAGAAGCCATCTTCGAACACCGATCGACCACCACGACCATTATTTAGCTCAAAGTCTCCAGTTATTATGCTTTCGTTTTCCCAACATTGAAAAATATGGCAGCCCTTGTAACCGAATCCCAACTCACCGGAAGCCAATGCTCCGAAATTCTTCGACATTTTCGGCGCAACATCGTTTCGGACTTCAATCAAAAATCGCCCACAAGGACTGCCGTTCATCTCAATGTTGAAATAGTAAATGGGATACACGTGAACGGATGGATTACAAATCAAATTATTCGTTTGGGAAGAGGTGACTTGCGGAACACAGTTTCCTCCAATCTGAGATTTTGGTGCCGAATTTGAAAGCTGCTGTTGTTGTTGAATGTGATGTTGCATCAACTGAATCGACGGCACTGTAATTCCGTTCAACTCACTTGCTGCGTATGGGACTGTTGAAGTTAGTGGGACAGATTGACGAACTGCGGGTGAAGTCGCCTTTGATACACTCAAAATACTGTCTCCCAGCTGATTGTTGAAATTGTTTGCTTGTTGAGAAGGTTTTGGTGAACTCATGGTGATATCGGCATAAGTTTTGGCGGTAACAACTTCGTGCGAGGAAGAAAGGTTTGTCGACAGCAATTGCGGTTGGGATTGGCATTGGGTCTGCTGTTGCGTTTGGCAGGACGAACTTTGGGTTGAGTGGTTATATCCCGTTGTACCATTGTTTAGAACTTGGGAATGTTTTATGCTTAAAACATGTCTCGAATACAGTTGTGATATGCAATAATTTGCCAACAACAATATTGGATTATGATGGCCAACACCGTTCATTGTACTATACGAATCGGAAGAGTGCAACGTTGCAAGTGCTTGCTTAATTAAATCGAAGTCAAACAAAACTCCAAAATGTCGTATTAAATCGTCCAATTTACATTGCAGGTACATTTCTTGATACCTTGATTGCAGTCGTTGTTTTTCAATATTTAATGTTGTATAAAGTTTATAAGCTTCGGCGGGTGACTGCTGCTCAAGCATATCGAGGCAAATTTTCGCTTTACCCAGACTTTCGCGCATTTCAGCAATCTCTAATGTCGGCACATGATTGATCAATTCCGTTTCAATTTGGGTTTTCAATGCTGTACACGACTCCAAAATCTTCAACAGAAAATCTCTTTGCTTCAACACCAAATGTTGAACATCACTCAAAATCTTCTGCATGCTCAACAATTCCGTTGCAATGTCCGTGTGAATTGCCTCCTTGGCCTCGATCTGCGTCTTGACGCCATGACTTCGATGCTCCTCGGAACCAGCGCATGCGCGACACACTAAAACATTGCACTTCGAGCACCACAAGGCGTTTGGCATTGCATGTGTCATGCAATTTTCGCCCTTCTTCACTTGAATACTATTCTGTCCAATCACACTCGATTGCTGGATCGATGATCCTGATGATACTGCTGATTGTTGCTTATCCGGTGGTTTCGTTTTCAAGTTTAATATATTCAAGTTTTGTGATAAATATAATATCGCATTGTATGTCGGTAGATTTTCAGGCTTCATATCCGGCCCAGGCAGCTCAGTGCGCTTCCAACAGTGAACGCAATATAATTCAGTGCCTTTCAATAATATCGAATTTACACATTTCAAACAAAAATGATGTCGACATGAAAACAATTTCGGTGATGCGTCCGTTTCGTTAAATGGCAAATGACAGCAGCTGCACAATATAAGTTCCTCAAGCTCCGGTGGCACGATTAAGTCCATCTAAAATATATATTTAAGGAAAAATGAGACTCAGTCAATTAGGATGATAAACTGCTTTCGGTGATTATAATAAGAATTGTGCATGATTCGAACGATTAAGTGAACAACCACAGGATCTCGTTATGAACAACAATTTATCGACTTCGGTTCTAGTGTTTTTTGTCATCGGTGCTTGAACATGTACAACATTAACAATGAATGTTTATGAACTCTTTCAAATCCTATCAGTTAAGTGCTTATCATGTAGAACTTGTAAACGTTTTTATAATAATTATTCGGTTTTAATTAATCTTGTTAATTCGAATAGTAAGATATTCAAAACGAAGTGGTAGAATCAATGTGAACTTCTGGAAAAAGCAATTCCCTCACTTCTCATTCTTTTTAACTAATCTTTTAATCATTTTAGTCGCGTTTCTTAATTAAATTAGTTTGCTGACAATTTTTTTTTGGATTGATATTTGAATGTGACACAACAAAATAACAACTATGTATCTCCTTATTTTGTAGTTTTGTTCAACCGATGATAGCAATACAATGCGATTTGCAAAACAACGACAAAGACATATTTAAGTTTAGCTTAATCCTTTCGAATGATTTAGTTCAGGCTTCTTTGCTCTGCTTTCGCCTGAAATAAAACAATTACCTTGAGCCATTGAGCACATTTTCTCTTGTTCTTACTACAGTTTTTTACCAGCAACACAAAGAGATACTATTACATCAGTATCTTTTGTAAGCACCATTCAATAGCTGAAAGCTAATCGATGAATGACCTGGGATGAAACATGAAACGCGAGTCTTTAAACGGCTCATGTTATAGTCACAAAAGAGTCCTCAAATGGTGTGTTATGCAATTTACTAAAGAAGAAAGTTGACTTATAGTCCCCGTATTGAAGCACAAGGAAAGGTCAAGGGTCAAGTCTGAGCACCTTTAAGTTGGTGTATCGAAATTAGGGGACGAAATAATAAAATGTTTTCCACATGAAAAATTTTGTTTGCAAAGTCAATTAATTACGTGAACTTTGTCAAGTTTAAAAGGTTTTATAAGCGTAAAATAAATATTTTTGCGATTATCAGAAAATGTTAATTTTAATTACGTTTAATTATGTTCGGATAGCGATTTTTCAAATGAATCTACCAAAGTAATGAGATGAATTATTTAAGTGGAGTGTGACTGTTTTGTAGAATTCTTATCCGAGTATCTCACTTACGTTGTTAAACATCACTGAACAGAAATTAAAATCAATAAGAAAGCTCCAGATTTAGGATCATGAAAATGGGAGAATACTGCGGGTGGTTATCAGTGAACATGATTTTAGTAATTTCGTTAGTACCCAGCAATCTTCTTGTTGGCAACAATTAATAGTGTCGTATTATGATAAACAGTTAATGTACTTAATGTAGTTCAATCGTAATTACATCAATACAAACCGAAAGTGAATTTATCACGATTTTCCTTATAATCAAATATTATGTACAACAAAACAAAGAAAATAAAACAATATGCTCATGTTGTTAGGCAAGAACAATGAAATTTATCCTAAGTTTATTTTGAAATAACAATGAACCTTTATAATTCATTTCTTATATTGTTTTTATTCCTACCAATTTAAATAAGGTGCGTGTTTTCTCGTCCATCACGAATAAGGTATAGAATTCTTTTTGGGAAAGAAAATCGATGTTAGGGACGTCTTCGCTCATCAAAACTGAACAAAGGAGTGGCACTCGAAATCCAAATGTAGTCTCAAGAAATCAAATTAAGAATTTTTGGTTTATATTTATATTCATAAAATTTGCACAATAAATTATCATTGCTCATTTTTGAATTGCACCGGAACAAAAAAGCACTAAATAGAAATATCTGCATGATTATTTATATATTAAGCAAAACTGAGAAAACCGAAAATATTTCTGCTATCGTTCCTTTCAGACGATACCCTCATCCTAATTTTCACTTTCCGCTCACCTCACTCTTTCTTTCTAACTCAATTTTCCCGCCATAAATTGCTGAAGGTCAAAGGCAAGAACAAATGAAATATAGCACCACCCCTCACCTATGTTCCACGTTGACAATCTTCTCTAGCAATAAGCGTTGCCTTTTCCATGTATTTTGTTCACTAAATACGCAAAAGAAAAAGCTACTGCAGCTTTAAGAGAAGCCAATTCCCTTAACATCACGTCCATAGGCCTCTCATGAAATCCTAACCCGAAGAGAAAATTTTCTGTTTCCATTCAAAATGATTGTATTTGGAAACTCTCAAAACCTTCCAAATTGTAATGTAAATCAAAAATGGATATTTTTTGAGCAAAGGCATGATTTGGTGCACACACTCTTTTTGAATACACACAGAATTGAGGTTGAAGGCTGCTGACAATTTTTTCAGATTGATACGTAAAACGAGCTCCGATGTTTAGACCCGAAGTTGTGTTCCTGCTAAACGAGAACATCGGGATCCTGCAACCTTCAAAGCGGACTTAGACAAGGTCATAAAGTATATGTGCCAAGTTCTGCAGGAAGCACTAAGCTTTCTCTAAAACGGATGTGCTCTTTGATCATATGTTTAGCCACCCCCAAATTTCGTGAGCCCACCAAACCTGGAAAAGCTTATTTATACATATATCGTTGCTATTTTGGTAAATGTATCTTTTGTGGAAAGAGGACAAAAGTAGGTAATATTGTAATTGTAATAGAAAGATCCTTCGTACTATTTCATTTGCTTTATAAAGTATTACAAGTCCTTCTGATGAAAGCCTACCACAATTGCAGAATTGTTAAAGCACACTCTCAACAAGTTGAACTCTAAATTTTAAACGAATTTTGAATTTTATTGCATTCATATTCAATCAATATAGAAGTTTTGCACAGTTAATATTACAATTATTGTAATTTATTTCAGTGTGATAATGTTAGTATTTTATGTTTTAATGAACATCACAAAATTCGAAAATGAAAAATATCCATTTTGAAATTATTACCGTTGATTGTTTTATGTAATATCACAGTTGTACATCAAGTAATTGTTGATACAAATCCAAAATCATTTCAGGGGCCGTGGTTGAATACGCTTTTGTTGATTTAGTCGAAAATAGTGGTGACGGTGATGGCGCCAACATTGTTGATTTATCCATTATTTATCATTACTCATCACAATTCCTTCAACATTAACAAATAATCGTTGAAAGTAATTTTATTTTATTTTTTAGTCATTTCACACGTCAAATTATTTAAATTAAATTCCAAATTATCAAACTTAACTTTGCCCAAGCCTTATATTTCGTACATTAAAACAATTGATTTCTTTGCGAGAACTTTTCGAAATGTGATAAAAAAAAAATTACAAGGAAAATCAAAAATATTCAAATTTTTCAAATTGTTTTGTTCCAAATTATATTTTTCGTAGTTTTGCGCGTTAAAATGAAATAAAAGTAATTTGTATTTTTTGGAATTTGGTGCTCAAATGACTTTTCACAATAACTTTCACATTTTGTTAAATCTTATCTTTTTTATACACTTTTTGTTTTGTTGCAAATTTTATTTCCAACGCTTATTTTCATTTCGGACATATGTTTTACAATTACATAACATTTTCATTATATTTATAACACTGTTTTAACTTTTATTTAAGAAAAAAATGTTGACATCACATGTGCTTCAAGGGTTCACTTTATTGTTGATTACAAATTGGAAATGAGAAACATTTACAAAAGCAATAAAATAATATAAATCAAGGATAAAAAATAAAACATAAACTGGATTTTTTGGTATATTTTTCTCTTTTTTATTTCGCGTTTATAACTTTGCAAACTCCTCGATTTATTTCATATCCATCAAACACCATCATCAAGACTGACTTTGAAATTCAATATATTTTTTGGAAAGCTCCTTCAGCTCCTGCTCGAATGTGTTTCATTTCACCCAGGCACCAGGATTCTTAGGTCTAAGGATTTTTTCGGTTCCTTCCACTCTCTCCTCAAATGCGTTTATGTAAACTTTTGTGTAGAATATACTTTTGTGGGAAATCCTTAGCCGTCGGCATTCAACATCCTCCACCTAGTTTTCGTATATTGGTGAATATGCTCTTCGCTCTAGGTTCTCTTGATCGCAGTCATTCCTTGCATCACTCTCTGCGATATAGCAACGCTTCGAATACTCCTTCAGTTATCAGGAAGAAACTGTGTCATATGGTGGGCTGCCCTATACATTTACAAATCCCTATGTACACATTAATTTCCTTCTCAGTGGGTAAGCAACAGAAAGCACACAGTATTTGTTATTATTTGAAATGGAATTGTACTGCAGCAATGATTTCATATCACTTCCCATTTAGTTAGTTCCATGTGAACCACATTGACTCACGTCCATAAAATTCACATCCAGTCGTTCGCTTTAGGAATGTGCACCAGTACGAGAACATTTAAAATAAGCCAAATGAAACGCCCGAAACGCAATACAAGAACAACTTAAACCATCCAAATTAGTTACTTATTTCACAGCGACAATTCCGGTCAAATCCGCCGTATTCCAGCAGAAGCCATGGATAAATAAATGATGCCATTTCGATTCACTGACGTTTCGCGATTCCTTCTCAGCCAACGTTTGTTGTTACTGCAAAGTTGTTGGTGCTTTTCTTCGTCCTCTCGTCCCAAAATCAGTACATTTTTCTTTAGGCAACGACGCAAGCGATGATTATGATGATGTTGATGGCTGTGGTGTTACTGCGAATGCTCGAACCGAAGAAGAGATTTGGTATTTTTCTATTTGAATTTCGTTTTCAATGTCTCAAACTATCGACAGTATTTTTATTTCTTGTGCAGTTACTTTTGCTATTTATTAGCACTAAACTGGAATAGTTGTTGGGAATCGCCGAAACCCGACATGTTCAAGTTCAGCTGGAAAATCAAATAGTACTGAGAAAAGCTTCACGACACAATTCTCTTTGGGCAGCTGCAACCTCAACAGATTCCCAATTCCAAATAAGCTTTTCAATTATTTTTTAGTTATTCTCGTCGTTTTGTATAATCTCTATACTTAAAGCTTCCATATAGATGCACATATTAATACTGCTGGGTAGCTCTGGGCATCGCATTTGTTTTACGATCTACCGAATTTCTTCTGTACGCGCAATTCTAGAGATGAGTCAGTTTCCGTGAGATTATTTGCAGAAGTGATTTTGCGACTAGAATCTCTGCCCCCGCCTTCAGAGTATATAAATAAGCAACTGGTGACCTATAAAATATACCACCATACTACTGTTTTATATTTCCTTATTACTTGGTTCTGGGAAATTGTATTATGTACCAATTCACCAATTGACGGCCTGCAACAACACTTTCCCATATAAACACGGATTGCTTACTACTACTACTATCTACATTGCAGAATTCCAAAGGCTTTTACCCCCTTCGAATTCGATTGCATACTTTAAACTTCGTCAATTAACGTTAGATTTTTGGAATAATGAAACCCGTCATCTTCCAATTAATATATTAATTGGGTATAACTAAAAATTCCCCTGAGGAAATGAAGGTTCAAAACGTATCAATCTATATATATTGTATGTTTGCAAAACATGCTAAAGCTTTAGTTCAATATTTCGGAAAACCAAACGAGAGAGTTATCACGGACGCCTAATATCCGAAGAGAATCCCAGGCTACCGAACATTCACTAACGGTAGTGTCACAATCGCCTACAACAACCCACATTGGCAACCATGTGATAGAAACGGTAGACTTCTCAACACGAGGTCTATTGTCGGGGATCAAGTACCAAGGAGCTACGTTGGGCATGTGCAATGTAGTGATAACCCTCTACAGTCGTTCTCCTCTCAGCAACAGTGTATCGAAGGCGGTTGAATTTATATACAACCTAAAAAAATACCAGAACGAGAGGGCTGTTGTTGTACTTGGGTGTTCAACAGTTTGCCACCGAGTGCAAAAACAAGAACAAAATTTACTCTAAAAAACACTGAATCGGGGAAATCACCACTTAGACACTGATGGGTGAAATGGCGTCCATTGACTTGAAGTGACACCATCACATGTAACGTTGACATTGCTGGAGCGGTGGACTTCCACCCAATGAGTAAATGGCTCACTTTTCAAGGTGAACTCGAAGTGTGGCACTTATTTGATTCGCACTTGGGCCCAAGCCACGAGCAGAGAGCTTTAAACATGTTCCATAAAAGCTCGCAAACAGCCAATATTTACCTGGCCCATGAAATTGTGTGCGTTAAGGTGGCCAGGACGTTGCACGATTGGAAGAAATAAGCCAGGTGAAGGTCCCCGAAGTGTCCTTCGTTTTGGATTTTCTTGACGATGTCAGTGTAAGCATCCGGGATTTACTTTATGTAATGAGTAATTCAGTTTTCTCGACAACATGACGAAGGACATTAATTGAATTCTAATTTTCCGTTCCCTTACGAAAATTACTTTTCAGGTCTAAATGTTTGTATTGCTCTTAAAATTGGAGCACTAATTACTTTGGGGAAAATGTGATGATGAAATAAACAGGATATGACATGGAAATAACGATAACGGAATTCCAAAATGATTGTTTTTTTTTAAATTTGTGTAAGCTTCGTGATTTACATAAACGCAGTAAACTTTTCGAGCCATTTCTAAATATCGTACATCCAAATATTTCTAAAAATGGAAATGTCTTCTCAAATTTATATTAAACTCCATAAGTTAATAACAACGTGGTTTTAACAAATTCTCATCTATTACGTTGATTTGCAGGAAAAAGATCAATATGGAAACGAAGTTCAGCGCTTAGCGCGGCCATTGCCTGTTGAATACCTTCTGGTTGATGTTCCCGCCTCGACTCCACTCACCCCGGTTTACACTTTCACAACAAATGAGACCAAGGAATCATTTCCCATTGAGAACCGCTACTTGGACGGGCATCTGCAGGACTTCAATGCATTGAGCGCATATCTCTCACATTGGGGCCCAGAGGAGTTCCTCGACGCAATCTCGGACTTCCATCTTCTAATCTATCTATACAAAATGGACGTCGTCCCAATGAAAGCCCACATGCATACAGTTTTCGATGCTGTCCGAACCAAAAATCGTGATCTCGCCTATCAATTTAAATCGGAGGACGTTTGGAGAACTTTGGAGGGTCTCATTATTCATGCCAATAACAGTTCTTCTGGGTAAGTTTCAAATTTTAAACATACATGTGTGAGTGTCGAGGGTATGTATAATTTTGGTTTCTTGTAACTATTACAGCGCAAGCGGGTCGCAACAGGGAACAACATCAGCAGCTGAAAGCTGGACTTGCAATCACTGTACATTCATTAACCGCAGTGAATTAACAACATGTGAAATTTGTGGCTTACCGAGATAAATGTTTATTAAAAAAGGACATGTGTTGGCAGACTCTGGAATATTACATCGCCTAATGCAACATTTGGAAATAAAGCTCAAAATTGTGTTTTTTTTTTTTCAGAAACTTCACACTATTCCGATAAATTGTGCTGCGGAAATTTGATTCATCGTTCTCTATCTTATTTATCATGATTTAGCTTCTATTGGTTGCATAAATTTTTTAGTGTTTTTAGTTGGCAAATATATTGACAACTTGAATGGACAAACAAAATACTTGCAACAATATATGTATAACAAGAGCATTCTAACTTTTACTGTTTTAATTTTTCGTTGTTAAATTTTTTGTGAATTCTGCAGCTGGTTGTGCTTGCGGTTTTTGTGAAAGAGTATTTTTATCAATGATAGTTAAATTATACATTTTGAGACTTCAGTTTAAAAAGTTCGGGCCCGTTATAAGCTAAGTTAAAATTCTGCGTGAATTTTTTGGACCACCCCCTACCAAAGTACAGTACGTCAAAGTTGGACCAATTTTCCACATTTCCTAAAAACTTTCGTTGCTCTCTATTTTTTTAACTAACTTAATTCATATTTTTGAACACAAACTTGATCACTTTTTAAAAACACGCTAATTAGAACTAAGTGGTAACTATTAACAAAGTAAGTATTTTTAAGTATTTTGATTTTCTTTAAATAAAATTCGCACTCGGCTCGGATGAAACAATTCTCAGCTCCTGATTCGACATTTTCCTCCCCCGCTTTCAATTTTCTGTAATAATTCTTTGTGGATGTTTCCAATCGAACAGCTTGATTTATTATTTTTTTCGTAAAAATAAATATTTGCCATTTTTAGAAATCGTGGATTCAAATCTGACACAAAGAATTTATATATTTGTTTAAAAATTTATATATTATATTATTTATATATTATAAAAATTTATATATTTGTTTAAAAATTATGCATACGTTACTTATAAAAAATGTGCAAGGAAATCACACTTCAATCCTCATGCTCTGATTTTCACTTTTTTTGATAACTGCAAAAGTTTCTAAAATTAGATGTGCCGATTTGGAAGGGCGGCTGTAAAAAACGTGCTTGCACTCTTATTCGTATGCCTGTGGTATAGAAACCCAGGATATCAACCATGCATTGAATAAACATTGCCCAGAATAGCCTCAGCTTTTCTTACAGTCGACCAAAAACAGCTTTTGAAAAGCTATTTTTCGAACCTTTTTGAAATTTTATTCTCTTTACATTCCGTACCGAAAAATTCTCCCAACTTTTTTTTAAATAAAGTTTTTGCAAAAGAGAAATTAGCTTCATCAAGCATTCTCATCTTTCCAAATATGCTGATGCCATATGAAGATATCTAAAGTCGGACCACCACCACCATACGGAAAACGGAATATTTCCAGGATGAATTTCAGGACTTTTCGTCCTGGACCGGATAGCCTAGATCCTGCTCTCTACCTACCTAGATTTTCAGGAAAAACCACCTAGTCCTTCTGCCTGAAAAACGCAACACAAATTTTTGGCTAAACCGCGGTTTTTTCCGCGGCTGCGAAAATTGCCTTTTAAGACCGCATTTTTGGAACAGGAGCCCATAAACAGTGCTGGGAAATCCTGCAATTAGGAAATGTTTCTTTATTTAACCCAAGCATTTTATGGTTTTATGATGTGAGGTGACCGGTGGTCCGTGCAGGACAATTTTGCAAAATTATTCCTGGGTTTTTTTTATGATGCTGTAGTAAAATGACCCGAACTTTGTTTCCCCTAAGATTTTTTATATTTACCTCGATCGAGCAGTGCTCGTCCTTCATGAATTATATCAATGCATATTATGGTAACGAACCCCTTCCATTTTTTATGATGTTGTCAACCAGGGAATCGAAATTATAATTTAGAAAATTTAAACCGAGAAAATTAAGAAGAAATATTTCGGCGGAAAAAGAATGTGACGTTAAGTCTACATAGGCCTTTAACCAGTGTCATTTTTAGAATTATTAGGTATTTCAGTGTCATCAAAATGATTTGCAATTTTCAAAGAAATAAGAAAACATTAATTTTTTAATTTCGAAAGAACTAAGAACAGGAATTAACAAGAAGAAATTTCATACATCCTTTTTTGTGCGCACCACTGTTTCTCCAAATACTCATTTCGTGAGTATTACTCATGTGTACTGCTGACGAGCAGCGATACAGACTGGTGTGCCCTTGAAACGCACATACGCATGAGCCGTGTGCGCTTTTCTTGCCCATATTACTCACGCACGTGAGTGAGTAATTCAAAGTAAGCCACTGCGCATTCACGTGCGTGAGTAATATGGGCAAGAAAAGCGCACACGGCTCATGAGTCATGACTATGTGCGTTTCAAGAACTCACGAATTTATCGCAGGTGAGCAAGTGGGCAAGCGAGTGTGCGTTTCCGAACCCTGCTTTTAGGGGGTAAGATAGTGAAATTCGGAATAGTTGTCCAAAGATTTTATAGCAATCAGTCTAGTGAGTATACAAAAATTTTAAACTTTACTTTGTGAATAAGGGTCCTGAATTCACATAAGATAATATTAAATTGTCCACTTCGTATTTAAACACATATTTTTGTGGTAAGTTTCCTGACATCGACTTTTGTAAATAAATTTTGAATTTAAAACGCGCGCCTCGTCCCCCTCCACTTAATCAGTAGGTGCAATAGAAATTCATTGTCGCAGTTGCATATTTCCATCTAATTTTTATAGCCTTTTATAATCTCGATAATTCAATTGCAACAGTGTAAATTTCCATTTTTTATTCACAACTTCATTAAATATCCTTTATAAATAAATGTCAGAAAGATTTGAATTCTTAATCGTTGTATTCCACTCAATTATTGTTAATGTTTTCTTTATTAAATTTGGAATCATTGGGCATCCGATCGACATGAAACTTCTTGCACTTAAAGGTCAATGCGCGAAAGGTAGCGAAAAATTCGATATTTTATGGGAAACCTATCAAAACCCACCTTTTTCGAAATAAAAGTAGGCAAATTGAGTATGAATGTTCTTATTAAGTTTTTAATTCATGTGCAGCTTTGTTTTCCTTTTCTAAATTGAGTTGTTCTAAACAGTAAAAAATACTGTCCCTATTTCCTGAAATCACATGCAAAATACGAACAGAAGCATTGCATAAACAATCAAGTACATGTGCACCCAGTTCAGACAGTGCAAATTCAGTTACGGCAGTTTTGTTCGGGTGTACAGAGTCGAGGTATCAGGGGCCCAGAAATCAGCAAAACAGCAAGCAAATTTCTGCTTCAAAACTCGCCTGGTAAAGTGGTAAACATCCGACCGGTTCAAACAATAAACAATGATGGCCGTTCAACCAATCAAATCGCAGTAATTTTTCAATTCATTCCTTACTTCTCACACTTAATGTGTCTGAAGGCATTTCCAGCTGGGTAGAACTGCTTTCACAAAAATCAATACTGATCACCACATTTGCATTTCCCCATCG